>CM029377.1:2913876-3546376 GCA_017165825.1 Hepsetus odoe
CGTCGCATAATTATGAGAAACAATTAGATAGATAGATAGATAGATAGATAGATAGATAGATAGATAGATAGATAGATAGATAGATTATCCATTAAATCATTTTAATAAAAGGGCCAATGCTGCCCCCTACTGGCACAAACTGTTCCATGCAATCAAGCTCACTATTAACACTGCCCTCTAGCGGTATTTTATGTTGATTACAGTTTTTTTTTTAATTACTGGACGTCAAAATCCTGAAACTAAATTTAGGTTTGGTTATTTGAGCAGTCCATAGTAGGGACATTAACACGGTCGCACTAATTGAAACGAAGCATGTCTTCGCAGTGGGGGACACCCAAACTCCGTGCCTTTAACAGGTCGATATGGAAATTCATGTTTGGTGTCCTGTAGCTCATCACTCTTCACAGTCCAGAGAAAGAGCCCAAGTGTCAGTGTGAGGAACAACGAACAAATGCAAAATGTTTGGTGACCATATTTTAAAACACTGACCTAGGAACAGTTTCTGAAAGGACACCACGGCTGTCCTGCTGTCCATCTGCGCAAACTGTACATATAATGAGGCACATATGACGACTAACATCTGCCAAGACTACAACAGCGATTCCCAATCCATCGGATGAAGTCCACATGCTTTCCCACTTCAAAAAAGTCTCCAAGACATGTTAGAAAGAAAGTGTCCAGTACAGACTATTCCACTGGAAAGAAGAATCATTATGAACTCAAAAGATAAAAAGGAAAGATTCTGAGAGTAAACTTGACCCATCAGTGACCCTAGACTTTTTTTTTTCTCTAAAGGCAAATAAAAATACAGGGCCAATACAATGATTAGAGATAGATAGATAGATAGATAGATAGATAGATAGATAGATAGATAGATAGATAGATAGATACAAAAAAAAACCAGCAGGTTGCCCTGAGATACCCTTAAGCAAGGCACTTTAAATGCTCTCTGCTGCATGGGGTATGTGGGTAAAATGCAGAGGATGTATTTTGTTGTGTTTTGCAATTACAGATGGTCACTTTCACTTTCACTTCACAATAGCTAGATAGATAGATAGATAGATAGATAGATAGATAGATAGATAGATAGATAGATAGATAGATGAATCAATCATAGCAACAAATAGATCATTAAATTAAATAAATAACACAATTGCAAAGGCCAGAGGACCATCACCCTCTTCAGTGACTGAAGACAAAGATCTATATCCGGATTTTAAAAATAGGTCTGATCCACCCAGAAGACTGTTCACAATAAATAGACTAGTGTTAAGGGACAAGGCCCCAGGACCCCAAAGGCTATGTGTTCGAATTCTGGACCCCCAGGTTGCCCTGATCCTTGAGCAAGGTAGCGTCCCTATCACCTGGGCGCTGAATATGGCTGCAGACTGATGCACGGTGTGTGTGGGTTAAATTCAGATTAGCATTTTGTTGTGTTTCGCTGTGTGTTGTTCACGATGACAAGTAGTCACTTTCACTTCACTTTACCACTTTAGAAAGAATCACAAAGGTGTTCACACGCTGTAATGCTGGTGCCCTACTGGCCAAAACCTGCTTTTTCTGTTAAACAAGTGAGTTTAATTAAAACTTTCATCTGATTTCCCATTAAAATAACCCTCTACTGACACAAACCATTCAGGTCAACCAATAAAAGAGGCACAAGCCATTCCAATCAACCCATCCCAGTGCCAATACTGCCCTCTAGAGGTTAAAAAATAAAATCATAAAGCCAATACTGCCCTCCACTGGCAGCAATCATTCCAGTCAACCCTTTCCAGTATTAACACTGCCCTCTAGCGGTAAGAAAACAGCATTACCAATCCTGGGAGAATACTGCCCTCTATTGGTAAAGCAGAGTGTACCTGTGATTACTGTACTATAGTTAAGGTACTAGGAGGGCTCTTTCATTCAAAGGAGTGTCAGAAACTGGAAAACACCTTCACTGAAGAAGTGAAAAATCATAATCAATGCTAAACCTATCATGAAAAAAAACAAAAACGTTTGGGTTGTTTAATTGAAATAAAATATTTAATAGTAGTAAATAAACATTCTAAAGGTTTAAAAACATTCCGTTTATTTCCAAGTCCATACTGCACATACATGGGATAGAACTGGGATAGTTTTGGTATGTAAATCTGCTATAATCTCAGAACTGGATCTCTGAAAAAAGTGAAATGAAATATAGGTTTTTTAATAGGAGACTTTTCTCTTGTCAAAAACAGGCTGTCCTTGTCCCACAGTTATGACCATTTTTGAGATGCTGGCTTTTATTGTTTCCATGGTTTATTGTTGTTAAGGGACAAGGAAACACGGAAACCAAGGAAACATTTACGAAACATTCTTTTGATGTAAAATGGTGATGACTTTGTCTCTGTGTCATGAAGATCAGTGCAGAGTGATCGTTTTTCTGGTTATGTTGGCTTCACTGGAAATGTGTGAAGCTATTTTTGGCCTCTGTCACCTTCTCCTCAAACTCACAGGGATATTTTCCGACACCGGTCGATGGCCGTGTTAATTAGCCAAGCATCTTTCAGTCAACAAGAACTTTGCTGTATTCATCCGCCTGCTTTCAGGGAGAAAGATTGACTACAATGATACAATGTTGCTGCCCTTGTTCATTAGTTTACAGTGCAGTGAAACGTGTTGAAAGTGAAAGTGAAAGTGACTGCCCACACTATGGCGACTATGTTGGGAGTATCCACAGGTGCACAAGGCAATGATGCTAAATGTATGTATTTTACAGTGACACTGGGTGTCCAGAACGGACAGATGATGTTTCTAATATACGTTAAATACACCAATAATATCAGGTGCTGTGTAATGTGGGTCAGTATGGGCAAAAAAACTGCACGTTAATCTCATAATCTCATAATAATCTCATGTCATTGCATGCCCTTTCCTCATCTCTGTTTTCAGAGTATTTCCAATATATATCAAAACTTTTTCTTTGTGAGTGTGTGTGTGTGTGTGTGTGTGTGTGTGTAAGACAGATAGAGAGAGAGAGAGGGGCACTCTCTTCACTGTCACAGTGCCTGTGTGAAGTCAGTGTGTGTCAAACTGTGAAAGGCTGACATGGGTGGAGCTCCAGTCAGACATTTGATTGACAGTTGACTGATGATTCCTGAGAGATGCAGCTCCTGTTTCAGCACCACCAGTCACACCAGCCGACAGCAGAAACGCTTGTGCACAGAGAGAGATCAATACGGCTGCAGAAAATCACAGTTTATAGTATTTAATCAATCTATCGACTGCTGTTCACTTCGGTCCTTCTACCATCAATCTACCACCATCATTATACTGTCGCTCTAATTCTCTGGATTTGCAAACTTATTGATTTAATGTGCACACCGAGAAGGTCCACAGGTCATAGGGCTGCATATTCCTGTCATTCATTTAGGCCGCTTGGGGAGCCTTAACATGGGCTTCCTCCAGAACTTCCAGGAAAGCTGATGCAGGTGAAGATGCCAGATTGTGGAGTTACATATGAGGCAATCATTTTTGTGATTGCATTAAAATTAGCAACAAGGCTGTTAAATTGGATAAAAATATTTGCATGGGAAAAGCCTTTGTAAAGTTTGAATTTGTTTGCTCTAGATTACAGAGTGAAATACAGAGCCAGGAAACACTTTAAACGTGTCTGCAGTGAGCACTCTTCCAGCTCTAATGGTCTACAGATGGACTACAGTCAGAAACAAAGCTGCAATAAAATGTCTTCTTCTTCTGTTTCTTTTGGCGGCTCCCGTTTAGGGGTCGCCACAGCGGATCAACCATCTCCATTTCTTCCGCTCCTCTGCATCTTCCTGCTACAAACCAATCTACATGTCCTCTCTCACCACGTCCATTAACCTCCTCTTTGGTCTTCCTCTTTTTCTCTTTCCTGGCAGCTCCATCCTCAACCTCCTCCTCCCAATATACTCCTCGTCTCTCCTCTGGACATGTCCAAACCAATGCAACCTGGCTTCTCTGACTAATGGTATTTTATTCAGTGTTCATCAGGAACATAATGAAAGGGAGGACAGCGGAGTGGTTAGGATGCAGGAAGAAGAGGTGATAAATGTGGAGAAATTTAAATACTTGGGACCAACAGCTCGGAGTAACGGCGAGTGAAGTACAGAGCGCAGGCAGGTTGGGATGGGTGGAGACGAATGGTAGGAGTGATCCGTGAGAGATGCATATCAGCAAGGGTGAAAGGGAAGGTTTACAGGGCGGTAGTGAGACCAGCTATGCCATACAGGTTGAATGAAAAGACAGGTGGCGGAGCTGGAGGTGTCCGAGTTAAAGATGCTGAAATTGCCGTTGGGTGTGACGAGGATGGACAGGATTAGAAATGAGTATATTAGAGGGACAGATCAGGTTGGACGATTTGAAGACAAAGTAAGAGAAGCAAGGCTGCGTTGGTTTGGACATGTCCAGAGGAGAGACGAGGATTATATTGGGAGGAGGATGTTGAAGGTGGAGCTGCCAGGAAAGAGGAAACGACGAAGGACAAAGAGGAGGTTTATGGATGTGGAAAGAGAGGACATGCAGGCGGTTGTAGTGTAAGAGGGAGACGCAGAGGACAGGAAGACATGGAAACTGATGATCCGCTGTGGCGACGCCTAAAAGAGAGCAGCTTAAAGAAGAAGAAGTTTATTGGAACTGTCTTCATTCCAGCCTAACATGGTTTTCCTCCAGCTATCATGAAAAAAGGAAACAGAAAACAATCCTTTGATGAAATATCTTTGGTGGATTAAATTAGAAAGCAGCATTAATCAAATTTGGAAAATATACTTTATGGCAACTTGAAAGAGCAATTTTCTAAATGCAAGCCCTGCAATCTGAAAGATGTCCTACACTATCCATTATTGACAAGTTTTAAATGGGGAGTTTTATAATAAAGATCTTGAATGCCAAACTTTGCTGGCAGTCTGACAAGTCACATTAGTGCGCAAGTCTGGAAACAATGGAAAAAAACTCTATTTGCATTTGAATTGCAATTGATAAACCGGTTAAAACATATATTTTCCCCAAATCTTTCAGCCCTAGTATAGTTATCCTATACATTCAGTATCCTATTCTTTTGATAGGTCAGAACCAACAAGATCTTGGCATAAACAATATTTATTTGGTCAAAATAAAGGGTGAAGGAACTGGGAAGAAGGAAGGATATTGAGGAGAAGAGGATGGTGGGCCAGAGGAGAAGGTCCCTTAAGGCTTACGAAGCAAAGAGGTGGAACCTCACCTGGGAAGATCCAAAACTGCAGCTTGTATCATCACAGGAAAAGTAATATCTCAGGAATTATATCTGAGTGTTTCTCCGGAATTGGTGTGCAATCTTTCGAGCTGGAGAGTCTTCGCCATGCACCTGGCGGTCAGGTTGTTTATATGGACCTGACAGGATCCCCCCGTGGCCATCTCCAAGCGCTACAGCACCTGTCACCTCAGTCACACCTGTCTACCTTCTGTCTCCTGCACAGACATGATGGCCTCTGCCTGCAGAGAGAGAGAGAAAAAAGCAGGAGATACATACAGATTCAAACATTCCCACAGAAGACGACAAAAATGTATATAGATAGATGGATAGATAGCTAGTCTAGAGCCAGAGACTAGAGGCACAGAGACAGACTAAAAGGGAAAGAGAAAGAGAAGGTTAAGAGATAAAGATGGTCTTGGACAGATGGAAAAAGCAGACAGAAGGCGACACAGCGAGAGGAGATTGAGAAAGGCTTGAGGACAGTGTGAATACCTTCCTGTATGTAATGCAGCCCATCTGGCGCTGCACAATTAATCAAACCCCAGTTTAACCAGTCATATTTGGGTGGCAGACCAGCAACACAGCAGTGACACTGACATGGAAGTATACGTTGTTCTGGTTTGAGGGCTTTTTTACATTAGTGAAGGTCAGCACTAGGTCAAGATTGACTCACTACCCAGAAATATCCAGCAAAGAGTGTCTTTGTGGTCAGAAAGTGACCCTTGATGAAAGGCAAGAGCATGACTTTCAGTATCTGTGCATCGAGAGGGCTACCGTCTATAAAAGCACACCAAAAGGTGGAGCTGTGAAGAAGGGGTTTCCAATAAAGTGGCCACAGTGAAGACAAGAGATGCATGCGCTGATCAGCCTTATATCGTCATGTTCTTGTACGTCTGATGTGCTCATTTTTGCACAGAACCAAAGATAGGAGGTTTTCTAAAACACGTGATCCATTTGGTTGCCAGGTGACAGAACTGATCAGAATACACTCCAAACAACAAAAGGCTGCTACCATGTTCCGACAGACATTGTGACAACAACGATATGGAATTTATATGGTCTTTCAGACTCCCGGTGTTGCTTTTCATGGGCTTTTAAACTGAAAATGATGATCAAATGGAAGCAGAGAAGTATCCATGAGAAGTTTTAAGATCAGTTTTAAAGTTAGAAGAGGAGGTACAATCACAGGGAGATTGGTCGCTGAAGGATCTGCAGGAAGGACAGAGAGAAACCTGCTGGAGCATGATCTGAGAGACTAGGTGGAGGGTGAAGAGAAGGCTGTTCAGTGATGGAGAGAGTAGCGAGACCAGGAGTTTTATCAGAAGAAGGAAGATTTAAGCATAACACGGGGTTAGACGGGTAGCCAGCAATGAGGATGGAATATTTTGGTGAGAGATTTGATATTTTGATATTTCAATCAAAACTGGATGTGTTTTATGGTATGAATTTAAGAGTTTTGTTTTGAAGTTTTGAAGAGGTTTAGTCAAATGACAAGTTGAAAGTGAGACACAATGAAATTACACCTCTGCATTTTACCCACACACACCGTGCAGCAGAGGGGAAGCTATTTAATGAACCCGGGAAGCAGCGATGGGGGTGGTACCTTGCTCAAGGGTACCTTAGGATGTGAACACATGACCTTTTGATCCTGGGGCCTAGTCCCTAAACACTAGACTACCGCTGCCAAAGGCCAAAGTTGCTTTTTAAAAAATAATCTCCTGAGAACACACTTCCTCAAGTTCTATAACACACTTCCTGTTAATTTGTTGAATTTAACCCATTGTGAACAGCTTGAATAGAGTCCACCTGAAGGTCTTTTAATATGGCCCCTTTGTCCCATGAGACATTATTGATTACAATAGTTCGAGGCATTTTTAATGCACTCTATTCTGTTTCTGTCTGAGTCATATTCAAGATTTAGTCATACTTCTGGAAACTGCACACAGCCCTCTGTAAGATAAAACGAAGCTAAAGGCACCGTTTCAAGGCCATTACATCAGTAGATTATACAAACAAGTTTCACACCGATCACAAGAAAGAATGGCGTATAAAAGCTGCCTCTGTAGCTCATTCTTCAGATAAAGATGCGTCCGTGTGACGCCTCCAGCTCGGCTCACATTTTCTTTTCTTCTTTTAAGAAATGACTTCTCGCCAGTGCACAACACCGCAACAAAGAATTTCAACTAAATAAATCAAATCCAGCCCTATATTTGGGAGAAAGCTGTCATATTCAAGCTTGTTCAGTGTATAGCCGTGGCTTCCATCCTGTGAGCAACAGCCACCCAGGATATTTTTTTTATTAAGACAAGTTTATCAAAATATGTAGACGTCGCAAAAATATTCCATATTTAGGTCAATCACAATGACTAGTCTAGTCTAGACTAGAAAAAATGCATTGCTATTAAAATAACTAGCTAATTATATCTTTATTTCAGTGCAAATATATATATATATATATATATATACAGTAGTGTGCAAAAGTTTTAGGCAGGTGTGAAAGAATGCTGTAAACAAAGAATGCTTTCAGAAATGGAAGTGTTAATCATTTATTTTCATCAATCAACAAAATGCAGTGAATGAACAAAAGAGAATCTAAATCAGATCAGTATTTGCTGTGACCACCCTTTGCCTTCAAAACACCATCAGTTCTTCTAGGTACACCTGCACACAGTTTTTGAAGGAACTCGGCCGGTAGGTCGTTCCAAACATCTTGGAGAACTGAGCACAGATCTTCTGTGGATGTAGCTTCCTCACATCCTTCTGTCTCTTCATGTGATCCAGACACACTGGATGATGTGGAGATCAGGGCTCTGTGGGGGCCAGAAGAACTGATGCTGGTTTGAAGGCAAAAGGTAGAAACACCAGATATTGATCTGATTTAGATTTTTCTTTGGTTCGCTCACTTTGCATTTTGTAAATTGATCAAAATTAACAATCATTATTGATATTTCTGAAAGCGTTCTGTGTTTACAGCATTTTTTACACCTGCCTAAAACCTTTGCACAGTGCTGTATATATATAACTATATATGAGGTGGTGGTCTAGTGGTAGGGTATTTGCCTGTGGGTCAAGAAGGCACAGGTTTGAATCCCACCTCCAGCACTACCTACCACCATTGGGTTCCTGAGACCCTTAACCCTGAGTGTCTCCAGGGGGACTATATATATATATATATATATTAAACCCTAAAAGAAGCTTTTAGGGTCCTAGGGTTAAGTGAAAGTGACTATTTTTGTCCTTATGAAACACAACTAAATGCTCCCCCTGCATTTAACCCCTTCACACCGTGCAGCAGGGAGCAGCTATTTAAAGAGCCCAGGGAGCAATGAAGGGGGCGGTACCTTACACAAGGGTACCGCAGGGCAACCTACTGCTCTGGGATTCAAACCCACAACCTTCTGACTCTGGGGCCTAGTCCCTAAACCCTCGACCACCAGTGTTGGGCTGTATATTAAATATATTAAGATATTCAATATTAGATATTAAAAAGACTTTAAAAAAATCAACAAATATGCCATTTTACCAGGCATGTTCAAAGATATTGTAATTTAAAAAGACATCTTATAAAAACTACATTACTGTTCAATAAGACCCGACAGTGTAGAATTGTGCAAGACAGAATGAGAGCACTAATTCTCTGTTCCCTGATTGGTTCATTATCGTATCCCAGTTCCAGTGAGCAGGTATGGCTGGGATGTAAAAGCCAGACCAGCTGCATCATTTGTGATGGGAGTTGCCTGAAGTGACCTTTCACAGGGTCAGCTGAGATCAGACCCAGAGTCAGATGTGGCTTCTCTAATTGCTGGGACGCGCCTACACAACCGGTGTTCCCGCTGATGCTGATGAAAGGGAGCCGTCTCTGGGGGAGTCATGGGGAAAGCTGAGTGAAAAGCAAGACTAGCTCTTTCTAAATGGATTTTTTGGCTGTAAAGACTTCGGGGTCTGTTGTTGGAATGCTGAAGCACAAAATGTGCTTTAAATATTCATGAGCCTATAAAGGTTTATGGGCATCATAGCAACACGTCTGGATTTCACAGAGGGCCAGGAGGCGAAGAGGGGGAGGCCTGTTGGGAAATAGAGAATGACTGAGAAATACACACACCTATTCCCCTCATTACACATCTGTTCAATTACAGCCTTGGTTTGTCTAAAGAGAGGGAATGCTGGAGCTTTGGGGTGGGTGGTGAGGGTTGTCTATGGGTAGGATATGGATCGGGTGGTTGAGGGTTCACGTCTGCTTCTTTTCTGAGCATCCCTGAACAAGATGCTTTATCCAGAGCGCCTGCAGGGTGAATTTCCCTGTCTTTAGACAGTGCATAACACGCTGGTCTCTGATGCAAACCATCACATCATTGTTAGTGGTCCAGAGGACAGCAGCACATTTTTTCTGGCACTCTAGTCACTCGACAGTTCCTTTGGCTCATTCAAAACCCAGATGCTACAGTCTCCAAAGAGGAGGAATCCTTTTGTACCAAAGGCAATGATCCTTTATCCTTCTGGCCATTTCTTCTGGTGGAGTCACTCGCTGTCTTTAATCTGCTGAAGGGACACAAGGGAAATATTTAGGTGACTATAATCCAAGACATTCTCAAATGTCTTTTAATGAACTACGGCAGGGGGCACTATAGAAACACTCTGAAGTGTGTTCTTTGCTCTTTTGTAGAAGAACTAGTCTTGCCTAGTAATGAGGGGTAATGATGGGGTGGTAGTGGTCTAGTGGTAGGATAGTCTAGACCTATGGCTCAAGAGGTCCCAGGTTTGAATCCCACCTCTAGCACTACCATCATTGGGTCCCTGAGCAAGACCCTTAACCCCAAGTGTCTCCAGGCGGGACTGTCCCTGCAATAAGGGTATGGAAGTCGCTCTGGATAAGAGTGTCTGCTAAATAATGTAAATGATATGCACTTTTTTATCTGGCTACTTCATTAGAAACACCTTCAATTCACTTTATTGGAAACACCTCGTCCTTCCATTCTCTGCCCACTTTCCTAGAACCCCACTATGTTGGTGCCTCGTGTCTCTCCTGAAGGACTGGAGGGGTTTCTAATAAAATGGCCACATTTCACTCATGTAACAAAAAAGCTGATGGTTTGATGGAGCCCTATAAGTAATTTTAATGGAACAGTGGCGCAGCTGGTAGCGCTGTCAGCGAGAAGGTCCTGGGTTTGATTACCAGGCGGGACGGTCCAGGTCCTTTCAGTTTCCCCATGTCTGTGTGGGTTTCCTCCAGGAGCTCTGGTTTCTTCCCACTGTCCAAAGACCATCTTCCCTGCGCTGATCCCAATAAGGACAAGTGGCTCAGAAAATGAGTGAGAGTGTGAGCAAATTTTAACTTTGTTTTCACAAATAATGCTAATTATTTCATATTTAGGGAATCATTTAGTGCTGTTTATTACAGCCAAACTTACCTTTTCACTGTCATTGCATGACATGACTCACTTGTCACTTTATTAGGAACACCTCGAGTCTTTGGCCACTAGAACCACCTACCTTATCTTTCCTCTCACTGGCCACTTGATTTGAAACACATAGTCCTTCCACCCTTAATAGAGGTGGGCATCATGAGAAGTATTAAGGATGGGAGGGGTTTCTGTTAAAGTGACCAGGATTTGGGCTCATATCACCGAGCTGATGGTGTGTGATGGAGTCACTGGTTGTGGAGCTCCATGCGCCACTGCGGAGAAAAGCACATTTGAGTCATTTTATTTTGCGCCACTGACGCACAGAGAGAGGATGAGAGTGGTGTGTTGTGATCTGTGGATTAAGGGATGACTCATTGCACCATGATTCACAACTTTGTAGTGGCTTTGCGTTGGGCTGCCCCCTCCTCCTCCTCGTCCTCGTCCTCCTCCTCCTCCTCCTCTTCATGTCCCCTGTTTCTGCTGCAGTGTCTCCTCTCTGTGAGGGAGGAAAACGACAAGTGGGTGACGTTTTAGGTCTCTCTCTTTTTTTTTTTTTTACCTCTGGAAGCACACTCCTCACACTCCACCCTCTGGATGAGCATCCCTGCAAACCCTGCACGAAAACAGACCCCCAGAAGCTCAGAAATGTGTCCAGTGTGGATTTTTCTTTCCTTTGCTCCCTTTTTTCTACCCCTCCTCACTTCCTGACGTGTCTCAAAGCCCCCACGACGTCTTTCTGATCGTTTTTCTCTCCCTTTTTTCACGGAAACCTGAAACCCTAATTCGATTGTGGGTGTTTTCACTGGGAGATGCTTTCAGCACTGGACAGCTCCTCCTAACGCCAGGGTTGCCAGATTGGCTCCACTGCTTCCGTGGTTCAGTTGATTGTGAACGAGCCTGAGGTTCAATTTTGAACAAATATAAAGCCACCCTATCATTAATAACCAAATTGTGCATATCAGGAAGGAGAAAATGAAGCAAAGGTTAACAGACATGTTTTGAGCAGCACTGAAATTTACAGTGGATTTCTGCAGAAATATAATTTTTTATTAAACCAACAGTAATCTGAACTTTTGTGAGAAACTATTAAGTCCTTTTCTTCTTTCAGCTTATTCCTTTTAACTTACAGCACTGTTAGGATTTAGCCACATATAATTTTTATATTTTACTGGAGAATCACATTCTAGGTGCAAAAACTATCAAATCTTCAGCACCGAGGAGATGAAATGAAAGAAATATGATCAAATTTACTGTGACATGCTACATAGATGGAGGGTTCTAGATCAAGGGGTTCTAGCTGCTCAGCATTTAGCATCATCAAAAGTAAAATACGGGGAAGACCAAAAAGAAAGTGAAATAAAGAAACAGATACACAAACACATACATGAACAACTGAACCCCTCAAAAATATCTCTCTACACAGTAAAGATTCAAGGTTCTTGATCAATCGGTTCTAGCATCAGCAAAAGTAAAATATATACAAAAAGAACTAAAAATAAAAATTATGCTCCAATCAAATAATAACATTTTTGTGCATATAAAATGATGCACAAATAAATGATATATGTTTGCATGCCAATGTGATAAACCAGAAGATGTGTATGTGTAAATCGCATCAATCTGGCAACCCGGTGTCTTGGCCGTGTAGCTGAGGTGACGCCGCGCGCAGCTCCTCGAGCTCCACCTAACGCGCGCGCAGCCGCCAGTGATTGACAGGAGGAACACCCATCCACGGAGCAAGGGCTCTCTGGCAACCGTGCAAGAAAAACGATGGAGAGGGGGGTCCGAAGAGCAAATGGTCTCTGAATCTTATTTCTGCTGCTCGCCAGACCAGACCAGTGCTGGGGAGAGCGTGGGGAGTGTGTGTGTGTGTGTGTGTGTGTGTGTGTGTGTGTGTGTGTGTGTGTGTGAGAGTGTATGCATGCGTGCGTGTGTGTTTCGTCCTCCAGAGAGTGAGAATGGACTTCAGGAAACAAAAAGGGAACCGAAATTGAAGGCGTTTCAGTGACGAGCCTCTGAGAAACCTGTTTGGACATCTGCATGGATTGGATACAGCAGCAGGCGGGAACAGAGGGAGTGTGAGCAGCGGGATACACACACCCACACACGCACTCTTACACACTGGAGACCAGTGTAATGTTCCTACATGTGTGTGGAGGCCAAAGAAGAGAGGAGCAGAAGGAGGGATCCACTGGTGGGTTTGACAGCATCCCTTGTGCAGCGCTTGAGGTGGGAGTGAATTTTCCTCTACAGGTGAAAAGGGAACACACCATGCTTTGCTGATTGGTGGATTCCGGCAACAAATCAAAGATCAAATATTTTGCTGAAGAAGATCCAGTGTGCGAGGATGGCCATCGTCCGCTTGTCGTTGCTGCTGCAAGTGGGATTCATTCTCGGCTCCAGTTTCGGATATGTGCAGTGGTCCCAGAGAGAGCAGGGCAAACAGCCCCTCCGCAAGCCCCCGGACAGCTGGGGCGTCCGGGGGAGCCGGGATGTGGACGATCAGCAGCTGCCGAGGGTCGTTACGGCTTTCCTGCGCACAGGTGACTCCTCTGTGCTGCGCCACGCCAACTGCTCAGGCAGGTACGAGCTGAGCGGGCTGCGCCCCCGAACCCGGGCGAGCCCCCACCGGGTCATGCATGGTCCCCTGGACGCAGTCACTCATGTGTCCATGTTCCTCAGTGCTTTGCTGCGGGGCAATGGGACTCGTGAGCAGAGCCTACGCCGGGACGTGGAGTGGTACCGGGCGCTGGTCCGCAGCATCTTGGAGGGTGACGCCAGGATCCACCGTGCCGTTCTTGCCTTCAGTGCCAGCTCCTCTTCCTCCCATGTGCCACACTTCTTCCTGCAGGCCACCCGTGCCGGAGAGGACATCGTCCTGCAGGATCTGTCCGCGACCCCTGGGCGCCACGGTCTGCAGAACGAGACGGCAGAGACCGCATGGTACCATGAACACAGGGGCAGAAAGAGGACCCGCGCCCATGAGCGAGCGACAAGTCGGGAGGCCACTTCCCATGACGAGAAGCGGGGAAATGGGGAGAATTACATCGCTGATAAGACTCACGTTAGGTGGTCGTTGCCATACTTGGAGTGTGAGGATGGGAACTTCATCCCCAGGTGGCTTCTGACCTTGTCAGCAGGCTTCTATGGACTGAAGCCCAACCTGACCCCGGACTTTAGGTAAGGACAGCAGTATCATGGTGGATCTGCACTGGCAGTTGAATGAGCAACCACTGTCTGTTCAACAGCGCTGTAGAAATCCTTTAACCTGTTAGAAGATCCACATCCTGGTGAATCCTGAGACCTTGCTAGAGGGACATCGGTGTCTCCACTGATCCCCAATCTCAGTCCTACCCTCTTAAAGACAAGGATGCCAGAAATAGTCCTTTGATGCCACTGACAAACCACTTTTGGTTCAAAAGCAGTGACTCTCAAACCCATCTTGTTTTGGAGGCTAAAATTGGACCTCCTGAAGGTCACTGCACAAGAAAACCTTTCGATAAATGGTTCTTTCAACTTTTTGTAGAAGTGAGCATGAGGAACCACTTTTGATGTTTGAAGAAGCTCCTCATAGTGTAGAACCTTTTAATAGCCTTATTTGGAGGCTCTAAAAGATCCTTCACCCTTACACATCTCATTTACAATCGTGATTCTTTTGGGAACCATTTCTGGCATCCTTCTTCTGAGAGTAAGGATTCATGCTGGAATTGAAGTCTGTGGGACTGTTGATCCCCACTAAGACGGTCCTGCAACGGTTTGTCTAGAGTTCATGAGCATGTAGCACCATTGTCTCCAAACCCTGTTCACTCAGGAATAAAAATCTAGAGGCTGCTCAAGGGAGGAATTTTGTTCTCGCGTTCTCTTTGGTCTTTTCAGGTGCTTGTTGTTTACTGGCACTCTGGCAGGTTGAGCTTCTAAAAATAGCTGCTGTTTGCAGCGGGGCAAGGAACCTGTAGTTTATTCTTCTCCGACGTCCACAGCACGGGGAGGACCATATAAATCCTAACTAAATTGTTTCGGCTGTCTGATGGTGTCGCATATTCTGTCCTGAGCATGTCCTGAGTGCAAAGCATGGCACTGTTTGTATGTTAGTCAGCGTAGCAGCCTCCTGTTTACACTTTAGATGTGGCTTTCTCCAAACGGTGAAGCTCAAACACTGTAAGATGGAGTACAGCGAATACGGTGTCTAATAGCTGATCTTAACACGCCGGTGCTTTCGGATGCAGACACGGAGGGCATTGGAGTGTTGTGTTGAATGATCTTCCTCTCGGTTCTTCGTTCCTCGGGGAGCACCCATAACACAGCAGCGGAACAATAAGACTGCTTCCTCCACACACACTAATTAATCCCACAGGTACACACACTGTGGCTCAGGTTTTGGTTTAACTGCATTAGGGCTCTTTAAGAAATAACACTGGACTCAGCCGCACGCTCGTTGCTGTGTAAATATCCTGGCAGTTGATTTTGAAAAACACGAAATCATGTCAAGCCTGGTTCTCAAGATACCGCTTAACAAATCAAGCCACTTATTATCAGTGGTGTGTTGCTGCCCGTTCTTTTAATTCTTCTTCTAACGGCATGAAGTTTAGTTGTTGTTCTGAGCTGATCCGTCAGAGGGGAATAGGTGTGATTGTGAAAGTGAAAGTGACTATTTTGTCATTGTGAAACACATCTAATTCAGCCTCTGCTTTTTCACCCACACGCACTTGTCCAGCAGGAGGCAGCAGTGATGGGGATGGTACCTTGCATAAGGGTGACTCAGGGCAACCTGCTGGTCCAGGATTGGAACCTACGACCTTCAGATCCTGGGGCCTAGTCTCTAAATACTAGCCATCACTGCCCCAAATATTATGGGCACCTAAGACGAATTCCGCATAATTACTGCACATAATGTAACAGTAGATTTTAAAAGAAAGAAACTGAGAAAACTAGACTTAGAAAAAGGAGATGAAACATGAGGATAAAAGTGAAAGGGACTATTTTTGGCATCGTGAAACACGACGCAGCTCACAGCAACGAACAGCAGCAGTGAGGCGCTGTTTCAGCACTGCAATAGGAATACAACGGAGCCGACAGTGTGTTAAGCGAGACTTTAATTTGGAAGGGGTTGTGATGATTATGAACACTCTCGCTTGCGATTGAGACTGTTTTTGAGAATATTTTTGCCTTAAACACAATAAATATAATCCCATCATGGAATGAACAGGGTGCTATTAAGCAGAACGTTTGCCCAAAAATGTTCTTTTAATCATATTTTCCGCTATTTAACAACTTCAGCTTTACATAGAAAAACTCAGATCCATCAGTTCACTGGTAGTTTTTTGAAGTTTGGCTGAATTTGCATTGTGGACACCCCTGATTCCCCAGCATTTTAAGAAATGAGGGTGAGAACATTTACATTTACAGCATTTAGCAGACGCTCATATCCAGAGTGACTTCCATGTCCTGATTACAAGGACAGTCCCCCTGGAGACACTCAGGGTTAAGGGTCTTGCTCAAGGACCCAGTGGTGGTAGTGCTAGAGGTGGGATTCGAACCTAGGACCTCTTGAGGCATAGGTCCACAGGCAAGTATCCTACCATTAGACCACCACCATCCCTACATATATCTTTAATCAACCATTTGAATGACAAATGTTAAAACATCAGTGGAAAAGCCCTTTAAAGGTCAATAAGGGGGTAACAAAGCAGTTGCTCTAGAATATAATCTAGAATATCCATCATGGTCAACCATCCACCTGGCCATCAACCATCACAGTGGTTAGGGTGTTGCCCACATGATCGGAGGATCGGGGGTTCAAACCCCTTCCCAATAGGTTGCCCTGAGGTACCCTTGAGCAAGGTGCCGTCCCCGTCATGCTCCTCCCTGCTATGGGCTGGAGACCTGTCCAGGGTGCGTCCCCTGTCCTTGCCCTGTGTGCGCTGGGTTGGACACCGGCACTCCCCCGCGACCCCATTTGGGACAAGCGGCAGATAATGGATGGATGTTTGACAGTTGTTTTGGAAGTCCTTCCTACAGCTTGATCAGTAACCTCAGTGTTTAGGTCGATACATGGCTGGAGTGTAGCTTTACGATTGCCTTCCCCCTCTTCGGTAATGAATTAATACATGCTCACGGTCCACAACATCGTACGTTCCCAGCCTGGCGTGCCGGAGCCCGCTTATTACCACCTACACGTATTTACAAAGTGCTCCCTAATCTGCTGCCTCCAGCCTCTGCTCGGAGGATCCCTTCCAGATAACAGCAGTCAATACAATAATGAATAAATAATGAAAGATGTACAACAGCGACCAAAGGCCATCTTCATTTCAGCCTCCTAATGTGACGCTTGACATTTTCGGATTAATTTTTCCTGCGTCTGAATTTTCAGACTTCCATGGCTTATCCTAGCTGATAACCTGAGATGATATTTCACTCCTGAAGCAGCTGCCGGGCAGCGACAGTTTGGTTGAAAAGTTAATTGCGTCTATTACGCTCTTTTGCTATCTTGACAACTCCTATTATGTGGCTTATACTGAGCCAATAGACACTGTAGATCATTCTCAGTGATAATATTGCAGAGAGATGGAGTCTGTAACATCTTTATGGGTACAGAAACCATAAAGACATAAAATGAACGTTGATCAAGCGTATAAAGCATTGCTTTTCCACACTTTTCCGCTTTTGCTCAGTTTTTGCACACGAAGGGGCCGTATTTTGGAAAGATTTTCCAGTTTTTCTCCAATAAGTCTAGAAGAACTTTATATACGATGCTATTTTATCAAGGCATTAATAATAGTAATAATAATAAAAATAATGTATGTGGTACATGAACAACAAAGCATTCCATTTACTTTTCAGCCCATGTATGCAAATTAAGATGCATCTGGTCTGTTTTGAAGTTGGTCTTTGTGATGTCACTAAACCAAAGCATTTGCAAATATCCGCCCATTCAGCATGTATACAGCTTTGTCCATCCGTGAGAATGTTATTACAAGATTTTCAGCACAGGTTGCCAAATCATAGAGAAAATCTAGGAGTCTGATGTGGGAATGGGAGAGTAACAGGCTGAAAAATGGTCCCGTAAAAATGAACGATGGCTGTTTTTGCTGTTTTTGTTTTTGCAGTGAACAATGCAGGATATGGACCATTAATTATTAATGCAAATGGATGATTCAATCATTTGGAAGTTAAGAAGTAGCCAGGCTGACAAACCCAAGTGCTTGTTTGACATCTCCAGTATTTTTGACAGGATGGTCACATCGGGACTCGCCGAATCGGCTGGTAATATTGGGAGTAAAAACAATGAGAAAGCCGAGCTGGGCCTCGTGGGAAAACACCTGGAGTATTGACAGAAGTGTTTGGTCAGGTCGTTCCTCTGTGTGATTTTCTAAAACACCCTCTTGACCTTTTTTGTGGTCTGTGTGCCTGGCTGTGTGTGAATAATGCGTTAAATTAAGCGAATGACTGCGTTAAAACGTGCAGATGTTTGTCTGTAGTGGATGTGTGTTTCTTTTCTCTTCACCCCAGGGATGCCCAAACTTTTGCATGACCCTATATTGCCTCCTCTCTCGTCCTTCCTTTAAATATCATCGCTGCAATACGCGGGGTCCTCTCTCGCTAAAAGCAGTCGCGGACGTCCCCTCCAGTCACAAGGGGCACTAATCTTGTGGCAACATTACAGATGACCTTGCCTGTAAAAAATCAAGAAATCAATGATGATGCACTTGGCAGTTTTTTTGTTGTTTTATTTAATTTTTTATTTATACAAACAGCATTGCAGGGAGGGAAAACCAGCGTAGCTGCGAACATGCGAAAGTGACCCCACACTTTGACCCATAAACTAGTGCACGGCATGAAATGACATGACATGGCACGACATGAAGTCTGAGATTGGAGGCTTTTAGGAGAGTGCTACTGTTAGTCTAGTCATCAGACTGCAACACCACTAGATGCCTTTCTGAGCATAAAGTTCTGACTGAGAGGAGAAATAACAAGATGTGCACTTCCGTAGATGAACAGATCTTTACCAATATGACTAGAACTTGGTTTGTAATTTTTTTATGGTTCTTGTACACTGATCGATGTGTTTAGCTGTTTGGTGGAGATTTTGCCAAGATGCCATGCATCTAATCAAGCTTTCCAGGGTTTGTCCATCAGATGTCCACATTTACAAAAAATGTTGCATAAGATGTGATATGTGAAGATACTCCCTTCATCTTCTCCTAGCCAGAGCCTTTTTGGGGAAAACTACTTGTAAATGTTCTGTGTCAGGCGCATGCTTTTCAAACTAGATATGAGTAACGTGGCAAAGGCCCAGCCTAGCAAAGTGTAAAATGCTTTTCCGTGTCTTAGCATTACATAAAATGCAATTTTCTAATTTGTATAGATTTTTTTTTAGGAACTATTGAGTTTTGGCCTCTTTGTAACCTTACATTTATATCCCTGTGAAACAGAAAGTCATGTGATCACTTAAGAGTTACTCAGCACTCGGGCAGAATGTTTAAAGGGTATAAAATATATAAAGGTCATAATTTGTCATATTTCAGTCCTGGGTATTGTCAATAATAACAGATTTATGGTTTCATTCTCTCATATTTTCAGTTTCATTCTATTACTTTACTGCAGTTTAAGATGACCCTCATATTTTCGATTTGAGATTGAGCCAATTAACCATTCCCTGACCTTTTTAACTTTGAGTTTGACAATTTACGGAGTGTTTCTTGAGAGCTGAGATGGTGTCATTAAAACGAGAAGCGCTATGTAAAGTATAAAGCACTAGTATGCCACTGGCCATGCAGAGAGGGGCAGCCAATGAATGCAAGTGAAATGGAAATGTCTATTACCAAAACACAGACACAGTTCTGTCTGACCTCACTGTCTGGAGAAATGAAGTCTGCTGGGAGAAATCCAGCTCCTGTATTAGCCAGAATTAGTATGAGTGCAGCGTCTCACTGCACCGCTCTGTCTGAACTGAATTTCAATCGGGGAATTCACGGAAGAGATGAAGCACAAAGCGATATATCACCATCTTTCATTCTGAGGGGGAAAATGGGGTGCCGTTTGAGTCGGCACGCCAACGCAGCACTAAGAGGTAAACAAAACAACCTGATACAATCAATTAGCCCACAGGAAGTGCGCAATGAAACAAGAAACCCCCCCACACACATGTGGAAGGCTGAAAGAACACACTGTCATTCCTCTTCAAGCGTGAGATCAGCAGAAATGAACAACACGAGGAGATGAGGGAGCGATAAATAATCAGTGTGTGCTTCTTCAGCAGAACCTCTTCTGATTTCTTAACGAACCTTTAAATAATTAAAAAAGGACTTTTTGTAAATGAAATATGTGCTTTGTGTGGGATCTTCCAGAAAACTCTGTCCGAGATGCCAGTTAGGAAGCTTTCAGCCAGACAAAAAGAGTCGTAGGCCTCCATTTGAGGCATGTTAGGAAGCCTAAAATCTTAAAATCTTTAAATAGTGGTGGGAATTGGGGGCTGATGCGGATACCCGTTACTTTTCAAGTACCTGCCTGCTAATGTCGATAGATACACATTAATAGCATGAAGAAAAATAGATTTACTGCTACCTGAACTGGAAGTATGGAGAAGGATTTCTCCTAGAAAAAAGGTACTAGGTGTCATCAGGGTGGTTTCTCTTACTTCACTGGGGTGGTGCCCTCAACTCTACGCCCTAAGGTCCTGAAATTAGGGATCATAACTCCATCATATCCCACTGCAAGAACATTCTTTAAGGTGAACTGATTGCATCCTGACACCAGGCTTTCAATTTTACTGCTCCACTTTAAGATTTATTTGCAAAATGATACAAATCTGCCCCGTTCCTTTGAGCCAAACATATTAGGTGCGACATTGGACCTCAATGGGGCAATGGGGCAGCAGTAGCCTAGTGGTTAGGGAGTTGCCCCTGTTTCGGAAAATTGTGGGTTCGAATCCCTCACAAATAGGTTGCACTGAGGTACCCTTGAGCAAGGTACCGTCCCTGTCACTGCTCCCTGGGCGCTTTCAATAGCGGTTTTTGCATGGGTTAAATGCAGAGGTCCAATTTCATTGTGGTTCACTGTGTGCTGTGCTGTGACCTCGCAATGACACGGGTTGTCACTTTCAACGTGCAGGTTTTACCTTTCTACCTGCGCTGTACCTTTCTTACGGCGGTGTAGGGTTGCAGTTGCAGTGAATATACTTTGCATATTGTGTCTAGAAAGCCAGCCAGTATTTGAAATATCACTCTATGAGTATCCATTTGATGTAGAATGTAGGAAATCCTGTTTTTAAGAGTCTTTTAAAAATGAAGATGGATTCAGATAATATAAACGAGTGTTTGCTGACGAGCACACGCTGTCAGTTCGCTCTAGTCACACGCAAGTCATGACAAATGTTCAGTTTTTTTAACTTTGCTCCTTGGTGTACACTGCAGTTTTCTCTGCTGCTGTACTTTAGGGAAGCTTTCCAGCGTGAACTAATGGATGTACTGGTTGATTAGTCGACAGTATTTTTGGTTTAAGATATATGTGGCTAAAATGTTGCCCCTAAGCTGTAAAAAAAATCCTCTAAAGCAAGGTGATTACTTTACAAATTAACTTGGTTTTAGTCAAGTGTGTGATGTGAGAAAAATCTTTAAATCAGATTTTGTACACTTCAAGTTAATTCCAGTTTCCAATTCCTGGTTCGTCTTGGAGCCTCTCAGTGTTGGTCTTAGACCCCTAGTAACCCAACGCTGTCCTCCGTCTTGATCTCTTTCTTTCACCTTCCCTGGCACACTCCCTCACTACTGCTACTTTGAGGTTCAATGGATGAACAGCATCAGATTTACTTCTCAGTTTATCTCCTCTGGCCAGAAAAATGAAATATTTGATGCTGCTTTTGACTCACCCCCAACCTAAAGTGTCTGATTACTTTTTCAAATCTTGCCTCTGATGCCTCTGTTTTGACTTAACTTGAGAAAAACATCAGGATGGGCAAGAACAACTTCAAAATCTTTTTTTTCCCCCTTTTTTTTATTGCCATTGGCTGACTGTAAGGGCTGATCTCATTTCTGGCACTGGAATACTGAGAGCAGAGTGCTTTTCTGAACACACAGAATCATCTCTCTGATCTGCTGTTTGGATGTGCCGCCGGCTCGGAGGAGATGCTGGAATGGAGTGAAAGTGTTCTCTAATTAACAGCATTGCCTTCGCCTGGGCCACACTCAGCTCAGCCCGTCCCGTGCAAGGCTCTAAGCACATTTGGGTGTCTCACAGATATTTTGCCCTATCCATCCAAATGAGATTACACTCCGGTAAATCTGAGGACATTATGGGATTAAAATCCCACGGGGGCATCCGGAATTGGAAAACAGATGCCACTGATTTGAGGAGTATTTCTGTTAGTTATTATGGCTGGCATAATCGCTGTGAGACAGCATGTCACTTTCTGACCTCTGCCCAAAAAGTGAGGCACAACCAGTAGGTTACCCTGAGTTACCCCTGAGCAAGGTACCGTCCCCATCACTGGGTGCTAGATATGACAGCCCACTGCTGCATGTTGTATGTGGGTAAAAAGCAGGGTTTGCATTTTGTTGTTGTTCATGCTGTGCTGTGTTTACAGTGGCATCGTCACTTTCACTTTCACATATGTGACTATACTTGTCATTATGAAGCACAACAAAATTACACCTCTGCATTTAACCCACATTAAAACACGTACAGCAGGGGGCAGCTATTGAAAGTACCCGGGGAGCAGTGATGGGGACAGTACCTTGCCTACTGGTCTGGGATTCAAACACATGATCTTCTGATCCTGGGGCTCATCTCTAATCACCAGGCCACAGCTGCCACTTAACTTCACTTTATGGCCAAACACCATCAACAATAAGCGCCTGCACTTTTCCTGTTTCTTTTTTTGTTTTTAATATCTTAAAAACCAGTTTCCCAGATTCATGTTGCCAAATGACTAAAGGAGATTCTTTAAAATTCACTTTTAAACCTAATTATGAAAGTGGCACCTAAAGTGTGTTGTATAAGAAAAAATCCACAGATGTCAAACAGTCTACAGTCTAACAGTCCATAATGTTCCATTATTTCCATCTTTCACCTCTCAATTTTGCAAACAGGGCAGGTTTATAGCTGCTTTTTCCTGAATCATGCCTGCCTCTAAATCTCAACCAAGGAGTTTTGATATAATTTCTGTGATCATAAAAATCGTACTTGTATTTAAAAAGAGGATATTAAACAATTATTACGTATAGTATCGTAATCCATACTAAATATCAGTATTAGTCCAGGTGAATAGGTACATGGGTATCTGGCTGAAGTGAATTTGGTATACATCACTTGCACTTTGTTCTGACCATCACTGTCCTTGGCTGAAGTTTTTCAGAAAGACAGAACGGCTATTTTCAGTGCATTTCTTTATTTATTAATGAGAAATCCTAAAGATGCCTGCGATATTTTTTTTTCATCATCACTGGGAGGTCTCAGAAGGCTCAAAGCCACAGCCGTCTAACTATACAGAGCAATTGTAATAGCAGTTATTTCATATTAAGCGCAGTAATTATTGTGTCATCACCTCAATTAAGTGATGTGACTGTTACCAATCCGCTTCACATCTTGTGATTTGATGTCAGGCCACGGTGACCTTGGATGTTGGGCAGCATAGTTGGGGCTGATGAGCTCTGGCTCTAAAATTAGCCACGGGCACCGAGCTTCAATTAAGGTGAGTGGAGCCCACACTGTGGTCTGTCCCCCCTACCAGTCTGCACCTTAGAGCGTAATGAGTGTAAAGACAGAGAGAGATAGAAAGAGTGAATAGAGACAGGGTGTCTGGAGAGAGAGAGAGAGAGAGAGAGAGAGAGAGATACTACACTACTACTGTAATGTAGTACACGTCTGATGTTTCTTATTTGTTCTGACATTTAAATAAATAAAAAAAAGAATGGTTTTCCTTTCGCATTAGTCGACACCCTCAATCATCAGAAGAACGAAACGTTTCCTCTCGAGTCAGGGAACCATGAACAAGTAAGAGTTAACATGCATTTTAGGACTGAAATTATTCTTCACGTTTTTTTGGAATCACAGTGCATTTTCTCAAATTTGGCACTTGAAGTTTTATCTCGTATTAAAAGCAGCGTAGCTTAATGAGTGTATTAGTGGATTAGCAGAGGCTCTTGAGGGAAACTCAAGCTTCACTTTGCTGTTGCTTTTGTTAGCTTGCTGCTTGTTGATTTATCCATAAGCCTCCTAAATCTGTTATTTGCCGGTGTTGCCACCAACAGCAGCTTATTTGTTTAGAAACGATGCTTCTGAGTTGAGATATCCAGGTATCTGGAGGTAACCTTGGGTCCATTTAAAAGTTTATGAGAGGACTACAGTCATTGTAATGTCCAGCAGCTGGGCTTCAGTCTGCACCACTCTGAATGGTTCAAGGGTCAAGCTATGAAAATACATGAACAGTGAACAAGCGAAATAAAATGGCATGTTTGTGACTGTCAGTAATTGCAACTTTTTCGCTAACCCTGATCTCCCCCGCCGTGCTGCACGGCTGAAGACCTCCGCCCTTGCTGAACTCATGCTGCACAAGCTGAACATGACTGGAAGGAGACTGGGGTTTCCCACTGACAGCCTCAGCTGCCCCGGGTAGGCTGCCATATGTCCACTTTGGCTCGCTGGTAGGGGAGAGACCCTTGGAGGGTAAAGAGAGGGACGGATGAATAAGTTTGAAATGAGCCAAATGTTGTGTTTGGGTTTTTAAACACGCCGAGCCTGTGGGGCACTCTCTGAAAGGCGTGGGGTGGCGACTTCATCAGACGCTGGACCAGCTGAGCTTTATAAGGTGGCTATTTTTGGGGCCTTCCCATCCTTCCGGCTGTCTGGAACAGTCCATCAGCAGCATTAGCTGGTACACACACACACACTCGCTTTTAACACTGAAGGGAAGAGTCCGAGATAAAAATGATGGCTCTGGCTCTTCATTTGGAAAGGCTGATTGTTCTTTTGTTGGTAGAAATGTATTATACAACTGATTATTTCTAGAATTGTTTATTTTATTGACTAATTTATTCAATTAATGCGCAGATAGATCCATTATTCCATCTTCTACTCCTTTTCTGTTTTTCTCCTCTCTTACAGTGAGATGATCCTACTTTACAAAAGAGTGGATTTTTTCTAACCCTTTTCATTAATCTGATTGTGGCAATAATTCTGGAGGAGCCCGTTAAGCCTGACATTTACTCTGCAGCCGTTGTTTTGGCTCAGCTATCATCATCATTATCTGTCAATACTGCTGGTGTTCACTAAAATACTTTTGTCAACATGTGAATCAGACTCATTACTTCAGTGATACCAAGGAAATGAGTGATTTTGCTGAAAATGGGTTGAAAATTCTGTTTTTCTGTGTTTGAAAATGGATATATAAAACATTAGCCCTGTGATGGACTGGCAACCTGTTTCTATGCTTTTTGACTTATGAGGGTACGGTACAGCACTCCTAGCAACTTTGGTCAGGATGAGCAGCCAAAATTGGTGGATGGATGGATGTATACAAAGTGATCAACATGATAATATAATTAGTAATTGGAGACAGACCTTGTTCATCAGACCAAGTTTGGACTCGTAGTTAATTAGCCTTAAGTGTAAAGGTGCTTCAATGGGTTGGAATGAAACTTCCTTGAATGGGTTGGAATGAAACTTCCTTGAATGGGTTGGAATGAAACTTAGGAAAAGCATCCTTGGTTCCTTAATGATCCCTTTAATGGATGATCATTTGATGGTTATTTGATGGGTGGATACTAATTCTGTGATTGTTAAAAACCTTTTTTTAAGTATAAAGACCCTCTAAATGATGTTCTTCCTTACCAAATAAAGAACCATATGTTCAAGTCAGCAGCTTAAAGGCATCTTTTGCTCTCTATGCTGCCATAAATGAGCTAATTTGGATCATTTCAGTAGATTTATCTTGTAAATTAGATTTCCGTGAAGAACCCCTTTAAAAAGTTAAGATTTCTGAAGAACCCTTAAACTGGTAAAGAACATTTGCATTTACATTGTGAAGCTTTTTATATTCCTTTTAAAGGTTCTTCACAAATCTTTTACATTATTATTCTTTGGGGAGCTGAACGATTCTGTATCATCTCAAGTCGGTCCATTTTTTTAAACAGTAAAGAAGATTAGGAAACAAAGTGTAGAGCCCATAAGACGTGTACAGACAACTGGAACATTACACATAATGATGCTGACCTTTCTTATTCCCAGATGAGGAAATATCGATTCGTTTTGGACGAATCTTTATCTCATCCATGACTTGCTACAAGAAGGTTTAGAGAACAAGTAACTTATTCCCTCTGGTATTTCCGGCAGCTTAAAGAACACAGCTTCAATAATATTCAAAAGCTGCTAAGGTTTAAAAATTGTCATTGATTTTGATTCCACAAGTGAACTTTGCTGCAAAGCAGTTGTTGGCAATTACAGCTTTGATGTCTGCAGTTCAGTGCAAAAGTTTTGAGCCACACTCATTTTTAACCCTTACCCCTCGAATAAAATGTTCATGTCGCTGCAGCCAGATCCCATAATGCTGTCAGGTATGTTTGATCCATGCAACTGCATGCCAATGTTTTGCCCTGTGAATGCAATGTGATTGGGTGTAACCAAATGGGACAACTTTACCCATTCAGCTGGCTCAGTGTCAGTTTCACTTTCGACATCACTAACATTTTAACTGTAAAATGGGCCATTTTACACAGTTATCACACCTTGTTTACATTACAAGTAATACTAATATTTCCGTTTTTGGGTGCATTCGTTTTTCGAGTTGTATGGAATGGAAAATAAATTTGTCCTGCCAGGTGGGACTTACGACACGATAACTACCGCAACTGTGTATGTCCCGCCCAGTGGGACAGTCGACTGCAACGGGATAATTGAAATATTACACTGGGTGGGACAGTCGAGCGGTAAGGGTAAGACTTATTGTATATTTAATGTATTGTTGAGGAACAGTTCTCCAGGCTTCCTGTAGGACATTTTTGGTTCTCATTTTCAGTGCAGGTCCTGTACCTGAGCAGTTTCAGAGACAGAAGCAGTGTGGGACCATCTCCACAGAGAACAGAAAATGAAAGCAGCTGACGTCTGAAGAAGAGCTTTGGAATGTCCTTCAAGAAGCCTGGAGAACACCTCCTCAAGACTTTTGCACAGTTCTGTATATGGTATAATTAGCAGCATTGGGATTCAGTTTTCACCTGTTCCTTTTTTGAAAACCATGTTCAATTTACCAAGGTTGCAAGGGGTCCATCTGATGGGCTCAGTTTGAAAATCCTGCATACATTTTTAATGGGATTCAGGAGTCAAACCAAACAGTCTTACACCTTAATCTTTCGAGAAACTATCCTTGAGTTATTTTGGTTATCTAGATCAAAATCTCCTCTATTATATCCCATTACTTTGCTCATATTTTATTCAGTGATGCTCCAGTATCATCTGCAGCGAAGCAGTCCCATGTTATGATGCTCCCACCTCCATACTTCACTGTAGGTGTAGGGTTCTTGGTATCTGCCTGCTAAGTACAGAACTATGCACTATTTTATGTCATTCTGTGCCTTATCTTTTGCATAATGGGTCATTAAATTAAAGAAATTCGAAGAAATGTTTTAGTGCAATGTGTCTAAAGACACAAGGTTCTAGATAAAGGGGTTCCAACCACTCAGAGTTCAGCATCGGCAGTAAATGAATCACCTGATCATCTGGAATCTTCTGCACCTGTTCCTTCACTGCTTCATGTCTTAAATTAGACGCTTTGTTCTGCTTGAAGGTTCAGACGTAGATCACTGTGTGGATTAACCAACACAGAACTATCAAACTGCTCAGGTACAGAGACTGGACTGAACATGAGAGACAACAACACTGTCCTTCAGGAAGATCTGGAGAACTGTTCCTCAGAACAGTTTGCTATTGCACTATGAGGGGAGCCGAACAGTAGAGAGGGAATCAGAAAACCCTCCGGCAAGGCCACGCGCAAAGTTATTAATAAGAACAAATGCACAGAGTCCTGTGTGAGTGCTGGTGAAAGTGTGCAAGTAAACGAACTCTTTTCAGGACAGAAAACCACTTCGGTCCAGCTTCCCAAACCTCCCTGCCCTACAAACAGTCTCCGGGCCTCTGATTGTGAACGAGCCAGGCTTTTGTTTGACTGATTGAGAGTTTGAAGGGTCAATGCTTTCAACCCATCAAACCCAAATAGTATATTATGACATATGAAAGTGAAAGTGACAATCCTTTTCATTGCGAGGTCAAAGCACAGCAGACAATGAACCACAGCGAAATTGGACCTCTGCATTTAACCCATGCACACTCAAACACCGTGCAGCAGTGGGCAGCTATTGAAAGCGCCCGGGGAGCACCGATGGGGACGGCACCTTGCTCAAGGGTACCTCAGGGCAACCCATTGGGAAGGGGTTCGAACCCCCAATTCTCCGATCATGTGGCTAACACCCTAACCACTAGGCCACCACTGCCCCCGCATATACATTATATCTAACATATATAAATGAATAGTTTGTGAAAATTAAATTGATAAGGCTTATGCGGTTTCTGCAAAAAGGTTATTCAGGGGTGAACTGGGCTGCAAAAGTGGGTCAACAATGATCTACCAGGTTAAAACCACATCTATTATAACTCGAAATTCTGTTCCCCTTTTGCATTTTTAGTATATCATTTTAAGCTACAGCTGGACTAGCACCACAATTCAGACTGAGGATGGAGGTCCAAGCTAGAAAGCAGGAGCTACAGACTCCCAGTGCTGCTAGTGTTGTTTGAGTGTGTGATATGGATTCATTTCCAGTGGTGGAAATATGTAAATAAGATAAGCTATTACTTTTTAACCGTACTGGTTTAGACTCTATATGTTGACGAACAGATTTATCATCCGAAGACTCAGCTGTACTCGCTGCCCCAGATCTCCCGGAGACACCAGGTGTGAAGAGGCAGGTGTGATCACCTAAGATGAAGTAAACGCTGTCTCGTGCTCCGATTTATAGAGCTTAACTCTTTCGAGCTCAGTACGGTTCTCTCTGTTCCAGGGAACATCATGTACAAAGCTCAAAAGTACAGCGCACACTCGTTCTCAATCTGCAGGACGGAGCGAGTGGATGCATTATTTACGCTGGATCGGTCTTCGGGGAAAGGAAAAGGACCAAAATGATTTTTAAAGGGGAATTCCATTGATTTTCTTCCAAATGCAGTAAATAAATCATTTAAACCATTTCACATAGTTAATAAATAAAAGTCATTCAGAGCGGGATTAGTGTGAAACCCTCAGTTGTGGAGAAATGGGTCGAGTCAGAATTATTTACAGTGGCGGTGAATGGAACCAGACATCTGATAAGTTCAGCTGCGTCTAAAAGCTCCCTGACAGTTGTTAAAGGAAGCGGCGATGAATACACATGAAATTGTTTTCTGATCATTATGAGAAATGTTTCTTTTGCTCATGGTGGAGAGGAATCTGCAAGGTTATATTTGTATATATTTATATTATATATAAAACGACCATATTTGTGACCTCAGATTCTGAAAATTGGTGGAATTTCTACTTCCACTTGGGTCCATTTGCAGTCTTTGTGTGACTTCTTTTCCTTTGCCGTTTGACATATTTGGACCACCTTTTTGTCTTCCAGCCCTTATCAGCTGTGACTCAAACCTGTTTCCATTCACTCAAATGAAACTGATCAGAGATTCTGTTATTAATATTTGCAGGGCTGTGGGTCTGAGTATGGGGGGCTGTTGTCTTTTTCCGTTAAGACTAACGCTCTACTCACCATTGAAGCTTCCTATAGTCAGAGACACAAAGGCATTTCATTACCCATGGAACTGGGTGGTGCTTTATTGACCTACACAGAGGGCAGTATGGGCCTGCTAATGATCCGTAACACCAAGGAGTGAACATTAATAATACATAAACGGACACTCCGCTTCTAGTAAAGGAGGTGGTCCTAGTTACAAATCACAATGTGAGGGCTTGTTCCCTTTTTCATTTTTTCTTTTTAATCACCCACAACAAGGCAAGGTTGAGAAACAGGACGATTGATAATCAAAGAGGCGTCCCGTCTGTTTGATCGGGTCAATTGGTACCAGGAAAATGAAGGACGTTTCTTTTCTTTCATTAGTGATTTGGTGTTCAGCGTGTGCCGTGGCGTGTCTTTTCCTGGCTCGGGTCTGTCACGCCGCCGAACCCTTTTCTCCCGAGAGGCCCTTATATCTTCACGAAGAACCCTTCGAGCTTCAGGAGTGGAATTTATCACCGGTCGTAGACTGTGTGGATTCAGAGTGTTCCGAAGAGCAAAGCTTACATTTCACTTAAGACATTTACGTTGTTCTTGCTGATTGACTCGCCCTCTCTGGCACTGAAGACATAATTGATCTCTCTCTCTCTCTCTCTCTCTCTCTCTCTCTCTCTCTCTCTCTCTCATAGGGGAGTTGTTCGGGTGGATGTCAGCCTGCAGGATGTGGATATCGATCAGTGTTCCACTGATGGCTGGTTTGCAGGAACTCACAGGTGCAACCTGACCAGCATGGAGGTGAGACAGCGGCCACGCTTGCAACTTCCTCTTACTCTCCTGTGACCTAAAGCCACAATCAGCGTTTTCGGCCATGTACTTAGGCTTAGAGCTTCCTACCCTGCTAAGCGTCATAAACAAAGTTGAGAAAGGAGCCATCCAAGAACCAGTGGTATGAAGAAACACATTAAGCTCCTCTAAATTACTTTATTAATGACTTTAATGACGTTGTTTGTGTTGTTGTCATCAGCGTGATGAGAATTTCAAGTATATTTAGCTCCCCATGGGGTGGAACAGTTATGATGAAAAATGAGGCATGGACTCTCGTCTGAAACGGGCCAAGAAATGCTCGAGGACTTTAGCTGTTTGCAACATTTTTGCTTTGTATGTTGTTGAACTTCACGACTAGCCTGATAATTCATGAGAAAGTAAACTGTTGCAAAGGGCATGTTTTGGTTACTCCAGCCCGCACATGAGGAACATACAGAAGAGCTCCTGCAGATTGTCCTTGTGTCTTATTAAAGGAACGGTTGGAGCAGGTGTATTCAGTCAACTCAGACACAATACAAGCACCGAACACTGACAGTCAATATCAATCATTCAATAGCTGATCAATGGCTGGAGTCTTAAAATCGAACGTTGCATTGAGGCACGTTGTGAGTGTGAAGTCTGCATTAGTTAGTCCTGTCCATTTTTATAGCCCACAGTAGGTCATGCTGTGTCCTAAACCACACACACGTCTCTGTCACTTTAAAACTGAAAAAAGTGAAAGTGACTATTCTTGTCATTGCGAGTACATAGCGCACAATGAAATCACACTTTTGCATTTTACCCACACTCACATACAGGGACGGTACCTTGCTCTAGGGTACCTCGGGGCAACATACTGGTCTGGGATTCGAACCCATGACCTTCTGATCCAGGGGCCTCGTCCCTAATGACTAGCTGGCTGCAGTTTGAGGGAGTTGAGAGATGCTTGGATGATGCATTTTTTACAGAAATGATTTGGGCTATTTGGGTGACTATTGAATTCGAGAGCTGACTGCAATATTAGCATCATATCTGCAGTTCCAGATGACATGATCAATATCCATACACCTCAGTTCTCTCTGCTGATGATCTATGATTAATTGAAAACATTACATTGGATTTTTTAAATAAAGAATTGTTTTTGCTGAAACGTTCTTTCATTTTAAATGCTAAGATGCAGCTACTCCTCTGTTAAGTTTGGAACCAGGCGTAATAATAAATAAATAAATAAATGATTTTACGCGCTGTAATTACTTATAAAGTGGATTAAAATATTAAGCATCAAATGTAGATCAGACGTTTCATTCCAAATTTGGAGTTTATTTCTCACCCAGAAGATATTTTTACGTATTTATATATATTTTTGATGATCTGCTTGAGATTTAAACCACAGTTTTGAGGGATATGGCACATGAGTTATAGCTTTTTATAGCTTAAACTTAAATGTTTTATTGCCTCCCGGTTTAAACAACCATGCTTTAGTTGTTGTAATGATGTAATGATGAATGATGAAACGAGTCTCCAGCCACTGTTCAGTGGAGGAGAAGGGGGCATTTCAGCACTGAGATAAAAGTCTGAGACCTGCAAAGCGGCTTTATGGTAGATGTTTCTGATTAAGAGGTTGATGAGCGCGGTGAGTTTGGTGTATGTAATGAAAGGGTGACACTGTTCTCATCCCTGTTTCAATCAGTGCTCCTCAGACTGAGCTGGTAATGATTTTGGGTGGGATCATCTGGACACGGGTAACCTGGTGTTGGCGGGATGATTATTAAGGGTGGTGGTCCTTAGAGGAGCCGGACAGATCTGGGGCTCGTTTATAATGTATGTGATGTAATGGGCTGCAGTGATCTCGCTGAATAATTAACCATGCTCTTTGTCTGCACCCTGCTCCCTGATAGACATGCTGCGTGTATGTGTGCATGTGTAGGTGTGTGTGCGTGCGTGTGTGTGTGCAGTACAGTACTACTCAATCTTAGTACAAATGTTCTCTCACTTCCCTCATATCCAACACCAGTCAAAAGTGTGGACACAGTGTTTTTCACAAAGACATTTAGATCTTTAGGCAACTGTGGCATCTAAAAGTGAAAGTGACTATTCTTCTCATTGTGCAACGCAGCACAGCACAACATGACGGAATTCAACCTCTGCAATTCACCCATACACACACGTGCATCTATTGAAAGCGCCCGGGGAGCAGTGACGGGGATGGTACCTTGCTCAAGGGTACCTCAGGGCAATGTACTGGTGAGGGAGTCGAACCCACAATCTTCCGATCTGAAAAGTGAAAGTGAAAGTGACAACCCTTGTCATTGCGAGGTCACAGCACTGCACACCATGAACCACAACGAAATTGGACCTCTGCTTTTAACCATGCACACAAACACCGTGCAGCAGTGGGCAGCCATTGAAAGTGCCCGGGGAGCAGTGACGGGGACGGTACCTTGCTCAGGGGTACCTCAGGGCAACCTACTTGTGAGGGAATCAAACCCACAATCTTCCGATGCGGGGCGACTCCCTAACCACCAGGCCACCGCTGCCCCGATCTTCCCAAAACAAAGGAACTGAGATGGTTTTAGAGAAGGAAAGTGTTGTTTCTGGTTTTCTTTAAGAGCTTTTTATAAAACTCTTTGAAAATGGCTTAAGTGAACTTTGAGTGTTGAGAGAACAATTGTGGTCCCTAAAGAACCACCTATTTTTTGTAAAAAAGTCCTCTAACTGATATAAAGAACCTTTATGGGATGCACAGGTTATTTACCAGTTTGTGGGTTCTCCCAAGCTTTTACGAAATGGCTCTTTTGCGGCAGCGGAATGGCAGCGGTGGCCTAGCGGTTAGGGCGTTAGCCGCATGATCGGAGGATCGGGGTTCAAACCCCTTCCCAATAGGTTGCCCTGAGGTACCCTTGAGCAAGGTACCGTCCCCATCACTGCTCCCCGGGCGCTTTCAATAGCTGCCCACTGCTGCACGGGTTTGAGTGTGTATGGGTAAAATGCAGAGGTCCAATTTCATTGTGGTTCATGTGTGCTGTGCCGTGACCTCGCAATGACAAGGGTAGTCACTTTCACTTTTTTTTTTTTTTTTTTTTTTTGGAATCAACCAGGTCCTTTCGAGATAAAAAGGTTCTATGTGCATCATGCACTGAACCCTTTCTGACCCAGTTCATTTTTAAAAGAGTAAACAATTGGGTTTTCAGCATCACAGCCTCAGCACATGTGGTGGGCTGTTGGCAGAACATCCCTGGTGGCTCTTTATGAACGAGAGCACCAAGAGGGTGTAAAGCTGCAGCAAGGCGAAAGAAAGCTACTCTGAAGGATCAAACACAGAAGATCTTTGTGTTTTAACACTTTCTGGAGGCTGGCCTTAGCTCTGTGTGGTTTTCCTAGCCTTAGAAACATCACTTTTATTTTAAAATACGAATTGAAAGTGTTGCTCCTGTTTAGGGGTCGCCACAGCGGATCAACCGTCTCCATTTCTTCCGGTCCTCTGCATCTTCCTCCTTCAAACCGACCACCTGCATGTCCTCTCTCACCTCGTCCATAATCCTTCTCTTTGTCCTTCCTCTTTTCCTTTTTTCTTGGCAGCTCCATCTTCAACATCCTCCTCCAAACCAACGCAACCTTGCTTCTCTGACTTTGTTTCCAAAACGTCTAACCTGAGCTGTCCCTCTAATGTACTCATTTCTAATCCTGTCCATCCTCGTCCATCTCGGCATCTTTAACTCTGACACCTCCAGCTCCGCCTCCTGTTTTTCCGACAGTTCCACCATCTCCAACCCATACAATATAGCTGGTCTCGCTATCATCCTGTAAACCTTCCCTTTTACTTTCGGTGGTTTCTGTCTGCCGCACATCACTCCAGTTTATGAATATTTACATTCTTATGAATTATTTGAAATATAGTAGCATTTCCTGTGATGGACTGGTGACTGGTCCAGATTGTGTCCCTGCCTTTTTCCTTGTGAGAGCTGGGATAATCACCAGCACACCCGATGTCCCTAATTAGGACAAGTGGCTAAGAAAATGAGTGGGTGAGTCAATAATGGTTATAATTTGGAACTCATCATTTTTGTTTCAGACTTGTGTATATCTGCACTAAGATCTGAGGGAAGCAGTGTTTGAGTCCTCGAAATGTCCAGAAACATTTCAGATTGACAATAAAGTTGACTTTGCTAAGCCATTGTTTGACTGCTTCTGCTTGTGTGTACTTTGCACCGCTGCATTTGATCTTCTACGTATTATGTGTAACTCAACTCTTGTGTTACTCAGTCGATGACCGAGTGTCCTGGTCTGTCTCTTTCATATCAGCTCTGGTCGGGGGTGTTTGGAAAGCATGGCCTTGTCTTTTAGTGGAGGATGGTTTAAATAGAGCTCAGGACTGCTGTGCAGTCGGGCTTTTGTGCAGCTGTGTTGTAACGTGATAAAGCCGTCTCATTGTGTCGGAGGCCCTTCATATGCAAATCTTTTGTTATCCCCATCCCTAAATCAGTTTACGGAGATATCTAGAACCACCAGTACAAACAGCAGGTCTTCAGAGATTCACCGCACTGCTGTTGGCATGGGCATCGTAATGCACAGTTGTTCATGGAGATCCACAGAACACGGGAGGAAACTGGTGGTCTAATGATTTCATAGTGCAATAATCAATATAGCAACACTGAAGCGACTGAATCCATTTCCCATCCTGGGCCAGCTCCAGTGGATTTGAAAGTGGTCATCTTTAATTTTAAGTTTGGAGCTGCTTATGATTATTTGTCATTGTGAACACACTACACATTCAGTGAGCCACATCAACATGCTTCTCTGCACGCATATGCCGCAGTGGGCAGACATATCCGGCGCCCAGGGAGCAGTGTTGGGGATGGTACCTTGTTCAAAGTTACCTCCAGGAAACCTTTTTGGGACTTGAACCCATGACCTTCAGATCATGGAGCCTATATAGCAGGCCACATGTACCCAACCAATATTTATGGATACAAAGGAATTCCATTATGTCCAACTTGCTAACATTTCATCTTTTTTTAAACAAATTCATTTTGTTTCATCATTTCCATCACCCAGGGAGCTGTGTTGGGCACAGTGCTGAAGGGGACCTCAGGGTAACTAACTCATCTGGGACTTGAACTCATGACCTGTTGATTAACACTTTCATTTTACAGGGCATAGTCTCTAACAACTAGGCCACTGCTGCCTCATATGTTTATTGTTTTAAAAATATATTTAAAGGAAAAATTCTAGGCTAGAATTGCGCAGTGGGTAGAACTTCATCTCATAGCGAGGAGGTCCTGGGTTTGATACCCAGGCGGGGCGAGTTCTTTCAGTATGGAGTTTGTTCTCTGGGAGTTTCCTCTGGGAGCTCTGGTTTCCTCCCACAGTCCAAAAACATGAAGGTCAGGTGGACAGGAGATGATGGCGGTGGTCTAGTGGTGGGTACTTGTCTATGGTCCTATGGCTCAAGAGGTCCCAAGTTTGAATCCCACCTCCGGCACTATCATCACTGGGTCCCTGAGCAAGACCCTTAACCCTGAGTGTCTCCAGGGGGACTGTCCCTGTAATCAGGACATGGAAGTCGCTCTGGATAAGAGCGTCTGCTAAATTCCGCAAATGTAAATGATAAAATGTCTGTAGGTGTGCGTTTGAGTTTGTGCCCTGAGATGGATTGGCAAACTGTCCTAGGTGTTTCCCTACCTTTGTCCCCTGCTGGGACAGGCTCCAGCACCCACTGCAACCCTACTTAGGACAAGCAGCTCAGAAATGAGTGATTAGAATTGTATGATGTAGTTTTTATAGACTTTAGACAGCTGCTTCCTGTAAACCACCACTAGCTTAGTAAGCAAGAAACTTCTCTAGAACAGAAAACATTTGGTTGGATTTTGTTTCCAATTTTGTAAGTTAAGCAAGTTCTAAGTGCTTTCCTCAGCTTTCACACTGAGAACGCTGGGATAGGCTCCAGCATTGCCCGAACCCTAATAAGGACAAGCGGCTCAGAAAATGAGTGAGCAAACTGGGGTGACTACTGTGTCTGCAAAAAGAAAGGCAGATTGACCACTTAAAATAAGCGCACTGCATATTCCTCTCGTCTTTTCATGACATACCCAGAATGCTGAGAGGCAGATGTCCTGGAGGCTGGCCTGAGAGCCAGGCTGCCACAAGTGAAGAGATGAGAATAAACAAAACCCAAATATTGTCCAGACACATACACAAAATGGCTGCCCCCCCTTTTATTCCGAAATAGAAATGCTATTTTCAGAATAACTCAAAAACAGCCCGAGCCAATCCTGCTGACTCACTCTGTTTCGTCCTCTTTCGTGTACATATTCCATTATCGCCAGTGCTGCTAGAATCCACTAAACTGCACAGATGAAACTGCCTAAAGTTTTGTGCCTGCAAATATATCCACAACAAAGAGACACTTTCTGTTTCTCGTACTAAAAAAAGCATCAGTGGGTCTGTTTTCGTGGGACAAGATTGTTATATTTTTCCTAACAGTTGGGAACATCGTTGTACTTTAAAGGTGCCGCTGTACACAGACCATCCACGTCACTGGAAACCCATCATCTGCTTTTCCACTCACTGGCCAGTTTATTAGAAACACCCTGCGCTTCCACTCACTGGCCACTTTATTAGAAACACGCTGTACTTCCACTCACTGGCCACTTTATTAGAAACGCGCTGTACTTCCACTCACTGGCCACTTTATTAGAAACGCCCTGTACTTCCACTGGCCACTTTATTAGAAACACCCTTTGCTTCCACTCGCTGGCCACTTTATTAGAAACACCCTTTGCTTCCTCTCACTGGCCACTTTATTAGGAACACCCTGTACTTCCACTCATTGGCCACTTTATTAGGAACACCCTTTGCTTCCTCTCACTGGCCACTTTATTAGGAACACCCCGTACGTCCACTCATTGGCCACTTTATTAGAAACATCCTGTGCTTCCACTCGCTGGCCACTTTATTTGAAACACCCTGTGCTTCCACTCACTGGCCACAAATACCGTGTGGCTCCTGTCTTTGAGCACGTCGTTAGAGGCCTCGTGCTCCCACTTACGGCTGTTTTCTTAGAAACACCAGATGGGCTACGGTCTCGAACTGATCTCCAGCAAAGTGGAGCTGCGAGGAAGGGGTTTCTAATAAAGTGGCCAGTGAGCACGAAGAGATGAAAGAGATTCTGAATCACACATGACCGTGAAAGCCTTGCAGTAGGATGAGATTAGTCACTACTCTTTACAGACTCCCTCATGAAGTGCGTGGGACTGACCCAGCGGGTTGGATCAGGTGAGGTACTGCAGGCCAAATGCAGAACTATGCAGCGCATTCAAACTGCAGGACTGGCATTAAGAACGGCGGGGTTGATGTCAATCACAGGATGATTACGCACAGATTAGTGACTCACCATGTCCGTCATTACTATTATGCCAATGGTCAGTTGATTGCACATTTTTGTCCTCCGTTTGAGAAGCTTTGTTCTGTCTTTTTTTTCTCCCGCCGGATGTGAGGTGGCTGGAGTTTGTAATTTAGCGATTGAGCTTTCATTCTGCCTGCGTCAGCAACATCAGAAAACCGATCCTGTTCTGTCTCTCAGGCTCATTCATGTTTTCCTGCCCTCTTTGTCCTTCCGACATCATAACAGCTCTATTTATAGAGCCGCTGTGTAAATGAATGAGAGAAACGATGAGAAAGAATTATTATTTCATCTGGGGGCCAGTGTGCGTGTCTATTAAGGAGGCAGGAAAGAGAGTGAGTGCGTACGCGGGGTGAACGTTATGATGGATACTGTGATCGGATTCGTCCATGTGGATGGCGGTTGTGGGACGACTGAAGAACTACGTGAGTCACAAAACATTTGGGGCACTTAGTGGATTTTCTGGAATATGATGACATTTTAAAACGTCAGCGCGGATATTGAGGGGTGTGGATCGTTTTGGTTGATCAAGTGTGTCCGTGACATGTTTTATCATTAATATAGACTCTCGCAGGGGACATATGACCCAAAATGTGGCTTCTGCGTCTCGGCCGGGCTAATGGGTTTTGTAGACCCACCAGGATCAGATGCGGACTCAGCTCTCCTACAGTTTGATTTTCCCTGACCGTCTTATTACCAATGCTCTGATTGTTGTCAAAGGCAGAGCTGAAGGAGTTTAATTTTCATTCAAACAATCGGATCTTCAGAGATCAGACCATGTAATTATTTAAGGAAGTTATAATGGCAGGTTTCTCAGCGCTCGGCAAGGCAGAGTTGTCTGTCATTTTCCGTCGTGTAGATCGTTGTGATGTGTGTTCTTGCGTTGTGAGTACTGTCCTTGGTTCATGCTGGTGTTACACATTTATTATAATCCTGACGCGTTTTCGTCCTGCCCAATCCCACCACAGCGTGACATGAAATATATAAATGTGTTCATTTTTTCCGTTGCTTCATTTCAATTCAATCATTGTCATACAAAAGACTTCTCATCCATACAGCAGGGGGCAGCTATTTAAAGTGCCCGGGGAGCAGTGAGGGGGATGGTACCTTACTCAAGGGTACCTCAGGGATTCGAACCCACTACCCACCATCTTCCAGTCCTGGGGCCTAGTCCCTAACCACTAGGCCAGCGGTCTGCTTGGTGCACCAAAGATACACTCTGAAATGCAGTAAATGCTTTTTTTTGAACCAACAAGGTGATTCACTGCTAAGTTTCAAAAAAGTGGCTCAAGACTCAGATTCTACCTGATGTGCACATCTTTGAAGAGTAGAAGAAACCAGAACACCTGGAGGAAACCCATTCGGATATGGGGAGAACATGCACACAGAAGGAACCCAGCCGGCACCGGCTGGGAAATCAACCCACAACCTTCTCACTGTGAGGCATCGCTCACCCCCCTGTCCCGAGCTCATAGCATTTTCTTTTGAATCTAAAAAAGTGCAAAACCGATCACTAAAACATGTCTGGTAGACTGCTAATCCTCAGATAGCTTATAAACCTTAGAAAATGAAATCATTGTGCCCTCCTGTCCAGCGCTTTGTGAATAGAAACCTAGCAGTTGGATGAGGAATATCCGGCCTTATAAACCTGTAATTCTTTATAGCGCCGTAACCAGAAAGCAGGTGTCGGCAGCCAATGGCGCCATGAATCACGCTGATTTAACAGACTGCTGCTTCCACACACGATATATGACAACCAGTCCTGTCATGTGCTCCTGGCCCTCGTCCAGCAATGCCATCCAGTAGTTCTGCGGTAAATATTTTATGGGATATTCAGTGGAGGCTCTCTCCAAAAACAGTGTGTAAGAGGTGAGATTCATTTAATACAAATATTAATAATGATCTGTTTCATTAGAACTGCTTGCCCAAGTATGGACCTTTGGCTGACTGTCTCTGGCCACCTGTCTGCTCTTAGACCTCCTGTTTCTTGGCCCTGATGCAGGAGCGTGTGAATGTGAGCGATCGCACAGCTTCTGTAGTCACTCGGCCATGGGACGAGCGCTGGAGCTCCAGCTCAGATCCCTGTCAAACAAAGCCCACAGCGCCAATCACACACTTCATCTCCCCAAAACTCTCCCAGCTTTGTAAGATCCAGTGTTTGAGAAAGTGATTAAGAATTTCAGTGCAGGAGTGTGAGACAAAGGCCTCTATTGTCCTGCTTTAGTCCTCAGCAGTGTTTTCACCTGTGTCTAGTTTGGCAAAAGCTTTGCGATCAAGTGTTTTTCACACAATCACGTACACTCATTCGCTCACTCATTTTCATAGCTGCTTGTCCTAATTAGCCTCTCACAGGGCGAAAGGTGGGGAAACACCCTGGACAGGTCGCCAGTCCATCATAGGGCAGGCACACAGACAAATACACTCTCTCACACACTCACACACCTACGGCCAATGTAGGATCTCCAGTCCATCTGACCTGCAGGCCTTCAGATGGAGGGAGGAAACTGAAGCTCCTGGAGGATACACACATAAACATGGGGAGAACATATCCACTCCACACAGAAAGGACCCGGACCGTCCCACCTGGGAATCGAATACAGGACCTTTTCACTGTGAGGCGACGGCACTGAAAAGAAAGTGAAAGTGACTATTTTTGTCATTGTGAGAAAACAGCACAGTGAACCACAATGGAATTGGACTTCTGCATTTAACCCATGCACACAAACACACACCGTGCAGAAGGGGGCAGCTATGAAAGCGCCCCGGGGAGCAGTGATGGGGACAGTACCTTGCTCTAGGGAACCTCAGGGGAACCTACTGGTAAGGAGCTTGAACCCACAATCTTCCAATCCTGTGGCCAACTCCCTGAACACTAGGCCTTATGACCTATGATCACATGCTTGTACATAATAAATAGCACATGAAATGAAAAAATGCAATAATGTTTTATTTATTCTGCACCTCCTATAGTAGGATTGTTATTATTCACAGCAGAAAGTAACTGAAAGACTTCCTAAAAAAACTAGCAGCAAAAACCCCTTGACTTTTTAAAATCATAACATGAAAATGATGTCAAAATGAGCTAAAATGAAATAGCATGGCTGAGAACAGTTATCCTGCTTGCGTGTCTTGTTTGAAGGGCTTGAAGAAAAATCCTTTGGATGGAAAAAGTCTTATTATTAAGGCGTTGCTAAACGCTCAGACATCTCCAGAAAAAAAAACATCTATGGGCTTTTGAACACGTCTTGGGGTGCATGTGCCCAAAACTGATGTGAGTAGATAAGACAGATGCACAGAACAGGTTCATCCATGAAAATGTGGACTGCTGAGCTGATGCCATCGGGATGAATGGAAGTGGTGTTTTCACTGCTTAGTTCAGGTAAATATAATACGTCTGTGTCACAGTTGCTGGCGCAGTGCTCTGCAGGTGCTGTAAGGTAATGTATTACCAAAGAGAGGCAATTTACTGTTCACTGCGTGAGTTTTAGAGCAGTTGGCGAAGGACTTCTGCAGCCTCGCACCCGCTCCACTGCAGCATTTGGGGCAGCGGAGGCCTGCTGGTCAGGGACAAGGCCTTAGGATCATACCAGTAGGTTGCCCTGAGGTACCATCCCCATCACTGCTCCACGGCTGCTGGATATGGCTGCTGCGCGGTCTGTGTGGGATAAATACAGTTGTCGCATTTCCTTGTGTTTTACTGGGATTTGTTTCATAATGGCAATTAGTCACTTTCACTTTCACATAACATCATTCATCACCTGCCGCCAGCATTTCCAACCTCTGAACTTTTGCTTCTTATGCATAATCTTAGGCTAATGCTAGTAAGAATCACAGGGGATTGCTGGAGTCCATCTTAGCTCACACAGTGCGAAGGACGGGGGACACACCCTGGACAGGTCGCCAGCCAGGAGTGTGACGGGGACGGCACCTTGCTCAAGGGTACCTCAGGGCAACCTGTTGAGAAGGGGTTCGAACCCCAGATCCTCTGGCCAACTTCCTAACCACTAGGCCACCGCTGCCCCGATTTAAGCTACAGTTCATTAAAAATATTATAATAACACTAACCACATTAGTAATTATTTAAAACAAGCAGAATTTAGCAGCATTGTTGCCAGATCCTCCTTGCTAATTGATGCTTGGTAAGGACCCATACATAATTCATGGTCGGGGATCAGTCTGCAGCCTGGTGGTTGGGCCATTATTGCACGATAAGAAGCTTTTTGAAAGTTGCTCAGAAGTTCCTTACCAGTAAAGGCATGTCCTCGAAGCGGAATGATATGCGTCTATTCAATCATCTCTTATAATTATGCCTTCTGTTGTTTCTGCTCCCACGGCTCAGAGATCCTTGTGGTGATTTGGCCACAGGCTTCTGCAATCTGTCGCAATGACAGAAAAACAGCACTTTCTCATATTTCGAGTAGATTTTGATGAGTGATCAGCGCAGACCTATCCTAAATAAGTTATAATTCCGAAGGTGATAATATGTTGCAACGTGCCGGTCTGGATGGCACAGCCGGGCTTTCTGTTCTCGGCCTTTCAGACGGTGTCCTGCAGCTGCATGGGAGGGTGGTAGTGAATAGCAGTGCTTTTGCTGCACGTCAATAACAGCACCCTGGCCATTCATCTTCATTCAGGGCGAGGCAGTTCATCTGCTCCATCACAGACAACATCACAGCAGCAGCTGGCCACGACTATATTAAAATGCTTGTCAGCAGAAAGGAGCATAATTGCCTAATAGTGCCTAAATCACATTTTGGATTTCTGAACGACCACCCCAGGTGGAGGACTGCTCTCCTCAACTTTCTTCCAAGGTACAATGTTTTGTTAATTTTAGAGGCTAAATTTGCAACGCTTGTTTCGCATAGCACACCCCAGTGAAGTACCAGTTGAAGACACTGTACGACACCGAAGACTGTTACAGCAGACAGTAACTGTGTTCTCACCTCTGTTGAGGCTGCGTTTAACAAGATTGATCTGTAATTATAAGTCATGTTCTTTTTTTTTTTATAATTTTTGTTATTTTTCATCGTAAAAGGTCTTTTCAAGTGATTTGACAAGCTTGTAAGGAAAAGCACCAAATGCAAAACAAGGGAACATTAATTGAACATTGCATCTCCAGCAGGGAACCATGCATTTGTTTACTTCACACCCCTCCAAGCTGAAAGAATTAAACCTGTCCATCTCTATGATCACCAGAACTGTCAGCCAGACCATTCTCGGAGGACAGCACAGATTGCTATATTGTCGTGAACGACCGTCTTTGTCTAGAGAGAAGCGGCAAGTGATTTGGTGTATGACGTTATGTTGGGACATGGCGTCTAGATGCTATTAAGACTGAGAAGATGCCTCTATGCTTTGAACAAAGGCTGCTTATTATACATTGTCTCCTTATTTTTCTCTCATTTTTGATAGAAATTCAAACCTGAGGTCAGTGACAATGTGTAAAGACAAAGAAGGTCTAACTGTTTTCTTCCTGTTTGGAGTCTTTATGTTTAAGTCCATGGATGACCTTATCACAGAGTTTCAGGCTCTAGGGGTTCCTGTCACGCAATTGACAAATGGCTTGGCCTGGGACATTTCTGGCATCCCATTCCCATAACCTTTTTTGGGAATTTTTTATTGCAAGGTTACACACTGTCAGCACCCAATCGCTGCCCCCAGCATTGCTCCCCTAATCAACCTCCTGTTAGAGTCACACCACTCGGAGTCCTTGGGCAAGACACCTAACATTACATTTTCATGAAAATGATGTAAATGTTGACTAAATACCACCCACCTTCTAAGTGGTGGCTTAGTGTTTAGGGAGTTGGCACCAGGGTGTTGGTTCGAGTCCCGGACCAGTAGGTTGCCCAGAATTACCCATGAGCAAGCTACTGTCCCCATCACTGATCCCCAGGTGCTTTAAATAGCTGTGTTGTGCTGTGTTACACAATGACACATTTTCACTTTAATGCATTCATCTAATATGTGTGAAGCTTTCATGTTAAGTGGAAAAACTCAAGAATTTATATGATATATTCTGAACAGGAACCAGAACCCAAACTGGTTCAGATTTGCCTCGAAGATGTGATGCTTAAAAACTGATGTTAGTTAACAGGTTTTACTGATGATTTAGGGGGACGATGCGGGCTTGTTGTTGGTGATGGTCACTGATGTGGTGAATGAAAGCTTCCGTCTATGTTTCAAGCCGTGACGATCATTTGCAGTATGTCTGTTCTGTAATACCATACATTTTTTTCTTGAAATGTAACACTTTCCCACCAATTTTAGACGGGTCTGCTTTGGTTTCCTCCCTCAGTCCAGAAGACATGCATGTCAGGATTGGAGATGCTAAATTCCTCACTCGGTATGAATGTGTTTGGCTGTGTGTCTGCCCTGTCCAGGGTGTTGCTCTGCCTTTCACCCACCGGGATAAGCAGCTCCAGCACCTCCAGCGACCCTGAAAGTATCGGCCATCTGATGCTGTACAGTCGATGTTGTCCATCATTTTGTGCTTTATCAGTGTCCAGTTTCTGGATACAGGATGCTGTCGGCTGGTTGTTGGAATATTCTCAACCCAGCGTTCTCACACACACACACACACACAAAATCTAAATCAAATCAATATTTGGTGTTACTACCTTTTGCCTTCAAACCAGCATCAGTTCTTCTAGGTACACTTGCACAAAGTCAGGGATTCTGTAGGATTATAGTCGGTGTCTGATCAACCAGTTTTACCAAACAGGTACCGATGATCATCAATGTCACACGGGGGTTGAAACACAGTCATGTTCGGAACAACCTACCAGCCGAGTTCCTTCAAAAACTGTGTGCGAGTGTGCCTAGAAGAACTGATGCTGTTTTGAAGGCAAAGGGTGGTCACACCAAATATTGATCTGATTTAGATTCTCTTTTGTTCATTCACTGCATTTTGTTGATTGATGAAAATAAATGATCAACACTTCCATTTCTGAAAGCGTTCTTTGTTTACAGCATTTTTTCACACCTGCCTATTTTTTATACCTTTGCACAGTTCTGTAGTTATAGGAAAATAGGAAAAGTCCACATTTCTCATGAAGACGCAGCCAGGTGTCCCTAAACTTTTGGCTAACTGTGAATGCTCACCATTAAATCCAGATGCTGTTTCAAGAGTGTCATCCATAGTCTCATAGTCTTACCTCCTTATAAATCAAACCCTCCACGGTCATCACATCTATAACCAGATGCAGCAATTAGAGTGAGTAGGCCTTTGCAGCTAATAGAGCTTGTCAGTGGATCAGAGGAGCTGTCTTTGTTAAAGTGTAGCCTCCAGCCCTCTCTGTGAGTCCTGCCGCTTAAAACCACTCTTTCCATTAACTGGCTGTATGGATTACTCTCCGGCAATGATTTTACATGGAAACGCTTTGAAGACTTAAACACACATGCCCTGAGGCATCCTGCTGCATTCAGACTCAACACAGGTCAACTTTCTGTCTGTCTGTTTATCTAATATCTGTCTGTCAGTCTATCATCTATCTGTCTGTCTGTCTTTCTGCCTATCCATCTGTCTATCTATCTGTCTGTCCATCTGTCTATCTATCCAACTAGCCATCTGTCTAAATCTCTCCTATCCAGTCATCTGTCGATCTGTCAGTCCATCTGTCTGTCTGTCTGCCTCTCCGTTTGTCTGTCTGAGAGGGACCACTAAGGGTTTCTAGTGGGGTTTTTTCCAGCACAGCACTGTGTTGCAGTGATAGCCCCTCCATACCAGACTGACCAAAGTGAGGGTCCAGAAAGCAGCGGCAGCAGAGTGGGCTATATTTAGTCACGTTCAGAAGCCCACCCCCTGTTGTTTCACGTAGCACTTTGAAAACACATCCACATCACAGCCTTATTGTTTTCTTCTCCCCGAGGAAAGCCTGCTGCCTGTGCCAGCGTGTCCTCTATAGCAGGCATCCGCCACGCGTGACAGGATGTGTAAAGTATATTAGACATAATGAAGAAATATGATGTCAGGAAATGTTAATAACCGATTTATTTTTAACCCAGGATCCATAAAGAAGCAGTTTCTCGTCTGCCTCATGTAAGGCTCGTTATATTCTAATGTCTCTATAGAGCTGTAAAGGGGCAGTGAAAGTGAAAGTGACAACTTGTCCTTGTGAAACACAGCACAGGACACAGTGAACCACAATGAAATGCAGCCTCTGTATTTAACCCACACACACCGTGCATCAGTGGGCAGCCATATCCAGTGCCCAGGGAGCAGTGATGGGGACGGTACCTTGCTGATCTGCAATTCCAACCCATGACCTTCCGGTCCTCAGGCCTAGTCCCGAAACACTAGGCCACCGCTGCCATCTGTCAAATTTTAAAAGAAAGTGAAAGTGACAACCCTTTCATTGCGAGGTCATGGCACAGCACACATGAACCACAACGAAATTGGACCTCTGCATTTAACCCATGCACACTCAAACCCATGCAGCAGTGGGCAGCTATTGAAAGCGCCCGGGGAGCAGTGATGGGGACGGTACCTTGCTCAAGGGTACCTCAGGGCAACCTATTGGGAAGGGGTTTGAACCCCCGATCCTCCGGCTAACGCCCTAACCGCTAGGCCACCGCTGCCCCACAAGGAAAGCAAGGCACAAGCGTTTGGCAGACTTCAGGGTTTTTAATCTGAACTAGACGGGATTGAGAAAACAACAGGTACATAGACAATGAACAGGCGAGACTGGGTCGGGCTGGCGTTCCTTAAATACCTGGCAGGCCAGGTGAGGAGGATTGGGTGTGATTTATGTTTTTGGATAGAAATTCAGACTCAGAATTCTGGAGACTGGGACTGTGGCCATGGCTGGGGTTCGGTGGTCACCATGCCACCATCTACTCAATATAGCAAAGATACAGTTGTAATATATCATAGCTGTAAATACAGTTTATTTTAACTTTGCCCTTTTTCAGATTGATAAAATAAAAAGATAAAATAGTAAAATTGTGTATAATTTAAACTTTTCTTTTGCACATTGCTGCTTGCTGCAGTATATCTTGCTATTTGCACAAAATAGCAAGATATCTTTTTTATTTAGAATCTTTTTTGTTGATGTCTAATGTATTTACATACAGGACAGAAATAATGAAGATATTTTAATAAATATATTTCCCGTTGTACATATTTTTATACATCTCTTTACTATTTTTCTTGCAGTTTTACTCTTTTAGAAAACTGTTCCTTACATTTACTATAATACCACAGAGGGTCCCGGGACACTGCAGGCTGTACCCGCATAACTGAATAAATAAACATTGAATCAAAAACTTCACAAGATGGTGTTTCTTGAAACGTTAAATGCAGAGCCTCTGAGTTTTGTTTCTTGTCTAGTGTGTTAGACTGGCATTTGTACATAAAAAAAATGACCTTAATATGGGAATGGGTTTGAACAGTAGTTGGGGAGAGAAGAGGTTAAATATAGGTGCCGGCTAGTTGGCCAATCAGAGCGCACTGGGCTGAAGCTGGAGGAAGAGCCTTGAAGACACAGGAGCCCTAATAGACCACTTCAGAAAGAGGATAAAAAAATGACAGAAAAAGATGCACAGTATATGAAAGGTGAAGGCCTTTTTGGAGCTTTGAAGCATGAAGTCCTCAAGGATAATGGGTCCACTTTGAGCTACTGTTGCTGCAGTTTCTCATTTGATTTATTTTTCCTACAACTGCAGAATTTCATTGTACCTGAGCACAATGGCAGCACACATGATTACTTGATGAATGAAAATGTAAAGTGTCCTGTAGTTTGAAGAACGTTTCAATAAAGTGTTCCCATTCATTTTGACCTGATTCCATGAGCATGATGCGTCCCAGAAAGGTGCATGTGGAACACGGCTGAGGTTCTCGTATCATTATAATTATTATTATTATTATTCTTTCAGCTCTACTGCTGTAGAGATCAGGATTAGAAAAGGCCTGAATAGATGCATTGTTTACTTATTTATTTGTTCTTTGTTTGAGTGTCCTGCCATTGGGATGTACATGCAAAACACCTGTTTTCCAGCGATCCCAGCGATGGGTTTGGACAGATAGTTGGTAGTTGGTGAGTTTAAGGAATGAAAGCTCGTTTAGAGAGAAGCTGTTATGGGTTCAGTGTGTGCCGAGGCTGGAGTGACAGGGCTGTGGAAGACCCCGCTGGGCTGACAGCGTGACACCTTCTGTTAAAACCATTTCTTTCAGACTTGCAGTCGGGTTATCGGGCCAATTAACTCGGCACATACACACGTAGACACACACACACACACACACTGACAGGCAGCTGCCTCAGATGTGCATCTGACATAAACAAAGGCGAGTAGGGGAGCAGGTGGCCACACTGTGCGATTTATTATTAGTCCAGTTAAGTCGATTCCACTTTGAGCAGTGAGTTATTTATTGCTTGCTGGATGCGACTCCTGATTATTAGTGTTGCTGACCTGATTTTCTTTATTTGTTCCTTTCTGTTTATGGCTTCTGTTGTGGCTTTATTGTCAGTGAATTGCTGACACCAGAGCTGGGTGGAAAACCCTTATTCCCAGGGATGTGGTGATAAAGAAGACGGTGGGGGAACTTTGCTGGCCCCCAGCTTATTAACTTCAGCACTTTGGAAAACACACCGAAACTAAGCTTATCTGTCCTTTTAATTATTATAGTGTCATGATTTAATGCTGTTTGGCTTCCCATATTGCATCTTTAAGAAGAGGAAGTGAAAGTGACTTTGTCGTTGTGAAACGCAGCAGGCAGTGAAACAGTGAAATGCATCCTCTGCTTTTATCCCACACACATCGTGTCGCAGAGGGCAGCTATGCAGCACCCGGGAAACAGTGAAGGGGACAGTTCCTTGCTCAAGAGTACCTATAGAGTCCCTAAAGTAGAGTGCAGTGCACAATTTACACTGTAAGGTAGAAGGCAGAGCAGGATACAGTACACAGTTTACTGTACAGCAAATAACAGAGCAGGATTTATACTGTAAAAATAACCTGAAAAAGTTGACATTGCAAAATAAAGTACATCACAAAGTTTACAGGACAGAAAGATGCAGTGCCAAGCATTTGCTGTCAGGTTGAATGCAGTTCAAAGTTTGCTGTGCAGTAAAATGCATTGCAGAGATTACACTGTCAAATAAAATGCAGTATAAAGTTTAAACTGTAAAGTGCAATGTAAAATAACATCTAAACTGTAAAGAAGGATGCAGCAAAACGTGTAAAGTACAATACACATTTTATACTCAAATGCATCCATCCATCCATCCATCCATTATCTGCCGCTTGTCCCAAACGGGGTCGCGGGGGAGTGCTGGCGTCCAACCCAGCGCACACAGGGCGAGGACGGGGGACGCACCCTGGACAGGTCGCCAGCCCATCGCAGGGAGTACTCAAATGCAATACAGATTTTTTTCTGAAGCAAAATGTTTACACCATAATAAAGTAAAATAAAGTACAAAGTTCAAACTGTTAAGTAAAATGTAGGGGTGAACAGAGTTTGTACGGTGTAGTGCATGATTTACACTGGAAAGAGGATCCCAGTCCAGAGGTTATTTGCCTTTTATTGAACTGACTGGATCTCTTATGTCTTGAAGTGATAATAATCAGGCGTTATGGTCTTAAAGTGCTTCATGGTAAGTAGTTACATAAACAACGTTTATTGTTTCAATTAAATTTTGCCCGATAAAAGTGTTCGACTGATTAACCCTCTATGAATAAGAGTGTATGCTGCATAAGCTACAGTGCAGTACTGTAGAATTTTAACCGTTATTAAACTCAGTCTTGAGAAGAGCCCCACTGAGTGGGCTTCCTGTCTCATAACTCCATCTTCTGTGTGAATAGTAAGCAGACTATTATCTCCCGAAACCCCACGAGCAGGGCTGTTCTCCTGCGGCTGTCTGGCGCTTCACATGAACACCCAGCCATCAGCCCTGAGCAGCTGGAGGGCTGTGAATAGAGCTGGAATAGCCCCCTCCTCTACCTTTAAAAGGTGGATCTCTATGAGAATCCTAGAGTTTGGTTCTGCATTAAGGAGCACTGCCCTTCTCCAGCATCTCTGGCCTTTTACAGCACCTTCAGGGCTGCTGGAGTGTGGATGCACTGAGGCTGGCTGGCCATTTCTGAGCTCAACGCTGTGTAAAAGCATGCACTCTTCTCTTACACACTCTGTTGCATTTCAGTATAGTCAGGAGGCTGTTTTATAGCTTCTTAAAAATTGTATTTCACCATTCTCACAATATGTTATATTTGCTTCCCTTCCTCAAACATTGTTCTCTTTCATATTTGCCATTTGTTTTGTCTCTAATTAAGACATATTGAGAAGTATGTTACTGTTCAAATACATTTACATTCATTTACATTTATGGCATTTAGCAGACGCTCTTATCCAGAGCGACTTACATTTCCGAATTACAGGGACACAATTCCTGGAGCAATTCAGGGTTAAGGGTCTTGCTCAGGGACCCAGTAATGGTAGTGCTAGAGGTGGGATTCGAACCTGGGACCTCTTGATCCAGAGGTCCGTAGGCAAGTACCCTACCACTGGACACTGGGACACAGCCCTAAGCTGATATAATGTTACGCAATCCTTGTGCTTACACACACACCATGAGCAGTGAGTTTATCCTCTGAAATTAATCCATCCTACACACCAGGAGCATGGGCTGTAATCCCTGCACCCGGGGGCAGTTATGGGGTTAAGTGCCCTGATCATGCATGAATCAGCCCTATGTGGGATTATGTTCGTTCACCCTCTCTCGCCCACATTTTATGATACAGTGCCAATTGGTTAAACCGGCAGCGCTTCAGCTGGGATGGCGGTCTGGTGGTAGGATACTTGGCTATGGACCAAGAGGTTATAGGTTCAAATCCCACCTCCAGGTTCCTGAGCGAAAACCCTTAAGCCCAAGATGCTCCAGGGGGGCTGTTCCTGTAATCAGGAATTGGAAGTCCCTCTGGATAAGAGTGGCTGCTAAATGTCGGAAATGTAAATGGCACAATTTATTAAAAGTGCAAATTATCTTGCAAACTGCATAAAGCACTGGCCGCTAACTGGTTGCTGCTGTAGCATTTAAAAGGCACAGTGAAGTCTCAAAACAAAACGAGATGAGGAGTCATCTTTGATGAGTCATTTTGGAGTGTTGTCCTACTCTAACTAAGTAAACATAACGTGATGTACATTGTGGATGCAGAACACAGGCCGTCCTGAGCAAACCCTCTCGCTCTGCAGCTCTAAACTGCACTGCTGCATTTAATCATCTGCATGTTCTTTATTCTCCCAAGTGTAAATCTTTGGGTTAGGGTTTTATGCTTTGATAGCACACTTTCATCTGAACGCATAATACGCGCATATATTCATTGCATTAGTCTGGACACTACTGTTTCCATCATTTCTTCCATAATTACAGTTTAATCTAAAGGCTTATGCTTCAGTTCTTAGTAACTGCTTCTAATGCAAATATAAATAGTGAAACTGATGCCTGTGTATGACCCAGACAAGCATCACGAGTGGTTCCTGACCAAGCTGCATTTAAAGTTATTTACTTTTTTCACTTTCACATTAAGATATCACACACCAAATATATACACTCTGGAGTATATATGTCAGAATATGTGTCAAATGTAACAAGTAGCTCAATGAAAAATATCAATATCGACCATGTAAACTTGACCCTCTTCCAAAGTTGGGCTGTTGAGGTTGAGTTGTATATCATCAGCAGCAGGTCAAAATGGACTGCTCGTCCAAGCGGATAACAATCTCACCACGTGTGGCCACCCCATCCCCCATTCGAGAAAACTTGTCAATCAATTGCCCTCCTACACACAACTGTTAGTTAACATCTGGGTTGTCGGGATTAGCACATTGCACATGGAACCCTCCATTAATCATCAATCAATTAAAACCTGCTAAACTGAGACTGACAGAATTTGACATCACTAGAAAAATGATAAAAAATACACACTTTATGACTGAGCGATAGAGTGGACGAGCGGTGGCCTAGTGGTTAGGGAGTTGACCCAGGATCAGAAGGTTGTGGGTTTGAGTGCCAGACCAGTAGGTTGCCCTGAGGTACCTGTGAGCAGGGTACCGTCCCCATCACTGATTTTGAATGCACTTTTCCACTGGGGAATTCTACCATTGCTCTTCCTGCTGCTCATTGATTCGAAATGGGGCATAAAGATTTGAGATTTATGTGAAACTGTTTGATCTTTTCATTGGCAAGAGGCTCCTGTGTAGTTCTCGGCCCTCTGAGCTTCCATCGCCTTTATCCACCCTGCGTTCTTTCCGTTGTGGCATTAGCCCGTCTCTGGGGACACTGGTGATGGGTTGTTGAGATCTTTTTCCCAATGCTTTTGCTGTGATCAGTTTACATGACTGGCTCGTCTCCATCCTTACATTTGTCTTCTCTTGTTTTTCTCTCCCAGTGTCTGCCCATCCCAGGCCATGGCTTTGTGCTGGACAAATACAAATGCCAATGCAAGAGTGGCTTCTACCACCCAAACAGAGTGGCCATTAATGGCTTCAAGCGTAAGTACTGATAATCCAGTCTGAGCTAGCTTTGGTAACCAGCTCTTCTCCCAGCAGTGTCTCATATCTTTTTACAATCATACATTATATATATTGCAATTTGAAAAAATGTCTGGTTTTATGAAAAAATGTTAAAAGTTTCATTTTTAAATTTGATGTTAAAAGACTCAGATTTGATGCTTGGGCACCACGTTTGAAAAAAGTGGTCAGTATAAATAAAACAGATACAAATGGATTATTAAACTGGTTCAGTTAGAGTAGCATTAACCCTTGCATGGGGTCTAAGGGCTTTGTTTTTAATGTTTGCCAAAAAGAATTAGGCAAATATTAAGCATATCCGATGGCTTTCTTGCTTCTAACTGAGATAAAGATAATCGTCTGTTATTTTTTGATAAATTGATTTGGCTGTATTGATTTTAAACCCCTGCATTGTCTACTAGACCCACTAACATGACCACTACAACCTAGTTTGGGAATTCATGCAGAGACTGTATATTTGTAGGAGAAGGAAGGATGCAGAGAACTTGAGTTCTGGGAGGCTTGTTCTCCTCCTTTCTTAATGGTGAGAGACAGGGCTGAAAGAGGACCGAAGGACAAGAAGGAGACAGGTTGTTGTAACGGGAATTGCAAGGTAGAGATCGGTTCTGAGAAATTCAGAATAACAGAAGAGCGAGAGAATTAAAGGGCTTAGTTAAACCAGAGTTACAGCTCCTGGTTGATTTCTGTAATTGTTTGTTATAAGTGTCCACTAATCGTTACCCACATAAGAGCTATTTGAACTATTAATGTCAGTCAACAAACATGGTGAGCTGGCTGGTGAGCATATCTTTCATACGAGAAAAACTATTCATTTTTATCTGCCTGCAAAATATGACTATAAATAAATAAAAGAAATATATGTGAATATAAATAAATAGAAAACACTCCATGGTGAATTTGGAAATGGTGAGATTGATCCGTGTGATTTTGATATTTATTGGAGAGATACATAAAAAAATAAAAATAAATAAAATAATAATAACAAATAATAATAATAATAATAATAATGGGAAAAGGGAAGGACAAAGAGGATGTTTATGGATGTCGTGAAAGAGGAAGTGCAGGGGGACCTTGTGAAGGAGGAAAATGCAGAGGACAGGAAGAAATAGAAAAGGAAGGTCCAATGTGGTGACCCCTAAATGGGAACAGCTGACAGAAGAAGAAATAGATGATGATGATGATGATGATAATTATAATTATTATTATTTTTATTATCACCATTATTATTATTATTATTATTGTTATGGTTGTTGTTGTTGTTGTTGTTGTTGTTGTTATTATTATCATTATTATTATTGTCAGTCAGTCAGTCAGTCATTTTCTGCTGCTTGTCCCAAACGGGGTCGCGGGGGGTGCTCACACACAGGGCGAATGACGGGGGACACACCCTGGACAGGTATTATTATTGTTGTTATTATTTTTTTTTTTTTATTATTATTTTTTATTATTGATGTTGTTTTTGCTATTATTACTATTATAAATAAAATAAGAGACTTGAAGGACAGCTCATGTTGGACGTTTGGGTAAAAGTTAGAGAAGCAAGGTTGTGTTGGTTTGGACAAGTCCAGAGGAAAGATGAGGATTATTTTAGGAGGAGGATGTTGAAGATGGAGCTGCCAGGAAAGAGGAGAAGAGGAAGAACAAAGAGGAGGTTTATGGACGTGGTGAGAGAGGACATGCATGTGGTTGGTTTGAAGCAGGAAGATGCAGAGAGTTTATTATTCTTCTTCCTCTTATTATTATTATTAACAAAAACAGCATTAACAATTATTAATGCAATAATGAATACCTAATTATTAAGAATGTTTAGATGTTATACTGGTGCTGTTTTTTTATTTTATTTTGGTGGCCTTTCAGCTATTTAAGTGTCTTTAAGATGCAGCGCTGCACACGTCGTGTTATTAGCACTTCATCATGCGCTGTTCTTATGAGGTGTGCTTCATTCTTATGATGCCTCACACCTTTTATGAAAGCAGAGAGGCTGAGAATCTCACTCCCTCCTCCGCCACCCCACCAGTCTGCACTTCTCTTCACTACAGTGCTTCAGTCTCCCTCCCAGCACCAGTTAGCTCTTCCAGATCTGATCTGAGTCATGAAGGGCTTTTTTAATTAGCAGAATCAGGAGTGCTGCTGTGGTGCCTGAGAGTCTGTGAACCATTTAGAATTTTCTGCATTTCTGCATAAATATGATGTTATTAGATTTTCACAGAATTACTGAAAGTAGAGAAGAAGAGGCCAGTTTAACACTGAGACAAATAACAGTCATTTATTTACTGAGGAGGTTCAATATTGTATATCTGTGACTGACGAAATAGAGAGCCACTAGGATTATCATTTTTTTCAGAGGTGAAGTGAATCAGTGTTTTTAACTGGATGACAATCAGGTGTGATTGGCTGTCAGCCATTTAAAGAACAGGGATCAGATCTTCACAAAGGAGACTCCTGAGAACCTTGACAAGAGTTGCTGATGCTCATTAGACTGAAAAAGTTTCTAAAACCATCACCGAAGAGCTTAGACACCACGGTCAACCTGGTTGTGTACAACAGGAGGAAAGACCAGTGTTTTCGTTCCATGGAGTGGCCGACAACCACCAAAGGATCCCTGGGTGACTTCTTAGCAACCATTTGACTAATTTACATTGGCTAAATGAATATTCATGAGCAGATCAATCATCAGAGCACTGAACAAGAATGGTTTGCGTAGCAGGGTTGCAAGGATAAAGCAACTCTGTTCTTCTCCAGATAAATGCCTAGTGGTTAGTTACAATTCCCCAGGGTCAGAAGGTCAGGGGTTCGAATCCCAGACCAGATGGCTGCCCTGAGGCACCCTTAAGCAAGGTACCATCCCCATCACTGCTCCCTGGGTGCTGGACATGGCTGCAAACTGAGGCATGGTGTGTGTGGGTGAAATGCATTCCGTCACAATGACGAAATACTCAGTTTCACTAATCAGGAAAGAAGAAGGCAGTGACCTAAGGCTCATATTTGTAGGCTTTAGAGCATTCCGTTCTACTGGCAGTGCTTTTCGTGTGTACACAGCAATGGAAACACCTCACACTAAATGAATCCGCTAATTAGGTGTGGTGTCTGGATACATTTGGACAGATATTAGAGTGTATCTGCTTTTTCAATGGGTGGTTTCTGGACATGTTGAAAGAGGACATGCAGGTGGTTGGCTTGAAGCAGGAAGATGCAGAGGACAGGAAGAAATGGAGACGGTTGATCCGCTGTGGCGACTCCTAAACGGGAGCAGCCGAAAGAAAGAAGAAGAAGGAAGAAGATTCTTTTTACAGGGAATCAACTGCTTTGCTTGATTGATACTTTGTCTTCTGCTCAAGTGGATTCTCCACTTGAAGAGGATGGACTTCTTCAGTACTTGACCTAATAGAATTGTAAATCTCTGCAGACCAGCGTGAGAAAACCGATGCTTTCACAGGTATCTTCCTCACATTACTTACATCCCCCCAATCAGATCAGTTGCATGACCTGGAAATGACAGGTGTGAATGTAGACGGATGAGGTGAGAGATTGAGGACTGTGGGAGGGATGTGGAAGCCACCGTTGCATCAAAGCGTGAGCACAGATGGTGCAGCCACATCCCCTCACCCAGGCCAGCATATCAAACAGCACGGCCCGTCACCCAGTCAGATGGCACAGGGCATGTCCAGTTAGCTGGGAACACATGTCTTTGTTAAGTAGGGGCTGAGAAATCGGTTTTACCACACGGCTGACTTTATTATGACTGATGTTAATATAACAGATGTGCTTTTTTATGGTCCAAAAAGAAACACACTGCAGTAGGTGTAGATCAAGTTATTGATCTATTGGTTCATTATTGGTTAATTTGCTAATCAGGACTGTAACCACTTACTTTAGTAATTAAGTAATCTTGCAAGTATATCGAAAACAAGTTGAGTAATCATTGCACGCAGTTGATTCCAGCAACAATATCATTCATTTTCCTTCATGAATAAGGATATTTGTAGCTGTACTTTTTATGACATCGTTAGTGTGGGTTTCAATAATGCTCACAAGCTCCCCTTGTGGAGATTGTAAGGATTGCAGGGCACTGCTTCACATGCAAATACGTTCACCATCATTCAGAATAATTATTTACAGCATTTACATTTTTGAGAACACACATTAGAATCCATTATGATTGTTTCATCCCGACAGCAGTGATTTAAATAGTATCTGTTATTATATGATTTTACAAAAGGGAACATCTTTCATTATTTCACTTTTCCCTAACTTTTGTCTGCATAGCTGTGTTTACTGTTTACCCCCCAAAAATGGCCTTAAATTGTCCTCAAAGCCCATGTCTGTATTTATTTATTTATCAGGATCAGGCTTTGATGGAGCTCAAATCCTTTAATTCATATATTACTTTCTCTCTGGTCTTTTTATCTCTCTGACTTCCATCGTTGGCTTTGAGTAATGAAATGCTAAATGAAAAAATGTAAATGTTAAATCGTTATTATGTGATGCTCAGTCCTGTTGCTTCTGCTAAGTGGCATTATGTTTGGCATATGGCTTCCCTACATGAATTCACTTTCATTTGTTGAAAAGCACGGCTAGTCCAGGTCTTTTCTTCTGTATTTTGAATCAAAATACAGAAAAAAAAACTGAATACTCCTTCTTTTTATGTACTTTTATGCAAAAGAATATGGCTGTTGTGAGTTTAGAGCACCCAAATAGTTGCTTAGCAAATGGAGTGTAAATTATGGGTTTGATTCCTAGACAGGATGGGTCCCTTTTGTATGGAGCTTGTGCTGTGATGGACTTGCAGCCTGGGCTTGCAGTTTCTTTGCCCTAAATGTGCTGGGATAGGCTCCAGGATGATCGTTAAAATAATGGATATGAGAAGAACCTCCTTAGTTTAACAGAGAGCACTGCTGCTGTCTTGACTGGAGACATTGCACGAAGACATAGCTTCCATGTCCCATCGCATAGGGACCAGGAAGCTGTCTTCATGCAATTCAAAGAAAATTACTGGCGTCTTCTAATATCAAAACGTTTTTTGTGGTTTGCTCTTCAAATCTGCATAAAATTGTTTGCAATGTGGCTTTCTGACACATTTTCACTTCACAGCCAAGTGATATATCTGTCAGGACCTACTGTTTTGTCTTTTCATGATAGAAACATGTTTGTTGCTCACAGGAAAGCCTGGGACTTCACAGGACTCAGTGGGTCTTCCATATGAGGTGGACACTCCCAGCCACTGTCTGCCTTGCCAGGAGGGCTGTGCCTACTGCAAGGATGACACACCCTGTGTTGCCCGTGGCGATGGATACCTGGGTATCACTGTGCTGTCATTCCAGGGCATATGCATGCTGCTGGACTTCATCAGCATGGTTCTGGTTTACCACTTCCGCAGGAATAAGGTGAGATTACGCTGCTCACACTGACAACAGATTAGACTACAGACAACTATTTAGGATGGAACGTAATGCTGGAATTGCGCTACAGTGATGCTCGCAGAGATGCTACAGAGATGCTCGCTAATGCTAAAATAGAGTAACTCAGAGACTGATGTAATGAACACAGTGATAGACAAATTAGAGAACACTGTTTTACAGTAACGCTGGAAGTGAGATACTGTGAGTCTGTTCTACAGCAACACTGAGTGCACTAAAAGTGAGATACTGTGAGACTGTTCTACATCCATCCATCCATCCATTTTCTTCCGCTTATCCGAGGTCGGGTCGCGGGGGCAGCAGCTCCAGCAGGGATGCCCAGACTTCCCTCTCTCCGGCCACTTCTTCCAGCTCCTCTGGGCGGATCCCAAGGCGTTCCCAGGCCAGCCGCGAGACATAGTCTCTCCAGCGTGTCCTGGGTCTTCCCCGGGGTCTCTTTCCGGTGGGACGTGCCCGGAACACCTCACCAGGGAGGCGTCCAGGGGGCATCCTAATCAGATGCCCGAGCCACCTCATCTGACTCCTCTCGATGCGGAGGAGCAGCGGCTCTACTTTGAGCCCCTCCCGGATGGCTGAGCTTCTCACCCTATCTCTAAGGGAGAGCCCAGACACCCTGCGGAGGAAACTCATTTCGGCCGCTTGTATTCGCGATCTCGTTCTTTCGGTCACTACCCACAGCTCGTGACCATAGGTGAGGGTGGGAACGTAGATCGACTGGTAAATTGAGAGCTTTGCCTTCTGGCTCAGCTCCTTCTTCACCATGACGGACCGATGCAGAGCCCGCATCACTGCAGAAGCTGCCCCGATCCGCCTGTCGATCTCCCGCTCCCTCTTACCCTCACTCGTGAACAAGATCCCAAGATACTTAAACTCCTCCACTTGGGGCAAGGTCTCACTCCCAATCCTGAGAGGGCATTCCACCCTTTTCCGACTGTTCTACAGTAACACTGAAAGTGAGATACTGTGAGACTGTTCAGTAGTAACACTGAAAGTGAGATACTGTGAGACTGTTCTACAGTAACACTGAAAGTGAGATACTGTGAGACTGTTCTACAGTAACACTGAAAGTGAGATACTGTGAGACTGTTCTACAGTAACTTTTACAATGACACTGAAAGTGAGATACTTTGAGCCTCAATGACGCTAAAAATAAGATACTGTAAACCAGAGATAAGATATAGAGAAACCCTGTAAGACGTATTATTACCAGAAAGTGGGGTTATTACTGCAACACTTCCGCTTATCCAATGAAGAAAGAACTGAAGAGCTGTCAGTGAGCTTTTAATGTACTGGTAAGACTATTGGCCCCATGTTAGTCCCACATGTCCTGCTGTGACATGTTATACTCATCATGTGCTTCCAAGCTTCTGCATTTTAAACTTGTGTAGAAATATGAACTGTGGACGAGACCTGTTAAAAGAACTGCAACCAAGAAGTCAGACACACTGCAGTCCACGCTGTCTCGGTAGAGCGGGCTGATGGAGCTGAAGAGAGAGAGATCAAGTCAGGCCTTTTTGGCTGAAAGAGCTTATTTAGCTGTAGTGAAAAGGTGCTTTCCATGGCATCCCTCCATGCATTTCTTTAGAAACACTGCCGGATTACCTTGAGTGCACACACACACACACACACACACACACACAATAATGCAGCTATGTGCTTGCAAGCCTCAGAGCTTATTTAGTGCGTACTTGAAGCCTGGGATCTGTGAGTGAAGTAGCATTAGCAGTGATGGAAAACTCATATGGCAATGTGTGTCCACACTTGATGAGCAGGTATTCCAGAGCAGAGCACAACCTGCCCACAGCTGAAAAGTCCTGGCTGACACTGATGCAAAGTCCTCCGCTGTTGCTCTTGCTCATGTCTGCAGTCTGTCCATGCCTGAACACACACCTGATTCAATCAAGCTGTTAGGAGTACCCCTGTTGAGCTTTGTTTCAAAGACGATGGAGATGCTGCAGTAATTTCACGAGGAAGATGCTACAAAGAGCGACGATACAATGTACCTCACCCTTGCATTCATGTCAAGAAATGTATGTGTTGTTTAAGAAATAGGTACCATATGCACCATAGTTTTTAGTGAAAAGGCAGCCATATCCAGTGCCCGGGGAGCAGTGATGGGGATGGGACCTTGCTCACAGGTTCCTCAGGATTTGAGCAAGGCGCTATATAACTAATGATTATTATTATTATTATTTTTATCTCCCAAAATTGCCCTTTAGTGTAGCATAGCCATAAGCATGGGCTTCTTTACTTTATTGTCATTTACTGTATATAGCAATGGTCCAGTTTTACTTCTGAAGGATTTTTGTGTGTCCGCCCAGGTTATAATTCTATTTACCTTTGCCTGCTGTTGAGTTATGGAGCTGCAGGGACTGTGCATGAAGTCGACGAAGACATCCTTCAGCCGACATTTTCATTTAGACTATTAATATGCTTTGCGAGTGCCAGCATTCTAATTTCTTCAGAAAGTGGTCCAGGTTCTGAGGAAGATCTATGGAGACGCGGGACGAAGCCTAACCGAAGCAGACAAGTTTCAGATTGGACATTTTGTTTTTCGTTTGAGCCTGTGCTATCAGTGCTCCATTGCCAATTGCATTGCAGAGCAGCTGGCAGGTCTTTCCCACCTGTTCCTCCTGACAGATATTACCTTCCTTCTGCTGAAAGAGGGAAAAATATATAAGCAATATATGAGGAAAGGAAAAACGCTCGTCGAAATACACCTACTTCTCAGCCCTAATCCGGAGTCTAGTGGCTTGGTGTTTATTCTTGAAGCTATTTTCTCCTGGATATTGGAACACACAACGTGGAAATCCATTCACGTCCACTGTTGTGTGCCCTGCAGTTGCTTCTGCTCAATCATATTATTCAGGAGCTCTCGCATAAAAGAGGGGAGAAAGCACCTCGGCACAGAACACTCTATTCACAGAGAAGGCATTAGCCCGTGGGGCACAGAAGCGATTCAGCTCTAATGTTGGAGCTGCATTAGAAGTGCATTAGGAGAAGTGGAGGGGGAGCACAATGATATGCAGGCAGATGCTCGAGCCTCGCTTGCATGTAGATCATCCTCTTTGTCTTTCCTTAATGACGTTCCAAAATGAGTCGTGTTTTCCATGTAGCGTTCCTAATAAAGCCCCTTCACTCAGTGATGCAGAGGCCAGTGGGGGTCAGTGGAGGAAATGGAGGATAGTTTTCACCAAAACAAACAAAAAAAAAGGCCAAAACTGAAAAAAATTATATTTTGTCCAAAGGAGAAGAAGAAGAAGAGGAGGGAGACATGTCTGGAGGCAGGAAGAGAGAAGGAAGTGGAGGAGAGTGGAAGTGAGGGTAGGAACTTTGAATGTTGGCAGCATGACTGGTAAAGGGAGAGTTAGCTGAGATATGAAGATGTTGAGGATGGAGCTGCCTGGTAAGAGGAGAAGAGGAAGGACAAAGATGAGGTTTATGGATGTGGTCAGTTTGAAAGAGGAAGATGCAGAGGACATGAAGAAATGGAAATGATCCGCTGTGGAGGGGAGCAGCTGAAAGAAGAAGAACATTCAGGTTTAATTGATCAGTCTTGAATCCGTTGTAATTTAGAATGTTCCACCTCCATTCAGTCATATTTCCCTCTCTGATCTTCTGAAATATGAGGAGCAGAACTTTCTTACCTTTCACAATTATTGGCACCCTTGTGTAAAAAGAGAAAATAAAGGGTATTAAATGTTTATGAGCGACAGTAGGAAATAAATTCAGTTTTTATTGGAGGAAATTAAGTCGGGGGAACTCTTTCTTAGTTTATGGAGTGTAAATAACATTTATAAGACCATGGGTCCCAAATATTGGTACCCCTGCCCTTATGCCTTTGTGCCATTCTTAATAACACAGCAGCAATGAGACCCATAAGGCTTGATGAGACTGTAGAATACAGAGACCCTCCTTACTACAGAACCTCTCCAGATGTTTCCAGAGAGCCCCTGACCCTCTCCCTTGTACTTTCTTCTTTGCTTACCTCCATATTTTCAATGGGGTTTCAAGGGATGTGCCAAACGATTGATTTATGTGATCTTTTAGTCGCTGTAATCTGGATTTAGATGTATACTGGGAGATCGTTGTAGTGCCAGAAGGTCCATTTATGAGATGGTTAGCTTTCTTCAGATTCTGAATTCTTACTTCAGAATTAGGCTTGCAGATGAGCACCTATACCGATCATTTATATTCAGTTCATTGCAATTTACCTCCAAGCCACTGTCTTTGATTAAGTTTCATGTTTTTCTTTTTCAGAGCATCAGAGCTTCAGGCTTGGTCCTGCTGGAAGCCATCTTGTTCGGAGCACTCCTTCTCTACTTTCCTGTAAGTCTCTCTCATCCTCTTACTCACTCCATCCTGCTCTGCTATGGCTCAGTTGACTTTGAAGTAAAAGTAATTCATTTGTTGTGGGTGTGATGTACAGGCAGTCAATATGAGGCAAGAGGCAGCGCGAGCTTGAGCTAGTGCCAGTTTGTCTCAATGTGAGAGATGATCAAGAGAGGAACCGTGCAGTTCTTGGGCAACACATCATACATTTCAAACAGAACTATGTGAAGTTAATTGCTTCGTAAAAATCATCCTGAATCTGCAGAGCCTTTTGTCTGAACTGGTTTTATGTTGAATGGGAACCTTTTGTCCCTTGTTTTTGGAAATTTAATCTGGGACTTTGTGACCAGGTCTGCTTTAAAGGAGCTAAATGCTCTGATTCAATTAATTTTACGTTAAATGAGTTTAACTAGCAGGAGCAGTGGTGGTCTAGTGTTCAGGGACTCGGGATCGGAAGGTCATGCGTTCAAATCCCAGACCAGTAGGTTGCCATGAGGTACCCACGAGAAAGGTACCGTCCCCATCATTGCTCCCCGGGCACATTAAATAGCTGCCTGGTGTGCGTGGGTGAAATGCAGGGGTGTAATTTTGTAGTCATTGACTGTGCTGTGTTTCACAATGACAGAAATAGTCACTTTCACTTTTTTCACAAAAGACCAGGGTTGTTTTTTGCTGTTCGGTGTTGTTTAAATTAATTTTAAAAAGGTTTTAGGATCACTTTTCACAGCACAGCTAAGGAAATATCATCCATGTTTTATTGAACCAATTGCATTAAAAACACTGATAAAAATCAAACTAAACAATCATATAATATTTTTAATTCATCGATATCTCACACAAACACACACAAGTTTTTTTTTTACAGCTTGAATAATAATAATAAGCAGCGCAAATAATGGATGGATGGCTGGACGGACCGATGGATGATTTGATTGATACGCTACATTAAAATGATCTTTTCTTTAAAAAAAAGACTAAAGCTGTTCCGCAGGTACCTTCAGCAGTAGCCTAGTGGTTAGGTCGTTGGCCACATGATCGGAGGATTGGTGGTTCGAACCCCTTCCCAATAGGTTGCCCTGAGGTTCCCATCACTGCTCCCCGGGCGCTTTCAATAGCTGCCCACTGCTGCATGGTGTTTGAGTGTGCATGGGTTAAATGCAGAGGTCCAATTTTGTTGTGGTTCATTGTCTGCTGTGCTTTGACCTCGCAATGACAAGGGTTGTCACTTTTTTCACTTTCACTTTCATCCAAAACATTCAAACCCATCAGTCCTCCAGATATTGATTTGTCCAGATCTGGCATTATGCCATTTTCAGCCGTGCCCCAGGGCAGAAATCCCTGCGAGCTACGGGCTTGGCTTAACACTGAAGGATAAATGTAATTAAATTCAACTGAACTGCAGGATGCTAATCAAAGCAATTAGCAAAGAAAGTGTCCTAGAAAGTGCTAATCTTTATGAGGTTAGTGCTGAAGTTCAGGCAGGGATTACAGATGAGAGCCTGGGCTGGGGGGGAGGACATTCAGTCGTTTGTGTAACACTCACATCAGGACAGAAGGAAAAAGCCTGGAGAGAGTCAGTCAGAGAAGGATTGTAAGACACGGCCCGTCTGCCATCTGGAAATTCAGCGTCGAAGAAGCTCAGATTTCAAATCAACAAAGAAGAAGCCTCACATTATATCATGGGTGAGGTTGTCATCCATTGATTTAGATGCACGAATCAATCAATCACCTTATACAATCTTTAACAAAAGCTACCGCTTATTTTTGGATGCCTTGAGAAATCTGGCATGATCTAAAATCCAAATACTTGGTATTTAACAACCCTTCATGATGTATTTTAGAGAGAAATTTGTGATTGGGAAACACAGCACAACACACAGTGAAACGCAATTTAACCCACGCACACCTTGCAGACATATCCAGCACCCGGGGAGCAGCAACAGGGACGGTACCTTGCTCAAGGGTCCCTCAAGGTAACCTACTGATCCAGGATTCCAACTCACAACCTTCTGATTCTGGAGCCTAGTCCCTAAACATTAGACCTTTGCTGCCCTGCAGCCATTCATACCCTTTTCCACTATTTATTAATTACACTAAAATCATCTGCTATTATATATAATATATTATATTATATATAATATATTTTATATATTAAGACATTTAAAAAGTAATTTCAATGCATAATTCCAAATTTCACGGTAAAGAATGAGGTAGGCGAATACACAAGGTGCCAGGTTTAATTGAGTAATTTAACAAATATTAGTAATGGAAAGTAAAAGCTAAAATATCTAATCTCCAGTATCATGTTCATCTTTCAATTTCAGTCCCAAATATCTTAACTGGCCTTGCTGTTCCAGTACTTTTGCAGGGGACTGTATATAAATTCTAAATTCATGTAGGAATAAATGAGAAAAAAAGACTAAAATAAAACATTCATTTGTGCACTAGATTTTGTACTCCATTTCTGTCATTAAAGGACAGAAATGCAATGAGACAGACAGAATTAGTGCACGGCAAAAGTCACATTTCATTACGATGTGTGTGTGTGTTTGTGTGTATGTGTGTGTGTGTGTGTGTGTGTGTAGGTGTGTGTGTGAGGTCAGGGAGATGAAAATGTCTTACATTTTCAGAGGCCGATACCTTTCAAGCACATAGCTTTATTGCAGAACTGTCACAGAGAGAGAGAGAGAGAGAGAGAGAGAGAGAGAGAGAGAGAGAGACAGACAGAGAGAGAGAGACAGAGAAAGAGAGAGAGAAAGAGACAGAGAGAGAGAGAGAGAGAGAGAGAGAGAGAGAGAGAAAGGGAGGGAGAGGGAGAGAGGGAGGGAGAGGGAGAGAGGGATGTCTGCTCATGGTTCACCACCTCACATCTAAATATAGATGCAAGAATATTCTTCTCTCTCTCTCTCTCTCTCTGTCTCTCTCTCTTTCTGTCTCTCTCTCTCTCTCTTCTCTCTCTCTGTCTCTGTCTCTCTGTCTCTCTCTCTCTCTCTCTCTCTCTCTCTCTCTCTCTCTCTCTCTCTCTCTCTCGCTCTCTCTGTCTTTCTATTCCTTCTGCTCAATGCGTCACATTCTATAACTTTTCTCTCCCTGGCGACCGCAATGAGACGGGGCTATGGGGCGAGTGGAAACGGAATTACACACACACACACACACACACACACACACACACACACACACACACACACACACACACACACACACACACACACACATTTAAACACAGGAGACACTGCCGGTTCAGCCGTGGCCTGATGTGACACAGAGAGGAAAGGAAAAAAGTGCATATGTTGGCGTGTTCCTCCATGATCTGAGGATGAGCTTTCTGCTCCACATTCACTTCTCTGGAGCAGCTCAGACATTCTTCATTCTTACCTTAAATGTCCTTTAAACCCTTAGGACTGTGCTGTTATCAAACAGTACAACCTCTTATTTAGATATAATAACCCAGGTTGATTAAAACAATTCAAAATACTCTTATTACCCATTAATATTTATTTATATTAGCTTCTAACGAGCCAGAATTCTTGTATCTTTAATGTACTGTTCTCCAGATCTTCCTGAAGGACAGTGTTGTTGTCTCTCATGTTCAGTCCAGTCTCTGTACCTGAGCAGTTCTCCAGATCTTCCTGAAGGACAGTGTTGTTGTCTGCTGAGGCTGAATGCTAGGTGGTTAGATCTCCTTTATCTAGAACCTTATATCTTTAGACACTATGCAACCTGGAGCTCTAAAACATTTGTTCCCATTTCCTCAATATGAACGATAAAGACAATTTGACAGGAATGAAATATTATTTTTGCACCAACAAGATGATTCTGGCAAAATATTTCAAAACGTTTGCACAGCACTGTACATAAATATGCATCCATATTCTTTCTGTATAATATACAATATTTTCAATATTTGATTTTGAAACAATCCAAAAGTGATTCTAAAATATTCAGATTGGGTTACATTTTTGTAATCCAATGGAACATCAGTTTCTTAAACTGACATGTAATCTGTATTCCGTATCTGGTAATCTAACCCAGCCCTGCTGCTGTTTAATCCTATAGAACATGTGTGACCAATGCCGGTCCAGCGCCACTCCCCAAAGCAGGAAATGACCGAACTGTGCTGGAGCTACCGCGGAACTGAGCACTGTTTTTATAGCAGTTATTTAATGTGTTCATTGCGTGTGTAAAATTATTATCTGTGAAAGCAAGTCATCACTTAGCAACTGTCGCTCAGTGCAATGATTCAATTTTGTGCATCAGTTAGAACGCTTTTCAACCAATCAGGCTGTTCTCTCATAACTAATTGTTATATAAGTATGATTTCAGAATGCTTTTTGATATATAAACCCCCGCCATCATTGCACTTCAGGCTGTGGTCTGGCCAAATACACAACAGTTAAATAACCAGTCGAATGAATACCCGTGCCACCCCTAGTGTGAGTCAAAGCGTGTGTGTGAGTCTGGATGCAGGCAGGTACGTGTGGTCTCGCACCAGGTAAAGACTTTTCCACCTCCCTGCCACTTCTTCTGCTGTCCTTCTCTTCCTCCTCCTTGCTCCTGTTTAGTTTCCCTCCATAGCCCACCCCTCCCTCCTCCCCCAGCTCAGCAGCAGAACGCAGCCCGACGGGAGGCTAATGAGAAACAGTATGGCCCCGCTCTAATGCGACTTGACCGGCCCCGAATGAGACATGGCCTTTTGTTTTTTATGCCGTAGAAGTCTCCACTGATTCCCAGGCTCTGCTTTGTGTGGATCAGAGGACCCCCCTCCTGCCGATCTGCGGTCTATGTGACCTTCCGACTAAAGCCCAGGCCAAAATTCTGCTCTGATTCCTCTCCATGTGTCAGAAAAGACTCGGTGCCTGGGTGTGGCAGAGCTGCTTGTTAAAGAGAAAGGGAAAAAATGTCAGAGTGCTTTGGATGAAGATCAAATTTTCACCTTGTTGATTATAGAAGTGGCATGAACTTTGCTGTGGCCCCTTCTGTCCTAGGTGGTCCTAGAATTATCAAGTGTAGAAGCATCCTTGTGTTTCACTGTGCCCTTTGTCTTGTTTCTATGTTTTTCTCTTGCCATCTGCCCTGTCCATTGTCTCTTTGAGTTTATCATTTATTGTGCTTGGTGGTTTAATTTGTAGTTTACTGTTTGGTTATATCATTTTATTCTTGATTAAATGACTTGTGCATACATTTGGCATCCGCTCCTCATTAAAGGATCGATTAATAAATCAAAGGAAATCACTGATATCACACCAACCGATCTGAGTAAGTTAAATTTAACTAAGCTTAAAGCTTGGTAACATCCTGGGATCAGCATGTCTGCCAAATCTTTACGGCATCACCGCACTGCCAATATACCGATTGGATAGTGTGCCAGAAAACCAGGTCCCCCCAGTCTGCCACGATGGGTGGAGTGTACAAAGCCTTTCACACACTCCTTTTTGCATTTTTAAAGAGTGTATCCCTGCTGCGGCTGCACTGTCTCCTGATAAAGGTGGGCTCTGATTAATTAATGGTGGTGAGAATCAGTTTTCAGCTTGGATGTAGAACTGGAAGTGTAGCGCACACATAAACACACACCACACACACACACAAACACACACAGCCTCTTGCTGCAGGTGTGATCTGTATTAACCTCACCCCCATGTGTGGAGTATTCTCTCTGTGGAGTGTGTGGTGACGGTGGAGGGAATTGAGAGCTTGTGTGTGCACTGCTCTGAGAGAGAGACAGAGAGAGACAGAGAGAGAGACAGAGAGAGAGAGAGAGAGAGAGAGAGAGAGAAAGAGAGAGAGAACTGCATGTCATTTACACCTCAGACAGCCCAAGAGACACTGGCCATCCTCCTCCTCTTTGCTGAGGTCATAGCTACTGCACACACACACACACACACACACACTGGGTGTTAGCATATTAACAGAGAGTAATGGGGAAAATGGATCAAATGGATAAAAAGAGAGAAATTGTGAAAAAGGGAGAGAGGAGTGAAAAAGGAAAAGAGAATGACAGTGAGTCAGACAGAAAGAGAGAGAGAGAGAGAGGATGAGTGTGGACTACACACAGTGAGGTTATTGTGAGAGATCAGGATTCCCTTAGCTACATCCTCACATTATCACAGAAGATTAATGTTAGTGCCTAAAAATAATTCCATCTTTTTCATCTCAGTGACGTACTCTCACTCCTTTTTTGACAAAAGAGAGAAGCGGCCTCCTCACATGGTCTTGGCGCAGTTCTGACCTTTTCTGTTTTACCGCCACTTTTTCCATGACCGTTTGCTCGGCTGCCACCTGAGGAGGTACCACTGTGACTCTCATCTCTCCATGAGCATCCATGCTGCACAGAGCTGTTAGCCTTTACTGCAGCGCTGCCACTGAGGCTAAAGTGCATCCTGCCCCACATTTACAGAATAATGGCTCAATAGCAGGACCTGGAGTCCTCCAGCTGTGAACTAAGGATGCTCTATGTCACTGTATTAATGCATGTTCTTCAGACCTTCATCTGTAGTCCTGTGCCTTGAGCTCCAAATTATTTCTACATATTTCACTTCCAATGAGGCAGACTTTCCTGTATTTGTAAAATATTTTTCAAGAAGGACAAAGTTTTTGGTTTCATTTTCAGTACAGTCTCTGTATCTGAACAATTTCAGAGGCAGAAGCAGTGTGGAATCATCTCCCTTGGAAACAAATGGCAGCCAACAGCCAGAGATTTGTCCTTCAAGAAGCCAGACAACTGTTCCTGAACACGACTCAAATAAATGTCTAGAAAGCTAAGAGAGTTGAGGCTGTGCTGAAGAGTAACTGTGGTCCAACCAAATAACCAAAATGAGCAAAATCACAAAATCTGGCTCATGTAATGTTCACGTTAATAGCATGAGGACAAACACTGGATCTGAAATTTGGGCAACGAGGATGTAATTTTAAAGGGACCTGATCAAAACCGTAGTATCAACCAGAATAATGAAATCTTGCTTTCATTCCACTCATGATCAGAATGATTTGGATTTCTGATGTATTTCCTTTTGATATTTTTTGAATTATTGGGCTGAATTGGGATTAATGTACAGGATTCAGTGAAGGAAAAATACACTTTTTTTATTTTTATCTTGAAATCATCCCTCAGCAATTCTTATGATTTCATCGTTTTGTGTGTAATGCAAAAAAACCCTTCACGTCTTGACATGTATAAGAAAGATAAAGAGGTTTCTCATGAGGATCCCTGATTTATGGAACGTTGGAGACGCTTCAGAAGAACGGTTTGTGTTTATTTTCCTGGAGAACTTTTTAATGGTCTTTGCACAGGAATTCCCCACTCACGTCCCCATATGCCAAAGCAAACGAAAACCTGTGATGATATGAAGCCAAGGTGATTTAGGCTGTAGTATAAACCTGTTTCTCCTCAGGCTGTGCTCACAGTGAAACTCCCAGGTGTTTCCAGATCAGAGATGGTGGTTAGTGTGCTCTGTTTTTCTGAACAACAGGTTCCTTTTGCATTATTAACAGCACAGTGCAGCTCAGGACACAAAGCATGCATACTCACAAATGCATTGTGACAAATACACACACACACACACACACACACACACACACACACACACACGCACGCACACACACACAGATAACAAGGTCATTAAATGAGTACTTTACACAAGCTCGTATTTCACTCACCAATGTATCAATCAGAAAATCTCTCACTCTTTTTCTGAGCCGCTTGTCCTGAGTAGGGTCGCGGGCAGTGCTGGAACCTATCCCAGGTCACACAAGGAGACAGGTTGCCAGTCCATCACAGTCACATCAGTTTTTCATCAGAAAAATCTGCTTTTGCTTAATAAATTAACAAATTTGGGCAACGGAGTGGTGCTACAGGGAGAAGGTTTCTGGGTTCTGCGAGAAGGTTTCTGGGTTCTGGTTTCTGAGCCGTGTGGACTGGTTTCTGTGTCACGTTTGAATGTGTCTCCTCTGTGGATTTGCTCTGGTTTCATAGTCCAAACACAGGAAGGTCAGGTGGACTGGAAATATATATGCCCTCTATGTGTGTGTGCATGTGCCTTGATGAATGAAAGTGAAGACAGAGTAGTGGTTAGGATGCAGGGAGTAGAGGTGGTGAAGGTGGAGGAGTTTTAACTTGTTTACTGGGGATCAACAGAGTAACGGGGAGTGTGGAAGAGTGGTGAAGAAGAGAGTGCAGGTTGAAATGGGTGGAGAAGAGTGACAGGAGTGATCTCTGACAGAAATGTTCCAACAAGAGAGAAAGGGAAGTTTCACAGAATGGTAGTGAGACCAGCTATGCTATATGTGCTGGAGATGGTGGCGCTGATGAAAAGATGAGTGGCGGTGCTGGTGGCGGCAGAGTTGAAGATGCTGAGATGGTTATGAATGATGAGAATGGACAGGGTTAGAAATGGGTTTATTACAGGGACAGCTCAGGTTGGACAAACTCAGCGGAGCGAGATGTGAAAAGGAGCGAGGGGTAATAAATTAGGAGAAAGATGGAGTTAAGCTGCCAAGCCAGAGGAAAGGAGGAAGGATACAGAGGAGGTTCATGGATATGGTGAGAGTTGCTCTTACTCTATCTATCTTCATTTTGAGGAGACCTTGATTAGCGTCTTCTACTCCTTGTAAAAACAGGATTGTTTTAATGATTTTCTGTGCTGTCTGGAGCTTGCTGTTGGTTCTGTGCTGTGGGTTTGGATATGAGTGGGTGATAGAGTGACTGATGGATAATAATCACACTCTGGAGAAATGAATAACTCACTCAGTCGTGTAAAGGGCCGGTGGAGTCACAGCTGTTGGAGCACAGCTGCACTGACTGTACCAACTGATGAAGCAGCACTGACTTGATGGTGCAGCACTGTTGCCCAGATCTTGCATATTTAAGAAGAATGATTTTGGGAAGTTACCATATAAGAGCTGCAAACCAGGAGAACAATCACAAAGTTTGGGATGTGCTGCACTTAATTAAGGCTTAATTTAGGAGACAAGATTAAATGAAGACAAAATGGTACGTAGATGAGAAGAGGAGGCTTTTTATTTCTACATCAAATACCAGGTTACCATTCATTCTTGGAGCTCCAAAGCAGGGTCACTATCCCAGCACACACAGGGTGAAAGGCAGACCTTTCAAGCTGACCAGTCACAGGACAGATCCCATCAAAAACACACTAGGTGATAATTGAGCCTCTCCATACCACCAAACCTGCTTGTCTTTGAACTGTGGGACCAGACCAGAAGATCCAGGGGAAATCCACATATTACACAGGGAGAACATGCAGAATTCTCACCGAAAGGACTGGGAATCAAACCAGGAACCTTCACACTACCCAGCACCGTGCCACCCAGCTGTCCTTCACGCTGGGTCAAGATGTAATTCTTCTGTAAATGAGAATTACGGCACTTTCCTCGCTCAGTTACAGTAAAGGGCTGCACGAAACAGACGGCTGCAAAGGTTTTACAGTATGCGCAGGGATTTACACTCCAATTTACACTCTCAGCTGCTGCTTTTCTGTCATTTCACAGATTTGGTTCTGCACAATGTCTAACTTAGAGCTTCAGAAATACTACATAAACACTGAGTGCTGTCTTAGCTTGCTCTTTAAATTCCCCTTCCCTTAGAAACTGGCAGGAAAGCCGCAGATGCTTGAGCTAATTGGGACGGAGATCCTGTCTCAGTGAATAAGCCTGTGTGTATCTGTTGTTCTCTCTCTGTCCTCGTGTACAGCAGTCTGCACTTGTGTGTGTGTGTGTGTGTGTGTGCGTGCGTGCGTGTGTGTGTGTGTGGCCGATGTCTCTGCAGTTCATACTGCGGTGTTTTTCTGGAGCTCCGGGTTCTGCTGATTGACACTCAGAAGTGAGGAAGTCCCAGCTATTAGAGGCCGGCTGGAAGAGAAACGCTGTATTTGTGTTTGAGGCTCAGAGATCGACACTAAATGTTTCCGGAGATTAAACCTCCAGTCTGAAAAGGAAATGGATGAAGTGGCTGATTTACTGCTGAGTCAGCATGAATCCTACTTTCTCTCTCTCTCTATCTCTTTCTCTCTTTTTTTCCCTGTTCTCGTTCTCCTTCACCCCCTCCCGACTTCTCTTCCTCAGTTCCCTCTTCATCTCTTCACCGTCTTTTTTGAATCTCCTGATCTCTCCTGCTCCTTCTCCCTCTGGCTCTCTCTTTCTCCCTTGCCCTCTCTTCTTCTCTCTCCTGATCCTTCTAGCTGCTGCCTCTGTCTCTCCGTGGCTCCATCTTTCCTTTCTCTTGTGGTCTCACTCCTTTATTCATCTTTTTCTTCTCCGCATCCCTTTCTTTACATCACTTACTCTCTCAGCCCCTTTCTTTATCTTTCTTTTTCTCTCGTTTCTCTTTCTCTCTCTCCCTCTGTCCTTCACTTCCATTCTTTCTTTCTTTCTCTCTCTCTCTCTCTCTCTCTCTCTCTCTTTCTCTCTCTTATTTCTCTCACTCTCAGTCAGTCTTCTCCCCTCTCTCCTCTTGCGATTTTTTTCTTCTGTTCTTCTTTTGTGTTTCAGTCTTTCTTTGCCCAAACTTTTTCTCACCCTGTGCAGCTTCTCCATGCCTTCTGTGGTTCTTTGAGGCTTGAATGAGAGCACTAATAGGGTCATGGTGAACTCTATCACATGGGCTTGATTGGGTCTCCTCTTCTCCTTTTTTTCCGCCATGATTGACTGCGGTGTTATCATGCTTCGGCTCCTCTGTGTGTAAATTTTTGTGCGTGTGCTTTCGTTCAAACACTGTCTGACAGGTTCTTGCCTGTGGTACTTCCTTGTCCTTTTGCATAAATGCTGAGAAATGCACCAAAAAAGAAGCAGATTACATAACGGGGTGCCTTCTTTGAAGGAGGCGAGGGAAGCCTGCCTCAAAAGAAAGCAGAAAGGAGGCGAAGCATTAGGCAAAAGCTAACCCTGCTGTTATGTAAAGGTGAATAAAGAAGACTTTTGTGTTGCTGAGGCTTGTGTGTAGCCTGCGCTCCAGGGGGCTTGTAATGGGCTGTGCATGTGTGTGTGTGTCCATGTGTGCATCCGTGAGAGCTCAGGAACATGCTGTTCTCTCTGGTTTACACTCCAGGTCGCAGTGCATGGAGGTCAGAGGTCTCATTGCCTCTGGAGATGCCATGGCAGTGCAGCAGGTAATCAAAAGGGGTCACGTCTGTGGGACCTGAAATACTTTCAGCTTTGACCTATGCTGGACGGCCTCACCTTGCCCCCTTACCTCAAACATTGTCCATCGACCAAGATGTATGAAGTCCACTGCTATTGCAATGCTGCAAAGTCCCCCCAAAATGTACTGAAGCATCAAGACCAAAAAACATGATTCAGTGTCAGCTTTTTACATTGCAATTACATTGAACATATTATCTTTGGTATATGACCACCCAGTCAAGGGAGCAAAAGTTTTGGAACATAAGAAGCTGACAGGCGTTTGTTGTTACACAGGAGTGTCCTTTAAGATACACTTTAAATAGCTCTTGATGTCTACTCTCAGCTGATGCTCTGGATTTTCACCTGTGAAGACTGCATGTGTTGTTTGAAGGAAAAAAAACATGAACCTATTTGGAAAGTCCTGAAAAAGAAGGAAACCACTGGTTTACTGAACAACAGACACTGAACCACTGAAGAAAAACAAGCACAGCAGAGTACACAGTGAAACGACATTAATTACCTGCATGTATCCAATCACACACTGTGCAGCAGTGGTGTCCAGCAACCAGGGAGCAGAGTTGTGGGAAGTACCAACCTTTGTAACCTACTGGTTTAGGACTTGAACCATTAGACCACTGTTACCCTCCCTCCCCCCAGTACCAGTAGACCTCTGCTACCCTCCCTCCCCCCAGTACCAGTAGACCTCTGCTGCCCCTCCAAAATAAAGAGAAACCTCTAAACAAGTATCACAATATTTAGAGCAGCAACACTACTACGGGGCAGCGGTGACCTAGTGGTTAGGGAGTTGCCCCGCATCGGAAGATTGTGGGTTCGATTCCCTCAAAAAGTAGGTTGCCCTGAGGTACCCCTGAGCAAGGTACCGTCCCCATCACTGCTCCCTGGGCGCTTTCAATAGCTGCCCACTGCTGCACGGTGTTTGTGTGCATGGGTTAAAAGCAGAGGTCCAATTTCGTTGTGGTTCATGGTGTGCAGTGCTGTGACCTCGCAATGACAAGGGTTGTCACTTTCACTTCTTTCACTTCACTTTCAAAGCCCTTACTAGTAGGTTGCCCTGACCTACCTTTGAACATGGTACCATGCCTGTCACTGCTCCCCGGGCGCTTTCATATCTGCCCCCTGCTGCACGGTGTGTGTTTGTGCATGGGCTAAATGCAGAGATCCAATTTCGTTGTGGTGTGCTGTGCTGTGTACTCACAATGACGAGAACAGTCACTTTCACTTTCACTAGAAGATGCGAATCACTCACCAGCTAAAGAATCGTAAACATGCTAAATCCTTCAGGCCCAGTTCATAGCCTAGTGTTAAGGTTCTAGCCCAGTAATCAAAATGTTGTGTTTTCAAAACGAGGACCAGCAGGTTATCTTGAGGTTCACTTTGAGCAAAGTACCGTCCCCATCAGTGCTCCCCAGGTGCTGGAAGTGGCTGCCCCCTGCTACACTGTCTGAAACGATTAGAAGCCTTTCATTGTGCTTCACTTTGTGCCGTGCTGTTTCTTCACAAGAAAGAAACGATCACTTTCATTTAAAAACAGCCCTACACCACTTTCACTTTGCAGTCAGGTGGGTTATGTTTTCCTGACCAAACCCAGTGTGAATGGAATAAAATGAACGATCAAGTGTGGTGTCCCAGTACTTTTGTCCATTTAATGTATGTCATCAGTAATGACATTCCAGTCACATTGTTGTGACGATGCTAATCTTTGTCAAGATTGGAAGCTCAAAGCCCTCGGTAGCTCAAAGGCACGCTGGGCCCCGGAGGTGTGTGTAAGAGAACATACTGTTGACAGCTAACGTCCCTTTAAGAAGTAGATACAGAGTCGGCCTTGCCTCCAACAACCCAGCCGACCTCTATCTGTATCTCTCAGAAACGCCACGATGTGTCCAGCTCTTAGCTTATTGATTATTAAGAGGGTGTTTAAAAAATTAGAGAGGGAGAGAAAAAGAGAGCGAGAGAGCGAGAGAGAGAGAGAGAGAGAGAGAGAGAGAGAGAGATCTGTTTTATGTATAGTGGCATTTACTCATTTTTCCAGTAATGATGCTGTGGAGAGGGCAGCCAAGACTGCACAGCCAGCCTAATGGCTTTCTCTGAAACTAGAGACAGGCCTTAGGGGTGTACAGACCTTTGTGAGTGTGTGTGTGTGTGTGTGTGTGTGAGTGTGTGTGTGTGTTTGTTATTTTGTTGCAGACCAGGGCCTGCTTTTGTTCGGATCTTATTTCAGCAGTGGAATCAGCTGGGACCTTCTGCAGTTAGACCTTTATTTAAAAAAAAAAAAAAATTACAGTAATCTCACATCTCCGCTTTTAAGAAACCTGCTATATCCTGACCACTCTTCATCCTTCAGGGTGTAGCTGTAACACTATGACTGGCAGGACCTGAATGCAAGTACTCGCATGTACTTTCCCGAAGAGACAGTGAACTTGACAGGAAGAAGAAGCACGGTCAAAGACAAAATGCCAAATACATCTCGGCGAACAGTGAGGGAGTGCACATGGAACGCTTTTCGGAAAAAGCTCTCCGTGAAAACAGACACAGGCTGCCTTCTAAAAACTGGGCTGCAGTCGAGGGAGGCGCTTCCTTTGTGCCTTCATCCTTTTAGTGTTACATAATGTAAAAGAGAGCGGTCTACCAAGGCTGCCTGCTCACGTCATCGGGAAGAAATCCATGGGGAGAATAATGTTGATGTAAATGATAGGAAGATTATTTTGTAGTACTGACTGTGCATAGTTCGATTTGTGGAGAATTTCTACAGCTGGTATTCGTATCTCCAGTGGACCAACACTGCAAAAATAGATTGTCCAACACAACGTGAAGTGAAAGTGACTATATTTCATTGTTAACAGCATAGCACTCAGTCAACCACAGTGAAGTGCTTCTCTGTATTTAACAGGAGGCAGACATATCCAGCACCTGGGGAGCAGTGATGTGGACAGTACCTTGCTGGTAACTTGCTCAAGGTTACCTCAGGATAACCTACTGGTCTGGGACCCAAACCCATAATCTTCTGATCATGGTGCCTCCTCCTTAACCACTAGACCCACTTCCCCTAAACTGAAGTGAAAGTGAAAGTGACAACCCTTGTCATTGCAAGGTCACAGCACAGCACACGTGAACCACAACAAAATTGCATTTGACCCATGCACACAAACACTGTGCAGCAGTGGGCAGCTATTGAAAGTGCCCGGGGAACAGTGACGGGGGCAGTACTTTGCTCAAGGGTACCACAGGGCAACCTACCTGTGAGGCAATCGAACCCGCAATCTTCTGATGTGAGGGCAACTCCCTAACCACTAGACCACCGCTGCTCCAAACTAAACTAAAATGTTCATCCTTTTGGAACACAGCTATCGTGTCTCCACTGGTTCTACTATATTGGTATTTAGAGCAGATTAGCCAGCTTTACACTTGACTTGAATGATGTTTACTGTCATTTCATGTAAAAATGTATCAATTTGTTGCAGATTTACTCAATTAATGTAAGGGAAAGTACCCCCCAACAAAAAAAAAACAGCAAAGTGATCCCAATTTGAGAAAAGTAATTAGTAATCAGGATTACCATTGTAATAACAGTAACTAGTAACACTTTAACACAGTAACACTTTGTAATTTACTCAATAAAGGATGTCCTGAGATGCTCTGAGAAGTTCAATTATGTGCATGTGAGGTTCACAGTTTGGAGTACTCTACAGGAAGCGCAGAGAGTGATGTGACTTCATTGAACCATGAGAGAAGAAAAAATGTCTTGTCGAAAAGAAATTATTTTAATGAAGGTGGAGGAAGATTGACAGGAACCAAATAAAGCATAATGGTTTGATTAGTTGATTCATTAAAGTAATGAATGATAGAAATAATCCATAGCTCTATCCATAGTTACATTTTATCACACTGAGTGGAAGATTGCCTTCATCTTTATACACTCCAGATCCAGAACAGGCACTCGGCATGTCTGGATGTCTGGCAATAAGGCTTGTTAACCCCTCAATAAATAAAAGCATTTGAATAAATAAAGACTCTAATTATAGACTGGTGCAGCTCACCCCCTTCTGTTCTCCTCGCTCTTTCACTTCTCATTCATGATTCTCTTGTTCTCAAAGGAAGACAGCTTATCAGTAGGATGTTTCTAATGTCTTAATGTTTATGGAAGAGAAAAACCTCTGAACTGATGTGGGAAATGCAATACTGTGTAAATATTGTGCGCCACCACTCGTTTCCTCATATTTTGTAGGAAAATGAAACAATATGTAGTGATTTATTGCAACATGTGCAAACAATTTGTTACTGTAAAGCACGGCATGGCACACCACAATGAAATGCAACCTCTGCTTTTAACTCGTACACACCGTGCAGCAGTGGGCAGCCATATCCAGCACCCGGGGAGCAGTGATGGGGACAGTACCTTGCTCAAGGGTACAGCGGGACAACCTGCTGGTCGAGCATTCGAACCCATGCCCTTCCAATCCTGTGGCTGATTCCCTAACCACTATGCCACATAGGGGAAGCGGTGGCCTAGTGGAGTCGCCACGCATCAGGAGATTGTGGGTTCGATTCCCTCACAAGTAGGTTGCCCTGAGGTACCCCTGAGCAAGGTACCGTCCCTGTCACTGCTCCCTGGGCGCTTTCAATAGCTGCCCACTGCTGCACGGTGTTTGTGTGCATGGGTTAAAAGCAGAGGTCCACGCTTGCTGTGCTGTGCCCTCGCAATGATGAGGGGTGCCACTTTCACAGCTGCCCCAACAGGATAGTACACCCCATCCTGACTCCATCTGTTTAATGGTATATTCATTAGGTTATGAAAAGGAACAAATCAGCCTCTTTGCCTCTCAAAAAACATAGTAAGGTGCAAAACTGGAACTCGAAGGCCATGTTGTACCTTGGAACATTTTGTATCTGTTTGTATCTTTTAAAGCGGAGTAGTTTGGATGGAGAGAGTAGAGATGAAGAGGCAAAGAAGAGAGCGCAGGCAGGCTGGAATGGGCGGAGAAGAGTGGCTGGAATGATCTGTGACGGACGGGTATCAGCTAGAGTAAAAAGGGAAGGTTTACAGGATGGTAGTGAGACCAGTTATGTTATACAGGCTGGAGACAGTGGCAAAGTCAGAGAGAGTGTTGGACTGAAAATGAGAAGGATGTTGAGGATAGAGCTGCCTGGCACAAGGAAGGACAAAGAGGAGGTTCATGGATGTGGTGAGAGAGGGCATGCAGGCGGTCAGTGTGAAAGAGTAAGATGCAGAGGACTGAAAGATATGCAAATAGAAGATCCCCTAATGGGAGCAGCCGAAAGAAGAAGAAGAAGCAGAAGTATCTTGGGCCAAAAATGTACCTCCACAAAGTGTTTCCTCGGACAGGGTAAGCATTATTTGAAAAGTAGAGATGTTTCATTACCCACTGCAGCTGTATGGAGTCTACGTATGGGACGAGTGTTGTCACACTCTGTACCCCACAGCTCTTCTTATATTCAGGACTTTTCTTAGGCTCCATAATCCAAGCTGTGTTTGGATCGTTCTGCTCCTCTGCGGACTCAGACCGCCTGAGCTGCTGTGCGTTCTGCTCTGCTTGCACTGCAGAGAGATTTTCCTCATGGCTCTACGCAGCGGCCTGCGGTTCCGTTGCCTCTTCTGGGGTCTACCGTATCCCTCCACTGACTCGCACGCAGCCAGCCAAGAATCTCTACATGCCTGCATCTTTTCCGCTGCCACGGGAAAATATTAATGCCTCTGCTAATCGGATTAACATTAACAATCCCGCAGGGGCCCTGGTGCCGCATCTGCCGCTCGCTGATAATTGCATTGCCTCAGATGTTTGTTCTTTTTTTTGTCTTTCATGTTTTGGACATGGCCCCAGTACTGCGATGCATCACATGCCTTTGCCCTCACCTTTGTGCACCTGCGCTCTGATCAAAAGCACAAGTGCACAAATTCGGGGTTAAGAGTCTGGAGGAAGGTCACACCGTGCTTAACTGATTTTTTGGCTGCCCCATGTATTTATTAAAAGGCGTAATTGCTTTTCACAGAGAGTCAGTTTGAACGAAGCACGAGGTGCCAGAATTGCCAAATAAGCATTCGCTCGGATGGAGTTTCTTTTCAGCAGATTTCACTTCACTGCCACTTTAGTGGTACGATATATTCAATAGAACTGCAGCCTGGCCCAGCTAAATTCCATTCATCCATCCATCCATCCACCTATCCACCCAGCCAGCCATCCATCCATCCATCCATCTTCGCAGCCATTTTCCTAACCAGGATTGGAGAAACACCCTGGACGGTCCATCGCAGGGCACATGCACAGTAAAACGCGCTCAGACAGTGGTTGTGATCAGGGTTAAAGTCCCGACCTGTAGGTTACTCTGAGGCACCATACTCCCCCAAACACTGCTCCCACCCCAACTGGGTGTTGAACCATCATGTTGTGGGGAGACAGCATTGTCCACCGCATCCCTGCCAGTTTAATACACTGTTAGTTTACCCATCGCATTTTAGGAGAAAAAATCTGCAGATATAAATCTTTTAGTTTTCAACATGTCCAGGTTAATTAACATTTACATTTACGGCATTTAGCAGACGCTCTTATCCAGAGCGACTTGCATGTCCTGATTACAGGGACAGTCCCCCCTGGAGACACTCAGGGTTAAGGGTCTTGCTCAGGGACCCAGTGGTGGTAGTGCTAGAGGTGGGGTTCGATCCGGGGACCTCTTGATCCAGAGGTCCGTAGGCAAGAACCCTACCACTAGACCACCGCCACCCTAACTTACCTGACACCCTGAATTAAGATCCACTCTTTCATAAAGAGTTCACTTAGAAGATAAAGTGTGTGAGGAAGGGAGTGGTGTGTGTTGCTGGATGAAGTAAGGAAAAGTGCTGGAGGCCTCCACTGCTCCTTCTACTCATTAAGAGCTGGCTGCTTCGCTGCTCCCCGCCCGCTCCCCTGCGCCCGCCTGTACCTCAGACAGTGCTGTCTGCATCTGCCTTCACACACACACACACACACACACACACACACACACACACACACACACACACACACACACACACACAAAGACACAACATACTCACACATACACACACACACTGGCAGTGCTACTACAGACATAGAAGGTTCTCCCATGCAAAATAAGGATACCTTAGAGTGATGCTGTAGAAGAACCATTTTTGGATCTCTAAAGAACTTTCCGATGGGAGAACCAAATTTGTACAAGAACCGTCAGATCACAGAAAGGTTCGACACCCAGCAAAGCTTGCTTCTGGAGTTGTTTCTTTCAGTATGAGAATGGTAGAGATGTATGGTAGGCTTCCCCCCACGTTTCCCTCGGCTTAGTTATGATGTGGTTGGTGCCGAAACATCTCAGATGCAGACATGCATCAGTTTTCCTTAATCGATCCAATATGACTCCATCCTGAAACGGAACCACGTGGTCAAGAGATGAGACATTGAGTGCAGGGGTAGCGGTGTGTGCTCAAACCAAATGCAGTGAGGAGGTGGCTGTGGGGGGATGCAGCTGCGATTTTTGTATTTCAATCACGGTTCAGGCCCAGCAGCTTGAGCATATCTGCTTGGCCAGAATAGGCAGAGCATTCCGAGCCATGCTGTGATGGAATGGCTCGCTGCTCACTAATGCCTCAGACTCGACTGAAATGAGTATGGCCATTTTACCTGGGAGTCTGGGTAGTAACATATTAGCCACATTAGACTCACACTGGTTGGATGGATGGAAGGATGGATGGATTAGTAGTTACTAAGGGTTTAAGGGTATAAGCATCACAGCATTTCAGTTCTTTGTGGAGCATTTACAGATGATTAGAGTCTATTTCTCAGCACGATGTTCGCTCCGAAAGAGGTTTACTACAGAAGATATTGATAAAATCTAGTTCTTACTTACAGAACAATAGATTGATAGAATACTCATATGGAAATACATCGTCCTAGAATATTCAGTCCTGTGTAAATGTGTTAGTGCTCAAATGAACTGTGTGCTTTTTAAAGTCACGGCTTCCGGAGAGAAGATATATTTGCACTTCAATGCCCAATTGCTGTTAATTTGCTGAATTTAACATGTTTTGGGAAAAGAAAACATAAAAGGTCATGGAAGTTTATATTTTCTGCTTCATTTACTTAAAATTCATTAAAGTAGGAGCACAAATTACAAAAGTAAACCAAAAAAGCAGAGAAATAAACAAAAACAAATGACATATGTATACTGTAGTGCTTTAGAATGTCTTTCAAGAAGCCTGGAGAACTTTAAGAGAGTTCAGGCTGTGCTGAAGAATAATGAACCAAAAATGAACTTTTCAGCTAGAATTCAGCAAACTCTCTTTGTTATAGGCTGGATTTACCAGTATCTTACCACAAATCACTGCACACTTTTTCTTATTTTCCTACAAAATGTGTAGAAATGAAGACTGACCCAATACTTTTGCAAAGCACTGTCTGAATTGTCTTTCTGTTCTTGGAACCGATAGAAAGTGAGCTTTTACACGGCTGTGTTTTTTTTAGATGCAGAATGAAACAAGCTTTAGATCTGCTCATAAATTAATGGCACCATTTCTGTCTGCAGTCTTTCTGAAAATAGTTGTTGAAAAATAAATCACTATTTTAATGCAGCTTTGTTTCCATGGAAAACAGCCAAGGACAAAACAGCAGGGGTCTGTCGTGAAATGCCTCTTCCTCTCGCCAGAAAATTGCACAAGCTTCTGCAATTATGGAAATGCATGTACATATAAATGCTCTTGTGTTCTTCACAGGTGATGGTTCTGTACTTCCAGCCCAGCGTGTTTCGCTGTATCCTGCTGAGATGGGTGCGCTTGCTCGGTTTTGCTACAGTGTACGGAACCATCACGCTAAAACTGTACAGGTATATATTTTCCATTTTGCATTAATAAAGAAACGGGTGCATGGCTAGATTGCGGGACACCATGCTGTCACATGCAGACTGTGGCTTTTCGTGATTACTTTACTGTGATGTATACTGGGGCTGGTGAATTTAATCAGTTCAAGAACATTTCTTAATCTGAAAAAAGTCCAATGTGAAAAGTTCCCAGTTAATTGCACATTCTCATGACTCTCTTACAGTAAGAAATAGAGCCAGATGAACTTACTATTCACTTATTTAATTTTATCTGTCTTTTCGCCCATGGTTTATTCATACTTCTCATTGCATTCATTAATTTTTGTTAATTTTTTTACCTTAAAAGTGCTTTTCCAATAACATATTTGGAAATATTTGAAAGGCTAAACATTGGCTCAGTTTAATCCGTTTTCATTCTTTGGCCTTTCCCGTTTAACTCTGCTTACTGAGTTAATCTTCAAAATAATCAATGTCCTCTTGATTGGAAAGATACCTGCTGAGAGAATCCAAAATACTGGGTCTATGGGTGACGGTGGTCTAGTGGTATTTGCCTATGGGCCTATGGATCAAAAGGTTCCAGGTTCTAATCCCACCTCTAGCACTACCACCACTGGTTCCCTGAGCAAGTCCCTTAACCCTGAGTGTCTCCAGGGGGACTGGTCCCTTAACCCTGAGTGTCTCCAGGGGGACTGTCCCTGTAATCAGGACATGGAAGTCACTCTGGATAAGAGCATCTGCTAAATGCCGTAAATGCCTATGACTGTTTTATTTGTATTTTCCTTCATTCAAAAACTGATCTTCTAACCATTGTTAGAACTTCTAACCAAGTTCTGGTATGTGCCAATTTCCTGCTCTCTTTTGTGTTTCTACAGTATTGACCAGAGTTCTTTTTAACATTGATTATATTCGACATGAAACACTCGCTCGCTCATTTTCTGAGCTGCTTGTCCTAATTAGGGCCAGTCTGCTGGAGTCTATCCCAGCTCTCACAGCGAAAAGTGGGGAAACTTCCTGGACAGTTCACCAGTCCATCACAGGGCACACACAGACAAACCCACTCACACCTTCAGGCAATTTAGCATCTCCAGTCCACCCGACATGAAAGTCATTGGACGGTGGGAGGACCCCGGAGCTCCTGGAGGAAACACACATGGGGAGAAAGGACCCAGCCTATCCAGCCTGGGAATCAAACCCAGTATCCTCTCAATATGAGGCGACAGTGCCACCATGCCATCCCCAAAATCACACACTGCTCTTAGCAATGTTGATGGCTTTGGTGGACTCACAGCATGGGATTATTATTCAACACAGCAATAACAAATACAAGCAACAAAGACTTACATATATGTTTTGGGGGCAGCACAGTGTGCACTCACTGAAAACGCGTATTTATATGCTTTTACCAAAAAACAAATAAATTAAACAAAGGCAATCAGTCAGGGGATTTGAAACAAGTACTTTGTACACCATACAGGAGTTAAGGAAATGAGGAAAAGCTGTTTTTACATGTTATGGACCCTTTAAAAATGCCTTTTCTCCTCCCATAAAGTCATCCACCGATGTGTATGAGGTTTTTCATATGAAGAAACGTCTCCACTGGCCTGAAACTAAATTGGGACGTGGTGAATTTGAATATGTGCACCTCACTCTTTTCTCGGCGTGAGATTCCAGTTTCTCAACCAGAATGTTTTTCTTGAATCTGACTGCCTAAATACCTGCAGATAAGCTTCCACCAGCACAGGCTCAGCTTGATTGTGAAGCATTGCTATAATCGAGGTAGAACTCATGTAATGTGACACCCGCTTTAGAGCAGGGCTATATTATCAGCAGGCTTTGGCTTAGAGCTTGCATGAGTGCTTTGGAAGAGCCATTCTGTCTCCAAGGATTTTTGATCAATGCCTGCAGGAGGCCAAGAGGTAGGTGCACGTGCACGCTGACACACACACACATGCACACATTGACATGAACGCATGCAGGAACACACACTCAACCACCCCCGCATGCGCCAGGTGACTCAGGCATTTCACGGCTGGCCATGTTATTAAATGTCAGAACGTGCACTTTCCTAATATGGCTACCGATGAGGCGCTGTCCGCGGTGGGCCCTGCCATTTCAGAGCGATCTGTCAGAACAACCCCACAGCCTGCTAGCTGGGGAAGGGGAAAGAAATGTCAGATTGATCCGTGCAGGATGGGGGCCAAAGGCTTTGCCATCAAAGAGCAAACTCATCTCGCTTCAGATTAAAGGGATGGTTTTGCCAGAAAGGTTAATGTAACTAACAGGGAATTCCAGTCATTGCTACTTTACCTGGATGGGGCGGTCCCGGACGGAGGCCGAATTCTCCATATTTAGATGAAAAGTTTTTGCCATAAATGCAGATTTGGTGAACTTCAAATGGACTCCAGTTAGTATTTACAAATAAGTGTGAAATCATGCTTAATGTCACCTCCGGCTCTTTCATTGCTCATCGGATGAGATTCCAGTCACATCCACCCGAGCCATTGTGGTTAAAAGTGCTCGAAGCATGAGATCCAGATTGGGGTTAAAAATGCTTGTGCCATGAGATTCGATTCAGGGGTTGAATGTGCGTGTGCAACAGGATTCTGTTTGAAGTTTAGCATCAATTAAATGTGCTAGAGCCACCAGACTCTGGTTGGGTTAAGTGTGCTGGAGCAATGGGATTCCAATCAGAGCTTCAATGCGCTCAAGCACAATGTTAAATGTGCTTGAACCATGGGCTCTGACCAGGGTTAAACGTGCTCGAGTCACAGGATTCTGACCTGGGGTTAAATGTACTGAAGCCATGGGGTTGCAACCAGGGTTAAATGTACTCAAGTCAGATTTCCAGTGGTCATGTGCTCGAGCCACAAGATTCAGATTCAGGATTAAAAGTACTAAAGCCCTTGGGATTCTGACTGTTGTTAAATATTCTAGAGCCGCAGAATTCTGAGTTAAATGCGCTCGAGCCAAGAAATTTTGGTTTAAATGTACCTGTAGTCATAGGATTCTGATCCGTGTTAAATGTGCCATGGGGTTCTGATCAGGGGATAAATTCATCTGAGCCACGGGATACCAATCAAGGCCAAAAGTGCCACAAGATTAAAGGTAGAATTGCTTGATTCGTGGTATGAAATTCCTCGTAGACTACAGTTCACAGATGGTGCAGTGAACTTTGTGAAGGTCACTTAAATTATGATGCATAGCTGGACCTTTCGAGACACAGATCGGGTTGTCAGAGTGCACCACTTTACTGATATATGGGAAATGAAGCATCCAAACAACCATTTTATGAAACACACACAAGTGAGCAGTTGATTGATGGGTCAGATTTGCTCACATTGACAACTAGGTGAACCACGAAGCATGGCTCAGAAACAGCATCAAGCTGAACTTTTGGAGCCCCTTGGAATCCATCAGTAAGTATCATTCAGATGAAAACAGGTGGTCTGCACCTTCCAGTCACTGTTAGACACGAGAGCATATTTGGTTGAGGTGCTCCTTCTGCGTTTTCTCACCATGCCGGTGTTGTTGGCCTTTATTATGAGAGTATTCATGGTTATTTTCGTAAAGAACTATTACAGACTATGCCATTCTGAGTCCTTTATACACTGTAAAGCAGATTTAGTGTCGTCTCAATAGCCGTTTAATGAACTTTTGATCATGGCCTTAATGCTTTCACCCTCTGTTTCTCCTAGCATTCAGTCTTGGGCCACTTTATTGAGAAAGGTTTTCCCCTGATGAGTAGCTGCGGTCTCCTTTTACGTGCGGTTAAAGTTTATATTATCCCTAATTCCCATTTAATGTCAGTGGCCTATAAAATGTGTTGGCACTACGTGTTCCCTGGCTACTTTGGGCAGAGAATGCTTAAAAAAAAGATTCATGACCTTGTTAAGCCACGCAGAGAAAGACCCTGCTGAAGCCGTAGGAGAGAAAAAACAAATAACAGAAGGCACTTAGGCCAAAATGGCCACAATTTATTACATTTTATCGAATGGGTGAGACAGCAGAGGCAGAAGACAAATGGAGAGTGACTTCTCTGCCGGGACCTGGAGCCCGAAGCCTGGAGCCAGGCCTTGAGAACAGGATGTGTGCTCTACGCTTGGAGGAGCAGAGTCAATGAGAGGCAAGACACATAGGAAGACAGCAGCCATGAAAGTAAACGTTAGAGTTAGGCTGGTAAAAAAGAAACGAATGCAAACAAACATACGGTAGAATATTACAAGATTTGAGGTTGATTATCTCCAGTCATTACATTGAATTAAATGATTAAAATCAGCAGAACCTCTCACTCGCTCATTTTCATAGCCACTGGTCTTAATTAGGGTCGCAGGGGGTGCTGTCCCAGCTCTCACAGGGCGAAAGGTGGGGACACCCTGGACAGGTCGCCAGTCCATCGCAGGGCAGACACACAAACACACTCATGTCTAGGGATCAATTCAGAATCTCCAGTCCACCTGCATATCTTTGGATGCTGGGAGGAAACTGGAGCTGACGTAAGAAACCCACACAAACACTGGAAGAACAAACTCCACACAGAAAGGACCTGGACTGCCAAGTGGGAATTAAACCCAGGACCTTCACGCCGTGGGGCGAAAGCGTTACTCACTGTTTGCAGGTGAATCAACCTAAATCGGCTAGATACCTTACCGCAGTTTGTTTAATATTTCTGCTGCAAGACTAAATTACAAGTCACTGTGGATTATTTCTATTGGTGCTTCCATTTAGGGTTCACCACAGCATATCATCCATTCCCATTTCTTCCTGTTCTCTCCATCTTCCTCTTTTTAATCCAACCATCTGCATGTCCTCTTCAACCTTATCCATAAACTTCCTTCCTAAAGTCTTTTCTTTTTCCTTCGGCTGCTCCCGTTTAGGGGTCACCACAGTGGATTACCCATTTCCATTTTTTCCATTTCTTCCTGTCCTCTGCATTCTCCTCCTTCAAATCGACAACCTGCATGTCCTGCGATTCTTCCGGTCCTCTGCATCTTCCTGCTTCAAACCGACCACCTGCATGTCCTCTCTCACCACATCCATAAACCTCCTTTTTGGTCTTCCTCTTCTCCTCTGTCCTGGCAGCCCCATCTTCAACATCCTCCTCCCAATATAATCCTTGTCTCTAGTATGGACGTGTTCAAACCAACACAGCCTTGCTTCTCTAACCTTGTCTCCAAAACATCTAACCTGATCTGTCCCTCTAATATACTCATTTCTAATCCTGTCCATCCTTGTCACATCCAATGAAAACCTCAGCATCTTTAACTCTGACACCTCCAACTCTGCCCCATCTTTTCGTCAGTGCCACCGTCTCCAACCCGTACAACATAGCTGGTCTCACTACCGTCCTGTAAACCTTCCCATTTACTCTACTTACACCCATTCCAACCTGCCTGCACTCTCTTCTTCACCTCTCTTCCACACTCGCCGTTACTCTGAACTGTTGATAGCCAAGTATTTAAACTCCACCTATGTCACCTCTACTCCCTCCATCCTTACCTTTCCTCCCTTTCATTCACACTCATGTATTCTGACCTACTCACTTTCATTGCTCTCCTCTCTAGAGCAGATCTCCACCTCCCTAGGTTCTCCTCAAGCTGCTCCCTACTCTCACTGCAGATCACAATATCGTCAGCAAACTTCGTCCACGAAGACTCCTGTCTAACCTCGTCTCTCAACCTGTCCGTTACTACTGCAAACAAGAATGGGCTCAGCACTGATCTCACCAAGTGGTGTATGAGTAAAATGTGAATTTTATCAATTAGGCAAATGTAAAATTGAACAGAATCAAAAGAAGGAAATGTGGAGGGGGATCCAGAAGGCTATGGAGATAATAAGGTTGTCACCCTCTGTATGTAAAGATCAACACATGGCTAGATTCTGTCTGGAAGAGAATGCATCAAGTAGAAGTGTCAAAAAGGCCTAATGACATTTGTTATTAAACTCGTCAAGATGAACAGCTACACGACTAATCTTGACAGAAGCAAGGTGGGCCCGCAGAAGTGAAAGTTAACATATTTCTCAGATCAATTTTCCATAGAGGCCCATTAAGCCAGTGCTGCAGACACTTTATCAACGTGACTTAGAGCAAGTTGGGACGCTAATGAGGAAAGCCCCATGCATGCTCACTGACTCTGAGAGCCCACAGCTAGTCTGAAGACCCGGGCCTTTTTCACCAAGAATGAAAGAGTTCAGAGAAGAGCGCTGGCCTGCGAGAGGCTTTTATTACAGCTCAGGGATTCAGCTATGAATAGTAAAGAAAGCTGCCCCATCACATCATACCAGTCTAATCTAAGAAGATACTGATGTGGGGGTTCTTAGGAATGTAAATATGTAGAAATACTCCATGATGTGCCAGCTGCATCATTCATAGAAGGTAGGAATACAATGCAAAATGGATACCGTGCCCATTGATGTTGCCTATATTCATATTTTGTGTTAGGCTCATTTTTAATATACATTCAGTTCATTATCCTGCTCACCAGTCTACACACAGTACTCCACAATGAAACAGCTTTTTGGTTCTATCCATTATCCAGATCCTCCTTTTTGGAGACGTTACAGAAATCCTGTAATTGGAGCTCAATGGCATTTCACAAAATGGCAATATTGTCTGTACATTTGTCTTTTAAAAATGATTCATTATTTACAAATGACAACTTTCTGAGCCATTCAAGAGTGTCTTTACTGAGTCGCATCAATTGGGACATTGTACCATTACATCAACAAAAGTGGAACCGGCTGGAAGGGTCCTGGAAGGGTCCTGGTTCTAAGATCAACAGAATGCAAAAGGTGCAACTATGTTTGTATCTCAATACATCTCACTGCTGAATGAGGTGCTGAATATGGTTGGAACATGTACCCACACACTTAAAATCTCCCTTCTCTGTCCTCATCCAGGGTCCTGAAGGTATTCCTGTCTCGTACAGCTCAGCGGATCCCATACATGACCAGCTGGAAGGTTCTGCGCTTGTTGGGGATCATCCTGCTGATCGTGCTCTGGTTCCTGGTGGCCTGGACCTCAGCTGTGTGTGAGAGCCCAAACCGGCACCTGGCTCTGATCACCGTCGGCTTTACTCCAGAAGACCTGCAGTTCAGCATGTGCCTGCTGGACCGGTGGGACTACATGATGGCAGTGGGTAAGTTGATGAATTTCTGCAGTTTCTATTTTCTTTGTTTACTTAAACATACAGGGGAAAAACGAAATATATAACTTTTTTAATAGATTTTATACAAAGAGGAGTATATCCTAAGCACAGATTACATTTGGCTCCAGCACACATTTAAACAGCTTTGATAATGAATGGATCGTTACATGAATCAGTGAGTGAATGACTGAATGAATGAATGGGTGGATGAATACAAAGTGAAAGTGAATATTTGTCATTGTGAAATACAGCACACAGTTAAAATTAAAACAAGGAAATGCTCTGTATTTAACCCACAGACACTGTGCCACAGGGGGCAGCTATTTAAAGCAACTGGGGAACAGTGATGGGGAAGGTACCTTGCTCAGGGCAACCTGCTTGTCTGGGACTCGAACTCATGACCTTCCGATCCTGGGGCCTAGTCCCTAAACAATAGGCCACCGCTATCCTAGTGAAGAAATGAATGAATGAACACACGAACAATTTATCAAATAACAGAATGAACAGCAAATGTAACGAATGAATAGATATGTTGTAGTGTTTGTTGTGTTGTGAGTGATACACGAAAACAAAAAGCGGGAAAAAATATTCAATTCCTGCATACAAATGTGTAAAAATGAATAAATAATTAGCCTTCATATAAAAAATATTTGTATTGCCCTTTTATAAGAGTATCAATAAAACCTTGTTCTAGTAGTTCATAAACCTGTGCGTATACGTGCAGCGGTGATCTAGAGTTTAGGGACTAGGCTTCAGGATCAGAAGACCATTAAATAGCTGCCCCCTGCTGCACGGTGTGTGTGGGTGAAAAGCAGAGGTTGAATTTCGTTGTGTCTCACTGTGCACCGTGCTGTGTTTCACAATGGTGGTTAGTCACTTTCACTTCACTTTCACTTCATTAATTCCACCTATAAGTGTTTCCCATCTCAAATACACAGATATGGCCACAGAATGAGGAAGCAGATGTTTGTTGTTGCCTCGGCGACAGTGTATAAAATGCACCAATTTAAGGTGGCAGATCTATAAAACCCAGGACCAGGTTCATCCACAACTGTCTGTCAAGCAGTGTCCAGAGAATACAAGCAATTTAGGAGGCTTTTGTTTCATGTATTGAATCTGACTCTCTCTCTCTCTCTCTGTCTCTCTGTTTCTCAATCTCTCTCTGTTTCTCACACACACACAGCTGAGTTCCTCTTCCTGTTATGGAGTGTGTACCTGTGTTATGCTGTGAGGACCGTACCTTCAGCTTTCCACGAGCCTCGCTACATGGCCATCGCAGTGCACAACGAGCTTATTATCTCTGCTATATTCCATGTGATCAGGTAAGTCATCTAGGAATAGGCTGACATTCCCAACTTCTGAAGCTTTGCTCCCCAGTCTTCATCCAGGAGCTCTGACCGAATGCACCTTCATGATGTTCTGGAGAACAACGCATAAGGTTCAAGTTTGGAGATGTTCAGGAGGGGGCCTGGTGACCACTGTCCCAAGTTGCTGTTGCATTAATAGTGTTACTTTTGTACTTATTTCCTAAACCAAAGGGAAAAATGACATTTTTTACCCTTAAACTTACTGAAGTCTTTCAGCGAAGATGATGATGTATGAAATTTGTTCTTTATTTTTGCCCTGGAGCTACAATGTGACAATGATCTTTCATTAGACCTATTGGAAGGCGTGTATCCAGGGCTGGGTCCAAAAACCAGTAAAAATTGATTGGCCTCTTGAGTACCTCTCCACCACCTCCAAACACATTATTGATTCTTTCACACAATTCTCACCGATGCTGTCAGTAAGAATTCTTCTGAAGGCTTCTGCAGCAGCGCATTAGTTAATTAACTAGAATGTAAACTATGTATACGTAGTATTTTATTTCAAAGTTGTATTCAGTTATGAGGTTGTGAGGTTTCAGGATTACAGCGGCGGTATAAGATTAAATTATTATAAAAGATTTAGCACTTTAATGATGCTGATATATCCACATTCTGTGGAACAGGGCCGAAATGTGAAAAGTAGGTTGTTTTCTTTTTTCTACAGCTTTTGGCGTGTACTAAAAGGTCACAATGCTCAAAGGATCAATTTTAGTGGGCAAGAGAATTATCTACTACTTGCACTGGTTTCTGGGGACCGGTACGTTTATGAGAGTACAAAATATAACATAACAAGCAGCTTCTTCAGGGTCCAAGCACTGTGCTACTTATAAACGCAGTGTGATATTAAGATCTCTTTTCATTTTTGATGACAGGTCTCCAAATATCTGGCAAAGTGAGCTTGTGGCCAGCTGACATTTGAAAATAAAGTTTTAAGCAAATTAGGCACACGGTTTTCATAGAGATAGGGAGACTTTTTGGGCATTTCCATTGGCGTCAGGAACCGAGCCATACCCGTGCTGCACCACAAGGTTCCCGGTGCCAGCGAAAAAATCTATAGTTGTGGAACTCATTGCATTGGGTCGTTCTACAGACATTTTTTCCTATATGTTTTTACTTCACACTATTGCATTCTGGGTGCGCCGCATTGAATTTGAGCGGCTGATATATAATATTGTGTTCTCTTTGCAAGTGAAAGTGACTGTCACCGCGAATATACAGCACGGCACACAGCGAACCACAATGAAAGGCAACTGGTGTGGGACTCAAACCCACAACCTTCTGATTGCCTAGACCCTAAACACTAGGGTCTAGGAAAGTGGTGGCCCATATTTAAAAATAATTACAATAACCCCCACTACCTGCTCGTTTGCTTCATCAACCTTGTAGCTCCGATGCACAACTGAAGGAACAAACCAAAGAAACCAAACATTTTACAGGTAAGCGAATAAGTGGCATTTTCAGCTGAGCTCCTGCTTTGAAACTCTTTTATTTTTATATGTTTTCATTTTTTGCCAAAGTGTTGAGCTTAGGCTTGAGATCTTGATGATTTAATTTAAGGTTGGACAGAATATATCCATGGAGAATCAGCCCTTTGCCTTTTAATTAGCACAAAATGGTACTGCAGTAACTGTGGGTGGCTGGTATTTTGGTGCCGTTATTCACTCACTGCATGCAGCATCTACAGCAAATGTATCTTTTAGTGCAGAGTTCATTCAAGATGCATTGGATCCCCGTGGTGTAGAATTTGTTTAGCATACATACTACGCAGTCAGAGATATTACAGGTTGCAGCTTACATCAGCAAACACACTCCCAGTCGGAGCCATGGTAATTGGAAATCCATCAGATTACTCTGTAATTAGGCATGTCATGCTTTGAAGCCGCATACATATTTCAGACACTGTCAGTGTCTGTTTCTATTAGAAAATATACTGTCATTATAAACTAAGAGTCTCTCCAAGGTTCCACTCCACTGCCTAAGGCTTGGGGATTGACACATACAAACACATACTTCACTTTAAAAATGAGCCTGTGGAGCCAGGCCTCCCTGAAAAAGTAGGTGGACCTAAAGCTGAGTAGTTTGGTTACATACAGTCCATCATGATCCACTCCTGGACGGCTTCTGAGAAAAACAGACTTAAAAAGCATTTTTTTAAAATTCGATGAACGCTTAAAGACAAACTTTTTTATTAAAAAAAAACATACTTGTTACTTTTGACAGATTTTTTTTTGTTGCAATTATTCAGATCTTTTGTAATAATAATAATAATAATAATAATACAGACCATGAAGCAGGGGTCAGTCAGATTCAGTGCCCGGGGAGCTCGGTGGGTCTGGGTCTCGAACCCATGACCTTCCAGTTATTGGGACGGGATTGGTTTGTTGAATGTTTGGGTCAAAGCCTTTTCATATAATAATAATAATAATAATAATAATAATAATAATAATATTAATAACATTCTTTATTGTATTACTCACAAACCCTTTTCAATGACTTTGAATCCACACTTTCTTTCCAGTGAGCCATGTTAAAGGAATAATACTATGCTTTTTGTAATGGCTGATGGTAACTGTGAATTTTAAAGCTTGATCTCATGAGCCTAGAAGCAGAGATTGTTCCCAGATGCAGTGCTGTCGTCCTCCAGGACTGGATGTGGACGCCACAGCTTTAGACAGTAAAGAGAGCACATGTCTGTGAGACGCAGTGGGGCTGTCACCAGGGACTCCCTCATGTCCCTGTCAGCCTTCATCTGTCATCCTTAAATCTCTCCATTTCTTTATCTCTCAATCTCTCTGTCTCTCCATCTTTCCATGCCTCCAAATTCTCTTTGCCGCCATCCTTTAGCTTTGTCCTGGCAGTAGAGGTGGACTCTTTAAGCTTTTTCTGGTACAGGGGACAAAGCACCAGGATCTTTGGTTCTACTGTGCTTTTTAAGTTGGCAGTCAGTCCAGTTCTCAGCGTTTTGGGGTTTTTGATACCCCGACAACGTAAACACCCTCAGCACCTTATTTTTCTAGAGTTCTCTCCTCTGCTAACCATAACAAGATGATTTCATTTGTACAGTATTTACTCTTTAATAATACTGGAGTTGCTCCAGATTGGAAGACTGTTGGTTTGATTCCCTCACCAGTAGGTTGCCCTGAGGTACCCTTGAGCAAGGTACCGTCCCCGTCACTGCCCGCTGCCCCCTGCTGCACGTGTGTATATGGGTGAAACGTAGAGGTTGAATTTCATTGTGTTGTTCTGCGTTTCACAATGACAAGAATAGTCACTTTCACTTTAGTCAGTCAGTCATCTGCCGCTTGTCCCAAGTGGGGTTGCAGGGGAGTGCTGGAGTCCATCCCAGCTCCCACAGGACGGGGGAAACACCCTGGACAGCGTGACGGGGACGGCACTTTGCTCAGGGGTACCTCAGGGCAACCTATCGGGAAGGGGTTTGAACCCCCGATCCTCCGATCATATGGCCAACGCCCGAACCACTAGGCCACCTATGAACCACTTTCACCTTATTAAATAGAAAATGTACCCAACCCAGGCAACTGGAAATGTTAAGTATGCAACACCTGGCATGTCCGACCACCGACCACCAGGCTGACAGGTTTGTTGTTACACAGGTGTGTCCTGAAGGACGGTTGTTTATAATCATTCTGTCTCATCTCAATCATCAGTTCACACACTCAAGGTGTGTGAAAAAGGGGTAACGTTGTACTAGAGGGCATTCTAAAGATGAATAGACAACTACATCATTCATTTATGCATCACCCTGGCATAAATGCTGCTTTCGTCACTTTCATCCCAGACAGTGTAACAACATTGGATGCTTGGAAGCAATCGTCATCAGTGTCTGTCTAGGTTTCCATATTGGGCTTCTGCAGTGAAGTTTTACCAAATGTTAAACATTTTACTCTCTTTCTGAATCTGTTCGTGTTTGTGAGCGTGTGAGTGTAGAACAGTTCAGAATTTTGTCTCACTGAAACCAATAAATCAGACTAAATAGCAAGGAAGACAGGTACTTATTTAAAGTTGAGGGATTTTTATGATGGTTCCAGTTTGTGATTATACATGGGAGAAGCATCCTTTTGGACTTTTTGGTGACTTTAACTTCACCTGGAGCAGAAAAGAATGGGCTAAATTGGTGCTGGTGTTGACTGCAGATGTTTAAAATAAGGTCTCCTGCTACCATTACTGAGCAGGTATCAGAAACCCTGAGAGGACAGATACAGCGAAAAAGGACAAAAGTGTATTTTTTTTTTATTCCGAATGAAACAAATAAGGCAGCACAGTGGCCACAGGGAGAAGGTCCTGGGTTTGATTCCCAGGTGGGACTGGGTCCCAGTCTGGGTTCTGTTCTGAACATGTTCTCCCCATGTCAGTGTGCATTTCTTTCAGGTGTCAGGACGTCAATTGGTGATGATAAATTGTCCCCTTGGTGTGTGTGTCTGTGTGTATATATGTGCCTGTCCTGCAATGGACTGGTGACCTATCCAGGGTATCTCCCCACCTTTTGTCCTTGCGAGAGCTGGGATAGAACTCCAGCACCCCCCACGAGCCTAATCAGGACAAGCGGCTCTGAAAAATGAGTGAGAGAGAGAGAGAAAGTGACAAATCCCTTCCCGCTCTGCCTGCCTCTCATAACCTCCTATGTGATTGATCAGGATTCCACCACTCAGGACAGTTGGTTAGGGAGTAAACTTTGAGTCCCGGATCAGAAAGTTACAGTGAGGTACCCTTGAGCAAGCAACCGTCCCCATCACCGCTCCTCGGGTGCTGGATATGGCTGCCTGTTTGGTGTGCATGGCTGAATGTAGAAAAAGAATTGTGGTTCACCGTGTGCTCTGTATTCGCCCTGGCAAGTAGTCATTTTCACTTTATTGTTCACTTCACATCACATAAACACTCATTAACATCAAATCCCACAGATGATAAAGAGCTGGCAAGGAAGTAAGGTATTACACTGCTCGTGCAGCCGGAAGAAAATATCAATGGTTTGGTTATAAGCGCATGGTTTTAGGCTTGTTATATCTCCCTGCTGAATAATATTCAGACACTTACTTTGTAACAGTACCGGCCTTTAGCAAAGTGTAGTGTGGGGGGAAGGCATATTTATTACAGCAGTTTTTCCTGTTTGTGAATATTTGGATCAGCATGTGAAGCAGGGCAGAGTCTGCAGAGAAATGAAGCAGCCAGAAAAGAGCTCACTCAGACAGGAACTCGGTTTGAACTCTTACACAAGATAAAGAGAAGCGCACTTCAAAGCTTGGTCACGTGTCTCTGTGAACCTCTGGCTCGCGCTGCGCTCTTTTCCCCACGTTATATCCACAATAATTAGCCATTCCTAAATTTCAGCCCATAATGAAACCATGGGATAGAATTAGCGGAGAGCATGCATGTCCCTTGATCATTAAATGTAATTAATGCACGACGGCGGCCGCGCCTCTGGGCATTCTGGATATTATGATGGAATTCCAGCCTCGGATTGAAGACAGAAAGATAGCTGCCTTGTACAAAACAAGTCTAAACATTAAACATCCTGCTTAACTGACAGAATGTGTTCAATATTTAGTATTCAGGTTGGAGGGAGATTCAAGGTCTATAAGCTTTAGCGTTTATAACCATTAAGGATTATAGTCTTAGCTTAAATATAGCTCTGGAACATTTTGCATGAGTTTAAACGGATCCTTAGCAGCCATTTCAGAACCCAGTGCCCAAACCTGACCAACCCAGGACTAAAAAAGTTTCTTAGTCCAAAAATCAGCCTTAAGGACTTCACTGCAAACGGCATAATCGACCAAGAAGGTAATGCTAACTATTTGAAGGGAAATTCTACCTTAAGACAAAAATCAATCCCAAAAGTGAAAGTGACTTATTAGTCATTGTGAAGCACAGCACTTTTCACCAATGCACAGTGTAGCAGGGGCAGCCAATCAAAGTGCCTGGGGAGCAGTGATGGGGACGGTACCTTGCTCAAGGGTACCTGAGGGCAATCTACTGGTCTGGGATTCTAACCCACAAACTTCTTATCCTGGGGCCATCCCCTGAAGCACCAGGCCACCACTGAAATGGTTCAAACTGGAGAAACAGATTTCTGAACAGTGGAGAATGAAACCAGGGGTTATGATGTCTACAGTGCAAGTTTTAATTCACTGTCCTAAACCTTAGAACCTAAATTAAACTTTGTGTGATGTTGATTAAGGTAAAGTTTAAAATTAAACATAGATGACACCCTCCGGTGTAAAGGTGATTTAATTAAAACATTAAAAACAACTAAAAATAATTATATATATATATATATATCAGAATAATGAATAAAAATATAAGACAAAACTTACAATAATGGGCAGCATATTTCTAACCATTTTTTAATTCCCAGTATGGGATCACTTAGAGACATTCAGTTCATCATCATCATCACCTTTTTAATGGCACATCAAGCCACTCTCTCTGCAGTTTAATAAAAAAAAAAAATAAAAATGGGTGCAATTCCCTCTTTATAAAAAGAATGAAGCCGCCAGAAAAACCAAAGCTAAGTGATGGAAAACCTGAGCATTTTAAGAATTTGAAAGCTTCCCGCTATAGTTAGTAAGGAGAAATTAAAATTATGGGCCATCACGTTCTCAGGCGCTCTCCTTGACTAATGGAAGTGTGTATTGGATACACAAGGATAGATATTGGGAACTGCAGGAGGAATGAAATATACCCGAGCCCGGGCAGACAGCCCATAAATTCACGGGCGCTTAATGTACACACACGCTATATCCTGTTTCTGTCTCTCTAACTGTCTGCAGTGCTCGGGAGGTTTACTGTCTTTTCAGTGCCGTTACTCATCCATTAACCACAGCACCCACATCATTCACTCCTATTGCACCCAGAACACAGCGTGAGGCTGGAGCCGGCCACTGAGTCACACTTAAGACCGACAGGGCTGCAATAATCAGCGTCTCTCCATCATGCCGGGTTAAGAGCAATCGTCTAAGCATTGGCATTATTCAGGAGACAAATTCCACCGTTATGCCATGGGCATCCGTGGCTGGGAGTCCGAGAGAGCTTTAATGGAAGGCCCTCCGTCTCCCCGTCACTCATTTTGATGAGGATCTGTTAGCTGACATAACAGCATGTAATGGTCTTCTCTAAGTGTGTTGAGCTGTCCAGTGCTTTGGAGGATGCATGTTCTAACCCTCCCCCTCCCAGCTTGGTGGTACTATCTGATTAGGACCAAGCTGGCAGGTTGAATTCAACATGACTGTGTTGGAAGAGAAAAACATTCAGGGACAAAAAATCCCTTGGACTTTTTCTGAGAATAGATGTTTTTTAGGATGCAGATGAAATTCTCAGCTAAACTGCAGATCCAAGTGGAATCCGTTAAAGAAGAGTTTAAAAAAGAGGTCTCAATAATGGGCATGCATTGTAGTCAGGGCTCAACAGAGTCTGGAAGAAATAGCTCATTGGACAAATAAAAAACATCAGATGGCAAATAATCTATGAAATATACAGCGATCAACAGCAATGAATAGGTTTGCATCAAGTATTTGTGGAGTTTTGTAGAAAGACATGCTGTACACAGCAGAAATATGGTGACGCTTTAATGTGGCACATTGCTGACAAAGGCTATGACTCAATGTCTTCTCTGAATGAGCGCTACAATTAATGACCCTGCATAACATTATTCAGATCGCAGTTAGAGAACGCAGATTAAAAGATGGCTAAGAATACCACCCAGGGCCATGAATGAGAATGGGGCTCAATCTGGACAATCATTCATGAATTTAGCCAATTTACAGGGCAATTTTTCCCAGTTTTGGAATAATTATCATGCTGAGATGTAAACAGAGTCATTCACAGTGGTGTGAAATGTTTCATTGATGATAGTTTTAAAGGCTTTTTGTTTCTTCATAAATAGGTGTGCTGTTTTGTTTTTTTTCTCTGTTGACAGATTCACTCTTGCTCAGGAGCTGCACCCTGATTGGATGCTTATGCTCTTCTTCGCTCACACACATTTAACAGTGACGGTGACATTAGGGCTCTTGCTCATCCCAAAGGTAAGTTGCATGTCCTTCATTCATCTTTATACAGATGTTCCGACTGGTCAAAGTGATTTTTACCTCGTTCCTGGGTTCAGTCACAGCTCAAGGTGCATTGCTGTTGACCCTAAAGCACAGTGGAGGAAGTGGGGGGGGGTCTTTTACACTTTTCATCAGTGATGAAATTCTCATTTGTGGCCATAAAGGCAGTCAAGGGTTGTCAATTTTCTAGTGGGTTGTATTTTCGACAAACCAGGCTGTTTGATGTGGCTTAATGTGGTCATGTCTATGATTTTATCTGTATCTATTTTAATGTATATTTGATCTAATATCTAATTTATTTTCTTGCTAACAATCTCCTAGTAGAGGATGGAGAGGTTCAACCACCTAGACCAGTGAAATGGGTGATGGTTACACCATCATTTCATGCTTCGTAAATGTTTATCATGCTTATGCCTGCTGGACATACTAGCAGCCAAAAAGCTTTCTTTTCCAGCACATCTTGGAGATGTTAGTCCAGAGAGAAACACGTGTGAAGAAAGTTTTAAAAGCCTCAAAGTATCATTTACAACATGAACAATTTGAGGATTTTCTTAAATGTTGACATTAAGTGGTCGAATTTTTAAAGGCTCCACTGAAAGGTTTTTTAGGAAACCAAAAAGTAAATGTTATACAACAACACCACATCAGATCATTCACCTCCATTTCTTCTCGTCCTCTGCATCTTCCTCATTCACACCGACCACCTGCATGTCCTCTCTCACATCCATAAACCTCCTCTTTTTCCTTCCTCTTTTCATCTTGCCAGGCAGCTTCTCTCTCCTCTGGACATGTCAAAACCAACACAGTCTGCCTTCTCTAACTTCGTCTCCAAAACATCCAACCTGAACTGTCCCACTAATATACTAATTTCTAATCCTGTCCATCCTCGCCAATGAAAATCTCAGGATCTTTAACTCAGATGCCTCCAGCTCCACCTCCTGTCTTGTGGTCAGTGTGAGTGGATGTAGAGCATGTTCCATAAAATGAGTCTAAACATTTAGAACTTCACATATTCTCATTCCTGTCCTTCAGTTCCTGTTTGCGGGGACACACTTACGAGATGACATTGCGACCGAGGCCTATGAGGATGAGCTGGACATGGGACGCTCTGGGTCATACCTGAACAGCAGCATCACATCCGCATGGAGTGAGCACAGTCTGGACCCAGAGGACATCCGGGTCAGTAAGCCCTTTTTCTGCTCTGCTCTTTCTTTCTGCCTTTCCCATTATCTGTAAATGCACATTTTCATAATCTCCTTGTCCTATGACTGACAAAAATACTGAGCCATGGCAGTTTTTTATTGCAGACACCAGACGAAATGGGCCAGCTCAGTTCTATTAATGGCTGTGGCGTAAGGTCTTGCGACAGTCTTTGGGAAAAACGTACCAACGTGAGCAGAGGTTTTTGTTTCTTTGTTAGAGCTGAAGAAGTCTCTCACCAAAGACTTAAAACACTGTCAAAGGCGAGGAGGCAGGCACCATTGATTATAGTGGGGGATAGTCGGGTCTTGGTTTTTGGAGAATAGTTATTGATGGGCTATTGGGCTATTCTAAAAGAAGTCAAATTCTTCAGAGGCTGTTTCAGACCTAACAAGAGAACACACAAAATGTCTATATTCGATACTGTCCCAGACTGTCCTGTTTTTAGTCACTGTCAAAGAGCATGTCATAATGTTCAATCACCATTGCGGCACTGTCTGTAGTTGTGTGCAATAACTCGTTCTGCATGTTTTCTGTGCAATAGAACGTCTGCTTTTCTGTGACTCCATTGTTGGCCCTTCTACACTTACATCCAAGATATCTGATGCTGATGAACGTTTTTCCTTTTTTTATTATTCCTATAATTATTCACAGGAGGAGCTGAAGAAGCTCTATTCCCAACTGGAGATATATAAAAGGAAAAAGATGCTGGCCAACAATCCACACCTGCAGAAGAAACGGAGCTCCAAGAAAGGCCTGGGACGCTCTCTCATGCGACGCATCACTGAGATCCCGGAAACCATGGGTCGCCAGCATAGCCGTGAGGACAAAGAGCTGGGTGACCATGGTAGTAACCGCAACAGCATCTGTGCCCTGAGGAAGAATCCTTTTGATCCAATACATTCAGCAAAGCCTGCCAAGGAAGAGTCCCTGAAGAGCAAAGTCTTCTCCCTCAAGAAGTCACATAGCAGCTACGACCATGTGCGAGACCAGAGTGAAGACTCTAGCAGCTCAGCGACTGACAAGATGGAAGTTTCCACTACAGAGGCGTCTCTTCTTGAAACCTTGATGGGGAAGAAGCTAGTAAAGAAAAAATCGTCCGAGAAGATAGACGCTGCCAGCGAGTCAACCGAGTCAGTTCCCTTGGTGTGCAAGTCAGCCAGTGCACACAATTTGACAGCTGACAAGAAACCTCTCCACCCACGAACGTCTATGTTGCAGAAGTCCCTCAGCGTTATAGCCAGTGCCAAAGAGAAGACGCTGGGCCTGACTGGAAAGACACAGAGTGTGGAGGACCCTAATAAAAAAGTCCAACAAAAGAGCAAAGAGGCCAAAACGCCAGTTGAGCCTGAGGAAAAGGAGGGCTATATGAAGATGATCATCAGTCAGTCAGTGGAGTATAAGCAGACAGCTGCCAAAACTGGAATAATGAAGCATCAAGTTAGTGGAAGCCAACCATCTATTTGCTCTGAGTCAGCAAAGGGCAAGGACGGTTTTGATATTTCTGAAGTATGCCCCTGGGAAGTAGAAGATTTGCCCACTCCATCAGAGAACAAGGTACAAAAGCATGTATCCATTGCTCCAGACGAGACCACAACGATCCATGGTAGCAGCAACAAGACGGCCAAACAACAGCAACAGAAACAGAAAGGCACAGACCAGTCACCCTCTGTAACTCGACGGCCCAACCAGAAGCCAGTGGACAAGGCAGAAATTTGTCCCTGGGAGGAAGGTAGCCCAGTTCACACAGATGGATCAAAGGCTAATTCCAGCAGTCAACCAGCCAAATCCCAAACAATGGCATCTGGAGACAGCTCCAAAGCTCAAAGAGCAGAGGTCTGTCCATGGGACTTTGAGGAGTTGCCAAGCAAATCAAAAGATTCTGCTCATTCCTCTGATCAGGGCAGGCCCAAAAGCATGCCTGTGGAGATCAAAGGGAAAACAGGGACAACTGTGACAGATGTGAAAGGCAAGGGAAGCACGCCTGTAGAGGCCAAAGCAAAAGATGTTCACCCTGAGCCCTCCAAACCCTCACTGCAGTTACCTTCCAAGGAGGAAGTCTGTCCATGGGATTATGAACCAGTTAGCCCCACCTCTGAGAAGATGCCCAGCTCCTCTCAGGTTTCTAAAACAAAGGAGAGCCCTGGAGTAAAGAAGGGTTCTACACCTCTGAGAACATTTCAAGAGAAGACAAAGGGTACAGAAGATGAAAAAGCCAAAACAAAGTCTAAGGACAAAACTACTTCGGGTAAAACAACAGAAAGACCTCTTAGCCAAGATAAATTGGCCGAGGTTTGTCCCTGGGATGTGGACAGTAGTCAGGAAGCGGCGGTGATGGAAAAGCAAAGAAGTCCAAACGCTGCGATAGAGAAAAGCAAGCAAGCTGATGTATGTCCATGGGATTTTGAGGATACAGCACCATCTAAAGAAGGCAGCAAAAGTACTGGTTCCTCCATAGCAAATCAGAAAGGTCAGAATTCCAAAGGAGGAGTTACTGGTGGTGCCAAAAAGGCAGATGTCTGCCCATGGGACTTCGATGACCAAACATCAACAAAAAAGGCATGACACTTGACTATCTGGACCGCTACAAAAAAAACGTAGTTTTCATTGTACGTGCATTGTGTCATCTTCTAAAACCCTGAAACACAAACTCTAGAAATCATTTGCGGTGACTTGGGGGAATAAAATCACGTCGCACAAGCTGCCTTTCTTTCCAATAAATTTTTTCCTTTGTGCTTTTTGAAATAAAAACCAACAAAAAAAGAAGAAAAAAATGCAACAAACCATCAAGCATTCCAGATTCTTACGAAATACTTCTTGAAACTTTAAAAACAAACAGTAGTCTGACAATTATGCAACTCTTTATGTGCAATGTAGGAAAAAAAAAACAAACAAAAAAAAACCTGCCTATACTAATCACTCTTATCCCCATGAATTAACCATGTGAATTTCATAACAGCTGCATCTGTAGCATGGTCTTCTTGACTGTGTGAGTAATGTGAGATTGTACGATTGCAAGTTCCTGCGAAACACAGGAGGGGCTTGAAACGATCTTTGTATTTTAACACTACTCGGATGGAGCATGCATGAATTGTTCTAGGATAAGCATGACCTGTGGTGTTTTAAGTCAATGCTGGTTTGGGACTGATCTTAAGAAATTGCCAAAGATGGAGGTAACTTCGGAAGGTATTGGCGGAGTAAATGCTCAAGAGAGCGTATAACAGACTCTGTCTGCAGTTCAGTTGGGATCCCATTTCATGTGGTTGTTTGTAGGGGAAAATCGCCTGTAGCACTTTAGTAACTAGCCTATTCAATGACGAGAAAAGAGGTATGTATACAGAAGACATGCTGTACTTGCATTCATGATAGTCGAATTATTTTTCTTTATCGCATCATGCTCGCACCAACTCATGCTTATATGTGTATATATTGTTTCCTACATGATGTAGACTACAATTGAAACAATCCTATCAAACCCCTTTTCGATGCTTCCCTATTAACTGGTATGTATTACTGAATGTGCCTAATTGAAGAGTCCTTGCTCAGTCCTAGGCTGTATTGGGGAAAGCACAGATTATCTGCGCTCAGTTTCTTGTAGGAGTCAGAACGCAGAACAAAAATACGGTTCCCACCCACGTGCAATCATTAGCGAAAGTTGAAATTGCTGTTGCTCTGTTCAATTTGAAACAAACTGAGGGAACAAAACACAATGTAGGCTGTGCAAAAGTGGAACGTTTTATAGTTCATGGTTTATTTTAGCATCGTTGCCTCAGAGCAAGAAGGTTCTCGGTTCCATTCCCAGCCGGGGAGCCCTGTCTGCGTAGAGTGTGTATGTTCTCCACTTGTCTGTGTGAGTTTTCTTCCAGAGTTCTGGTTTTCCTCCAAAAACAGGGAGGCCAGGTGGCTTGAAGATGCTAAATAGGTGTGACTGTGTGTGTGTCCTGAGTGTGTCTGCACTGTGAAGAACTGGCAAACCGTCCGGGGCGAGTCTGCTAGCGCTGGGTTAGGTTCCAGCACCTCCGAGGAGAAAATGGATGGATGAATGTTTACATAGAAACTGTGCACTAACATTAGCAGCAAAACTGTCCCAAACGGAGTGTTAACTTCTTTCCACTCGTGCAACGTTAAGGTGGGGTTTAAACTATTCCACATGATATTTTTAAACTGTTTCTATCATTTATATGCATTTACGTTAGGATATGTCACCCCCAATTTTTATTATAAGTAAAAACATGGTTTTTGGGGCAGCCAGGAGGGTCATTTATCGATTCGTTTAGGTTGATTGTATTATGCGTTAACTTAATTTAATCTGAAAACATTTTTCGTCACTCCAGCAGAAAAGATCTGTAGCGATGTCTTGAGAAACAATCTTTCGGCAGTACGTTATACACCTGCGCATTCCTCCTACAATACGAACACATATCATGTCATAAATACTGAATGTTTAGCTATGCTTTATTTGCTCCAGCACCGGGGCATTTTGTCAACGTCAATGTACGATTCTCTATATAATTGGCATGAACTGTTTTGTAGTATCAGTACGAATGTTACAAAATTTCACATTCCTCGGCTCGATTATGTGCTGTTGCATCCTGTACCTGCACTGGTTAGGAACTGTGTCGGCCGATGAGAATACGAGATCTCCAAGTATCATGTATTTTATCGTTAATGTACCAAAGAGATGAAAACACACACTGACTCTCCATGAAAGAATACGTGGCTGCATCTTGCCCTCATCTCTCTGTACTGTCTCCCGTTGACCCCCGGGGTCATGTCTGAAATGTGTGAGAGGTTTTGTCAGCGTGTATATGTGTGCTTTATTGGCTACTGATGTGTGGCCTCAAAAAAAGATGTCCCCAGATTTACTGTAATGACTTTCATATTCTATATTTATGAACCTAGGACGTGATCTGTCATCCATACTGGTTTGCTCACCTAAAGAGTTAAAAAAAAGTGGAACAATCCAATCAGCCTGCCCTGTTCTCTCTTCCCCCAGTAAACCACTCCGTTATTCTATAAACAGAACAGAACCTCTGTCAGTGTGGTGTAGCTGTTCTTAGTGTATTGCTAGATGGACGTGTGAAATCCTTCCATCATCGTCACATAGAGAATGTTTCCGGGAATGGTCGTTGTTTCGTAGTGCATCTACCTAGCTGTCCACCAGTCTACAGCTTCAGTTTGAACTCTGTGTAGTATGGTGTGAGCGCTCCACTCGTGTGACCTGTCGTCACTGGTAACCTATTACATCGTCTTAGTGCAATGTTCAGTTTGCTTTTCCCTTTTTTTCTCCGTTTCTTTATCCTCCCCAAAGTGAAATCTGTCATTTTGTTTGAATACGTTGACTCGGCCCCACTGTGTGTGACTCGCCATCGTCACCCATTGGGGAAACACTACTACTACCACCTAATGCTGTAATGTCTTAACTATCGCTCTTGTGGCTTCTGCATGATAAGATGAAATTAGTAGGACTGATGTTACACTGCCCTTGATAGAACAAAAAATGATAATAATAACCTTTGGTCTTTTATGGACTGTTACAAGTTGTATAGTGAGTAAAACTGTACTTAACCCACTGTAATTTGTGGTTGTTATAATAAATGCTCTATGACGAACTAATAGCATAAACTTACTGGAGATTTGGTAGATTTATATGGTGTTATATTGTGATAGCATGTACATAAAATACCTCCTCTGCAATAAATATTTCTATACAAATACAGTTCATGTTCTTTTTCATGAATACGCAAAGGATTGTCTGTTGTCCTTCACTTTTTTTTGCACCTTTGCTCTGTCTTTTACAAGCACCACCATGTAGGTATGGCACCTGTCACAGAAAATTAAGTGAAAGTGACTAATTGTCCTTATGAAACACATCCCAGCACACAGTGTAACACAACGAGATGCAACCTCTGCATTTTATCCACACGTGCAGCAGGGGCAGCTATTTAAAGCACCCGGGGAGCAGTGATGGGGACGGAACCTTGCTCAAGGGTACCTCAAGGCAACCCGCTGTTCTGGGATTCGAACTCACAAACTTCCAATCCTGGGGTCTAGTCCCGAAACACTAGGCCAGCGCTTCCCCATAAAAGAATTTGTTAAATGGGCACCTGATAAAAATTCAAACTGCTCTAACTGCAAATTGCTCTAAAAGTGGGACATGAGGCTTTTAAATGATGTACTTGTTTGAGAATTGTCTTCTGAAGATGTTAATCTTTGACCAGAAGTAATGATAATCTGCCAAAGACATAACGCTGTAAAGGAAAAATGTCTTAAAATCCAAAACAAGTCTACTGAGATCACAACTTTTTCCAACTTATTAATTTTTTAACTATTCATAGAGCCAGTTTGTCAAATAAACAGAAAAGACTGTTTCAAAATCTGTTCATAATTCATACAAGCTCATTATTGCACTATTGCACTATTGAAGTGTGGCATTGCTTAAGGCCTAGTCAGGAGGCAGCTGTTAAGCCCCATGCATTTCCTTAAGGTCTAGAAATAATATTAGTTAAAGTTGTCCCATTTTCTTTGGGTCAGATTCCTTAAATTCCATGGATTCGTCAAAGCTGGAAACATGGGTCCAGGGGTCAAAATCCTGGGTTGGGTTGGGTCGAACCCTGAAGCAGAACATAATCTGAAGGACATTTAGGTGAATCCATGGACTGCAGCAGATGGGTTTAGTTTGATGGGTGCAGTCTCAGAGGTGAAGTAGCAAACATCAGCATCTTTACCTTCATTAAAGCTTCCTCCCTCCACCTCCCTGGCACCAGCGTTCTCCCAGGGCACAGTAATATTCCTCTCTGAGAGTATGTCTACTCTTGCACCCTCACAAAAAGCCAGAAAATGCAGGCCTTTAAAAGCCTTCTGCATGGTCGCCACTTCAGGATATTCATATGCATGCTTTGGCTCGGCTCCTGAATTGCTTTTACGCAGAAGCCGTAGTCTTTTTGATGGAGATCAATAAAAGCCCTGTTCGGGTTGGTGGAAGCGTATAAGACGATATCAGACTTGACTTCCTCATAACATCCTCCTGACTGCAGCCTGGCTTAGGAAAGAACAGCAGAGCAAACCAATCTTTTAAAATGAATGTTTCTAAATGGCTGTTAGCTCAGAATTGTAGTTCAAGAACCTTTAAATGGTGTAGGGCTAATTAACTGATAACAAATGTGGTTCTTCCATGGAGAACTTCTTAGAATCTGTTCATTTAAATCCTTGGAGGGAACTTGGAATCTGTGTTTTTAAGATTAATTTTCATTTTGTGAAGATCAAATAGAATGTTCCCTCCAATCACACTGTTCTAGAGTTGCTGCTCAGTTCTCCATAGCTTTTGGAGCCATGAAGGGCAATAACAGAGGGCACTTTCCTCCTATTCCAGTCAAACAAATATTTAGATCCAAATAACAGAACAAAAACAAAGATATGAGAACAAATTTTACAATTTGGGGAACTTTCAACACCTAAACGACACTAGGTCACTAAAAAAGTCCCACTCTGGCAACGTCTGCATCTATCTTGTGGAGAATCCCTCCCTTACACTGCCGTCAGGATGAAATTTTACAGACGTACAGACAGCTGTGTGAATTTTCAGCGGGGACAGTTCACAAAAATGAACCGTGTAGACCACAAAACTACTTGACCAAAAATGCAATCGAAAGAATACCTGAGCTTTTCTTCAATAAAATGTTTGCTGCAAAGATGTGTGAACTATTGCTTGTCCTTAAAGTAATGTCACAAGAAAACTATGAATACATTGTTTCTCCCGTTCACAACGTTCTAGAATAGTGTCAATTATTAACAACATTCTAGAATTGTTATTGTATCTCACTAGAACATTCTAGAACTTCCTCTTGTTCACTGTTCTATAATGATTTTCATTCGTTTAGTGTTCCAGAAAAGTATACTTAATTTACTATTGATCTAGAACAGCCTCTCATTCACAATGAGAATGTTGCCCTTATTCACAGTGCTCTAGAATGGTATCGTCTTTATCCCTCAATTGTGTTCTCTCCCCGTTCGCACCGTTCCAGAATCTCCTTATTCACATTTTTGTAGAGTGTTCTCTACCAGTTCAGGTTGTTATTGTTATTTAAATTCATATTTCCAGAATTCTCCCTTTCATTCACACAGAGGTGGTCTATTGTTTAGGGACTAGGCCCCATGGGAAGGTCATGGGTGTCGAATCCCAGACCAGTTGGTTGCCCTGATGTACCCTTGAGCAAGGTACCGTTCCATCAATGCTCTCCGGGCTCTTTAAATAGTTGAACCCTGCTGCACAATGTGTGTGGGTTAAAAGCAGAGTTTGAATTTCGCTGTGGTTCACTGTGTTTTGTGCCATGTGTCACAATGACAGGAAGAGTAACTTTCACTGTTCTGAAATGTTTTATCTTATTTATACTCTTCCAGAATGTTCCCTTCATTCTCATTGGTCCTGAAGGGCAAAATAGCAAGAACATGCCAATCCAGGAGTAATGGAGAACTCATTATATGTGTATAACTCCTAAATAAATAATGAGCAGTGATGGTCCTACACCAGCACTGCTAAGCTGCACTCTGGACTGGACCTTATTTGAAAGTGAAAGTGACTATTCTTGTCATTGTGAGGACACAGCACACAGTGAACCACAACGAAATTAGACTTCTGCATTTAACCCATGAACATAAACACACACCTTGCAGCAGGGAGCAGCTATGAAAGCACCCGGGGAGCAGTGACGGGGAGGTACCTCTGCTCAAGAGTACCTCAGGGCAACCTACTGGTAAGGGGTTTGAACTCACAATCTTCCAATCCTGTGGCCAACTCCCTAACCACTTGGCCACCCCTACCCCGTTCACCAGGTTCCAAAACCATCAGTGGGGCCATCTGTCTGAAGCAAAGAAGAGAGTTTGACCCCCACTGGCATTAATTTTGGGTCTCCAACCCTACTGTGATGGTGCTTCATGGTACCATGCAATACTTACTGTAGACAACCATCATGAATTTGTTCTTTTTCTTAGTAAAATGGTAAAAGAAAGACAGAGTAAGCCTTTCCTCCACCTCATATGCATCAGTCGAGGTGAGCCTGGGACGCAAGACTCAGAAGGTCATTGCGTAAGCGAAATATGACACAAAGCAGGCCTGACCTATTGAGTTGGTTTGGACAGGTCATGCCATGCAAAGCAGGAGACAGAGTTTACACTGAAAGCTGTTCTGATGGAGGGGCTGATGAATCACATGCTCTGTGGAGGCAGGAGGCGGTAGACAGAGAGATATGATGGGGAGGCAACAAGAGGTGACTCATCTTTCTTTTTGGATGGAGAGATGGAGGGGGTATCACAGGTCACCAGTGAGGTCATCATACTTCCAGCAGATGATGATTCACCCACAAGGAACAGCAGTGTCCTAAATACAAACCAGACCTATATAAACCTGGTACCTTTTGTTTCAACTCCTTAACAGATTAACCTGTTTTCTTGTGGTGAAGATGATGCTTAGTGTGTCTCAAAGATTTGAACAGGCTGGTCATGACACCGGGGTCAAAATAAGTGTGGTCCATTGGCAATGGCAATGGCAAACCACTCCATGATTTGCCAAGAAAACATGGAATACAAAAGCAGCCAGTGACACATGAGAATTACACCACGTGGAGAGCACTTCAAAGTACCAAGGTGCAAAGGTTACTGCTGTGGAAGAATAAGTAGTACCGATGTCCAAAGTTGATGACGTGGTTATATTAAACGGCAGGGGCGTGCAGTTCCAGTACTGGAGGGCTGGTACCTGCGCACTTTGGTAATTGCCTCCTCAAACACTCTCAATAAACCTGGTGTTGATCAGGTGAGCTGAACCAGGTTTGCAGGAAAATTCCCAATACAGTGCAGGACGCCGAACCTCCAGGACTGGAGTTGCCCACCCCTGGATTAAGGGATGTTCCTGAAAATGGGCCTGGATATTAAAGGAAAGCCTAATGTTGCAGAGAAGAATTTACAAGAGGTCACAAGGAGAGAAAAAGTTTGGTAAAGATATGTTTGATTAGGTGTTGGCCAGTACCGGCATTGGGGAAAATAGACCTGGAAAGATGTAAATGAGAAAATGTCCTGGGACATTGTGAATCCATTTAAACAATATAAAACAGTATGAATGAGAATAAAAACTGTAGAATGCTATGAATGAGAACAATTTAGAATAACAGGAATGAGGATAAAATTGTAAAACAGTATGAAAAGGATAAGCATTACAACACAGTGCGAGTAGGCAGACTCCAAATGAAATAAGTAAACATCAGGAGTAGTTTTTTTTTTGTTTTTTTTGTTCTAGCTTGGTTTGCTCTGGTCTTTATATTTCATATTAGTTCACAGTCGTTCCTGACGAGTCCAAAATATATTAATTTAAATGTAGTAAGTAATTTATAAGTAATTTAAAATGAGTAATTTATAAGTCTAAGTAATTTAAATTACCAAACGCATAAAACCACCGATCACTATAGAGATCCAAACCCTCTCTGGACACAACACCAGCACAAGAACCAAATTGATTAAGCTGCTGCAAACAAGCCCACACTCGCTATACTGAATGCAGGGAGGCAGTTGGAATAAAATAAACCACGCCGCCCCTTTAGAGCAGATTAAACGTGTCCTCTAAAGTGGTGAACCACTTCAAGGTGCCAGAAAAGAATAATAATTGACTTTTTTGGATGATTTTTTGCAGCTCGAAAAACAAAGCAGATATGAATGTGGATATGAATCTAGTTTTAAAGAATATTCTCCATACTGGGCTTTTAGGATTATCTCTTTTGTGAGCATTGCTGAGAGAGAGGAAACCCACACTAGCAGGATTGCAAGCTAATTTAGTTGTTTGTAGTTAAAGCCACTAGATTATTCAGCAGGTGAAACTGGATTTGACCTAAAAAGATAAAACTAAGTACATGCAAGTATGCATGCTTTTAAAATTGCATGAAAAACTAAACATTTGGTTGATTGTTTTAAGACTTAAAACTTGAAAAAGGCATTTGTTACAAAAATGCAGTGCTTCGTTTTTAATTGCTTATTTAATAACAACATCAAATGTAAAACGTGCCATTACTTTTACAGCATGGGCATCTTTTTATTGCTTGAAAAGCCAACTAAATATGCAATTGAACCAGGTTCACCGAGCCTCTGTATGTAATTGCATTGTGTTTTCATATGCAGATTCATATGTAATCCATTTTAGTGCCTCTGTTCCCTTTAGAATAACTGTGTAATGACCAGTTTGGGTCCCGGAGAAATGGGGTCCAGCGCAGCCTAATGATTGCCGAGCTCTAACACACGTGATTAAATTCATGAGTTAATTACCAAGTTTAGTAGCTCTGTATGAGGTGAGAAATTGTGCCAAATTGTTCTGGACTCTGACCCTCCAGGGCTGCAGTCGGACTCCATTGCATTAGCGGATAGGTTACATCAAAAAGGTTCCAGTGCTTGCCATATCACTGAGGGAGGACCAATTATCTTCACACAAAATTCACACAGCAATTAGCCTTGACTTGAAAGCATCGTAAAGACAAGTTAAGAACGAGCCACATTCTTCACTGACTTAAGAACGTTTCCCAAACGACCAGTTTCCTCTCGGCCCTCCCTCTTCCTTTCTTTAGCCATGATTAAGTGTGAGCCCTTTTGGCATGTAGGCCCAATTAAAGCAGCCCTTCTTCCTCCTGTCTGCACAGCAGATCATTTCCGTGAAAAACATTCTCTGTGTGCTGCTGTCAGGAAATGCTGTGCATAAGAGCACCACCTCCATTCCGCCCACCAGAGAGAGGCAGAGAACAAGAGAGAAGGAGAGACAAAGGAGGGAAGAATGAGAGAGAGAGTGATGAAGGGGTCACCGCATAACATTTACAGTTCATTTTTTAAGCCCATTAGTCACTGACCGCTGCATTAGTGGTAACCTTTTAAACCAGTGTCACATTTGTAATGAGGTATTTGTTTATCTAGAGATCTTAACAAATGAAATGTGTTAAATGATATGTCATAAGATGTTAATGGGCCTTATAGAGTCCCCACTTATTGCTTATTGGCACTCCTAGTAGAGATAAGTAAAAGCTGTTAGGAAAAATATACCTTTCATATATGTTTCATTGGCAGTGGTGGACCAGTAGTTAGGGACTAGGCCGGGGATTGTGGCTTCAAATCCCAGACCAGTAGCCTGCCCTGGCTATCACCCTCGAGCAAGGTACGGTACCCATCACTGCATATATTGATGATTTCTTTTCAGAGTGGCTTTCTTTTCTGTGCTTCATTCAAAGAGCAGCTCACTGTGTAAAACTTCAAAGTGAAGGGTGGGACTAAACTGTGGTAGGCTGACTAGATGGATATATTTAAATGAGGCAGTTTTTGTGATGTCACAAATGATGTGAATTCAAAACATGCGATCTTTGCAGTTCCTCTCAAAATCCACGAAGTGCTGAGACAGAAATCATTTGGCAAAAAAGTAAAAGTGACTATTATATTATTGGAGCAGCAGTGGCCTAGAGGTTAGGGAGTTGGCTCCAGGAAGGTTGTAGGTTCAAATCCCAGACCAGGAGGTTGCCCTGAGGTACCCTTAAGCAAGGCGCCGTCCCCATCACTGCTCCCCGGGCTCTTTAAATAGTTGTCCCCTGCTGCACTGTGTGTATGGGTGAAACGCAGATGTTGAACTTTGTTGTGGTTTAATGTGTGCTTTCACAATGACCGCGTAGTCACTTTCACTTTCACTTATTTGTCATTCTCGCAGCACAACAGTCAGTAAACCATAACAACATTTAACCAATCATACATAAGTGGAGTAGCGGGCAGCGATACCTAGCGCCCGGGAGCAGTGCTGGGGATGGTGCCTTACTCAAGAGAACCTGAGAGTAACCTGCTGGTCTGGATCTCACACCAACAACCTTTTGATCATGGAGTCTAGTCCCTAAACATTTACATTTACATTTACATTTACGGCATTTAGCAGACGCTCTTATCCAGAGCGACTTACAACAGTGCTTTATTTCCACAACTGGGCCACTACTGCAAATTTAAAGAACAAAAAAAGCATATGTCCCCCATTTGTCTTCTTTATTTATAAATACTAATGCACATAACGGACCCCTGACTTCATATAGTTTTCTCCTGTATGTTTTCACTTCTGCAGTACGTCCTTCAAGATGTTCAGACGTTCTGCTGAAATAGCCCGGTTAAAATACATAAAATTACAGATGGCATAACCACTTAGCCAATCAAAACATAATTCAGAAAATGCCTTGTTTTCTGGACAGGCCTCTATTTCCTCCCAAATCATTTTGTAAGTGGAACGGAATACCCAGGAGTCTCCTAGGAATGTTTGCATCCGTACGGGAGCTGCAGTGCCCTCCAGTGTTATCTTTGGACAGTTACACTCAGCTGTAAGCTCATTTTCACACAACACTGTAAGCAAATTAAATGTGCGATCTGACACAGTGCATGATAGATATTCTCACAAAAAGCATCCAGGAGCTTTAAGACACTCTTGAGCACTCACACATGCCCAGGGCTATGGACTGATGGAGCTCCATCGCCATTAAGATGAGCTGGAATGGGGTTTGTGATCCAGAAATCATTATCCAGCATCAATACCTTACCTCATGTTCCTGGAGCTGAATGCAATCGACACCTCACGGAAATGTCGCTTCTGTGTTCATCTGTTACTGTAACAAAGGATAGACAAATTTATTTGATTTTAGAAGAAATTTTGATAAGGTTGACTACATGTAATACTATGTATAATAGACTGAATACTATGTATCACTAACTCTGTATAATGCAGTTAATACTATATATTATATACTATATTAGTTAAAACACATTAAATTCTGTGTACTGTAGATTATAATTGGGTGTAAATCTTTCAAATCTATTAAATACAGCTTAACATACAGTGGTAATATGTTCATGATGAAGCATGTAAGCTCTTACCAATGCAGCACATTGTCTTTACACTGCTGATTAAAAAGGAATCAGTGATACAACATTTCTAAATGCAGTTACAGTTCAATGGCGAGTGTGGAAGAGAGGTGAAGAAGAGAGTTCTGGCAGGTGGGACTGGGTGGCTAGAATGACAGACAGGTACCTGCAAGAGAGAAAAGGGAAGGTTTACAGGATGGTAGCAAGACCAGCTAAGTTATAGGGGAATGGGTGGCTAGAGTGATTTGTGACAGACGGGTACCTGCAAGAGAGAAAGGGAAGGTTTACAGAATGGTAGCGAGACCAGCTAAGTTAAAAGGGTTGGAGACGGTGGCATTGATGACACAAAGTTAAAGATGATGAGATTTTCGTTGGGTGTGACGAGGATGGACAGGATTAGAAATGAGTATATTAGAGGGACAGCTCAGGTTAGACGTCTTGGAGACAAAGTTAGAGAAGCAAGGTTGTGTTGGTTTGGACATGTGCAGAGGAGAGATGAGGATTATATTGGGAGGAGGATGTTGAAGATGGAGCTGCCAGGAAAGAGGAGAAGTGGAAGACCAAGGAGGAGGTTTATGGATGTGGTGAGAGAGGACATGCAGGTGGTCCGTTTGAAGGAGCAAGATGCAGAGGACCGGAAGAAATGGAAACAGATGATCCGCTGTGCAGACTCCTAAATGGGAGCAGCTGAAAGAAAGAAGAAGAAGAAGAAGAAGAAGAAGAAGAAGAAGAAGAAGAAGAAGAAGAAGAAGAAGAAGAAGAAGAACAGCCCTATAAGTCACAGAAGAGGAGAGACAACTGACAAAAGCATGGCTGATAAGCCTGAAGAGTGAATTTTTGTCCTCCCATCCTAACAATGCTTACAAACTGTTTAAAATATTCCGTGTAGGTTCTTTTTAATATTTAGGCATAACAGAATGTTTTGTCCATGGGCTAAACTAGTTCATTCTTATAGCTTCTGCTCTCAAAAACTGATGTAGTCCACCATGTCATCATTAAACCTGACTCGTACAGAAGGACCGAACCGTGCTAAATATGGTTGAGGCGTTTTTACAGAATATTTTCTCTTTTGTAAACGAATGAGGCAGGCACTCAGAAGGTCAGGGTGAAAGAGAAGGCCGGGAGAGTCTGAGCCTGCAGCAGAGAATGGAGAGGGATGAAGTGTCCACACTCCATTTTGGCTTACAAGGCCAAAGTTTCTGAAATGTCAAAAGATTTTTCATCCACAGTAAGGACACATTTTCACGATACATGACATTTATCGCTAAATCTTTGTCAATAAAAATATTAGCCCACATCTGTACAAGTGTGGTACCATCTCTTCATAAAGGCCATGGTGTTCCCCCACTTTGCACTATGGCAAAGTACCGGCAGTACAACCTTTTGCAAAGGTCCAAAATTTTGTGCCAGCAATGCTTTTATTTTAGTTTTATTTTCAGACATAATGAGTAATCATGTTTAATGAAGGAAGGAAGGGTCTGGCGACTGATTTTAGAGCACCTGTGCCCTGTCTTTCTTTCTATTTTGGTTCTGCTTCTTTTCCCAGGGAGAGGAAATTGGAAAAGGATCAGTCCTACCTCAATTGGTTCTCCCTCCAAAACCCTAGGAGGCTTACTGTACCAGAATAAAGAGACTATCATCAAAATAGTTAAAAAGCAGGGAGCCGGATTTCTAGCACAGAGTGGTGGAATTGGTTCATTATGGAGAAACTGACTCAGGTTTCTCTACGGTGGTGGTGAAAAGAACCAGAGGTCTTGATGTCTGTGCCGAAATTATTGTCTATTTCTTTCCGAAATGATTCTACATGTGTCTGAGATATTTTCATGTTTCGCTGCTAATTATAATAACCAAGCAACCGAGATCATACCGAAACACACACACTGGAGTTGCAGAGGGGAGGATTTTAGATTTGGCATTAAAAATAATCATGTTTCCATAGTCACAAGGGGGCAGTCCTGGACCTGGAAGTCATTTTCAACTCAGAGGTCACCACAAGTGAACCTACAGGCTTAACAGAAAGTCTACCTCATTTACTCCTAAACCTCAAACTTGTTCAGGGGTTTTTGAGATTTCATGCATCATCACATCCATCATCATCACATCCACTGATCATCACATCAAAACAGAGGGGCTGAGAAACTGAAGAGATGCTACTGTGAAGACCTGAGCAGGTGAAGTTTGAAAGGGAGAAGGTGTAATGTTGACTTTTTCAGTAGGCACCACACAGTGCCAGAAATCACAGGGATCACAGGAAAGTGTAAAAGATGCTCACGCTGATGTGAGTGTGTGATGTGTTTAGCCATGCAGTTTGAACAACTAGTATAGTTTCCCTGATGGTTTCCAGTACAGGTTTCCAGTACTGTGTATATTTAATGCATATTTAAAAACCGACAGCCAGGTGACCTGGGTGGTGGTGGTTTAGCTATGGTCTAGCCCAAGAGGTCCAAGGTTCAAAACCAACCTCCAGCACCACCACCATTGGGTTCTTGGGGGGTTCTACAGGGGGACAGTCCCTGTAACCAGGAATTGGAAGTCACTCTGGATAAGAATGTCTGCTAAATGCTGTAAATGTGGCCTCCAGTCAAAAACGTTTGATTGCTCTTTCGTACTGGTACATAATCAATATCTGTGCTCAATCGCACTATGAATGTCACATTTTATATTATTCACTGCACTTACCAGTCAGCTGACATGGACTTTTGTGAGTTCTAATACTGAAGAGCCTCAGCCCTTCACAGCTGGGTGCAAAGACCGTCTTTAAGCTTGTAGATTTTATACTCAGAGCTGAAAAATTATAATGCATTTTGAGACCTGAAACATTATCAGTGCTTTAGTCCATGTTTGTAGGTGTCATGAAGTACAGAACTCACTTTAAAAGTCTAAAAGATCTGAGAAAAAAGCAAACTTACACACTAAAATGGTGTTATATTGAGTTATATTTATGGCTCTTTTGACAAGTAATGAAATAAATGAAGGGGGTCTCTGATTTTAGCAAGCAACTATATTACAATACAGTCTCTGATCAAAATGATTAAAAGTGCCTTTTTCATTCATTAATAAAATTTTGGTTTGGCAGTCAGATGTAAACTGGAAGCCCTGGTGTTACAACTTTCTCTCTACTAGAAGAGAAGCATTCACACTAGTATTATTTAGAACCAAAGAACAGAAAAGTGCTGTAACAGGCGTAAAGACTGGACTGCACTGGTATGGGGGTTGGTGATAAGATACCTGCCTCCAAAACAGAGATGATCCACTTATCTTTGTACTGTTTCACAATCTAAAACCCACTCCCCATCCTCAGTGACTCATACTTACATCGCCTTTCAACGAGGCCGGCCTCGCTCAGGAATAAAGAACGGAGCCGATTCAGATGGATCTCATGGGTGGACATGTTTTGCAAAAGCAAAATGTCAAAGCCGTTGAATGAGCTGATGCAAATGGAGGCGATTTAGAAAAAAGTCTTGCCACTGCAGCTTAGATATGTGTCATAACCACGCAATGCACATTCAGGTGAGAAACAATCTCAGGCTTGCAGTCTTGCTTTGATAGTGACATCAGCTTCTGAAAGCTCGGGCGAGTAAGCTGCAGTATTTATCCACATGCGTAATGTTCAAAGGTTTGGCTGTTACTTTTTATCTGGGAACTTTTTAAACATTGCTGCAAAGAGTTAAGATGATGATAAAGTAATTCAGAATAGATTAGACGTGATGTGCTCTGTGCAAGAGAAACTTGTCGAGACAGAATTCTTAACAGTGGATGTGAACTACATTTGAACCCTTTAAGAACAGGCAATGGCGGTCTAGGATTAGGTATAAGGCTCCATGATTGGAAGGTCTTGGGTTTGAATCCCAGGCCTGTAGTTTACCCTACTGGTACCCTCTGACCCTACTGACCCCAGCACTGCTCCCTGAGCACTGGATGTATGACTGCTTCACTGTGTGTGTGGATCAAATGTAGAGAAACCATGTTGTTGTGGTGCACTGTGTGCTGTGTGTTCATCGACAAATAGTCGCTTTCACTTCACTTTCACTTCCAAACAAGATTCTCTTTAATAGAGGTGTAGTACAGATCTAAAGGTATGCAGAAAAGCACAAACTTTTTTGTACTTAAGCCTGTGTGCAAATGAGCAAATACGCTACTTCTCACCAGCGCTGGAGTGCCGACAGAGGAAAACATTACTCATCTCCACTATAAGAAAGCTGTGGTTAGTCCAGCTAAAGCACTGTAATTAGAAAGTGGGCAGGCAGATGGTGCAACTGTGCCATAGAGGCGTCCTAATGAACTCACAGACAAGAATGAGCAGGGAGGGGGCTTTATGTAGTTTATCAGATCTCTCTCCTGATGTCATGTGAGGGGTGGTGGTGGTCTAGTGGTGGGTACTTGCCTACAGACTTCTGGATCAAGAGGTCACCGGATCGAATCCCACCTCTAGCACTACCACCACTGGGTCCCTGAGCAAGACCCTTAACCCTGTGTTGCTCCAGGGGGGACTGTCCCTGTAATTAGGACATGTAAGTCTGGATAAGAGTGTCTGCTAAATGCCGTAAATGTAAATGTAAATGTCCTAGACCAGAAAAAGACTGCAATGTCCTAGACCAGAGGTGCGTAGTAACCAGGCCCATTTACTCCGTTTACATTCTAAAGCAACTTCCCACTCTTCCTCTCACGCTGCCTCATTCACTCAACCTAAACACCTCTGAATGAGTCACGTCCAGCACCCTGTGGGAGGACACGTTTCAACATTTCAGAAGAGTGCGGTCAATCAAATTGTGTGCTTTAGGGCTGGCTTTGATGGACTATTCTGATGATTGTGTTAAATTTTAGGATAGTTGATTATTTGTCCTTGTGAAGCAGCACACAGCGAACCTCTACACTCTACATTTGAGCACCGTGCAGCTGGAGGCAGCTATGTCCAGCGGCCAGGGTGCAATGATGGGAACAGTACCTTTGTGTCTGGTTTGGTACCTTGCTTAAGGGTACCTCAGGGCAACCTACTGGCCCAGGGACTAGTCCCTAACCAATACATGACTGCTGGCCCAAATAGGGCAGAGGAAGTGAAGTGAAAGTGACTATCCTTGTCATTGTGAAACACAGCACAGCGCAACACAACGAAACTCGACCTCTGCGTTTCACCCATATGGGCACCCAGGGGGCCCCCGGGGAGCAGTGACGGGATGGTACCTTGCACAAGGGTACCTCAGGGCAACCTACTGGTGAGGGAATCGAACCCGCAGTCTTCCGATCCAGGGCAACTCCCTAACCACTAGACCACCACTGCCCAGCTTGTCCCCATTGGCATTTGTCTGCACTCTTGGGTTTGACTTTTTTATTAAACATGGATAGAAGCAAAGTCTCAACATGATTGGTAGACCACATGAAGAGTATGGAATAGTATGGAAGTATGAAAAGTATGGAAAGTATCTATTATTCAATATCTTTCCCCAATATTCAGCAAATAAACTGTGAAAAAGCCCATAAATGTGTCTGTGAGTGTGTTTGTGTGCCCTTACTGGTGTCTGTGAGTGTGTTTGTGAAATAATATCTCTCTGGTCCAGTAGGCTGCGTGACCGTGACGTCACGGGGTTTGTTTGCGCATGCGCAGTAACGGAGTGTGTCTGGACCGGGCTCAGGGCTGAAGTTGTACGCAGACGGAGAGAAAAGATACAGACATGGGAAACTGTCAGGTGAGAATTTCATCACTCGGGTTCATCCGGCCGTGTGTGTTTACCTCAGCGTGCTGTCGTCTCGTGTTAAGGACCGGGGCGAGGGTTTAAGCGGGGAGAGGGAAGAGGTGGGGTCGGGTGGGGGAATAGTGTGGAAAAAAACAACTCATAGAGTAAAAGGAAGAGAGGGACACCGGACAGGGGGACGGGGAGGGCCTCTCTGATCCCCTACCTGAACTTTTAATCCCATGAAAGGACATTTTTACTTGTTTTAGTTCATATTTCCTCCCTTTTCCATCACTTTGGTCTGGAGGAAAAGGAGAAGCTCCTCCCTCTCGGCTCTGAGCCGTTATTTTTGGCTCCGCCCCTGCACTGCTGACACATTAACACGGGCTGAATCCCAAAATCACATGCTGCACCCTACACCCTACACCCATGGGCGGAATCACGTTCATTTTCTTAGGGTAAAATGAGGGTGTAATGCGGTTCAAGTGGGACGGCAAAATCAAATCGATTTTTCACACGGTTGTATGTGTGGTTACTCCTATTTATGTCATAAATCAAGGTTGAAACACATTGTTCAGTGCAGGAAGTGTACTAGTCTCCTAGGTCAGAACCTTGTTATTGGTATCAGCCCAAATAGTAAAACGTGTCAGTTGCAATAATTAGCATTTTGGTGCTGCTTACTGTATTTAAATCCTCTATATCCATCCGGGGAGCAGTGATGGGGACGGTACCTTGGTAAAGGGTACCTCAGAACAGTCCACTGGTCTGGGATTCCAACCTACAATCTTCTGATCCGGGGGCCTAATCCCTAACCACTAGGCCACTACTGTCCCGGGACAGTAGTAGTGTAGTTTACTAGTGTAGTTTAGTAAATAATATTTTTATGTACAAAACTAGGTTGGCACTAGGGGTGGCAGATGCCAGCCCATGCCACCGCACCGCTCCTGCCCATCCTACATAGTGCAGTGCTACAAAAATAAAATACTGGATATGTGTATGACAGACTGCTATCATAGTCATATTTACACACTAAACAAGTCATTAAAAAAACAAAAACACTGCACATTTAGGGGATAAGGAGCCATTTAGGATTTAGCCATAGTGTTGTAATCCCCCTGTTTCAGTCCCCACATAATTAATGTCAATTTTTAACACTAGTGGCAGACTGAAAGTTATGTTTAATCTGGAAACAGGACTCGTTTTTGAGAAATAAAGACAGTATTAGCTTCAAAATGACCAATAATGACAGTGAATCTGATCTGACCCAGGTCTGATCAAAAACATAATTTTACAGCTTATCCGGTATCATTGTTCAGTTTAATAATTAGAATGTATTTATTTAATGGCTCTAGCGGAGGAGTATTTATATATCTTGTAAATATAGAGACTTATACAGTTCATATTCTCATTTAAGTTTTCTTATTTAAATGTATTTGAAGTTTTCTGATTGTGGAAATTGCTAATGATGAAGATGATGATGAATCTGATCTTCAGATCCCAATTTTGATCCTCAAATCCCAATTATTCTGTGGTGATTTACCTCTAGTGTGAGTACGTATTATTATTAGTTCCCTATCAGTTCGATATATTCAGCGTCATTAATGAACGTCTCTGGTTCTTTTTCCTGTGGGTTTCCAAACTTACAGTCCCTCTTGGGTGGGTGCAAATTGTTTGCCAAAGCTCTTCACTTGTGAGCGTAATCTGGCCTGTCCCAGCTCATGAGGGCGGTGCTTTTTAGGAGTATGTGTGGGACCAGCGCTGTGAATGAGGGGAAGAAACGAGTGGCGGGGGCCGACGGGGGCTTTACTGAGGGGCCTGACTGCATTCCTGTTCAGACTGTTTACACAGAGGACAAACAGCCGAGATGAGCTGAGCAGCCTAAACTCACTCAGGGAAAAGCTTCTGATCGACTCAAACACAGCATGTCTTAAACAGCAATATTTATATCAGAATAAACAGAATAAAGATATTTTTCATGTGACAGTGTTGGGAAAGGCCAGTAGTTGGTAGTTCCCATCTCATATATCTGCTTTAGTTCAATCCATCCTTCATTAGAGTAAATCAGGTGCTACACCTAGAGCTTCACACATTCATACAGTGGCATCGAGCAGAAAGCTGGACACTGGAATCTTTCTGCTTTTTTGAAGCATTCTTTGTTTACAGCATTTTTTCCACACCTGCCTAAAACTTTTGCACTTAAACCTTTCAATCCTAATGCACATGGAGTACAAATGTCAGAATAATACATCATTAAAATGACACAAATATATTTGTATGTATATGCATGTGTGTATATATATATATATACATTATGCAATTACAGTCATATTATAAACATGTATAATAAAGTACATTTAAAAAATTTTGTGTTGATACTGTGCCACAAAATATTGTGATGCACTTTAGAGAATTTTTCTCCCGCCTCTAATATACAGTCTGCAGAATGAAACATTTGTGACATTGTGTCTCTGAATCCACAGCCAACCATTTTTCCATATGAAGACTTTGATGTTGTGGCTGATATCAAGGGCATCCGCAAAGCCTGCAAAGGCCTAGGTGGGCTATCTTTTCATTGCATGAACCCCTCAGCAGTATTAGGTTGTATTCATATATGGCATTTATTTACATACATGAAAAGCTGTGTTCAAAGTTAATAATTTTCTTTAAAAGAAACGTCTCTTTACTTCTGGTTTATTTCAGGCACTGATGAGCAAGCCATCATTGACATCCTGGCTAACCGCTCAGCCTCTCAGCGAGTGGAAATAAAGCAGGCATACTTTGAAAAATATGATGATGTAAGTAGAATGTTGCATTCGTATTACTATATGTACAGCGTTTCCACAGTGTTTTTGTGACCCCATACTATTGGTCCCCAAGCTACTGTATGAAGGGCTGAGATGGGTCCAGGGCTTTTGGAATCATGGCTTTCTTATTAGAATAGGTTCTGCTTCAATAACATTAATGCTTTTTAAAGTTCTACGTTGTCTTCATAGTTTCTGATAGTCTTTGAGGTCAAAATAAAACTATTCAGTTGTTCGTAGACAATCCATACCACCATTTTCAATGCTCATTTTATTGGCAAATTTTGGAGAAACAAGGGGCGGCTCAGTAGTTTTGCACAGTTGATCAGCTAAAACATAATTGGGTTCCCAGTTCTGCATCTTCAGTTTAGCCAGCTTGATCAAAACACATCCAGCTCTTCATTTAAGTGGCCCAGACTCATTAGTGTGGTTTAGGACACAGCTTCACTTTTTTCAACCTGACATTGTGTAGGAAAATACTGCAGACAGTCTTTTTACACAACAGGGTTTCTTTTCACAAATCAGCTCAAGAGTAGGAGATCTGGAATTCATGTCTGTGACAGTGCATAATACTGAGGAATCTGATCCAGGATTATAACTGCTTTTTGACTCCCAGCCTCGTCTGGGGAAGTGAAGTTGATTTTTATAGCTCAAAGTTAGCCAAACCCACACCCAGTCAAGTCAAGTTTTATTTCTGAAGCACTTTTTACAGCTGTTGTTCACAAAGCAACTTTACAGAATCCAGGTCTGAGTCCCCAGTGAGTAAGCCGAGGGCAACAGAGGCAAGACTCCCTAAAACTGGAGGAAGAAACCTTTGGAGGAACCAAAACTCAAAAGGGGAACCCGTCGTCCTCTGGTCGACACCGGATAATAAAGAAGGAAAAGGAAGAGAAAGTGCTTTTTATAAATTAATAGATTTAGTGATGAGTGTCTGTAATTGGAAGATCAATTAGCTAATAGTGGTGGTTCTGATTGAGTGGGTGGAGCTTTTGTCAATCTTGGTTAGTGGCAGCAGCTCATGCAGATTATCCAGTGTGATGTAGCTGATTTGAAGACCAGATAAGGAGAGGAATTTGATGATGGTCGACACAAAACTTGTGTCTGTTGTATTCAGATTCCTCCGCACTAAAGAGTTTCCATGAATATCTGCTTTACTCTATAATGTAGAGGTGTGTCTAAAAAATGAAAAAATTTGTTCATTGTCCCATCCTCTCGTTTTAGTAGTGACCCCTCGTGTAATGTAACTGTGGTCAGAGTAAAGTTAGGCACTGACTTTGGGCTTTTATTTCCAGTCTTTATTTCAACGCTTTGGCATCTTTAAATGGGGAGACACCTTAAATCTGGATTTGAAAGCCTAATCAGATGAGCCATCAACCATATTCTCCACTAGTAGGCAAGTGCATGTGTGGCATACAATGCGAGAACAATACTGGCCTGAAAGCTAGACCTCTAGGTTGAGAGGGTTTCAGGGTCAGGGCCACTTGTCAGCTTTTTTCCACTTCTTGCACCAGTTCCATTCTGGATTTTTTATATATTGATGCCGTCTGGCGACCCATTCGAATTTGCCCCAATATGGAGTAGAACTGCTCCAAACAAAATCGTGTCTTCAATGGAAGACACTAAACCCTCAGAACAGTTAAAAAATTGGAGCCGAAACAGAAGGGCCCCCGTTCCCTGTTAAAAGGGCTAGAGAAAGTCTTTTGAATTTCTTAACTGTGCAAGTTTTTGCCCCAAACATCTTCCCATCTTCTCCAGTAAGGGTAAGTAACTAATTTCTACATGTTCTCGCTCTTTACAGACATACAGTCTGTATCTTTATATCAGTTAATGATGAAGGCATGGCCAAGTGTGAGTTTAGCCCCTGGTGCTTATTAAAAATGACAGTGGCAGACAAAGACTGCTTGGAATTGTTAAAGAAATCACAGGTTTGTCTTTTGTGATTGATGTACAGGACCTGTTGGAGGTGCTGAAGAGCGAGCTGTCAGGGAACTTTGAGAATGCCATCCTGGCCATGCTTGATCCGCCACACGTCTTTGCTGTGAAGGAGCTACGCAAGGCAATGAAGGGAGCTGGCACAGACGAGGACGTGCTGGTGGAGATCCTCTGTACTGCCACTAATGCTGTACGTCACAGCTATTTTGCGTGTGTTTATTTATATATATATATATATATAAATAGTCTTAGTGGCACATTAACATAAATAGCAGTTTAATTCTAAGTAATAAAAATAGTTGGCCTATGAAAAACTAAAAGTGCATGAACAATATCCCTTTAACACGCACATTGAGCAAACCAATGTGAGACAAAAACTGCATGGAAGCAGCTTCTACGTGTGTTCAAAAAGCTGGTAAATACACCATGAAATATACAGTTGACATGCTTTCCTAAAAACAGATGTTTTCCATACCAGTTTATTTTAAAGAAGTACTGGTCTAAGCCTTTAATGAGGAAGCCAAAGACGAGGGGAGGGGTGAAGGAAAGGAGGCATTGTTTTTTTTATTCAGAGGGCTGACTGTTTTTTCTTGTTTCCTACAGGAGATCGAAATGTACAAGGAAACCTACTTCAAAGGTAGGAATAGAACTTCAGAGTCTCAGTAATTATATAGAGTTAATATAAAAACAGCTGTTTTGTTGCTATGTTGTTTTATCCTCGGCTATAAATTTACAAATCAAGGCCATCCCTAACACGTGAAACTGAAAGCAATGAATCCTCTATCCTTCATGTGTGCTAATTAAACGAGAGGGGAAAAACAAGGCAAATCATCTGCGGGTACACCCTTTCCAGAGGAACAGGATAATAATGTTCTTGTGGTTGTGCTGGATTTTCCACAGTAGACATATCAATCTAAGATTTGGCTAATAAAAGTATTTGTGTCTGGATAATTAAATGTTCACTGTTAAAGATGAATATTTATGATTAACTCCAGCCTCTTAAAGCAGTGAGACATCAATGCCTTTTCTCATTACCCCAGATATATTCAGTCAGCCAAAGCATTCTTTAGTTTAGGTCCTACTGTATTCAGAGGAAGCTTTCAAGCTGAAAAAAAAACTTGTAGGAAATAGATTCTTGCAGTTCTGTAAAATTGCTTCAGTACAATTGCAACCACGGAGTCTGTTTTTTTTCCTTTATAGGTCTTTTGGGTCAGTGAATGTTGTTTAACAAAAAAAAAGCTGTTGATGACACCCCTCTATACACATGCTTGGATGAAGCATGGGGACTGGGCTGAAAATGAGAACCAAAAACTTTGTGATTCAGGAAGAACTGGAGAACTGTTCCTCAAAATAGTTAAAATACTAGAAAGTCTGGCTCTTTGAAAGCAAAATGCCTTTGCACAGTCAGTCCTGTACTGAATGTGGATCTTCATCACAGACATATTTTTTTCAGTCTCAGTGAGGCTATGTATTTCTTTAGGTTATTATTATTATTATTACCCATATCATTGAAAAGTGAAAGTGACTATTCATTTCATTGTGAATCAGCACATCACACAGTGAATCACAACAAAATTCAACCTCTCCATTTTACCCATACACACACGTGCAGCAGGGGGCAGCTATTGAAAGCGCCCAGGGAGCAGTGATGGGGATGGTACCTTGCTCAAATGTAACTCAGGGCAGCGTACTGGTCTGGGATTCGATCCCACAACCTCCTTATCCTGGGACCTCATCTCTAACCACTAGGCCACCGCTGGTACTTAGGAGAGAAAGATGTGCATTATTATTATTTCTGTAGATTCAAATAATTTTCTCTTTAGAATTCGAAAGGGATCTGGAGGCGGACGTTGCTGGAGACACCAGTGGTCATGTCCGGAAGTTGCTGACCATGCTGCTCCAGGTACGCAGCCCTTCAGCTTCTCTCGAAATGGATTCGTCAACTTATAAAATGATCTCTTTGCTCTCTAGTGTGAAATCTAACTCTCTGTGAACCCCTCCCTCTTCCTCTGGCTTGAGCTAAGCTGGCAGGCATTCAGCTCTGATTCCAGATACACTTTAGACCAAGGTTCAGTCACACGCTTCAAGCTGAAGTGCTCTGTTTCACTTTCCTGATGAATGGTTCTGACTTTCACCCTGTTTTACACAAAAGGACAAACAGAATGGAGAAACCTGGCACCAATGATAACTACATCCCACATTTTTTCTGAAACTGTGAATTAATGAGGAGAATTGGCTACACAAAAGTAACAGCCTCTTGTCTTCTGGGAAGCCTTTACATTAAACCTTGAAATATTGCTGTGAGGATAAGATTGCATTCAGCCAAGAGACCATTAATGAGGTCAGGTATTGATATTGGATGGTTAGTTCAATATCAGGCCCAGCAACTAATTCCCAAAGGAGCATCATCGTGCAGCCAGACTCCTCCATAGTCCACTGCTAGAAGGGCTTTATATCTGTCTACTTCCAAGAGCCACTCAACATTATTGTCAATTTAAACTTTATATTTGATATTTGCATAAAGTTATTTGATATATAGTTTTGATGTGAGATTCTTGTATATTTCCTTCCTACACTGTGGAAGGTTTTACTACTTTGATTTCTCTTCTAGGGCAGTCGAGATGAGAACAATGAAGTGGATGAGAGTCTGGCTGAAGAAGATGCTGTATCATTGATTGAGGTGGGACATATTTTAGTGAGAAGATGACAAATTGCTTTTACTGATTTGCTGATGGATAGATTTATGATTGGAGGGATGGAGGACTGAATGGTTAGTTGGAATGAAGGATGGATGGATAATTGATTGGATGAATGATGAAGAGGGTGGCGGTGGTCTAGTGGTGGGTACTTGCCTATGGACCAATGGCTCAAGAGGTCCCAGGTTCGAATCCCACCTCTGGCACTACCATCACTGGGTCCCTGAGCAAGACCTTTAACCCTGAGTGTCTCCAGGGGGGACTGTCCCTGTAATCAGGACATGGAAGTCCTAACGTGGAAGTTATGTGCTAACGTGCTAAATTATGTAAATGTAAAAAATGGTTAGATAGTGGAAGGATAGATAGATGGTTGGTTGGTTAATAAATGGATGAGTGATTGAATGGATGGATGACTGGCTGGATGGTTGGTTAGTTAGTGGAAGGATAGATAGATAGCTAGATAGATGGATGGATGACTGAATGGCTGGATTGTTGGTTAGTTAGTGGAAAGATAGATGGTAGATGGTTGGATGAGTGACTGGATGATTGGTTGGTTGGTTAATAAATGGAAGGAAGGATGGATGAGTGATTGGATGGTTGGTTAGTTAGTGGAAGGATAGATAGATGGTTGGTTGGTTAATAAATGGAAGGAAGGATGGATGAGTGATTGAATGGATGGATGACTGGATGGTTGGATTGTTGGTTAGTTAGTGGAAGGATAGATGATAGATGGTTGGATGACTGAATGGCTGGATTGTTGGTTAGTTAGTGGAAGGATAGATGATAGATGGTTGGATGAGTGACTGGATCAATGGTTGGTTGGTTAATAAATGGAAGGAAGGATGGATGATTGTATGGTTGGCTAGTTAGTGGAAGGATGGATAGATGGATGGATGACTGAATGGATGGATTGTTGGTTAGTTAGTGGAAGGATAGATGATCGATGGTTGGATGAGTGACTGGATGAATGGTTGGTTAATAAATGGAAGGAAGGATGGATGAGTGAATGGTTGGATTGTTGGTTAGTTAGTGGAAGGATGCATGATAGATGGTTGAATGAATGATTGGCTGGATGGATGGTTAGTAAGCAGAAGGATGGATAGATAGATGGATGACTGGTTGGTTAGGTACTGGATGGATGGATAGATAGATAGATGGTTGGCTGGATGGATAGATGGTTGGTTTTCGAAGTTCTTGCAGACTATAGAAGTCAGCACTTCTACACAAATGCTGTATTTACAGACAATATTCACGTTTGGATACTTTTGGTCAAATTATGTTTTGTTGTGTTCTGTTGTCCACTGTAGAGAATATGTGAATGTATTTGACAACAAAATTGTAACTGAGCAGAAGCAACACACTCAGATGTACATCTTTCCTAGGCTGGAGAGGCCTGCTTTGGCACAGATGAGTCTACATTCAGCTTCATTCTAGCTTCTAGAGGCTACCTGCAGCTACAGGCCACATTCAAAGCCTACGAAGCTGTGAGTGTTTTGTTTGTTTGCCTGAGTCTCTGAAAACAAGGCCACTGTTGTGTCATGCTGTCTGCGCGTCACAGATTGAGTTTCATCCCTTAATTGTCTTAGATTGCTGGAACGGAGATCTTGGATGCCATCGAGAGTGAAACTTCTGGAACCCTGAAAGACTGTTTAATCGCCCTTGGTCAGTATTAAAGATAAATGAGGATCAGCAGTATATGCCTACCAGTGATACGGCTCTGCTTTGGATTTTGAATAGTTTCAGCCAATCAGAGCACTCCTACATAGTGTGGAATTAAATTTATTGTCTGTATAATATATCTTAACAGTAGGATTTTTTCAAAATGAAGGATTAAATAATTAAGGAAATACATAATGAAATAATAAATACATGCTTTTGAAGCTGGCAAAAATGTTAGTTTAAAAAATGTAAGTTTTAATGTGTGTATGGTGTCAATTAAAATATGTAATAGGTTTTTCAGATTTATTAGTGCATTTGTAATCAGCTTTTTAATATAATAAAAATAAAATTGAATATTCTTTTTAAATATCATAGCATATTATTTCATATATTGGGCTTAGAAATAAACATCTCTGTACTGCACACTCCTTAAGGCTTTAAAAGATCCTAAATATCCTTGGTCTTCTTAGGCTTGAATAAAAGGTCTTAAAGAATTATATTCAATATTAAATAAACCATCTGTAATGTATTTTGTTCAGAGAAAACACAGGTTTTTTTAGACGCTGGAATTTTGGTAAGCAGCTTGATGTTATGTAGTGTTGTAAATGAGAAATTTGTCCACAGTGAGATGTGCCAAGAACCCTCAGCTGTACTTCGCTCGGCGACTCAACGCTGCCATGAAGGGTGCAGGCACAGATGAAGACACGCTCATTCGCATCATTGTGGGCCGCTCTGAGGTAGGACAATTTTTAATCTTATTTTAGACCTTGTCCCACTTCCCCTTGGTTACATGGGAACAAATTGGTGAACAGGCCTGTTTTCTGAGTGTAACTATTTTTAATCTTCATGAGCAGCGGGGCAGCGGTGGCCTAGTGGTGAGGGAGTTGTCCCTGATCGGAAGATTGTGGGTTCGATTCCCTCACCAGTGGGTTGCCCTGAAGTACCCTTGAGCAACGTACCCCCGTCGCTGCTCCCTGGGCACTTTCAATAGCTGCCCCCCGTGTGTGTATGGGTGAAACACAGAGGTTGAATTTCGTTGTGTTGTGCTGCCTTTGACAAGGTTAGTCACTTTCACATTACAGTGCAAGCCTCTCCAATCAAATCTCCGAACAAGGCATAATGAACCTGAAATTATTGGATTGGTCCTAAGAGCAGTGCAGTGTGACACAAAACTAAATGGTAATTAAAAAAACCTTGTCTTTTTGTGAGGATCTGAAACAATTATGCAGAATCAGAGGGAACCGGACTTTCTGTACTGTGCAGGCATTGGCGTTGCCTAAAGTTTACTAAAAACTAGAGGCTGCGTGACAAGTCAGTGCAACCTCGACACGGGCTGCTGTTCAGTTTAACCACTTAACCTGCGACGGGTCTGAAAAGTACAAAACTTACGTGGTAGTTTCCTGGAAGTTACTGAGTAATTTGTAGAAGCCACTGAATAGCAGATAAGTGACTGAGTAACACAATTTGAGTTCAACCCTCTGAAATTCATACAGTAATGCAAAGTAGCAACGACTCTGATCTTCAGACAACAAAGCTCCCCTTGTAGCTACATACAGGTAATTTATACACTGAAATAGGGTTTAGAACTACTATATAATTAGTAGGTATTCTGAATCTTAAACATTTTTTTGCAGATTGACCTGGAGACCATTAAAGACCTGTACCTGGAGAAGTATGACGTGCCTCTGAAGGAAGCCATCGGCTCTGAATGCGGCGGCGACTTCAAGCGCCTGCTCGTAGCAATCTGTCACTAAGACTTTTATTGTTGAATACGCAGGATAAACTAACACTACTTACTTCAACAGCACACAAATCCACCAGACACGTCCCGAAGTCATTTGAGGAGCTGGGGAAACCTCCATTCCAGCAATATCTGTAGTTTGGTTGTAATATTTAGAAAAAGAATTGAAAATGAATAAGTTCTTTGACGTCTTTTAGCATTAAGCCCAGTTGAACCCTGTGCACCCGTGTCTTGGGAATAGTTGTGTTATTTAGTGTCCTCTCTTTCACGGTCCACTGATCAGTGGTCGAAATGACCCGGCCGAGTCTCCGGGATTAATAAGGTGTTAAACAAAAGGCTCCTCTGTGAGTGTCTAGAAGGTTCACATCGAAAAAATTCGAAAGGAAAATTGGTAAAAACAATGTAAGGTCAGACATTAACCAGCAGAATTTAAAAAAGTGAAAACACCAAAAGTTGATACGTAACTTCTAGCCGTACTTCTAAAGTATCCTAATGCCTGTATTTTTTTTATAGTTGTGCCCTAAAACTGTTTCAATGACTGTTTCAAAAACATGCTATGCACTTTTATTTGCATATTTATCAATTATGAAGAATGATGTTCCACTATTTTTTAATTCAGAATTTAAGCAGATGTAAAGGTCATGCACAGTGGTTTGCTGTAGAAAGATATCCACTTGAATTTCTTTACGGGGTGGCATCTTCAACATAAATGCTCTGAAACCTGAGTCTATATATAATATTAATGATTAATATGATGATTAAGTCGATTAAATAACTACGAATAAGTTTCCTAGGTGTCACACAACAGCATGCATGTGCCTCTTCGCCTCATGATTTAAAAAAGCCCATTTTAGGCCGAAACCTTCTCCAAACACGTCACGTTTTAAATCATGAAGTATATTTCTAGCTATTTTGTGTAACATTCTGTGAGGAATCAGTTTGGAGATATTAAACCGCCTGCTTCCGTTCACCACCTTTGTGAAAGTCAGTCACTTAACTTTGGCAGACTTTTTGGTGCAGTTGGCCTTTAAGACATCGATACTTTATTTATAACCAGACACTTTAGACATGATTTATGAAGGAATGTTTCTCATGTCCTGTAACAGACTTTAGACATTCAGGCTCATCGTGGTCAGTTACTCTTTTGGCATTATAATACTAACACGAATAATATATTTTAAATACAATAACAATATGTTCATTTTTGTTAAGTACCATATTTAGAGGTGATTTAAACTGAAAGGCAGGGAAATGTAAATGCAATCTCGGATGGAGAACACCGATAAGCTGTTATTTAAAACACCCATCACATTATTGATCACAGGCAGCTGGGTTTTATCAAATACTGTGGATTGTCGTCAAGAAAATGTTCTCAAAACCTCGTCAATCAGTATGACATAGCATGGTGTCTATGGTTTAAGAAGTTTATGGTTTGATATTTTAGACATCAGATGGGACCACACTTCATCCTGTGGAATGCAATTAAAGACCATTAACTGCCTATAAATCTAATATTATTTGTATATCCCAATAAAAATTCAATAAAATCAAAATTGTAATATGTATTGTCTTTTTATACAGTACAGTGCAGAAGACACCCACCATTTCTTCATATTTTACTCCCAGCCAGGCTTTCTTGTATGTTTACTGAAGAACAGTTCTCCAGATCTTCCTGAAGGACAGTGTTGTTGTTTCTCATTTTCAGTCCAGTCTCTGTACCTGAGCAGTTCTCCAGATCTTCCTGAAGGACAGTGTTGTTGTTTCTCATTTTCAGTCCAGTCTCCGTACCTGAGCAGTTCTCCAGATCTTCCTGAAGGACAGTGTTGTCTCTCATTTTCAGTCCAGTCTCTGTACCTGAGCAGTTTGATAGTTCTGTGTTGGTTAATCCACACAGTGATCTACGCCTGAACCTTCAAGCAGAACAAAGCGTCTAACTGAAGACATGAAGCGGTGAAGAAACGGGTGCAGATGATCAGATGATTCATTTACTGCTGATGCTGAATGCTGAGAGATTGGAAGCCCTTTATCTAGAACCTTGTATCTTTAGGCACTTTGCAGCCTGTCTTTGAAGAATAAATCCTTAAAGAATACTGTATCATAAACCAAAGAGGAGGTTTATGGATGTGGAAATGCAGGTTATAGTTGTGGAGGTGGAAGATGCAGAGGACCAGAAGAGATGGCAATGTTTGATCCACTGTGGTGACCCCTAAGTCCTGCTGCACATCTTTCCCAGCTCTGGAAAAGGTCATTTTCTCCCGCCTTACTGTCCAACCTCTAATACAATTCCTCAAACATCTTTAGCACTTATCTTCGCCACTGCTTTCTTCATCCCATGCTTCATCTCTTTGTACACCTGTCTGCCTCTTCTGCCAATCCTGGACTTCTGGGTTCCACCACCAGATTTCCTTATCCCCCTCCTTCCAAATGTCACACCAAGTACTTACATAGCTATATGCTTTACCACGTCTGCCTTTACCAGTCATGCTGCCAATATTCAAAGTTTACTTCCTTCTCTCCTACACCCTCTGGACATGCCTTCCTCCTCTTCCTTTTCTCCTTTGGCCAATAGTAACCCAGTTTCCACCAGCACCTTGTAGACTAACAGCATTGGTGGCAGTCGTTTTTAACCTGGGCCTCGACCGATCCGGGATGGAAGTCTGTTTCCTTGTCTGCATATTGATTTAGCAAATTTTAGAATTTAGAATTCAAGTTTTAGAATTAATGCATTTATCTGGATTTGGGACCGGCACAAAGAGTTGCACTGGCTTGCGCATCCCTAGTGTCTGGGTTTTATAATAATACTACTACTAATAATAACAATAATAACAACAACAAAAAATACTAATTATTATTGTGATTATTATATTATACCTATTATTATTGTTGAAATGACGATGATAATTATTATGTATATAATATAATTATATTATTGTGCAAACTCATTGGGCAGACTGCTTGTCAATTAGGGACCTCTGTCCAATCAGAGGCCAGCGTGGGCGGGGCTTGTTTGAATTAGGTGTCATTAGTGTTATAAGGCGCAGCGTCTGTTTGGTGTTTTTAATTAAAGTGTCGGGGCTTTATGGTCTCCTCCGCTCGGAGCTGAAGGTGTTGAAGGGGTGCGTGTGGAGGTAATGCCGTGAGTGTGGACGTGCGTGGCGGTGTGTTAGTGAAGCTGTTCTCGCGCTGTTGATGCCGCTCGGTGGATCATTAAAGCGGAGCTTTGTCTCCGGAGCCGAAGAGGCGCTCCGTTACGACAAACACACAACAACAAATCCGCCTCTTCCCGCATTAAACACCCTGTCAGAGAGCCGCATCACCACACAAACACCACGAAGCGTTTATCCGGCTTTGGGTTTCGCACAAACGCGGGAAAGTTTGTTGTTTTCACGCGCGACGGGGCTGAAGTTAGCGTTGCTCCGTTCCACCTTAAATTTACAGCTGTATGAACGCAACCGCTGCATCATTTAAGGTGGAGCGGAGAATTCTGGCGACCATGTTCAGCTTAAAGACTGGGATTTTTTTCGCAAACGGACCTTTATTATGTGTCTCTCTCACACCGCACTACCTCTCCGTCACTCCTTTCCTCTTTGTTTGATTTATTTTGTTTTGTTTTCTGTGCAATGCTAGATGTAGCTAAATGCTAACGCACAACCTTTTTTTTTTTTTTTTTTTTTTTTGGCGTCTTAATATTTATTTTTTATTTTTTTTTAAATTAAAAGTTTTTCAGGAATATTTTCTCGTGTGTTAGCACCTTTTGTGTCCAACAGAATTTGTAAAACTAAAAAACATTTCTCTTAATTAGCTTTTGATTTTAGGGGCTTGTTTTCAGTGGGCGTGGTTTGTTTGATTGACAGCCGCTGATCCAGGCGCAAAGTTTTTGTGCAGAACATTTGATGCATGACATTTTCAGGTGTTTTTTTTTTTTTCCTCCATGACAGGGTCTCAAAGTGTCATTATAGTCTTATTTTCTAGGAGATGCATGTTGTCTTATTGATATCTGACACTTAAAAAGATCTTTCTTGGGCATTTGCATAGTTTGACCTCAAAACTGAAACACAGTCTTTATTCTCATTATAGTTTGGAATCGACAGTGATGTCTGGTTGATGAGCCATTGATAAAAGGGGGAGGGAGGGAAACAGTTACACCTGCATTTATGGTGAGTCTCCCAGTTCAGTGCCCCTGATTCAATTATGTAACATTGCTTTAGGCAGGTAGGGTGCAGAGTGCAACCAAGTGTTGCAGCTTTATTTAAATCCATCTTGAATCCAAACGGCGCAAATTACTGGAGGACCACAGTCTCACAGAACAGACTGTACGTCCTGTATCAGTCAGCATCGGGACAGGAGTTTCTGAGGCTCTGTTAGGAGTTTTCTTTTTGGGATTGTTCTGGTTTTAAAAATTGAAAGTTAATCACAGCGCTGTGGTCTAACCACGAATGTTGCAGGTTCGATTCCAGTCTGGGTTCTTGGAGTGGAATGTGTATGCTCTTCCTGTGTCTGAGTTTCTTCCATGTGCTCAGGTTTCTTCCCACCATCCAAAGATGTGGCATCACATCAACTGGAGAAGCTGAATTGCCCTCCCTTGGTTGCCACCCCTGTCAGAAAATGAAGGGATAAATAATTAATTAGCGATGTGTTTTTTACACTTTAACGTCGCTGCCATAATCTGTCAAAAGCTTCCTTAGCAAGACAGGAGCAACACAAGGTGTGGCTGAAATAGCTGGAAAATGCCACCATCGTGTTTAATCTTTAATCCTTTTTTTAACTGCTTTCTGCAGCTGCTCCGGGCAGGTAGTGAGATGTCGGCTCCGTGGCAGGAGCCTCCGGCTCCTTTCTCCGCTGATATACACATCGACTCCAGTTCGAGGAGAAGAAAGGCTCGGTTAAGCTCGCAGAACTGGATGAAGCAGGAGAACGACACAGAGGTCATCCAGTGGCAGACCATGACCTCAGGAGTGGGCAGTGACTCTGAGCAGGACAACACACCGACCAGTGCCGTCTCAAGTAAGCATCATCCGGCATGACCTTAAAAGAGAAGTCATTAGTGCTTGGAGCTCAGGATGACTGAAGTATCTGAGAAAGTGGTAGAATATTAAAAAAAAAAGTGGGGAAATTAAGATCCATAATGATTAAAAAAGATTAGTATTCATTAACACAATTATAGGAATTAAAAATTTTGCATTTTCTATTTTAAAAGACCGTCTCATTTTGAAGTATTAACAAAACTTCTCCATGTCCATTTTATTGAAGTAATATTTATGCCCAACAACGATAATGATTTTTTATTATTATTATTATTATTATTATTTTGTTTACTTGGCCTCTGATGAGCTGGTGACCTGTCCAGGTTGTTTCCTGGGCTTTCACCTTTTGAGAGCTGGGATAGACTCCAGACACCCACCCTAATTAGGATAAGTGGCTAAGAAAATGAGTGAGTTTGTTTACTGTAATTAGTTTACTGTAACTTTTATTAATAAAAATTTTTCCAGACAAGTGTTACATTGCACAAGAAAAGAGAACTTTCTCACTTGAGCCACTGACTGTGGACCAGACTGTTATTTTATGTCAGCGTGACATGTTGAAGGGATTAATTGCTCTTTGGTCGCTTTGATATTACACTCTTTTATAGAAGAGAGCGGTTAATGACTGGCCATGAATGAGTGTGCATTTCACAACTCCGCGTTCTTGGCAAGTTTAGTTCATGGAGTTGATGAATGACGGCGATTACTTTGACTCATGCTGTGAATGGCCTGTTTAAAGTGCGTTGCAGCAGCAAAGGGATTTTATCACTTCTGTTGTTCCTGACTGAAGGGATTTTATTCAACTGATGGTGACCTTCGGAAAGCAAATGATAGTAATAATAATTCTAATACATTTTATCTGCATACTTCCTTCACAAAGATGCTTCCTTTCAGATATATGAGCAATGTTAACGAGAATCAGACTTGATTTGAGTTCCTCTAAATGCTCCAACACACCTTACTTACTGTTCAGCTCATACTCTGTACTGATGCTGTTAAATACTCACTCCTCAACTCTCATCACTGTAGGCTGAACGTCCACTTATGAACACCTTGTGAGTCAGTTTCGATAAAAGTTTCTGCCAAATGAATAAATGTCCCTCGCACTAGCCTGGACAGTCTAACTCTTTCATGCTCGTATAGGCATCTTGCATCAATCTCTTGGCCAGTCAGTGACCGACAACGTCAAAAATGGCTCTGAATGGATCCCAGGAGTCCGCAGAGCCCAAATACTTTACCCTCTTCGCTCTCTTAACAATTCATCTTTCAATTTGCATCTGGCCTTGTGGGTCCTTCACATCTGGCCAGCTTTAGGCCAGTGGTTACCACTGGTGATCCAGTTGTGATTGCTTACCTCAGCGTGAGTGTGTTCTGTGACCCATTGTTGCTTTAGCACATCTTGGTGGGTTTGAGAGTGTGATATGTTCAGACTAATGTCAGTCCCGGGATGCGCTTGTTGTGTAAATTGAATCGATGCAGTTTTACCTGCTGTGTGAACGTGGCCTGAATGTCTTTGCTTAAGCCATAATGTGCAGCATCAACTTGATCACATCTGATCTGACTGGTCCGAATAAATCAAATGTTTTTTATCAAAATATATCCAGTTGGGATAGGTCTGACTTTTTGACCTCTTTTGCTCAGATGTTATTTACTGAAAAAATCCAGTTTAATGAAGGCGTAATAACTGTTGTCAACACGCTCTAGTACTTTCTCAGGAAAGAGAGAATACGAACGGGTATGCAGTTAATAAGTAAGCTAGTGTAGGTGCCAGCTTGGTGTAAAAGCAGGACGATGGAGCCTGTTTTAAAATGACCCGATGGTGAAAAATTAACAATGACAGTAATAAATGGACAAAGCTCTGGTGGCCTTAACTTGACCAGGACATTAGTAATGGAGCCAGGTTGAGAGGTCGAGTATAACTTTAAATACACAAGTCTCACTGGCCGAAGTTAAAGTTTAACATTAAGCTGCCAGTTTGGAACAGCCTAGCAGGACCCACACGAGGTAGGAACTGATCTGTGATGGAAACTGGGATTGTGGTGATGTTGTTCTAGCTGTGACTCCGATGGAGGGCTTGCCCCCTAGCGTGATGCTGACCATTACCAAGCTGCAGTGTTTGCTGGAGAGCAAACAGGAGAAGATCGAAGCTCTGGAGCGGCAGGTGGAAGACCTGCAGCAAGACCGCAAGTTCCTCCGCCAGCAGATCGAGAATCTGACAAGCTCCCGCTCCGCCTCTGCTGCTGAAGGTGGGTTCAGGTTGTGCTGCGTGTTTATCCAGTGTTTGGGTATAGCGCCCTCTAGAGGTATAAATCTTTGACTTGCAATTGAAGTTTGTGATCAATCTTTAATGATCCAGAAGAACAGGTGGAATAATACTACTACTAGTACTAACAATAATTTAAAATCTATATATCATTTTTAAATATTAAGTTCAAAAATACCCTAAGAATTTTACTTTGAGCAAAAAATTTCACTTCTTTAATTGAAACGATTTACAGTTATTGTCATTAACAGAGCAATCAGAAATATGACTCCAAGCTTATAATAAGCAAGCAAAAAAGCATGATGCCTCCTTTGCCTGCAGCTGTTTTCATTAGGCTTTAAACTGATCTCCTCATTTAGCCCCTTAGTCCTCCATACTGTCTTTTATGCCACATTGTTCTGGTGCTTGCTTCCCGAAGCAGGCAAGTCTGTCTACAGTGAGCCCAAAGCCCATAAGAGACAGAGGACAGCATCCTCCAGCTCCAGCCTGGGCAATGAGAGTGGGTCAGACGGCTCTTTCTCTTCTGGATCGTCGGCAGCGTCGGAGAAGAAGAGACGGCACAAAGAGAAGAAGAGAGGAAAGAAAGGCAAAGACTATGGCAGGAAGAGAGGTAAACAGCCCTGGATATACAGAGTTGGATAAATGGAAACGTATCTCCCTGCATAGGGTATGATTTTAATGAAAATGAAAATATTCTCTCATCACGTTTTTCTGCATGTCGTGTACACGTCCTAGAAGCTCTGTGCTGGTAATCTCTTTATGGCTTATTTGCACCTATTTTGCATGTTTTTTCAGAAAACTAATGTTAGATGTGTCATCATCAGTAAGTTAATCCATCTTTTTTTCTTTGCTACCCAGCAACGGGGGTGCAGTACGTCATCCACCGCTACAAGCAGGTCCTTTCTGCCTTCAACAAGAAGAAAAGCATGAGCGGCGCTTTCCGCCATCATGGCATTGACAGGAACACCATCGCCAACACGGCCCCCATAGCCGAGCTCCACCTGGCTGCCAAAGAGGCTGTGCCGCTGGTCGGTCCGTTCCGGCCACGGGAGGAGACATTGGTGAACTATGCTCAGCGCTGTGCTCTGGCAATCGAGACGGATGAGGAACTGTCCAGGAAGATTGAGCAGATGAAGGCCAACGGAGAGCTTTTGCCCATTTCGGCCAAGAGGGCCAGGGTGCATTCACTGCTCGGCCACTAGATGGCGCTGCAAGACTGTAGTAGAGTACCCCTATTCTGCAGTTATTTCTATTTTTTATTGGTCTTCTGTTTCAACAAATTCACTCCAAACAGGGCTTCCACAGGTCCTCAGAAATAAAAAATCTAAGTTAAATAATCTTCATCCATTAAGATTAAGACATTGAAATTATTCATTCCCCCCCACCCCCCACGTATGACACTAGATTTTATTACATGGAAGAAACTGAGGTGCCTATTCATCTGCATATTTGACCACCTGTGGAAGAGCATTCTTTTGGGAACTCTGGTCCAAAGACATGCAGGTCAGGTGGATTGAAGATGTTAAATTGCCCCCGAGGTGGTGATTTCTTTTTTTTTTTTTTTTTTTTTTTTTTTGTGTCTTGTTTGTTTGTCTCCTAATGGACTGGTGACCATTCTGGTATGTTTCTCTGCCTTATGACTACTGGTATGAATGCCAGCACCTGCCCTGACCCTGGTTATGATAAGCCTGGGATAATGGAACATTTGGATGGATATAGAAGGGGTTGCACAGTGAAACGCAATTAAATGTATCCTCCGCATTTAACCCATATGCACTGCAGCAGGGAGCAGCCATATCCAGCACCTGGGGAGCATTGATGGGGACAATACCTTACTCAAGGGTACCTCAGGGCAACCTGAGATCTGAACCCACAACCTTCCGTTCCTGAGGCCTAATATCTAACCACTGGACCGCCGCTGCCCAGCCTCTGTGTAGTAAAGTGATATCAGGATGTAACATTGGTGTGTGAGTGGTTGGAATGAGTGTATTTATGTGTATTTGTGTTTTGGTTGTGTAATACAGCTGAAGTGTGTTATGCCATGAGTCTGCACATCAAAGTCTCCTTGGAGCTGCTTGGGATCAAATCTCTCGCTCAGGGGCTCAGATGTTGCCGGTGTATAGAGTCAGACTTTAACCCGTTAAACCACGATTTGGTTTTATGACCTAGATGTATTGATTAGATTTGGTTAGCGCTGTTATAATTCAGTATATTCAAACCTGACGTGCCACGGAGTCTAGAAGAGTATTTTGGACCTTTTTGAGTGTTTCTTTTCTGTGCACATTAGCAATTCTCATCTCTACCTTATAATGCGCTAATACCACTGCTGTGTGGCCCTGGATCCACATTACATCTGGTCTGTTGGGGTTTACGTTACCCCGATCCTGCTGATGTGCTGCGGAACTAAAAAGGGTGCAATTAATGCCTTTTTTTTTTTTTTTTTTTTTTTTCTTCTTTCTTCCCCCCCCTCTTGAGCCATAGGTCCATAGGCAAGTACCCACCACTAGACCACCACCACCCTCAGTTCAAAAATACATTTTGTCCACAAAAGACTTTTGTCTTAAGGGTCTTCTGAGTTTTGTTGACCTGCACCAGTAGGAGTGGGGGGGGGGGGTAATTTTAACCAGTAACGCCTCTCATCCCCTACTATCTTTTGAAAAAAGACTTGCATCTCTAGAGATGATTTGCATCTCTAATGGAGCTCCCTCCTCTCTACTGGTAAGTTGCAAGCTTGTCCATCTTACAAAGATTGTCCTCCATTTTTATCCAGTTTGTCATTTATGCTTTCCATGTAGGGTCACAGCTGTAAGCACACACTGAAATTAATTTGTATATTTTGAACCTGTTGTCCTTTTGTACGACGTGTGCTTACTCAGTAAAACTGATGGTTTTGTTGTGATTGTTTAGAAATGGACAGACTGTAGAGTTTCCTGCTGTGGTGCTCCGGGCTTTTAGACCTGGTAGCTTTCTTCCAACTGAAATACAAGGTTTTAGTTCATTCAGATTGAAGGCAATAGTTTTTAACGTGTGTACTCCTCATATTTAGTACGAAATGGTGCTTTGACTCCTGTTACTGTGATTGCTCCCTCTGTTAAGGACTTCTTCTGTGAAAACCTTTCAAATGTTCAGTTGTATGATGATCTGATTTGTGTTCAGTTATGTACATTGTTAAGCTATTTTAAATCAGGTCGTTCAATCCTGCGTTATTGTATTCCTCCCGATCACTATATAGCGCTGCATAGAGAAGTGAATAAACTAACTTGGGGACCTTTTATGGTATTGCACTTTTACTGGATGCTGTTCATGAGTGTGTGTGTGTGTGTGTGTGTGTTAGTTAATGTGTAATTTCTCTCCCACACTTTAGTCATTTGCATTTGGGCACTGAAATGAATGCACTGTGTTATACTGTAAGCAGAGCGCTCTGTTCTGCACCCACATGGCTAAATGATGCCCTCTGACACCCGATTGCACTGCCTGGGTGAGTGAAGAGTCCCTTTTTTTTTTTTTTTTTTTTTTTTTTTTTTTTAAATAAATAAATTGTCCTGTATGGTTCAGTCTTAATCTTACACTTAATTTGTAGACTTTATTACTCTGTTCTTGCATTGCTTAAAGAATTCTAGAAATTGTATGAACGCTACTGTGAAACTGTTGGGAAGCTGTGAAGAATTCCGAACTGGTAGCAGGAGACAAAAATAAGGAACTCCACAAAGTTCTAACAGGAAATGAGTGCCAAATTAGAAAATAAAAAGTTTTGTAACATGTTCCTTTTTTGGTCTGTTGGATGATCCACTTTAATGTCAGTGATGTGTTTTGCCTATTCAAAGAATTAGGGTTACGTTATATAATCTGCTTATTTATCCATTTTTGTATAGATAAACCCACAGGCTGATGACATGAAGCGTGTTAGGTATACTTTTTAACAAGATAACCGTGAAGATGGGATGTTTTGGGTCCATCCTTAATGCTGATGAGTTTAAAGCAGGAGGAACGTGCAAGTGTAAGGATCTCAAATGTGGGACCAAACTGGAGGCAGGGTGACTAAACGAGAGCATGTCCTATTGTGCAGTGTTCAGCACCTACCAAAAGTGAACCAGTGAAGGTCATGGGCACCAAGGACGCTCCACACCAAAGTGGGTGGGGTTGAAAGATTCATTCTGGATCTGATTGGGGGCCTCCATCCATTTCATGTGGACGATTGAGTCTGTTGTCTGCCTGATGAAGCCAGGATTCCCGATGGGATGAAGCAGTCGGAAGAAAGGTGATGCTCCGATCAATGTGCTGGTACTTCCTAAAGTGGCCTCTTTAAACTGGACAGGATCCCTGCCGTTCTGCAGAGCATTTGCACAAATGATTTGAGTGACAAGGTGCAATCCCACCTCAGTGCTTGTCTTGTAGAGTCCATGCCTCACAAGGTCAGAATGAGGCAGGTGAAATTAAGGTCACGGCTGATTGGTTTGTGTTCGATGGCTGAATTTGTTAAATAATGAAGAATTGTTCTTGATCTAAAGTTTGGAAGCTACAGTAGAGCTGAGTGAAGCTCTCTAATTGCGTTTTTACTGTCAGCTTGTGAGCTGTTTGGGCCTGAGCAGATGGAAGGTCACCCTGACCGATGGCTGTTGCGTGTTCCTGCTGCATCAACTGTGACGAGACAAATTACCAAAGCTGAGCTGTTCTGGGGTCATTCTGTGGCTTTGTCAAATGGGAGCAGTCCAGTCAGTCATTCATGCATGCTTTTTCTTTTGCTTGCCTGATTTCCCCCCACCCTCTCTAGTCCTTTCCCCCCCACCTCTCTCCCTCTCGGTTGTTCTCCTGGCCTGTTTCTCATTTGGCGGTAAGTGACCCTCCCAAATCAGTGCTGGGGAGGGAAATGGCCAAAGTACATTCCCAATTGGTATTTCAAGTAGGCAGCTGCATGCTGGGGTTATATTAGCAGGATGTTTGCCTCATTTCCTCTCTCTCGCCCTCTCTCTCCCCTTGACTGTAGTATTCAAAAATGCATTTACTTCCAAATTATTGTCCGGACTACATGCATAAATAGACTGCCAATAGATTACCACTGTTTTTTTGCCAGTTTGCCAGCAACACAACTTCCGGTGCTCTTGGTAAATGAGCCAAAGATGTGACGGAGCACCCACCTGCCCTCTTTTCAGGGAAGCAGCTGTAGCTGTGGCTTTAATGGCCGGGGATAGCGGAGGCTCCTCTGAAAGATCCTAAACTAAAGTTGTGTTGGAGAGGGGGCTAATGGTGCCTGACTCATCCCAGCCAATGTGACCCAAGCTGGGGCCGACTGCCACAGCTGTGCTCTTCCCATGGCTGTTTTAGAAAGGCCGATTGTGTGCCTGGGTGGCTCAGAGCCTTTGGGTGCCAGCAGCGTCTCATGCTGCCATTTTTCCTCTACCAAAATATGCCTCGATCCAAAGCAGGGGCTGAATAGGCAGAGCACCTGCAGGCCTTTTATTACCTCTGAATTGGCCTTTCAATGAACTTCCAATGTGATGGGATAGCCAGACAGATGCGTTTCAGGCAGAATCATTTGATGATTCCTTTTGTGGAAGCTTTACTTGAGCGTAATCTGGGGCTAATGGAATTGTTCTGGTTTGAGAACAAAGTTTTTAGTTCTCATTTTCAGTCCAGGCTGTGTTTCTAGCTAGTTTGAGGCAGGAGCAGTGCAGGATCATCTTGACACAGAACGGGACAAAAGGAGGCCTTAGAGCTTTAGGATGTCCTTCAAGAAGTCCCCACTGCTGGGGGGCTTTACCCCCTCTAAATCTTAATATTATTCATGGTGACTTTAGGCTCATGTTTTGTTCCTTTAGAGCATCCCAACATGTCAGTTGCACTTCTATGACTATTACATAACCTGTGCGTGTAGGTAAATGCAGCAATGGGTGCTACAAAAAGTAATGGCTGATAAGAAGGTCTCTCTGATTACAGTATTCATAAAGATCTGAAAAAGCCATTTGTTGTTGCGCAACCTTTTTCCTGCTGTGTAATTGTGCTTTGTTGTTCAGGATAAGCTCTGCAGGCATCATACTCTCACCACACTTATCAAGCAACCTCATTTCAGAAAGAAAATCTGTTCTGTGTTACTTCCAAGGACCGTGTCAGGTTTCCTTCCCTTTCTGAGAAAAATCTCATTTGTTCTTCATCTGCTGTGTATCTGTTTTCCATTGTTTGCATCTGTGGGTTCAGAGAGGCAGTGGACCAATCTGTTCTTGTGCGGCATGACAAGTCCGCTGATGGATCGGGACTGACAGCTGGGTAGGATTGGAGGAAAATGTGATTTCATAGGCGGATCCTGCATGTCAGTCGCAGCAAGGTATGATGTCCCAACCACCTGGGGCCAGCCATTTCCTCACAGCACATTCAGTTTCAACTGGAAAGGAAGAGATGGCCGGCCAGCATGATGCTCTGGGCAATGATCTCCTCGGAAACCTGGGCTCATAGGTTACTTTGACACAAGCCGCCTTTCTAAACAGGGTTGCCAACCAATTACTTCGTTTTCTAGCCAGTAATAAAGTTTCATTTCTACGTGTCTCATGCACACACTTTAGAAAGGATCGAGCGACCTTTATAATTTGGTCTGGTAAATATGTTTATAAAATTATATTAAAAAAGGAAAAAAAAACTAAAAAACAACAGATAACCACAGGCATGACAAGTATAGGGGTTGATGGTATTCATATTTTCACTGTGTGCTGGTGTACCGCAACAGAAACCCGTTCCAGCAGATTCCCAGTGTGTCATTATGGCGCAAATGTCTGAATGCCACACTGGCATGTGTCTGGTCTCCCCAAACCCTGTATTGTGTGTATGTGTAATGTGTCTCTGCCTCAGGGGGAGTGAGACTGGTGTCTTAAAATAGCCCTCCCGCCTCTCCTAAAGTGGGTCAGAGCGAGACCACAAGGAACGCCAGAGCCCTGCGTGGCACATTGAGCTGCATGTCGGGTAATTTGCCCTCCAGGTACATGGAGTGATAGGATGTCTGGAGAGTGTCTGCCAGCCTCAGCGAAGCATTTGTAATGATGGCTGCAGCCATTTGTTTAAGCAGCCTCTTGTAGGATCATTTGACCTGCATGAAAAAGCATTAGTCCTTTGCTTTCTTTTGCTTCTCCTCCCTCCCATCTGATGACTTTTGTATGGGTCACAGGGGTGCTTTTTACAGGGCATCATCAATGGCCTGCTGTGTCAGTCTTTAGTGTCCTTTTACACTAGAGGGCACCCTTGCATCCTGCTACAATGCCATGGCTCGCTCAATAGAGGTCCCTTATCTGTGATGTCCACTGATGCACCTGCTTGCTGTGGCAGTAATGAGTCTGGTTAACGTCTGCATGCAAGAGATGGGCAACCTGATGATGAATGCACAACAGCAAAGGTTTGAAGCCACACACATTTATAAAAGGCCTGTGCGTGGACTGCAAATACAGCTTGGACACGAAGCAATCTTCTGTTCAGTCAAGCCCTGGTGGCACCTGGAAAGCCATGCATTAAATGCCAAGGTTTTAATTTTAATTCTGATTCCCAATACTCTAAATCTCTCTCTTGGTCTTTCTTTCTTCAGCTGCAGATTTTTCTGGTCGCAGCGTTCGATCAACAAGTCTGGGGGTATTGACATTATTCTCCTGTTCCCCATCTGGCTGCTGCTGATAAGAATTTCCAAGGGGGCTGCTGGGTAATAGTCTCGCCAGCTTTAAAAGCAGGGGCGTAATGTATTCTGCAGCAGAAGCGGGAGAAGGCCCCACCAAACCGCCTCCATCGCATGCTCCCTACCGTGAGCCAGCAGAGGAGAAGACGGGGATTGGGGATTTTTTTCTGAGGGGAACTGAGGGAAATAACAAATAGTCTGGTCTGAGACTGAGAATTGGAGAGGAAGAGAAAGGAAGCGAGACGGAGGGAAGGAGTGAGAGAGAGAATGATGGAAACAGGAAGAGACAGGCAGGGATGCAGCCTGAAATTCGTCAGCATTTGGGGCTGCTTTTTCTTTTTTATAGAGGCCCAGGCGTGCAGTTTCGTGATCTGTGTTAATGTTAATTAATGAGATATCGAGCCAGTTTGGCTGGAAATAATGAGATTATAATTTTTTTTTCCCCCAGAGCAGACACAGATATTGCTGAAATGTGTTGTTTAAGCTCTGCTTCTGAATCTTCTGCGTTTTTCGGTGGGAATCTGGGCTTGTTTGTGGGGACGTGAAGGTGACCTCTATGTTCAGAGACGCAAGCCATACAGTGTCCATGCCCCAGGTCTTTTCAGCTCACATTGGACAGGACATATGGACACTCCAAAGTAAAGATATCAAAAGGTTTCTATTATTCAGCTGCATTCAGATGTTTGAACGCCATGTCTGTTCATTTTCAAAGTGAAAATAAGTACAAATGCATCCTTTACAGCAAAGAAACTAAACCCTCTCCCCAATTTATTAGGCACTTGAACAGCTCATGTGCTAGAGCTCTCTATTCTCTATGGATCTGATCATATTGAACCCTGATGGCACCAGAAGGAGGTCATGTGAGCAGGATTCCATTTCCTCTTTTTGTTTCATATTCTGTCCTTTCTTTTTACCTTTTTGTTTGAGAACATGAATGAGTGCATCCATTGCTGTGCTAGAATTTATGAGAAGGACAAAGGTGGTACCATGCTGAAGGAAGTATGGGAGGGGGGCAGGATGGGCTACCGCCCACCATTTTGGCTCCACCACTCCATTGTCCCCGCCTCACCTGTCTCACCCAATCAAGCAGCTCTGTTCGCGAACGTCAGCAATACGACAGTGTGAAAAAAGAAATTACGAAACTGACACAAGGTGAATATGTAACACGTTTCTTCAGTCCTGTCACGTTCGTCTCGTTCTCTCTGTTCTTTTCCATTCTCCTTCAGATGGAGCCACGCACTCCTGACTGTTGACCACTGTTTGGTAAATTTTGCAAAGAAGTAAACCTTGCGTACGGCTTTTCAAAAAATTAATCTACCCCATTTTCTCAACATTAGAAGAACCCTGCTCTGTGGACACGCTCTGTAAGAAAGCAGCCAGTGTATGAAACTGTCTGCCTCTGAGGACTTAATGATGGAGAAAATTGGATGGAGAACCCAAAATTATATACTCTGGCTTGCCGTTAGCAGCTAATCTGAGGCAATGTACGATCGCTGATTCCTGTAGTTGGATGATTAGGCTGTGATCAGTGGGAACGTGTCTGTTTCTGGACTGAAGACTGATGGAAAATTCAGCCCCCTTTAGGGTCCTTATTGTCTCTCCTTGAGTTTAACCTCATGTTGTCTTATTTTAATGCCATTATCTTCTCTCCGGCCTTCGTCATGGTTTGATCCCGTTAATAACAGATTTTTAACCGTTGTGGGCATTCCTGGTCAGCCACAGCAATGTGACCGTTGTCCATTACTTTTCTGTTTGCCCATATAATGAGATATATAATGGAGAACACGGACTAACCTTTCCAGGCTGGCAATGTTGTTTATGATGCCAAAATTTGATGCCATAGACTTTAAATAAATAAATAAATAAATAAATAAAAATTCAGTAGGGTTGCATTGTCTCATGACAATGTAATGGGGCAGCGGTGGCTTAGTGTCTAGGGACTTGTCATGGATTTGAATCCCAGACCAGTAGGTTGCCCCGAGGTACCCTTGAGCAAGGTACCATCACTATCACAGCTCCATGGGTGCTTACACCCTGCTGCACGTGGGTGAAAAGCAGAGGTTGTATTTCGTTGTGTCTCGCTGTGTTTCACAATGACAAAAAGTCACTTTCAATTTAATTGTAACCCTTTCCGAAGCTTAATCTAGCCTTAAACTGCACTGTCTTTCTGGAGATTTAAATGCAACAACAATAACAATAGACCTGGATTATCCTCTGGGATTATTGATCCATTTCTTTGTGCTGGAAACACGTATTGTTGTTGTTAGTAAGGTTGTTAGCCACCATTAGGAATGCCATTTATATTTTGTTTCTGATTGGTCTCTGCCCATTGGAATAACATTGATGGGCACAGTTATTATATTTACAGATCTATAAAATTTGGACAGTTCCATAAATAATAACCTAAATGTAAGAAGTGATGTGCTTAGTGGTTTAAGTCCCATGCATAAGAGAAACTCAGCACACAAGAAAATGAACCTACTGACATTTGACTCATTCGACTGCATCATGGCTGCAGAATGTTCAAAGGCGCTTTCAGATTGCACAGCGTATCGGCCCAGATCTGTTACTTTGCCCTTTGCTTCTGCTTTACATTTAAAATTTACATTTACAATATTTGGCACCATATAAGGGACCATAGACTAGATACCACAAAGGATCATTTCATGAAAACATTTAGGTGAGTTTTAACTAAATTTTACCTGATGAAGTGGCAGATCAAGCAGAACATTGAGGAAAATGGATGTTGTCATGGAAACCATGCACAAAACAGCCATCCTCTAGGCCTTCTGTGCAACATGCATGACAAGGACATGACAAGGAACATTTTGTGGCCACTCTAGAGTCGATTCTGAAATTTGAACATGTTAGGGACTTCTACAGTGAAGAGTTCCGGGGGAGAGTTGCCTTGGTTCATAGACTGACTGGAACCCACTGGTTAGGCCGCTACCAGGAGGTTGCCCTGATGTGCCCTTGTTCAAGGTACCGTCCCCAGCACTTCTCCACATGGCTTCCTACTGCTGCGAGGTGTGTGTGTGTGGGGGTTAAATACAAAAAAGCATGTTGTTGTGGTTCATTGTGTGCTGAGTTCACAATGACAGTCACTTTCACTTCATTTTCACATGTCCCAGTTCTCATTCTTCTACAGGGTGACATACTTCGCTTAATGGCAGGGAATGTTTCGGTTGAGTTACTTAAGGTTTGGTCTTGGTTAGGGATTCAAATCGTGATGGAGAAGAATGAGGCTTGAACCCACAACCTCTTGGACCACAGCTGAGTATCCTACTCCTAGACCACCAACACTTTGTGGAAAATGTTTCTATTGGATACTTCATGAAATGAATCCTATTGTTTTCTAATGAAACTTAATATTGAATTAATTCAAATGCTGCAAATCATGATTACAAAAATTATTCTGCTGAATAAAAATGAACTAAATTGGATTTATGTATTTTTAGTTCCCTTAAAATGTAAGGGAACTAAAAAATTAAATGCAAACAGCAGTAGGGATTATATTTAGGTATACAGAGAGTTGCCTGGGATTAGTATTTGTGCTGAATGGTTGGAACCCCTCTATCTAGAGTACCTCTAGGAACTGTGGCCTAGTGGTTAGGTACTAGGCTGCAGGATGGGAAGGTTGTCGGTTCGAATCCAAGATCAGTTGGTTGCCCTGAGGTACCCTTGAGCAGGTTACTGTCCCTAGCACTGCTCCCTGGGTACTGGATATGGCTGCCTACTGCTGCACAGTGTCTGTGTGTTAAATGCAGAGGAAGCTCGTTGTGGTTCAGTGAGTACTTTCACTTCACTTGGCAGCCTTTCACAGTTGTATTTATTCCCATTGCTTTCATTAGATCTTCTCAATGCATTTTGTGTCGGACAGGCGACAAGAAGGTGATTCTTGAATAAAATATTATTCGAAGAAATGAAGAAATGAGGGGAAGACTTTTGACAGGACTGTATACATTTAATCCTCATTTATGTTTAAAATAATCCTCAACCAGCCTCTTAAAAAGTAGCATTTCCTATCCTGTGTGGAAGGATGCTGTTCTTTGTGCTGCGGCTGGATGCGGGCTGCTTGAGTGAGGTCACATGGGCAGTCGGGCATCTAGTCAACGACAGGCGAGAGCTGGAAGAGACAGCTGGAAAATCCTCCCCTCCAGGGCCTGAGTCGGCTACACGACCCCCATCTCTCGCTCTCTTCCACGCACAGATACACACCCCTCAGCATCTTTTCTGCTGAAGGCTCGAACCTGCTAAAATCGTCAGTCTGTTCTCTCCAACGTCATCAGGAATCACAGGGTGACTAAATTAAGATGACGCCCCCTGAGTGGATAATGTGGTTGGACGTCATTGTCACCTACGTATATTCTGACGTGGTCGCATTTCCCTGCCCTCAGAAGATGGACATTCTTTAAAAACATATTTCAGGTTGAATTAAGACTTTGAAAAGCTGAGCCATTGCTGTAAAGATAGAGCGTTTATTTCACAGAGATGAAATGGAGAATTTAATGCACTCGTATGTCTGCAGCCTTGGAGCAGGACTGGGTGTCTGTGTGATACTCAAATGAGGCTGAAATGTTACACAACTGAAGGGTGAGATGAGTCATTTAATTTGCCAGTCAAGGGCCACTAGGCATCACCCCCCCCACACACACACACACGCATCTGTACAGTCCCAGTGGTTTATATCGGCGACGGAGGGCACACAGGGTGGGAGAGAATATACCATAGAGACTATCTAATCCTTTTACATCCCTTTTATTTTTCATTAACATCTCTCCCAAACTCTGTATAGAACCTAATATTGTGTGAAGACCAACACTCCCCCAAATGTTGATTTTTTTAACAGTGAATATACAGCGATTATCCTCACAAGATCAGGGGTATTTCGGCCATTTTTAAGTTACTGCGTGCTTCGGGGTAAATGTTAAAGCCTTTATGAGTGGGCGGTATAGGGAGTCTGCTATTCATGTTCAGCCCAACATAAGAAAATATTATGATTTTTTAACCAATTATATACCATTTCTAATGAATTCAGAAAATTTGTGATTTTTGAAAAAATAAGCTGATAAGCAACACACACATGAAATCCTCCTTTTTTGTAAATATTATTTTTATGATGCCATTTTAAACTGTACAAAGGGAGAAATTGATTTAATTTCAAATTTAGAATTAACTTGAATTCTACACAGTAAGCCGTTTGAAGCTTTGGCCTTTGTGACACACCCACAAACGTCCATATTAGGAGTTGTTTTTAGTCACCACAGAGATTCACACATTAACAGATCTGTGCCAGAGGTCCTTTAAGGGCTGAAATGGAATTTTTTGCACAGTTTATTTGCTAAGAGTAACATATCACAAACCGCTGTGCTGTGCTGTGGCTTTTTGCACATCAACAAAACATCATCTGACGAGGTGTGCCCAAACTTTGGTATACACCTATATAAACTTAAGGTACACGCTGGAAAGGCTCAGTTCTTCATGGTTTTGTTCTTGATTGAGACACTCAGCAAGAGTCATGTTAGGAGCTGATGAAAGCAACCATGTGTAACCATGTTAAGTGAACAGCATCCCTATTAAGGTTTGCAATCATTCAAAGCATCTTTACGCCGCCATGGAAATGAGAGGCTTGATAGAGTCGTTGAAAAAGAGATGCCGAGCCGTTTTCTGTGAAAATTCTAGTTGAAAATTCTAGCGGCTTCATATGGAGATTAAAAGGAGAATTCAATTTGTGGATCAAAGCAGGCTGTAAATATAGATTCAATTGAGGCTGTGAATAATAACTTCAGACACAGCACATCAAATGCAGTGAGATCCAGCAGCCCATCATTTAGCCCACACTAAAACCAAAAGAGGACAGCTTGCTGTTGCTGTCGTTTTGGGATTTAAAGTGATGACTTGCCTTTCTCTGAACATCTTCTGCTAGCCCTTTGCAGCCTTTATCAGTTTTTGTTCTGGTTTAAATAAAAGCCATTGAAGGAGGAACTCCTGCCTCTCAACAATATGGGAGCTAATTTGGAATAAATGACAGAAAACAGCATTGATCGAGGGCATTGGACCGTCAGCTTTTAACACTATACCACCTCTATATTTAAAAAAAAAAAAAAAAGAAAGAAAATGTGTGTAAATTATAACATGTGAGTGGATCTATTGTTTATCAGTCAGATGTCCAATTCATTTTTTGTGTTACAACCCGGTCTGTCCTGCCAGATATCAATATATTATATTCAATACAATATTCTCACACTTCTATTCAACAAGGATCCTGCTGTTTCCTTGTTTTTGTGCATCGTTTTAATGATCTGTTCAGGATTTGCAGTTTCCTTGCCCCAAAAAGCAGCAAGCGTGCCAACTCATGTGCTGTGTCTCAATTCAGTGGCTGCATCCTTTGAAGGCTGCATCTGAAGACTGAATGCGTCACAGTGCTGCATCAAGGCTGTGCAGTTTCAAAGGCTCCTTCAAACGTGGCTGTGCTTCTTTCTCCAGGACATGGAGGATCCAACAGGTGGATCCGTCGCAGCCCAACCTTCCCCATATGATTCAGTCATGTGATGATTGTTTAATCAGTTGAAATGGCAAACACTATAAGCAACTTTTTAATGTGTAGCTAGTTTGTTAGTAGTATCCGTATCTGCAGTCGTCAGATGCATACAGCAGTCTATGATGCAAATCAGAAAAATCCTCTATGTATCTCATTTAATATTGGGTTTCTGGCCCAGTTTGTCCTTCACAGTCACAGAAGACCACATTTACATGGACATAGCGTTCTTCGAAGGACGTGTACCCTAGAGGCAGCTATTGCTTTGCTTCTTTTTGCTGCTCCGGTTTCCTCCCACAGTCCAAAGACATACATTTCAGCTTGATAAGATGCTGAATTGTGATTAACTGGGACTGTGTGTGTGTAAGAGTGTTTATCTGGATGTCCTGTGATGGACTTGGGACCTTTCCTCCTTTTGTTCCAGGGATGTTGGGATTGGTTCCAGCTAGATATGCTGCTCAGATGATGGATGGATCGATAGATGTTTGGATGGATGGATGGATGTCTAGGAAAAAGGCCCAACATGGTAAAAATGTAGACATATTCAACTATTGTATGAACTGTGTCATTAAAGTGAACATCCCTGGTGCAGCAGACTGAACATGGGATAGTAGCCTGGAACCTGGGCATGATGTTGATGTGATATAGATTATTTGATGGAGGACTCATGTGAAGCAGCTCGTCCGCCCTCTCCTGTCCCAGCTGGGAGGGGACATGCTCCAGCAGTTCCTTACAATGGCATTCCAGTGCGGGTGCAGCGAAGCAGCACAGCTGCAGCCGTCCTCCAGCATAACAGCCTCATCAACAGCCTCATCAGTCCGATGACGCATCTGTGTCCGCCCACACAGAGAGTCTCTCTCTCTGTCTCTCTCTGTAACCGTAGCAGACATATCTGTATAAACAGTCTATCAACCTGTAATTTCATATCGTATAGAAAATATTATCAATTATGTACTTGTTTACTCACAGTTATTTACAGTGAAGGGAAACTAGTGAACTATTCCGATTATGTGATTTTGTTATTTTACTTATTAAGTTCTCATCTCCACATCACATTTACACAGAATGTCTTTTGACTTTATAATTACAGACATGAACAAAAATATGTGAAGCACATAGATATAAAACATCAGCTCTTTGTTGCAAAGATCTTTTTGGCAGACACAGCTTTGAGATGTCTAGCCTGCAATTAGCTCACTGCAGCGTTTCGGTCTATTCCTCTTGGCAAACATTCTTTCCCAATAATCCTCCATAAATTTTTAATGGGATTCAAGTCAGGAGATTGGCTTGGACAGGCGAACGCTGCCATCTTTAACAGAAACCGGTCTGTAGTTGTTGTATTTGTACATCTGATGTTGTTTTGTTGAAAAAAAAAATCTGTTAGGCCCTGGGTTTGATTCCCAGGTCCAACGTGTGTTTCCTCCATGAGCTCTGGTGTTCTCCCACCATCCCACCATCCAAAGACATGCATTGCCCTTAAGTGTGAGGGTGTTTGTCTGCCCTGCGATGGACTGGTGACCTGTCCAGGGTGTGTCCCTGCCTTTTGCCCTGAGAGATGGGATAGGCTCCAGCACCCCCCATGACCCTAAGTGGCTCAGAAAATGAGTGAGGGAGATCGAGAATGAGCTTGATTACATATAAAAAATTTAAGAGTACTGAACTCAGAAGTCATCTGACTGTTCCTTTGCTTTTTCTATAATGAAATATTTCTAATGCTGTCTTTGAAAAAAGAGATGAATACGAAGACTTTGATTAAAACATTTAAACATGACTTATGGCAAATAATGAAATGTGAGTAAAATGCATTAGTGAGTATCCAGACAAGACTTTGAACTTTTGAATGTCTGATTTATCTACAAACACAAACGCAGCTAAGGAAACACTTCACAGTGGAGGCTCTCAGGGGTTCTCAACAGTCAGTTTCTTACCCTTGTTCTAGATCTGTAATGGTTCCATATTTCTTCAAGCCGTGTCCAGCCATTGCAAGGCTTTGTTGAAGTCCTCCAGCAGAAAGTCTGGTTGAACTGAATGAACCACTGATTAAAGCCAAGAAGTGGGTTTAAATGGATCTGAGAACATAAACTGCCCAGCTTGGTGACTAAGACTGTGGTTCGCTGTATATTTTATTGATGGTCAATCAGAAGAGCTTCTTATTCACCGTCCACTTGTGACACTTCAAGCCACAGCATGTATCACATTCTCCAGTCGGTCAGCTTTCACTGCTGCATTGGTCAGATTGACACACACTCCTAATCACCTTTCTCTCCACGGATTGCCAGAGTGTCGCGGTTTCAGCACCTTGCGACAGCTTTTTTTTTGGCTTGTGAACACAATAATATCTTCATTTTTGGCCAAGCCCTTATTACCTCACTGAACCACTGGGTTGAGTAAGCCCTTAAACAGGCCGATTATGAGAATGAATCCAGTCTTGAGGCCAAAATCTGATCAGATGACTGAACAGGCCTCAGATCTTCTACTCTACCGAGTCATTGTATTCCAGAAAGGCACAAATGCTCCTCCTACACCAAAACTACTTATGGCTGGAGTCCAGATCCCTTCATCATTACAAGGGCTGATTTGAACGGAAACTATTATTGTTATTATCCTGGAGTCCAGTGTGTGGGCTGAAGACTCAGAGTGGCATCTCTCTCTCTCTCGCTCTCTCACCGAAGCCACTTCACCTTCAATGGGATAATTGTGTTAAAAGCTGCATCCCAGATCCGACTCACACAACACAAAGGAACCAGAACTTTGCAACTAAGTCTGGAGACGGCAGCGATCTCTGGTAAGACTAATGATTTAATTGGCTACTCTTCAGCATTCTTTGTTGTAGTAATGAAAGGTAGTCATCATTATCATCATTATCATCATCATCATTATCATCATCCAAGATTTCTTTTCTCTGCGCTGCTTTTTCATTAATGAATGCAAAGGACGTGATGCTTTTTTCGAGCAAAAGTATAATGTAGCACAGCTTCCTTGAAGGCCTTGGAGCATTTCTTAAAAATACAGTAAACATGCTTCTGCAACTGCCTAGTCATACCTGCAGGGCATGCGTCCATTTACGCTGCTTTACGTGCACGTTCTGCACAGATCCTTCTCATCTAGTCTGATTGGAGCATGTGCTGAAAGCTGTTGTGCTGCTTTAAAGAAATACTATTGCAACAGATTTACTTGAACTCTACCACATTGCGTAACTATGCCAGATACATGTCATGCCATTTAACATATGCTGTGGGGAGCTGTCAGGACAGATAACGTTGGGTCAGTTCCACTGCTGGCAATTGTCATGATTTACTATAACATGTGATGCATATGACTTGCATATGATCAAGTGCTTAGAGCATTATTATGGCAGTGTTATATAGAAGGGTTCAAGCAAAGTGTTACTCAAGACTTCTTTACTCGTTACTCGTTACTTCTTTCTCATGTAACCATGCCTGATACTTATGCTTGCTCAGCCGAGTGTCTCGCCAGGGATCCTTCCTAAGAATTTGCCGATGATCCCTGTAACTGATAGAAACCACCACTAGAGTGACTTTATTTTACTGTGTTTTCTAGAATTGTATTAATGAGGCACAAAAAACACAGCAAGTCCTTCATTGATTGGACTTACTGTGTTATTTTTTCACTTTTGGTGACCATTCTGAAAATGTAAGAAGCAGAAAGTTTGATATTTGTGTTAAAATTTAGGGAGCAAATGTAAAAAGTCGTCCGAAAAATAAATACTAAGATGAAGTACAGATACCAGAAAACTACTTAAGTACAATAAAAAAAATATTTGTAATTTTTTACTTCCCACCCCTACAAATAGAATCATGGAATCATGGTTACAGAAAGTTGCATGGCTAGAAGAGTCACATTTCTGCTTCAGCCTTAAAGCGTTAAACCTTCACACGGTTTAAGTTTAAGTGATCATTTAGCCTTGTGGGTTGCACGCTGCTATAACCTTACATCACTAGCCTCGTAACTCCAGTGCAAAACTGAAAACGAACTCTTCAGACACCTATTGGATTATTAAGATTAACCTGCATGCAGCCTGTGAACAGTTTATTTAATATGATCATCACATTGGTGGTGGATTCAGTGATCCTGTGTGAGTTTGCAGTTTTTCTTTACTGACTTCTTCCACTCGCTGTCCAATAGAAGTCAAGCATGCCGGAAATGACAAACAGACACAGAATCCAGCCTTCTTTTCGATTACTGGAATAACAGCAGCCTGAGCAAATAATGAGAAAATCCCTGAAATTGAATGTCTTTGAGCTTGACCCTCAGGGGTTAATGATGTAAATTGAAAATCATTGAAAAGGCTTTGAGTGGGTGAGGGAACGGGGAGTGATTTGTTTAAAATCTGAAGGTGTACCGCTGTCCTAATCTACTCTTCATGGAGAAGGACACCAGCGGACTCCCTGGGGAGACTCTCCAGCAGTCCGACAACATGGCCTGGATGGAAGAGTTATTATCTCTACCAGTCCATCGTCTGCAGACTGGAATAACTAATGACATCAAGACAGAATTACCGTTCTTAGGTCAGTGCAAGTATGCATATCTTCACTGAATCTCATTCTAAGGTTGCAGCCCAGCAAGTCGGCCAGTTGCAAAGGCGTGTTCAAAAACAAGAGCTGTTTAAAACTGTATACTCGGTTCTTTTTAACAGGGATTAAAAAAAGAAATAACAAATAATGTGCTTAAGTGAGTGAATTAACCTCTGACAGTGTGCTGGTGGTGAAGGCCTCGCTGGGAATGAAACGGCTGTTGCCCTAAGGGTAAAGCCATTAGGATCAAACACCTGCCCCACTGCGGACGGCGATTGTGTGTTTTGTACGGGGCCATAATGGGGCCTGCGTAAACACTCAAGGCCTCAGGCTGAGATCCACTGAGCATGGAGAGAAACAGAGAGGGGATGATGGAGATGGTGTGTGTGCCATCTGGTTTTCTGAGCCAATGATGTACTCTATTGGAGCAAAGAGAACAGGATAGCAAATATTAACAATATTAAGTTTTTATTGAATAATAAAAAGGGAGAAGAAGAGGCGGAAGGCATGTCTGGAGGCAGGAGGAGAGTGGAAGTGAGGGTAGGAATTTTGAATGTTGGCAGCATGACTGGTAAAGGTAGAGAGGTAGCTGATATCTTGGAGAGAAGGACGTGTGTGCAGCCAAAAGAAGAAGAGGAAGTTTGAATAATAAAGTGTTCAGATGTGATGGGACGAATGTTTAAATGTGATCAATAATTGGTGCAAGTATTTCCCTCAGTCATTACCCAATGCTTGAGGAAATTGATAATTTAAAAGAAATATAAATAAAAAAAAGAATTTAACATATTATTTAAAAAAAAAAAAATATATATATATATATATATATATATATATGAAAATGTTAACAACTGGCTGCTTATATGTATTTGCATTTGCATTTGCATGTTGGAATTATAGCACTGTGCTATGCTATCTGTACGTTCACCATAAATGGGGACTAAATCTAAATTATGTTTTCCTTACAGCTGTTTGCAAGAAATGCAAAGTGCATTGCATGGTGGTGCTATAGGTAGCGCTGTTGGCTCAAAGCAAGAAGGTTCTGGGTTCTAGTCCCAGCATGGTGGTCCTTCCTGTATGGAATCTGTATTGGTTTCTTCCGACTGCTCGGGTTTCCCTGCACAGTCCAAAGACATGCACCTCAGGTGGGATGGAGATTTGCCCCCAAGGTGTGTGTGAATGTGTTTTTCTGTGTCTCTGCCCTGTAAAAAAATCTTGACCTGTCCAGGGTGTTTCTCTGCCTTTCGCACCATGGGCTCCAGTTAGGATAAGATGTTAAGATAATGGATTGAAGTGATTGTCATTCTGAAAAACACAGCACACAGGGAGCCACCACGAAATGCTACCTCTACTTTGGGTGATTTGATCCCATAACCTTCCGATCCTAGGGCTTAGTCCCTAAACACTAGACCACCGCTGCCCACTTTGATGGAATAAATCATCTTTTCATCTTTTTTTTGTATTTACTGCAGTGAGTCACACAGTAGTTGCAGATGTCATGGTTTTATGTGTTCTGCTGCTTATTGTCCTTTAAGGTATATTTGACAAGTCTTCAGTGTTTGTGTCAGAGTTTCACCTCCTTCTCACAGAGAAAAATGAATACTTGGCCAAATAACCATTGACATAAGAGCTGAAATGTCTGAGCCCTTTGTGTTTGTCAACAAGCTTTGTGCTCCTATTGAAAAAAAATGTTCCAATATGTCACAATAACTCTTTGTGTGAGTAAGTGGAGCAACCTGTGTGTAAATCTCGAACAGACCATGTTTTACTGATGCAAAGCTCAGATTGACTAAGACCTTAGTTGGTCTGGGACAGCCCAACCCTGCAGCTTACATCATTATAGACTATTATGAATATCATTAGACTAATATAATTAGCCATTAGTGTGCATTAATCTGGTAAACATAGTTTTGTCTTCTTCTTCTTCTTCTTCTTTCGGCGGCTCCTGTTTAGGGTTCGCCACAGTGGATCATCCATCTCCATTTCTTCCTGTCCTGTATCTCCCTCCTTCAAATCAACCACCTGCATGTCCTCTCTCACCACGTCCATAAACCTCCTCTTTGGTCTTCCTCTTATCCTCTTTCCTGGCAGCTCCATCTTCAACATCCTCCTCCCAATATAATCCTCGTCTCTCCTCTGGACATGTTGCAGACCAACGCAACCTTGCTTCTCTAACTTTGTCTCCAAAATGTCTAACCTGAGCTGTCCCTCTAATATACTCATTTCTAATCCTGATTAATATTTAAAATTATATTAATGTGGTGGGAACCTCTAAATGATTCTAAATTGTTAAGAGAATTAATGACAATTATTGTAAATGGATCATTTTATTAGAATTTCCCTTTAATTCCTGCTGAATTGCTGAATGAAAATGGCACAAATATCCACTACAATGTGATAAACATATTTAGATTCAGATTTATAATGTCTAAATCTTTTCAAGTTATTATTGTGAAAAAATATGTGAAAATATTTCACAAACTTATGTGATATCAATAAAAAACAATACAAGCTGTTGAAACTACCTCCACCATGTTTCACAGATAATGTAACAATCCCACACAAGATCACTGCATTAATCTGGTGTCCCTTATAGTTAAGTGACAGATTATGCCTGCACCCTACTGAAGATCATTTTAGTGGCAGAAAAATAAAATATTACTTTAAAACTAAGTTAATTTTTTACAATTTTTTGCCCCCCCCAGCCTGGACTTCCCAGCCTGGACTTCACTGTTTTCCTGTTTTATAAACCCATTGTGTGGTCTATTCAATTCAAATGCACACTTATGGCATGCATAACTCAATATTAAACCATGCATGGCACCATATCATTTGTGATCATTTTAATAACATCAGTGACAAAACCAGTCAAGTGTAATCACTGTTGTCTCCCTGTCATGACTGTTCAGCTCTAATTCCCTGCATCTTTGTGGTCACATGCCTCTGCAGGAATGGCAAGCCTGAAATGTCAATGAGCAGTTTAGATCAAAGCACATCTCATTGGAAGAGAAGTCTAAAGCTCCATCACAGCCTGGTTGAGACTGACACAATTACGTTACCATAACTGCTTAATTACAAACTATCACTCATCGGTGAGATCTTCTACATAACTTGTCTTGGCAGTTCCTCGCTGATGACTTCTACGACAATCTCTCATGGTGGAGCAATTTGTGGGCAGATCATTACTCAAAGGCAACTATCTGGGTTACCCGCCACAAAATGTGTCTTATTTACAGCTGCGGTCAGAAACAAAGCTTTTCAGAATTTCTGTGAGCTCTTGAGGGTGTTTAGTATTCAGGGTGAGACTTCAGACCTATTTTCTCTTGAAAAGCTCTACACGGGCATTGATCAGTAATGATAGACTCAGTGCAGTGATCATACCTGCAGTTATGTGTTTGGGCGGTCCTCCTGTGTCATACATATATGGAGCATAGTGGACATAAAAACAAAAACGAAAAAACAGCTATTCAACCGCTCACACACTTACCTGACTGACCAATCCTCCTACCTTGTTTCTTTATAACAATGTTAAGATAAATATGTATTTACTTACTGATTGTCATATAACATGTTACATATATATATATATAAATGTGTGTGTGTGTGTGTGTGTGTGTGTAAAGTGAAAGTCAAGTAACAACTTCATTATGAAACACAACACACCATGAACCACAACAGAATGCAGCCCCTGCATTTAACCCCAGCACACTTGTGCAGCTATTGAAACCGCAGTGATGGGGACGGTACCTTGCTCAAGGGTACCTCAGGGCACCTTTTTGGTCTGGGATTCAAACCCATGACCTTCTGATCCTGGGGCCTAGTCCCTAATATACAAACACACACACATATATATATATATATATTAGATAGATAGAATTAATAATACATTATTTAATACACAAATGCTTTTTGATCATTTCTACACCTAGTAGTAATATGAATAATATTTGTACAGTTATTATTGTGTGCGATAATAGCCCTGCTGAGGCCCTAAAAATAAAGACAAGCCTAAAAAAACAATAAGCTAGAATAGACCCTGTATATGTTATGGTGGGTGCAAAAGGTAGCCGAAACCTTGCCCATTCTAATTGTGTGTTCATTACGACCGGCAGCATGCCTCTCCACCCAGGGGCGGCCATTTCCCTGACCGATCGGACCATTTGTAAAGCAGCAGAGCAGGAAATGAGGTGCTTTTTCGCGCCGTAACCCAAGCCTGGAGATCCAGTTGAGGGAGCAGCACTTAAGAGGCCGCTGGAATAGAACCTGTCTTGAAATGAGGGCCGGCAGAGGCAAGAGAGGGAGGGATGGAGGGTGTCGGGGTGACAGATGATGAGTGGCTCCCTCAGTAGGGCCAGACATGGATGGCTTCATACACAGGGTTATTGATTGGCTATGATCCTCCCATCAGTGGTTGATGGATGGGACTGCTAAGGATCGGGGGTGAGATATTAGTGCTTTCCTTTCAACTCCGTTAAGAGGGAGAGAAGAGAGAGAAATAACAAATAGAGAGCCAGGCAGACCTGAAGTGTCCCCTGGTGTGTTGGATGCTTGTGGCAGTGGCCCGTGTTCAGGAACCCAAAGCGAGAGAGTGGTGCTAGAGTGAAAACTGAACCCAGCAGAAGGGAGGTAGCTAACAAGCTTCATGGGAGCTTCATAATAAGCCAGTGAAACAGAGACGCAGGCATGAATATTTCAGCTTTCTGCACATCTTTGGGAGTAGAGCCTACATATTAACACACACACACCCCGCTCCAGCACGCCCAGGTGCCCATGAACTGTGAAAGACAGGTGAAGCTGATTGACGTGACATGGAAAAGCTTACAAAAAGCCAGACAGCCAGTCAATACATTTTTCAGTAATTGAATACCCTTATAAATGTTGTTGTTGACTGGTGCATTGAGTCTGTGCCTGGTATTACTCAGTCCAGCAGTCAGGCTGGTGCAGTAGAAGAGGGTTAAATGAGGACACAGAGGTTCATGACCCACATAACAGGCATAATAAGTCATAGCATTGGACTGAGAAAACATTATGAATCTTATAGTCTTGTGAAAGTGAAATGGACTATTCTTGTCATTGTGAAACTCAGCACAGAACAACACAACGAAATTCAACCTCTGCTTTTCACCCATACACACACATGCAGCAGGGGGCAGCTACTGAAAGCGCCCAGGGAGCAGTGATGGGAACAGTACCTTGCTCCAGGGTACCTCAGGGCAACCTACTGGTTGGGAATTGAACCCACAATCTTATCAATCCGGGGCAACTCCCTAAAACTACTCCACCGCTGCCCCATTAGGCCACCGCTGCCACTAATGTTATTGTATTAAAATTAGAGTTTTCTGAGCCAATATATAATAATGGTCTGGCTGGAATACTTTACTCCCATAAACATGACAAATACTAAGGTATATTTTTAAAAAATAAACTGGTTAAGTTATTAAGTTATTATCCAAATGATATATATTTTGAATTCTTTCATTGGCATTTTCAACTTAACTGGCTAAATTCTCAAGATAAAAGCTTCATCTGTAAATAACTTAATTTTCTACTCAGACCATTATTTAAAAAAAATGTTTTACAAAAAAATTATATTAAAACACATTCATAAAACACATGTTAGGAAATATATAAAAGTTAACTATTAAAACTATTACTAAACTATTAAAAAATGTTCAAAATAGTTTTTTTATTCAAAAATGATAAGATGAAAATGGTTGATGTGGGAGAGAAATGATATTTTTTCTCATTTTGGTTCCCACCAACACACAGTAGCAGATTATGGTTTCTGTTGTGCTGAGAACGGTCCACCACTCAAATGATATCTGCTCACAAGCACCTCTGTTGTCAGAACCTGACCAATGATGAATGTGAAAAGGACAACAGATGATCTTCAGTCTGTAATAATCTCTAGGCAAGGCCAAGACCAAAACAAATCTCTGAATAAACAGCTAGGCTGGTCATGTTTTCAAAGCGAAACCCCCACATCACTGCCAAAGACCTACAGGAAGATCAGGCTGTCATAGGAAGAGCAATGCACAAACATTTTCATCCCCATGAAAAGGTCATCAGAAAGTAACCCTAGCTGTAACCATGGTCAGGAACATTCTGAAGTATGCAAGAGGCACATTTTGAAATTTAAGTGCTGAGATCAAGTTAAAAAAACCTTAAAGATGCTTGGATGTTAAAATGTTTATTAGACCATGAAACAGTAAATGTTTTGAGGATAGAGAGAAGGATTCTATTAAATACCAGCAAATCCTGGAAGCTAATGTAGCACAACCAGTGAAAGTACTCTCTCACTCACTCAATTTCTGAGCTGCTTGTCATAATTAGGGTTGCAGGAGCCTATCCCAGTTCTTATAGTATGAAAGGCAGGGAAACAGGTTGCCAGTACATTGCAGGGCAGACATATGCACTCACACCTACAGGTAAATTAGCATCTCCAATCTGCCTGAAATGCAGGTCTTAGGATGGTGGGAGGAAACTGGAGTTCCTGGAGGAAATTCATGGGGAGAACTTGCAAACTCCACACAGACAAAACCTGCATTGCCCAATCTGAGCATTGAACCCAGGACTTTCTCACTGTGAGGTGACAGTGGTACCCAAAGATCCACCCTGCTGCCAGCGAAGGTACTGAAGAAAAATGAAACTTTGGGTATTACAGCGAGACAGTTATCCAGACTATACATCAAAACCAGTTCAATTACTTTAGAAATGGAAAGATCCACGTATCTGTGTTTTGCAAATCCTTAAGGTGGGTGATTTCAAATCTCAAATCTCTTCCCTCCAGCTGCATTCCTGAGCTGAAGTGAACAATCTTCCACATAGAGCTGGAGACACTAGATGTCTCTCTAAGATAAACAGGTGAGTGAGAGTTGGCAGTGGAAACTCTGAGGAGATGCAATCTTAGTAGCAGCTGTTCCTCTGCTGCAGATGTTAAGATTTCAGTCACAGAGTCAGACTAGGCCTGTCTTTAGAAGAAGAGATCTCCAAACAACATTCACACTTTGCCTTGTTGTTTCTCAGGAAGATCGATGAACGTTTATACTGGCCATTCAAATCCTGAAATGTACACAAACAGTCATGATTCATTTTCAATGGTCATTTTCTTACTGCTGTTTGAGGTACGGGTGATACAGTGGGTAGCACTGTTCCCTCAAGGTGAGAAGGTCCTGGGTTTGATTCCCAGGTGGGATGGTTTGGATCCTTTCTGAGTGGAATTTGATCTCCCTGTGCCTGTGTGTGTTTCTTTCAGGAGCTCTGGTTTCTTCCTACCATCCAAAGACCTGAGTTATGTGGACGTTATGTGGACTGGTGACGCTAAATTGGCTGTAGGTGTGTGAGAGTGTATTTGTCTGCGTGTGTCCTGTGATGGACTAGAGGCCTGTCCGGGGTATTTTCCAGCTGGGACAGGCTCCAGCACCTACATGACCCTAATTAGGACAAGTGGCTATGAAAATGAGTGAGTGAGAGAGCATCTGAGGTACCACAGTCGTTGGTGCCATTACCTCATTAGACAAGTTCTGATTACGTGCTGGGAACGTTCACCCTGTGTCTGTGTGGGTTTCTGCTGCAGGGTCTGGTTTCCTCCCACAGCCAAAAGGCATGCTTCAGGAGAATTGGAGACGTTTTGGTTTGCTTGAAGGTTCAGACGTAGATCACTCTGTGGACTAACCAACAAAAAACAATCCAACTGCGAAAGACAAAAACACTGTTCTTCAGGAAGATCTGGAGAACTGCTCAGGTACAGAGACTGCACTGAAAATGAGAGACAAAAACACTCCTTCAGGAAGATCTGGAGAACTGTTTCTCAGCAAACATGGAAAGTTATGGGTAGAAATGCCAGAAACCCTGTGCCAACCTTCTTGAACCCCACAGGAACTCCTTTAAATTATTGCCTGTAAGGAGAACCTGTTCCAAACCATTCACCTTGCCGTTACCGGGTTATGCCTTGGGCGAAGTCAAGGCCTGTTACACCTGAGTGGGCCTTTGCAGATACCCACTTTCTAATCGGTCTTCATCAGTGTCCGGTGCTGTCGCCCTTTCCGTGGTTCACCTCAGCCAAGTGGCTGCATCAGGCAACAATTAAAGTGCAGATCGCAGTGCCATATTGCTGAATATTGTGTTACTTTTGCTTATGAATAATACATAGAAAATGCAGGTGATCCACCTGCAGACAGGAAGCCCCAGAGCCCTCTTCTCCTGTCCCAACATACCCCATTGATACGTAACCAGTAGTGATGTTGTGCTTGCATGCTGTTGAGCCTCACATGAATCAATCAGTTTGAAGTCAGACTTGGAGTGTAATTATTGATCTCTTTCAAACAGGATATTGTTGATATATCCAGAGAACTTTTAAAGAGGAGTACTGAAGTTGATGGAGGTTTACCTTGCAAAGATGCTTCACCTGTATGGAGTAATTTGGTTTAAACAAATGCAGGTGCTCTGCTAGAGCCTGGGTGTGGTTAAAAGTGTCAGGGCTGGTGAGGGTGTGGGTGTAATTTGTTGTGTAATTTACAGTTGCCTCAGGCCAGGCTTCTCCATCAGTCTGTGGCTTCTTCTCCCTGCTGGTTGGATTATCACTGTTTATGCAGGTCAGTTGGTTGATGTTCCTGTACATATTCAAGGTGCGTAAAATTTGCTGAAGGGATGCCAAGCTACATGCCATCTTGTTGCTGTAACTTACATAAACCTGCATTAAGGTTTCTTCAATGAACATCAGTTGTCATGAATGTTGCTTTAGAAATTTTCACCACAATGACTGACACTCATTCAATAAACCTAGAAATGATTTTATACGGTTGGCTTTTTTTCTTTAGGTTTTCATTTAGTTTGTGTGGGGCAGTGGTGGCCTAGTGGTTAGGGATTACGCTCCAGGATCAGAAGGTTGTGGGTTCAAGTCCTAGACCAGCAGATTGCTCTGAGGTAACGTTGAGCAAGGTACAATCCCAACACTGCTCCATGGGTGCTTTAAATAGCTGCACGGTGTATGGATTAAATTCAGATGATACGTTTTGTTGTGGTCCAGTGCATGCTGTGCTTCACAATGACAAATAGTGACTTTCACTTTATTTCTTTAGGTTTTCTGTAATCTTTCCCTTTAAATCTCTTCTCAGAAAAGTCACAAGCAAACCAACTTTTAGGATTTTTTTAAGTGTTTTGGCTTATGCTTTAACCAGAATTTGTGGCTTTGTTAACATCACTGGATGTATAAATAAATGCTTTAGCTGTCCGTTGTAGTGCTGTCATTCTTGAAACTCTTGTTGTCCATTTCCCAAAGCCCATTAGCGAGGATGTCTTCTGGTATCCTCTACCTCTCTTCACTTTGCATGCTAAGGTTAAACTGAAACTTCAACCCGCACAGCAGCCGTGATTAGCTGAGCTCAGGTCTCATTTCTCTCTGTACCCATCGCGGATCCTGTTTCTTCCAGCTCCTCGAGTTGCCTGCACTTTTGTTCTCTAAAAAAGGGGAAATAAGGAGACAGCTTCTTCTGCGGTGCAAAAGCGTTTGACTCTGACTGCTTCAGAGCTTTGAGCTTTTAGTTTCTTTAAGATACTCTCTGGAGATGTTCAAAGCTGCTGTCTGGAGATAAAACAGAGAAAAATGGCTTCAGCCAGAAGCAGGTATGCCAGACCGGTTTGGTGTTGTTTGTGTTGCGTTAGTGGACATTGGTATGCTCAGTATGGTGTTCAGGAATAGAGTTGCTGTGATGTGCTGGAGATGCTGACTGACTGGTTCGAAGGTAGTTCCAACATTTCCCATTTAAGTCTTTACTAACACACTTGGCTTCACAGCCAGACAGTACCGAATATACTGAGTGAGTGAAAAACTCCTGCCAAGCACAGTCCATCAGCATCCCTTGTCTCCAGTGTTGGTGCTTTCAGTGTTTTGTCATGTATAGAGGCTGCATTCATTATTGAAGGTGTCTGTAGTCGACTCAAGTCCTTTACATTAGGCCTACAAGAGCTCCATTACCTAATGTGTGGCCTTCCAGTACGAGGGGGATGTAATTGCTCAGCATAAGTAATCTCTGATAATGTCCTGTATAATGCCCTCAATAATGCACCCTCTGATTAGAGTTTTCAGCACCTTTCTTATCTTGTTTGGCTGGTTTATCCATGTCTTGCTGCAGTAGAACTTTGGCCAACTTGTAGTTATTGGACACTGGATGCTGGTGGGTGCATCTACATTGTAGAAATAATGCAGAGGTTCAGAAGAATCAAGAAGTAAGAAGCAACTTGAACTTGAACTTCTCTCCTTTGGTGTTCTTAGTGGGGTCAACCAGCTTTGAAGAGCACATGAATGAGAGTCTAAATGGGGAAAGACTCATGGCGCAACCCTGGCTAATTCCTGTTAATCCTGCCATATCTGCTACTGCTTAGCATTGCACCCAGTAGCCAGCGTGCAGGGTTGGATCGTTGCTGAGATTACCGTTACGTTTGCTCCACCGGCCAGCCTGCCTGTTTCTCAGTGCAGCCATGGACTAATTCTGCCAGGAGCTCACCTGCATTTGGAAAAAACAATGTAAGTTTGCCCCAAAATCAGCTCATGTTTGGGTGATTTTGTAGAGACAAAAAGAAAGTGTTTGTGGTCACAAAGTAGCTGGGCAAACCCAAGCTGTTTGGTCCAAATGGACCTTAAGAAATAGTTATGTAATGGAATAATGCTGTTTTCATGAATTATTGCATGATAAATTGCTGCTGGCTGTTGTCGATGTGATTTTGAAACAAGACTGCTATGAGGTTGCAGGGTGAGCTGGACAGACTATGAAATATATTTTGTTGCAAAAAATAATCATAATGTATTAGACTAAATTCAGAATATATTGTGATAAGGCATGCTCTTATCTTTTTTTTGTACCTCAAGCTGTTTTCCACTGTTAGTGGCTGGTAATGTACATCTTAGCTTATTTAAAACAAATTTAAAGGGTTCAATGGGTAACTTCAAAGACCGTTCAGACCTGTTTTATTTATTTATTGTTTTTTAACTCTTAATTATGTTTGCCTGTTAACGTTAAAGCAGAAGATGAACTTTTCATCAGAAATTATATCACTAAAACTCATATAAAATGTCAATTTGGGTTTGGTAGGGCATTGTTGGATATATACATGCCACACTTTTGCTGAACTCATTCTACTAGAAAATTGAAATAAATACATTAATCTCCCTAAAATGTATTTATTTAATTACATTTATTAATGTACTCTAGACTTGTTTTTTCAGTTCTTCTTTACAATTTGCTACACACGGCGCTAATGTTAAAAGTTAATAAGTAAGATTTTTTTCAACTATTCTAAAAGTCTTTTTCTAAATAAAAACCTGTACCTGTATTACTCACACTGCCTTTTAAAATATGTGTGATGCTGGCCTGGGGAGGGATGATCCACATTGGCAGTGAAACCAAACACAAACCCAGATACACAGTCCAGAAGCAAGGCAGAGCTTTTATTTTGACATCATTAGAACAAAACATAGTCTAATCTGGCTTATCTTTCTACATTCTCTCCTGCCTGTGTTCTTTCCAGACAGTATCTTAAAAGCGTTAAAAGATTTTACGCTACATTCCTAAAAAGCATATAGCTGTCTTATATTAGGGGAGGAGCCCAGAACAGAGTTCTTGGGGCACATGAGAGTCCCTCCACCTATTCTTTGTCACACTTGACTGCATATGGATACTTGTATTACATTGTATTACATCGTAACCCCAGTAACAGATGACACTGGCTGCAACATTTACACTTGATACTGCAGATAATTCTCTTTACAACATGGCATTGACACATATGATCTGCATGCATACAATGGTAATGAACCCAGCACGTGTTGTCTTACATGTAGTTGACAAGCTTACAGTGAGACAGACTAATCCCAGTAAAGCACTGAGATGTTTCACTGCTGGTATTTGAATTGGAAATAACTTGAGGCAGCTGGATTCTTAGCTGCTATTGAAATCTGGAACTTCGGAAGGAGTGAGAGCCGCAGAATGACCATAGGAGCTTGGCTAAGTTTAAGCTTTCCCAGAGGAGTGGAAGAAATACTCTTTCATGCTCCTTGTGGACACACTTGCCTGTCCCTGCCTCTGTACTAATGACCTTTGCATGAAATTAGCACATGCTGCCAACTGCTCTGTTCTGTCTCGCTAGGGCCTGAGCAAATGTTATAGTAGCCCGTTAGCAATACCGCACTCATTCATGTATAGTCTCTGAATGTCGGCTCATGCTGCCTTTCCACTTTGAATAGTCTAACGCCATAAGCAAGGAACAAAGGAGTGGAAAAACTGCTCCAGCGGCGACCATAAAAAAGACAGGTTGTTAAGGGGGTCCCGGTAATTCATTCAGAATATAGAGGCCTGTCTGCGTTCCCTATCACAACACAGCCTCCCTCAGAAGACTTAAGACTTAAACCATGGAGCGTGTGGTGGGGGCTGTTAGCTGCAGATCAGCTGAGAGGAAGATAGAGCTTACATTGCATATGATAGTTGTATTGTATGAGAAAATATTTTGGGGATAAAATAGAATAGAACAGAATAGAATAGAATATCCAAAGCAGATCATCTGTTGCCATTTTTTTTTTGTCCTGTGCATCTTCCTCTTTCACATTAACCGTTTGCACGTCCTCTCTCTTTGTCCCTCTTTGTCAGCAGTAGCGGTGGGGGAGCGGTGGCCTAGTGTTTAGGGACTAGGTCCCAGGATCGGAAGGTCAGGGGCTCGAATCCTAGACCAGTCGGTTGCCCTGAGGTATCCTTGAGCAAGGTACCATCCCCATCACTGCTCCCCGGATGCTTTAAATAGCTGCCCCCTGCTGTATGTATGTGTGGGTTAAAAGCAGAGGTTGCATTTTGCTGTATTTCACTGTGTTCTGTGTTTCACAATGACAAATAGTCACTTTCACTTGTCCTTCTTTGCCTCTTGCCTAGCAGCTCCATCCTCAACATCCTTCTCTGAATATATCCCTCATCTCTCCTCTGCACATGTCCAAACCAATGCAGTCTTGCTTCTCTGACTTTCTCCAAATGATCCAACTTGAGCTGTACCTCCAAAGAACTCATTCACAATTCTGGCAATCTTGTCACAGATCACTCTTCTCCACCCATTCCAACATCCATGAACTCTCTTCTTCAACTCTCTTCCAGGCTTCCTGTTACCCTGTACTTTTAGCCCTAAGGAGGACTAAGTCCTCCCTTTATTTAGCACTCATGTATTCTGTTAATCATACAACGCTGTCGGCCCAAACATGTTCCATAATCATTGAAGGAGACATTGCACCACATACACATATAACCCATTACCTCTGGACATTAAGCTCCAGGAGTCGGAACAATTTAATGTCCTAAATAATCATAAAGAACATGGATCGAATCTGACACTATTACCTCTGCCTGTCTGACTGCAGGCTGCTTGCAGATTGTCTACAGAGAAGTCTAAACTCCAATTAGGTTCACTGCAATAAATCAGAAGGTTTATCAAACTAAACAATTATACCATCTATCTTATAATACTCTCTAAGATGGCATATTAAATATATATATTTTGATTAACATAAAAGGCTTAACTCTTAAGAAATCTGGAGCTCCAGACTTCAGTTCAAAATGGATCAGAAGCTTCACCAGCCTTTTGACAGCTGGTCCAGTTATCCACCTGCATGGCTTCTCTCTTCACTCTTATGCAGATGATACTCAGCTAAACGTCATTCCAGCCAGATGACCCTAATATATAGGTTTGTGTCTCAGCCTGTCTCTCTGATTTCTTCACATGGAGGAAGAAATACTACTTTTAACTTAATACCTCTCAGGCTGGACTTCTAGTCATCCCAGCACAGTATGTATTTCCACAGTCTATCCATCATGAAAGTGAAAGTGACAACCCTTGTCATTGCAAGGTCACAGCACAGCACACAGTGAACCACAACAAAATTGGACTCTGCATTTAATCCATGCACTCGAACACCATGCAGCAGTGGGCAGCTATTGAAAGCACCCAGGGAGCAGTGACAGGGATGGTACCTTGCTCAAGGGTAACTCAGGGCAACCTACTGGTGAGGGAATTGAACCCACAATCTTCTGATGCAGGGGGCAATTCCCTAACCACTAGGCCACCGCTGCCCCTAGACAATTTAAATCAAGAAATAAATATCTGAATATACGTTACATAATCGAACAACAGTCTTATAACGAGAAACGATAGAAGTACTAACTAGATTATAATGGTGCTACAAAGCTACAAAGCAATATAAAAATGTGAGTTGTAATCTCTCCACAACCAAGCTTGTGAGAAATGTGGGTATCATGACTGATGATCAGTTGTCCTTTTCTGACCATGTTTCTGACTATCTGTCTCTCAGTTGTGTTGCTTTGTACTTTACAAGTTTTTTTAAAAGCATCTGTTGCATGAGAAAATGTAAATGTTAACTTATGTTGAGTACCAATCTTCAAGTTATCAATGTATAATGGACCTCAGATCAGCGTAAACTCAGCTGATGCTCTGAAAGGGTTCACCTTAGTTTGTGTTTGTGGGCTGTCCACTTTTCAGTTTACAGGTCTTATTTTTTCACCTTATTTTCGTTTCTTTATTTGTAAAATTTGATTTCACCCACGGCCTTTACTGTGCCAATATTACTGCATGCAGTTTGATATTCAAAAAAATTTACCAAGCATAAATTACGAGACACTTTTCATTAGAACACGTGTTATTGCCACCTCAGTTCTGACCCTATAAAATGTCTAAAATATAATAAATAGAACATAGTAGTAAATATAGCACAGACTGTGTCAGTCAGTCATTTTCTGCCGCTTGTCCCAAGCGGGTTCGCGGGGGGGTGCTGGAGTCCATCCCAGCTCACACAAGGCGAAGGACGGGGGACACACCCTGGACAGGTCGCCAGCCCATCACAGGGAGGAGCGTGACAGGGACGGCACCTTGCACAGACTGTGTATTTTTCTTTTATCTAGAACCTCTGAAGCTGTTTTTAAAGTGTACTTGATTTTTTTTCTCATATCTGGATGTTGTGAAGGCCTGTTTTGGGCATTAAAAACTTGTTATTTAATAAAATGCTTTAGATGTGTCACAGTTTGAACATTTGATTCCCTGACCTACTGGCCTGTAGGTTTCTGAAAGAGGAGATCTTGAAAGTGTATAGTGTTCGTAACGGAGCTGATGAGTAAATTGCGAAAGAGTTAATTACATCTCTTCTTAATCCCCAGGAGATCCCTCAGGAAGATGTTTCCACAATCAGGGAAATCTATCGTCTTTGACAGCTTTCCAGATCCATCCGACACCTGGGAGATCATCGAAACCATTGGAAAGGGGACTTATGGCAAGGTCTACAAAGTGCTAAATAAGGTCAATGGCAGCAAGGCGGCTGTCAAGATATTGGATCCAATTCATGTGAGTGATGTTTGTTCAGTGAGAGAGGACAGTGGGTGTTGTTACCTCTCTGAAATGTAGTGCTGCAGTGACTGCTTCTTGAACTAATTCTTATTTACCATATGAATAAATGAATGAATGAATGAAATTCCTGTGCTGGCACACTGGGAACTGTGAGCAGTGAATTTGTTCTCTGCATTTAACCCATTCAAACACACCAGTAGTCAACACATGCACATCAGAAGCAGTGGGCTGGACCTGGGGAGCAGTGTTGGGAACAGTACCATATTTTCCAAAACCAGTTTTCAATCCAGTTTGTCTCATGCATTCATAAATGCATACGTTCATGTTTTATTCCATACTATACGTGGAACGAGGTACGGTTCAGGATAGCCAGTCAGAAAGGAAATCATGTATCGGTCCTAAAGATCCAGAGACAGAAACAGCAGTCTAGAGATAATGTGATCATGTGTGGTTTGAAAATGGCTCTGCATGGTTCTGTTATTGGTACATAATAAAGCGTTCTGAAGGGCATCTCTTGGAAAAAGATTCAATTTGCCTGAAATTAAGCAATTTCCTCAAACTTAAAGTGACTATTCTTGTCATTGCGAGGTCACAGCACAGCACACAGTGAACCACAACAAAATTGGACCTCTGCATTTAACCCATGCAGCTATGAAAGCACCCAGGGAGCAGTGACAGGGACAGTACCTTGCTCAAGGGTACCTCAGAGCAACCTACTGGTGAGGGGTTTGAACCCACACTCTTCCGATTCTGTGGCTGAGTCCCTAACCACTAGGCCACCGCTGCCCCTAGACAATTCAAATCAAGAAATAAATATCTGAATATACGTTACATAATCGAACAACAGTCTTATAACGAGAAACGTTAGAAGTACTAACTAGATTATAATGGTGCTACAAAGCTTTTTATAAATGCAAGTGACTGTGTGATCAAGGTTGGTCTCTGACGTCACCAAACCCCTCCGCATCCTTTAATTCTCTAAGGGAGTTTCTGTACAGTCACACAGGTAAAGTTGTCATTTCACATTAACACGTTTGTCTGGGTTTTCATTCGTGCCGTGAGTATTTATACCCTGCAGTGTGTTTATACCCTCTCTTGGCCTCATGTTCAACAATGTACACCTACCCAAAGTCACCAGCTAACTCACCTAACAAGGACCCTTTCTGATTAGGAATGGCACACCTGTGTCTAAAAGACAAGCTGTAGGCTTTCTGTTGCACTTCCTGTCCTGCTGCCCCCTCTCTTCCTCCCCTCTCACTTTTCTTTATTTTTCAAATTTGGCCAAATATAACCCCATCATAACACAAAGTCCAATCGACTTGGTCATGTTCAGATGGCTCTCAAGGCAAAGGTACTGTTTGTATTCATTAACATGGCCTGCTTTTAAAGGCCCGGGGTCGGAAAGGCAGGAGTGCATCAGCAACCAATAGCTTTCATTGTGTTCAAAATTGCTCATTCAGATTGCATAAAGCCAAATTATTTTAAATGTACTCCAACGGGCAGCATCTTTGTGTCCTAGTTAAGCATGAGTGTTTATTTCCGTTGAGTTCCAAACAAAAAAAGGTTGAGCTCAGAGTTGTTCTCTGTAGAGAACACTTAGCTCTCAAGCCTACTGCAAATTCAAATTGAGGATATTTTTTAGGCAAAAATAAAAGCTAGGTTTAAAAAATCTAAATCTTTGCACAGAGTTGGGTAATTCTGTGAAATTGGCTTTGTTGCTATGGTGATGCATTTGATGCATGACTGTATTTGATGTGTTCACTTTATGTCCGAATGCTTGGCTCATACAACATTTACCGAAAACTGTCTTTTTGCTCCTGTCTTTTCTGGGAAGGAACACAGTAGACTGTTGTGAGGATTTGATTGCAGCGACAAAAGTGCTACTCAAGTTGACAATTAAAGATCTTGATCAAAAACACCCCTCCATCTTATTCTCATGGTATTGGAAGTTGCTCCATTCTCCTAAGTGTCTTCTGATATTCAGGCCTGGGTTAAATAACACTGGTGGGAATGCATGTCTTTTAAAATAATAGTCTAATGAATTGAAAACTGTATTTTTCCATATCTTAGATAGATTCTCATTAGAATGAATGTTTTCCCATATTCCTCATAACTGCTGAGCAATTACTTTAAGCATTATCCTTACTTTAATCAACTGGTTGATTGACTTCAACTAAAAAGCTCTTGGGCAAGAAATCGAGTAACTATTTTCTTACTATTCAAGAGCCAGATAGGAAGTGCTTAGTATGAATGCAGTAAGCCCTTTGCATCAGTTTCAGGTTCAGATGGGAAGCACTCTGCCTGTGTCTTATGTATGAAGCATGTGCAGGTCGCTACAGTGGATCAACCATCTCCATTTCTTCCGGTCCTCTGCATCTTCCTGCTTCAAACCAATCACCTGCATGTCCTCTCTCACCATGTCCATAAACCTCCTCTTTGGTCTTCCTCTTTCCTGGCAGCTCCATCTTCAACATCCTCCTTCCAATATAATCCTCATCTCTCCTCTGGACATGTCCAAACCAACGCAACCTTGCTTCTCTTGTCTCCAACATGTCTAACCTGAGCTGTCCCTCTAATATACTCATTTCTAATTCTCTCCATCCTCGTCACACCCAACGAACATCTCAGCATCTTTAACTCTGACACCTCCAGCTCCGCCTCCTGTCTTCATCAGTGCCACTGTCTCCAACCTATACAACATAGCGGGTCTCACTACTGTCCTGTAACCTTCCCTTTTACTCTAAACACTCCAGCCACTCTTCTCCACCCATTCCAACCTGCCTGCACTTCACCTCTCTTCCACCCTCGCCATTACTCTGAACTGTTGATCCCAAGTATTTAAACTCCTCCACCTTTGTTACCTCCACTCCCTGCATCCTAACCAATCCAATTTCTTCCCTTTCATTCACAATCATGTATTCTGTCTTTAACCTACTCACTTTCATTCCTCTCCTCTCTAGAGCAGATCTCCATCTCTCCAGGTTCTCCTCAAGCTGCTCCCTACTCTCACTGCAGATCACAATATCATCAGCAAACATCCACACTCCACCGGTTAATCAGATTTATTTAGTATCAGATAAGCTATGAACACTCAAACACTCACCCACTCAGACACGTAGAGAACATCCAGGCTATAAACACCCAGGCCTAATTACTGACAGCCCTGTTCAATCTAAAAACACTTCCAAGAGAAATTAGTGCAAAACAGCTTCATTAGTTGATCCAAGTTTGGTAAATCACACCAATTCCAGTGTCAGTGCTGACCTGTGTTATATGTTTCAGGATATTGACGAGGAGATAGAGGCGGAGTACAACATCCTGAAGGCATTGTCGGACCATCTGAATGTGGTCAAGTTCTATGGGATGTTCTACAAGAAGGATCTTAAAAATGGAGATCAGCTGTGGCTGGTGCTGGAGGTAAACGATCCTGCTTTTTTACTTATATCCTTAATCTGGAGCACAGCTGCTTATTTCAGAACTGCTGAAATGTTTAGAAGTTCCACAGTGTAGTTACGTGTTTATAACCAGTATGATTTGCATGAATGTATTGAGGTACAAGCCAACACCTTGGATACTACTGACTGAAATGTTCTCGTGAATCTTCTGCTGCAAAAGCACTGCAGAGATCTCCACCGAAGTTACCTTATCAAGTATTTGTGAAGCACTTGTAAAAGAAAAAAATTATTTAATACATAAATTCTGTTTTAATACAAAATATACTGTTCACTTTTAAGTTCATGTTACCCATAGGCCAATGGAAATGAAGCTGCAAAACTGTTTTTCAGCCTGCACAGCATTTTAAGCAAGGCACAATACAGGGCAACCAATGGAAACAGAGCTCATTTACATATGTCAGTCTTAAAGGTACAGTAACGGCTTGTTTAAAACCAATATAAAGAGGTTGAATTTAGTCACTGACTCTTTCAAACCACACCTGCAGGGCAGTTTCTTGAGAATGCTGATACTGTGTCTGAAAGTTCAAAGGATACCAGGCTATTTTCAACTTTGTGAGAAAAAGTGTTGGCCTTAGGTCTTAGGATTTTCCGATCCACTTCCCCCAGAGGCCTTTCCAAATGTCAAGGTCTCTACGGCACCGAGGGAGGGTGACCTCGTCTGTCAGCATGTTTCGCCTGGGTGATACTGGGAACGGCCTGTCCTTGATCTTTGACCCATGCTTTTACCTGTTTCCACTGTGCCAGGTGGGCGTCACCAGAAGGAGCTCAAAAACTGATTGCTTTAAAAAGCAATCCAGAGTCAAGCATATCTGAGAATGACCTCATCTGGAACTGCCAGAATTACCTTTTTACATAAAGATTGAGGTGAAGTGTTTCCCCGTGCAGCTTAGATTACATAGATTCCTCATGCAGCATAGACTGGACCTTAGTGCCCCTAAAACCTAAATTAGCCTTCAGAGCAGACTCTGCGCTCTTAACACATTTACAGAACATCAAGGAAACTTCTAATCTAGTTAACTTTGTTGGTGAAGCACATTCTTGACTCTCACATTAAATGAACGGAATACTTTATTATTCTTATTTCCTTTTTGACCATTTCTTCTGGCCGTTATAAAATTTTAAAAGTGTAAACTGTAACTCCATCTGTCATTTTCTGTGCCACTTATCTTATCCACAATGCTGGAGTCTGTTCAGTGCTCGTAGGACGAAAGGCCCTGGACAGGTTGCCAGTTCATTGGAGTTCAGAAAGAGAACAGGTTGCCTCGTGTTGGGAATTAAACCCAGACCCTATTTGCTGTGATGCAACCACTAAACCCTGTTTCTCAGTGTTCCTGTAAACTGTAGCTATTCTTTCTAAATAAAAAAAAGATAAAAATAGCAGATGCAAGATATTTAAACTTTCTTTTTATTTATTTGTTATTACTAAAAAACAACCAAGAAAGTAGTCCATGAGGGAATAATGATAGAAAACAAAGAATGCAGTGAGTATATAGACATTTCTGCTTTTCTCTGTTGAGCTGATCTGCAGCTCCCTGTTGTGGTCAGTAAATGCTCCTTTAGCAAAAGTGGGACATCAGTCCAATCCCATTGTGCTTGAGAGGGCTTTAAAAGGGATAGTCCACTTTATCCCACCGTATGGGTAACACCGAATGAAAGTGTGACGAGTAATTGAGTATGATCCTTTTGTGTAATGCACGTTAGCACCTACAAGCTTTTACCTAATAACCCTAACGTTTGCATTAGTGAAGTTTTCTTTAATTCATGCTTGGTGTAGTGTGTGACCTTACTCTGAGGAACGCTCACATCATCCTGTAACATGAACTCTGAGGATTGCGCTGTTAAGCTGGCCATCTGTCAGGGTGCTGGTGTAGGTAGTTTTCAGGTGCTTTACTGTTGTCTCTGTCACCCGGCTTTTACATAGCGTGCCAATACAGTCTGAGCTAAGCCTTCAGAATGGCTGATCTGATTTCTGGACACCAAAGAGAGATTTGACTGGCTAGAAGGTGTATAACTGATTAATTTAGTGGTAAAATCTTAGCGTGCACTTGTTAGGCTCAGGTGGGAGGGTTCTCCTGGAGTTTGAATCTTTTGCTTTGGTCTGTAGATTGAACACATATAGTATGCTGCAGTCAGTGAGCTTAAAGTTCACTTCATTTCCTGCCTCACATGTATAGCAATAGAACTGGGATTGTTAAAAACCATGAGCAAAAATAGGGATGGGGCACAGTGGTCAGCAGTGGAGGACTAGCAGTCAGTAGTGTAGGACCAGTGGTCAGCAGTGTAGTACCAGAGGTCAGCAGTGTAGGACCAGTTGTCAGCAGTGTAGGACCAGAGGTCAGCAGAGAAGGACCAGTGGTCAAATGTATAACACCAGTGTGCAGCAGTATCGTCCCAGTGGTCAACAGTAAAGTACTCTGTATTCTTTTCCAGTCTGGTTCCTTTATGTTCTCCTGGTGACTATAGTTTCCTCCAGGAGCTCCAGTTTTCTCCCACAGGGATGGTAAGTCAGGTGGACTGAAGAATGATGATCTGCAGACCCAGTTAGCAAACTAGGGGGTCAAGTCTTGTTCATTTTTATAGCTCACAGTAAGTGGCTGTGTCCTAAACCACATCCATAAGTCTGCAGCACTGTATGAAGAGCTGTACAGAGAAGAGGATGTGTTTGCTCTAAAGCTTAGGGTGAATATTGGCTGCTAATGTTGGTTATGTAAGCCTCATAGCTCAGTTCTAATCTGTAGAAGCAACACTGAGACTCCAAACATAAGGTAGCTGATCTGGAGGACGTGGAGAACCATGTCAAAAAGATTTTACTTCAATTTGTTGTGTAATGTAAGATAATTAACTCAACGATACATGTTGTCTTATTCTCTGGCTTTATCAGGGAATCGTGTAAGTTACATGTTACTAATATTTCCCTCCTTACTCTTTTTTTCTGGAAAGAGCTTTGCATGTCAGTATGCAAACTCTTTAATGCAAAATCCACACCTTAGCAAAGCAAATCGGAGGGGCTAATCCCCTCGCCTGCATCAGAGTCTGTCAAGCTCACATCTGTAGTCCGGAGGACATGTGCATGCGGTGCAGGAGAGGGGGTTAAATTGCTATGGTTACAATCTGAACTGTAATTTTCTGCATTTCAGAAGGCAACCCTCTGATTATGGGGAGAACTCGCGCTAAATTGTGCCCTCCACTTTATTGGCTCCTCATCAGCTGCATCGGGGCTCGTACGTCTGTCTCTTTTGTGCGCTGGTTTCTAATTATGGATGTGGAGAGATCCTGGAGCTTTCATCTCCTTTCAGAAGGGCCTCGGCCTTTTAGACCCTGTCTCCTCACCAGCACATTAGAACTTCAAAGAAACCGGGCAGGCAGGGGTCTTGATATTGTTGTTCAAAAGTTGTCCTGCAGCTTCGTTTCAGGCTGTTGTGGTCAGTAATGATAAGAGAATGGCCATAGCAGGGGGTTACAGTTCATTATTTAAGCCCTCTTACACCTGCTGCACTGTTTGTTTGCTTGTGAGTTTCATTTGTTTAATGCAGGAAGTAATGGCTTTTCGGGGGCATGCGCAATTAGAGTCCTAGATTAAAATGATGTGCACTGAATTTCATGTCAGAAATATCGTGATTAATAGGATTACCTTGATTGCAAGACTGAACTGCAGACAGAAATGGCTGAATTAATGAGGGTGTTTTGAGTTGATTGTCTATGTTGAAAGGGTCTATCATATTTGATCTTCTTTCGTTCACTGCTTAGAGTTTGTCAACGTAAGAGGCAGTGTCTTACTCCCAATGTGGAGGGGCAAGGCCACCTTTGGTCACTGGGACTTTTTATGGTTTGTCTGCTCCTATGAACCTGGGAGCTGTGCTCTCTGGAGCATGAACCTCCTGGTAGTTTTACTAGTTCTCCAGCAGAGCATAAAGCCCCTGTGAACAGTCCTCTTAAAAATATAGGCACTTAAATCAGAGGAGGGTTACTGGAGTCAGGCCTGGGAGTGCAGTGCAGCTCTAAACAACTGCTGGTTTCACCTGCTACTAGATCCTGTAAGCCTCACTGTAAAATAGCCATAGGGTCTCTCTTGTGAGCCCACCAAATGCAAGAGGAGGAAAAAAGATGGGTTGCAAAGACACAAAAGTGCCAAAAGTTGCAGAGCCCTCAACAAATTGTACTACTTAGAAACTTTGAACTTGATGATGAATCCTAATGTTGAGGTACTGACTCTGGTATGCATAATAGCAATGAGGGATATTGAAATATTGGATGGTGTATATAAACAGTAAAGTTTAGTATAATACATACTTGTGCTTGGCTCCAAAAACAATACAGCACAAGCTCCAAAGCATTAGGAACCCCCTCCTAATTAGTCAATTCATTGACTTTACAGTGGACTTACGATTGTGCAAATGAACAGACAGCTTGCATAATCTCTTCAGAAAAGCTCTGGTAATTGAAGGGGACTCTTTAGAGCAACTGTGCGTGAGCCTAAGGTGACCATTCCCAAAGCCGTGTCAGATACAGCAGCATGAAGGCACGGCTAAGCTAATTTAGCCTTTGGTCATTCGGCGTGCTTAACAGAGATAAAAATCTTAAAAGTAATCATAATTAAATAAATATTCAAACCAATATTGCAGATAAGTAGAATTTAAGTTAAATAAGTTAAAGGGTTGGAGCAGAGGTGGCCTAGTGTTGGAAAGCCTTTGAATCCCAGACTAGTAGGTAGCCCTGAGGTACCTTTGAGCAAGGTACTGTCCCCATTACTGCTCCCTGGGTGTTTTAAATTGCTGCACATGTATGTTATTTTTTAACTGGTAACATTTTGGGGTGGATCTGATGTCCACGGAGAGCTTATCCCAACAACATAATAGCTAAAAGGCATTTCACCCTGTTTAGTTTCAGCTCAGGGCACCACTCACTGACCAGCTTCTGCTGATCAATGAGAACCATCGGTTTATCCAGTCGTTTTGGAAGTATATTTAGGGCCAAAACCATCAAGTGACTTATAAACAAGTAGTGCTTTCAACTCAGTTCTGTATCTGATTGGAAACCGTTGTATGAACCTGAGGATTGGTGTGCTCTCCTTTCTTGGATTAAGTTGGGGCCGCATTATTTCAAATAAGCTGCAAAGACTGCAATCTGCATCTTTTATCCCATCATATCATTTGCTCGTCCGTAAATATGCAGGATGTATTTATAAATGTTTGGAGTATTGTATTTCACACTGTCACCTACTGATAATGATACTCTCCCTCAGCATAAGTGTATCTAATTTATAAAAATCCGGAAGTCTATTGTCTATGAATTGAAGTGTGGCCTTTTATCATGTGATCTTATAGTCTCCATGCCTACATTGATCTCTCCGCAGGCCCTTTGAAATGCAGCCCTTTCCTGACCTGAGCTGAGGTGTCTGGCTTTAGCCATCATTAATTGACAATGAAGTTTAAAATGGCTTTGTTTGTCAAGGCTTTCTCATTAAATGGCTGGAGAAAGCGGATACCCAGGACCTTATTTAAACGCGCATGATAAGGTTGCCCACAAAACAGGTGCTTCTCCTTGAAGAGTCCACACTCCTAGAGTAGATGAACGTGGGTCAAAGGTCACAATTGCAGATATAAAGTCAGAGTCACTGAGGAGTGTGCTGTTCTCTGTTGTGCCTCTTCATTTATTACCCTTGAGCAACAAGGAAATAAGCTGACCTGAACTAAAGAAGACCAAGATTTGACAAAAAAATATAAGCTAGAGGATCGGACCAGAAATATGAAATGAGAAGAAAATGCAAAGAGAGAAACACTTGGCATGAAACTAAGAGCACTAAAACTACAATCACTCAATTAAGGGAACTGTTTCATGAAGATTTCTTAGATGAAAGTGAAAGTGACTACTATTTGGCAGTGTGAACCACGGCACAGCACACAGTGAGACACAACGAAATTCAACCTCTGCTTTTCACCCACACGCACCATGCAGCAGGGGGCAGCTATTCAATGCAATGGTGGGGACAGTACCTTGCTCAAGGGTACCTCAGAGCTACAAACTGGTCTGGGATATGAATCTAATCGCTAGGCCACCGCTGCCCCATTCTCTGCGTTTAACCCACACACAAATGTTCAGCAGGGGGCAGCTATGTCCAGCACCCATATACACCTTTCAACAGGGGGCAGCTAATTAAAGTGAGTAGTGATGGAAACAGTACCTTGCTCAAGGGTGCCTCAGGGCAAATTAATGGGTGACAATGACAGAAACCAAAAGAAACACTTGCAAATGGTCAGAGAAGGGAAAGACACTGAAAACCAGTCAAAAGCAATAAAATAACAACACGGGCATGTTGCAGACTCAGACAGGAACCAAAAAAAGTAAAAAACACTGATATTAGTTTTCCTGACTTTATATATGGCACTTAAATATACTTGTCCTCAGTCCAAAGCGAGATTGTCCAATTGTCCCCTTGACCTGGTGTGCATGTCTTTGGACTGTGACAGGAGGTAGTGCTGGCAACAAGCAAACCTAAACAGAAAGGACCCAGGCCATCCCAACTGGGAATTTAATCCAAAGCCCTCTCATCTGGGGCCATTTTAATACCAAGCCTAATTAAATCTAGGTTTAAATTCAACCATAAAGACCTGAACCTTGAGACAATGGACTGATAAGTCTACATTTTAATATACTTAATTCACAATATCGGTAAAATAGTAAGTAATTAGTTAAGGTATTCCTATAGTGTATCATGATACACAATAACTGCCAATGAAAAGCTCAGGATGGGATGTGAGATTGAGGCTCAAACCGTAGAGAATAAACCATGTAACCATTAAATTGGGCATTTTTGTTGGTAATTGTTTTAATGTTAAATTTAAATGATCTCTTTAGAGAAATGTTACATCAGGTATACAAACGCCACAAGAATCGCCAGATCAAGTGAGGTGCTGTCAGTTAAACTGTCCAGCTTTTTCTCCGAGCACCAAGACACAAAATTCATCTCAAACAAGGAAGGATGTCCACACATTTTTGTCATGAAGTCGCTGTGGTTAAAGTGTGAGCTTGTTCTCGTGCCACTGACAGTCACATTGTGGTTAGCCAGTGTAAATCCAGCCCAGCAGCTTTGATTTACATGCAGACCACAGACCGTTTATCACTGCACATACTGACACAGAGAGCAATGATACTGAACTGAACATAACAAAAGATACAGGCACAAAACGAAAGCACCACGGTTACTACGGAGATGACCCCTGTGAATGACTGACGCTCTGCTCTGACTCCTTGGGGCTTGTAAAGCCAGCCCTCAATGAAGCACACCTGTTAACTCATGAGCCCAGGTGTGCTCAGTCAGAGCAGAGCACCATCCACTGTGTTAACTTATGTTTTACAGTATTATCTAAGGAATAGCAGAATAAATAAAGTGTATTTCAAACAGCATAATAATACGTATGTTAATTAGTACAAATATTTACTACATATTTCTAAGGCTGGGAGATTTTTCTGTTGCCAGTCAGCCTGGTTCCTGTGCATTTGAATTTATTTGAATAGATTTATTTATTAAAACATCTAGTTAAATCCTATCAGTCTAAAATCGAACCGCCCACGACTATGTTCATTTTTCTTAGTGCTGGTTCCCTGCATCACACACCACCAGATGAACATTTTAAAATATCATTTAAAGCACTTATATTTTAGATTTTTTCACTATAATTTTGTATACTTTTCACAATTTTTCTGTGCTCCTGCACATTTTCTGCTTTTACTTTGAACTCAATACTCAAATAATTAGTTTCTCTTTAGTCGGTTAGAAGACATCACAACAAAATGCTTTCCTGCACTTAACCCATCAGGGGACAGTCCTTTGCTTAAGGGTACCTCGGCATTACTTACTGGTCTGGCACTCAAACCCAGTTCCAGTTATGGGGCCTATTCCCTAACCAACAGGTCACCCAGTTGATGGTGTTTTTGGTCATGAACAGGGATCCCAGACCAGTAGGTTACCCTGGGGTACCCTTGAGTAAGGTACTGTCTCCATCACTGCTGCCCTGGCACTTTAAATAGCTGCCCCCTGCTGCACAGAGTGTGTGGGTGAAATACAGAGGAAGCTTTGTGGTTCACTGTGTGCCGTGCTGTATTTCACAATGACAAAAAGTCACTTTCACTTCCTTCACTTCACTTCACTTCACTTCATGACCTTCCAATTATGGGGCTTATGCCCTAACCACTAGGCTGCCAAGTTGTTGGTGCTTTTGGCCATGAACAGGATCATGATACCTTGCTCAAGGGTACCTCAGGGCGACCTACTGGTAAGGGATTCAAACCCACTGTCTTCCTAATCCCTAACCACTAGGCTGAACCAGGGCATTTATGAATCTGTTGCCAGTTTGCTTGTTTTCCATCCTTTGACCACTCCTGACAGGTACTAATCACTGCAGGAGCATCCCTCAAAACCAGCCTCTGACCCAGTTCTCTTGGCATCACAGCATGGCCCCGTGCTAAAGCTGCACAGATCTTTACGTTTGTCCATTTTTCCTGCTTTCAATACATCAACTTCATGAACTGACAGTTCACTTGCTACCTTATAAGTGTAACAAGATAATTAATGTAATTCACTTCTCGGTGGTTTTAATGCTATGGCTGATTGATTAAATAGACAGTGAAAGCCAGCAGGCAGATTGGCAGCAGGTGCAGAAGAATCCTGACAGAATTAGCCCACTCTCTCTTCCAGCTGCATGTGAAGAATTATGTTGACGTCTTGTCTGTAGATAACATTAATAATGTGCCTTCAGCCTGCTAAAGTTAATCTGGAGTGATAAGCATGAGGTGAAAAATAAGCCAAAGCCAGGAATTAAAGAACATTTTTTTATAGAAAATGTGTGACTAAACTGTCTTGCCCAAGCTCCATCTTTCTGCAGCAGCATTTTGCATGTCAGCTCAGCTCCCCTTGAAGCTTCTCCCTCAGAATGCCAGCTCTGCTTTCTTGGATGACACCGCTGATTCAGCTAATGGTAATGATTGTATAAGATGTTTGCATGAAAACCAACGACACGCTCTGGCGTGGGACTTCACCGGGGCAATAAGCCTCTCATGCTGGAAGTCATTAATGCAAACATCGTAAATGCTGCTGGAGCCACGTCATTTACCCATGACACAATCTCACGCTGGGAATATTAATCTCTCACCCACTCAAAACAAACAAACAAACCATGATGTGGCATCACAGCCAACAGTAGGCTCTGCTACTTAGTTTGGATTGCAGCAGCCAGCGTTATTGGCCAGTGCCAGCGCCTCAAATTAAAGCCCTGGTCCAAGCATGTGTTTAGACTTTGATTCAAAGTGTCTGATTATGTTGCGCAATAGAGCATTTTTTGTGTGTGTTCAGAATGTTAAATGTATCGTGCTGTTAACATCCTGATGATTTACCAGGAATTTACTAGATTTACTAGAAAATAAAGAATGCTCCAAACTGGGTGGCTTCAGGGTGCATTTGAAGAAGAAAAGGAAAAGCTGCTCTCGGAAACTGATGTTGAGTGTACAGTACTATGCAAAAGCCATGAGCCTCCCCTAATGTCTTTATATTTTGTAGGAAAGTGAGATGGTAGGTACAGGGATGTACTGTACTTGCAACATGTGTGGATACACATACAGACTCTCACTCACTCATTTTCTAAGATGCTTGTCCTATCTGGGGTCACTGGAGTCTATTCCAGCTCTCACAAGGCAACAGGCTAGGAACACCTTCTTTGTCTTTGGACGGTGGGAGGAAACCCACGCGGAGCACATGCAAACTCCACACAGTGTGAATAGAACCCAGGAGCTTCTCGCTGTGAGGTGACAGCACTTCTCACTGCGCCACCGTGCGGCCCTGTAACGCAGCCTGTAACACAAAAAGAAGTGTGTATAATTGTAAGCAGCTCTAAAGTCAATATAAGCTAGGAGCACCGTTATTCTTCAGCACAGCCTGAACTCTCTTAGGCAAACTTTCTTGTCACTATCTCAAGTCATCTTCAGGAATAGTTCTCCAGGCTTCTTGAAGGACTCTTCTCTGGACGTCTTTGGTTTCCTTGTGATGCACCCTTCATGCTAACATTTATGGAATTTAACAGATGATGCAGGGACTTTAAGGGTCTTGCTAAGGAACCCAATGGTGGTAGAGATGAAGGTAGGATTAATACCTATGACTTCTTTGTTCATAGACGCGTATCCTACCTAAGACCACCAACCTGATCATGGGTCAGGGCTGCCATTTATCCACTGATATTCATGTGAATACTAGATAGTAAACCTGATTTTTATCCATCTGGAGCTACAAAGACATGCTCTCTGTCCCTCTCGCAGCTGGACGAGCAGGGAAGTTGGTTTTTATGTTGGATCTTTGGGGGATTTCTGGTATTTAAATGCTGCAATTTGGGGCCAGCACCCCAACCACTAGGCCACCGCTGCCCTAAACACAAGTTAAAGTATTCATGAGATCGTTTGCCTAAAAGAGTTCAGGCTGTGCTGAAGAACAATGGTGGTCAAACAAAAATAGTTTCTCATTTTCTTACAAAATGGAAAGAAAGGAGAGTTCTTCTAAAGAATTCTCAAGCTCTTTCAAGCTTGACATCATATAGGCTTTGTTTTGATATTTTTTAGGCCATAAATTTGACGCCTATCTGTGGCACTCAGTATATCGACGGTGTAAAAACAATGGCATCGGACACCCAGTAGCCTTTATGGATGGCTGTCCAGTAGCCTTTAATTCCGACCGTCCCACAACTGTTGTTCTGGAAAGCCTGTTAATGAAGGCAGGTCAAAATAAAGACCTCCTGGACCGCTATATGTGCATCATGCATCAGATCAATAGCTTTGCTTCTGGATCTGAGATGTTTGCTATAAGCTCTAAGTGGAATGTGCATTCACTGCCCCCCGCTGTTGGCTCAATTAGCTTTCGTAAAATGGCAGCAAAACAGGAACGTGTGCTACACCAGCAGAACGCCCTGTGGGCATGATAAAAACAAGTGCACACAATGGCCTCTGTGTCTCTGAGAATACCACACACACACACACACACACACACACACACACACGCACTGTACAGTTACTCCACTGTTAGTGTTTTCACCTTTCCTCTTCAACTCGGTGACAAATGTCAGCCTCTTAGCCTTCCTGAAAGGCCCCTCCTGCACTTCTTTGTTTAATGTGTCTGTGTCAAGAGGCTGAACCCGTGACTCGATAGTGTGCCGATGTCGCTTTATATTAAAACACTTTAAATGTGCTCTTTCAGCACAGTGGTTGAATCTGCAGCCTCACTTACAGGCACAGTCAAACAGCAGAGCGATGGGCACATAAAGGGACACTTCCACTGAGATGAACATTTAGCCAACCATCTGTAAAAACATGATTTCTCAGATTCTACAGCAGTTGCACATTATTTTACAGTTTAAAGTGAAGGAAATTTCTGATGTGTCGAATTCTGCAATAACGTCACAAATAAATACTTTTGCTTGTCGTGTCATGTGTCATCATGCTGGCAATTGTGTCAAAGAATAATACTGAGCTTTAGTTTTAGATTAAGCTTTATTTGTATTTCTGAAAATGATTTCTGTCTGCTTAACGTTTGCAGCCGTACCTTTGGTGTCATTTTAAAAGAAAAGCCACGTTAGAAACAAACTAAATGACATTTATATGATATTTTTTATAGTGAGAGGAGAATCATTTTGGAAAAAACATTTTTAATTGACTCTTTTATCAATACACACAACACTCACTTATATCAGTATAACAAATACCATTTTTTTGCTTGAGTGTATGCTCATGTATTGCTGCAGACATCCATACAGCCTCTTCTTCCTCGAGGTCGATTTTAGACAGTCCCAAATAAGAGGGTGCTATTGTTGCCTTGGCAACATGTAGGACAATTTACGGTAATTTCAAGAGGGCTTGCTATGGACAAAAGAGCCGTTCCTCACCTTAGCTTTTCACTGACTGCAGCCAAACAACAGCAGCAGCAGCCTAATCAGAGCGCCGGGCTCAATTAACTCTGTATTGTTCTTCCAGCGCAGCCCATTGGATCAGAACACTCACATTTTTCTTCCTACCTAATGTTTCTGATGTAAATGATGAGCAAATGAATTGGTTATGCAGTGCCTTTTTGGCCAGATGGCTCCAAAATAGGTGCGTTTGATGGTTTAAGGTCCAAATTCATTAAAGGATTATGATATAAATACACAGCACTGAGGTTTCTAATTGTGGGGTGGTGCTGATATATTTAATTAATTTGCATATAAGTCTTTTCACATTGTATGGAATATGAGTTTCTTAAATCAGATTTTTTACTGTAATCACATGTAATCGCATAGTTCATTTTGGTTGCTATAGTTACAACACGTGTGAGTATATTACTCGGGGAGGAAAGCAGACGTATTTTTGAGTTTAGATGTGTTTCCAGTTTCTCACCAACCTCACAACAGTTTTTAGCACTTTTTGGAAACCAGAATATTAACCGAACATGACATGGTCTGCTCAAAATGTTAGTTTAAATAGTTCTAAAATTAAAATGAGCATATACATATTCAGATCATTTGTAAGTTTTGAAAGCTGAGCTGAGCTCGGGTGAGGTGAACTGAACAGCACTGGAGTTTAACTGAGTTGAACTGAGAAAAAAAAAAAGTAATTTTAATTTGAAAACATTTTTAATATATAAAATTTGACAAAATTTTGACTGATTTCAATTCAAATGAATCAAATTCAATGATTCTCTGTGTCCATGTTAATTCCTCGGAGCGAAGCCTCTGAAAGGAAGGAGAAATGATGTGAGAATCTATTTTAAATCATTAATTCAAGCCTGACTTTCCTTTTTTAAATTGCAGGAATATGCCAGTCAGTTTCACTACTTCGACTCTTTTTGACCTCCAGGCTATTTACCCTTCAGTTTCTTCTAAAACAGTCCAACCAAGCAGTGCGTGAAGCCTCTGGCAGTGGAGTGACGCCTCTTTAAAACCGAGTCCTGTCTTGTCAAATTGCCAAATGCATTTCAGCTAAATGCAAGCCAGAAACAGAAAAGGTGGATCTGTGTGAGAAGTTATAGACTCGTATTGTGACTAAGCCATTACTGAGCTGACGTTAAATGATGAATAGCAAGACTGAATAATGAAGGATGAATAAACCGAGTAATGAGTGAGGGTAAAACGCTCAGGCTTTTTTATATCAAGTCTGTGTAGTTCCTGTAAAAACTGTTTATGTATTTATCAAATCCCTGCTCGATTTTTCTCTCCATTTGTCAGTTGTCTTTCAACATTTCTGCTTCAATACTCCGATTTCATCATTTTGTAATTGCTTCTTCCACTCCTCACATCAAGGAAGTGGGATTTAATTGAAAGGCAGGACTCCTTTTAAACCAGCCTTTAATAAATGTCCTCATGAAGAAGTAAATCAAACGCAGTCATGATTTGCTCTTATTGCTCATTAACCTGGCTGATAGGTGGTTTTTAACCTCTGTGTCGTATTTTCCTCAGCTGTGTAACGGAGGCTCCGTGACCGATCTGGCCAAAGGCATGCTGAAGAGAGGAGACCGCATGGATGAACCCATAATCGCATACATCTTACACGAGGCCCTCATGGTAAGCTGGGCATCATCATTATCACTTCTGTATTTCTAGCCTATTAGACTTCAGGAACTGCTGAAACTGGGGCAACATCCTTAAAGCTGACCCCCTAGCAGAGATCATGGCAGCCATTGTATGTTTGATTGCAAGCTTTGCTGTCTTTTACTTTTCACATTCAGTGTTTTAAAGCTCTTAAAACATTTTCAGATATGATCAAATTAAATGATAAACAATGATACCAATGTGGCTTGAATCCAATAGGGTTTCTGTCGTTCAGAAAAAAATCTTAATTTATACTTCATAAAATCTTTTAAAAATATATAATTAATTTCAGAGTTGAGCTAAGTTGAGCTGAGTTGAGATAATTTCAGAGTTGAGCTGAGTTGAGATATTTTGAGTTGTGATAAGATGATCTGAGCTTAGTTGAGTTGAGTTGAGCTGAGCTGAGCTGAGCTGAGCTGAGCTGAGCTGAGCTAAGTTGAGCTGAGCTGAGCTGAGCTGAGCTGAGCTGAGCTGAGCTGAGCTGAACTGACCTGAGCTGAGCTGAGCTGAGTTGAGTTGAGTTGCGATGAGCTGCGCTGAGCTGAGCTTAGCTGAGTTGAGTTGAGTTGAGTTGAGTTGAGCTGAGCTGAGCTGAGCTGAGCTGAGCTGAGCTGAGCTGACCTGAGTTGAGTTGAGTTCAGATAAGATGAGATGAGATGAGCTGAGCTCAGTTGAATTGAGCTCAGTTGAGCTGAGCTGAGCTGAGGTGTCCTAAAATATTCCACCATGGTTCTAGTTCTCCCCCATTCTTTGGGTTCTAGCAGCTCGTCTCAGCCCATTGTGAGCTGTGTCAAGTCAAGTTGAGTGAAGTTGAGTTAAGCTGTACTTAAATATTTTACCACTATTCTAAAGGTTTTCCCTTATTCTTTGGGTACTAGAATACAGCTTATTAGAACTCCATCCATCCATTTTCTGCCGCTTGTCCCAAACGGGGTCGCGGGGGAGTGCTGGCATCCAACCCAGCGCACACAGGGCGAGGACGGGGGACGCACCCTGGACAGGTCGCCAGCCGATCGCAGGGAGGAGCGGGACGGGGACGGCACCTTGCTAAAGGGCACCTCGGGGCAACCCATTTGGAAGGGGTTCAAACCCCCGATCATCCGATCATGTGGCCGACGCCCTAACCGCTATGCCACCGCTGCCCCCTATTATTATAGCTTATTAGAACTGTTCTAGAAAATCCAACCTCATTTATATTGTACTAGATTATGCTGTTGCATTTACTATGTTCTAGAGTTTTTGATGTAATTCACGTCGTTCTAGAGCATTTCACTCTGTTAACATGGTTCTAGAACGCTCTTTCTCATTCACTTTCTTTTAAATGTTCAAACGAATTCACATGGTCACCCTCCACATTCACACTGCTCTCATACACTCTGTCCTGTTGCCACTTTTCTTAAATATCCCATCACATTTACACGATTCTAACATGTTCTATCAAATTCACGCCATTCCTGAGTTCTTGTTGGTTTTTTGTGGCGCTCCGTTCTTTAAGAAGAATAACTGATCGGTCAGCTGGATCTCCTTCACAGACGTGTTCCTTGGTGGATGATGGGACATTGCTAGGCTTCATAGGCGAGATGTTTTAGGATGTTTATCCAGCCTGCTGTCCTCTCTGCAGGGTCTCAGACACTTACATGAAAATAAGACCATCCATCGCGACGTGAAAGGGAACAACATCCTCCTCACCACTCAAGGGGGCATTAAGCTGGTTGACTTTGGTAAGTAGGGTGTGTACGTGTGTGTGTGTGTGTGTGTAGGTGTGCATGTATGTATGTAGGTAGTGTGTGTGTGTCTGGTAAAGTGAGTGAGTGGCAGAGAAATGGTGCGCTTGCATGTGGGTCAAAGCCATTACCGCTGAGTGTTTGCAATGCTAATTCAATGCTACTTATTTCCTTTTATTAAGGCCAGAATGCATTTGCAGAGAGTGTGGAGGAGGAGGCCTCTTCCATTACGCCCCCGTCTTTGCTCGCTGTCATCAGACCAGGGCAAACTGGGATCTGCTCTCATTCACTACTGATTTGCTTTCAGTGTTTCATAAGTGTGTGTGTATGTGTGTGTGTCTGTGTGTGTGGAAACAGTGCTGCAGAGAAGGAAGACGCGCACTCCGACGAGCCCGAACTCACTGAGTCACCACGTTCCTTTAGGCTCTCGAGAAAAACAGTGTCTCTTTTCATTTATGGTTAAAAGATGAAAAAAGAATGTGTGGGTTTTTTTTGGTCTTTTTATTTGGCCTGTAAGTGGGACACTTCTTAAGAGCCACAGCCAGCTTTCGTATTTGGACTGCTAGTCGTCATAATGCTTTGGAAAGCTTCTGTAAATGCTCTTTCCCCTCATAATAACTCAACCAATCACATTCTCTCCCCCACACCCACCCTTCCTTTTTCTTTTACGTGTTGTTCTGCGTTTGCTATGCGACACACGTTCGCCGCACACCCCCGCTATTACAAAGCATTCTTTCCCCAGCTCCTAAAATCCATTCTAAATGTAATCTCCTCTCTCGTGATGCACAGCTCCGATCTCGGCCCCCCTTTGAGGAGATAGTTGCTCCCCGTTTCCCCCTTAACAGGCCTATCAGACTCAGTACAGAGGCAAATAAAGCCTGTAATTAGTCTGCCGGATCCCCAGGCTTGGTGAGATAGCAGGGGGAAGACTTTTTTTTCTTAATGAAGGGGTGGGCCTACACACTTGGAGGTGCGGGTAAGAAAAGGGGTCTCAGAATGAGTGATACAAGAAAAGAAAAAGTTCTCAGCTATAGTGGCAATCAGCAGGAAAGCTTTTTGTCTCTTCTGACTAGGACTGACGAGGCCTCTACTGTGACGTCAGTAAACCGTCACTGGTAGATTTCCATCACTCTGCACATGCAGTGTCCTGAAATGCATCACAGTAGAGCAGGGGCAGCAAAAGTCTCAGCTTGTAAGTAAATAAACATACACACTGCTACTCAGTCACTCATGAAGGGCTTGCTGTAGTTTTTACTTTTGTCTGCATTAAATCTAGAGCATAGACATGGAAATATACAGCTCACAGCCATAGTTAGGATAAACAGCTCTGAGGATGGATAGATGGATGTGTGGATGGATGGATGGATGGATGGATGGATGGATGGATGGATGGATGAAAGAATAGATGGATGGACAGACAAATGACATAACATGTGTAAGCAGTTTGTTTATAAATGCAGTTTAACTGAATACAGACCATCACCCAGCACTACCTCATCGTTCTGCCTTTCAGAGAGCAATAACTAAAAACCCATCTGAAATAGCAAAATCTAAATATCTTTCCAATAAAGCAGTTATGTATTGCAATGTGTAATACATATGCATTTTGCATAAAACAAATCAGTCTTCAAGGTTCTCCAAAGTACTTCCACTCATGTTTTGGTGCTGATTTTTCAGACTTCAGGAATCTTGCATCATTATTTGTTCATCTTAGAACCAAATTTCAAGCTCCGAAGCATAATCTTTTAGATTGAAATGTCACATTATGAATCCTTATAGACATTCTTTCAGCAGAGTTGAACAGTTTGAACGGTACTGTACCCCCTTGGTCATAAGCAGGGAGCCCCCATGCAGTCCCATGCTCTCCGCCGAACCATAGCTTTTAAAATTTGTGCTTTCCAAATTTGCATAATTCCTATAATTCCACTTGTGACACTTACGTAAGCAGCGAGGCTATTGAAGTTAATGCAGCCATATTAAGCCAGAGTGTTAATGTGGTATTAGAGAGTGACCCATATTGCCCTTGAGCAGAAACCCCCAGACAGTGTAAACATTTGTTGGAAGGCTGTCCTGTCCTAGTTGAATATGTAGGTGTTTCTGTTTCATGTTATTATTTACTGTATATACAGCAAAAAGAGAGAATACATTAACTCCATATTTACGTTTATGCCTTTGGCAAATGTTCTTGTCAAGAGTGAATAACAATTTAATCATATTAAAGATGAATAAAAGTATTTATTCATTTAAAAAACTATTAAAAGTGATGATAAAGGTGGAGGAGTTTAAATGCTTGGGATCAACAGTTCAGAGTAACGGCGAGTGTGGAAGAGAGGAGAAGAAGAGAGTTCAGGCAGGTTGGAATGGGTGGAGAAAAGTGGCTGGAGTGATTTGTGACAGACGGGTACCAGCTAGAGTGAAACGGAAGGTTTGAAGGACAGTAGTGAGACCAGCTATGTTGAATGGGTTGGAGACGGTGGTGCTGACTAAAAGACAGGAGGCGGAGCTGGAGGTGTCAGAGTTAAAGATGCTGAGATGTTTGTTGGGTGTGACGAGGATGGACAGGATTAGAAATGAGACCATTAGAGGGACAGATCAGGTTGGACGTCTTGGAGACAAAGTTAGAGAAGCAAGGTTGCATTGTTTTGGACATGTCCAGAGGAGAGACGAGGATTATACTGGGAGGAGGATGTTGAAGATGGAGCTGCCAGGAAAGAAGAGAAAAGGAAGATGAAAGAGGAGGTTTATGGATGTGGTGAGAGAGGACATGAAGGTGGTGGGTTTGAAGGAGGAAGAAGCAGAGGACCGGATGAAATGGAGACGGTTGAGCCGCTCCCCCAAACAGGAGCAGCCGAAAGAAAAAGAAGAAGAAGATTTGTATCTGTGTTAAAGGAATGAAGAAGAGACGTTGATACGAAGCACTGGTGTACATTACACTGGATAAGAGCTTCTAAATGTAATATATATATATATATATATAATATAGTAACTTTAGCTTTTTTAATAAATAATTCAGTTTATTATTCTTCTTCTTCTTTTTCTTTCGGCTGCTCCCGTTTAGGGGTCGCCACAGCGGATCAACTGTCTCCATTTCTTCCTGTATTTGCATCTTCCTGCTTCTGTCGCGTCTGTCACAAATCACTCCAGCCACTCTTCTCCACCCATTCCAACCAGCCTGCACTCTCTTCTTCACCTCTCTTCCACACTCGCCGTTACACTGAACTGTTGATTCCAAGTATTTAAACTCCTCCACCTTTGTTACCTCCACTCCCTGCATCCTAACCATTCCACTTTCCTCCCTTTCATTCACACTCATGTATTCTGTCTTTGCCCTACTCACTTTCATTCCTCTCCTCTCAAGAGCATATCTCCATCTCTCCAGGTTCTCCTCAAGCTGCTCCCTACTCTCACTACAGATCACAATATCATCAGCAAACATCATCGTCCACGGAGACTCCTGTCTAACCTCGTCCGTCAACCTGTCCATTACTACTGCAAACAAGAACGGGCTCAGTGCTGATCCTTGATGTAATCCAACATCTACCTTAAATGCATCCGTCACTCCCACTGCAGATCTCACCACTGTTACACTGTCATCATACATATCCTGAACTACTCTCACATACTTCTCTGTAACACCAGACTTCCTCATACAAAACCACAACTCCTCTCTAGGCACCCTGTCATATGCTTTCTCCAAATCCACAAAGGCACAATGCAGCTCCTTCTGACCTTCTCTGTACTTCTCCATCAACACCCTCAGAGCAAACATTGCATCTGTGGTGCACTTTCTCGGCATAAAACCATACTGCTGTTCACTGATCCTCACCTCTTTTCTTAACCGAGCTTCCACTACTCTTTCCCATAACTTCATGGTGTGGCTGATCAACTTTATCCCTCTATAGTTACTACAGCTCTGTGCATCACCCTTATTCTTGAAGATCGGTACCAGTACACTTCGTCTCCACTCCTCAGGCATCTTCTCACTTGCCAAGATTGTGTTAAACAATCTGGTCAGAAACTCAACTGCCATCTCGACTAAACATCTCCATGCTTCCACCGGTATGTCATCCGGTCCAACAGCCTTTCCATTTTTCATCCTCTTCATCGCTGCCCTTACTTCCATCTTGTTTATTTGCTGCACTTCCTGGTTAACTCTTCTCACATCATCCAGTCTTCTCTCTCTCTCATTTTCTTCATTCATCAGCTCCTCAAAGTATTCCTTCCATCTGCTCAACACGCTCTGTTCACCTGTGAGTACGTTACCATTTCTATCTTTAATCGTCCTGACCTGCTGCACATCTTTCCCAGATCTGTCTCTCTGTCTAGCCAATCGGTAAAGGTCCTTTTCTCCCTCTTTACTGTCCAACCTCTCATACAATTCACCAAACACCTTATCTTTGGCCTTCACCACTGCTTTCTTCGCCCTGCGGTTCATCTCCTTGTACACCTGTTTACTTTCTTCATCTCTCTGACTGTCCCATGTCTTCTTTGCCTCCCTCTTCTTTTGAATACACTCCTGGACTTCTTGGTTCCACCACCAGGTTTCCTTATCCTCTTTCTTCCTTCCAGATGTCACACCAAGTACATTTCTAGCCGTCTGCCTTATCACTTCTGCAGTAGTTTCCCAGCAATCCGGTAGCTCTTCAACACCTCCCAGTGCCTGTGTTAACGCCTGCCTGAATTCCACCTTACAGTCCTCCTCCTTCAGCTTCCACCACTTGATCCTTGACTCTGTCCTCACTTTCCTCCTCTTCTTGACCTCCAAGGTCATCCTACAGACCACCATCCTATGCTGTTTAGCTACACTCTCCCCTGTCACTACTTTGCAGTCTCTGATCTCTTTCAAACTGACCCTCCTGCAAAGAATATAATCCACCTGTGAGCATCTTCCTCCACTCTTATACGTCACCCTGTGCTCCTCCCTCTTCTTAAAATAAGTATTAACTACAGCCATTTCCATCCTTTTTGCAAAATCTACAACCATCTGACCTTCAGCATTCCTCTCCTTGACACCATGCCTACCCATCACCTCCTCATCACCTCTGTTCCCTTCACCAACATGACCATTGAAATCTGCACCAATCATGACTCTCTCTCCCCTGGGTACACTCTCTATCACTTCATCTAACTCACTCCAGAATTTTTCCTTCTCTTTCATCTTACAACCAACTTGTGGAGCATAAGCACTAACAACATTCATTATCACACCTTCAACTTCCAGTTTCAAACTCATCACCCTCCCTGACACCCTCTTCACTTCCAAAACACTCTCCACATACTCTTCCTTCAGGATAACACCTACTCCATTCCTCCTTCTATCCACACCATGGTAGAACAGTTTAAACCCCCCTCCAATACACCTGGCCTTACTACCCTTCCATCTAGTCTCTTGCACACACAAAATGTCAACCTTCCTTCTCTCCATCATATCAGCTAATTCTCTACCTTTACCAGTCATGCTGCCAACATTCAAAGTCCCTACCCTCACTTCCACTCTCCTCTCCTTCTCACTCTGGACATGCCTTCCTCCTCTTCTTCTTCTTCTTTGGCCAACAGTAGTCCAATTTCCACCAGCACCCTGTAGGCTAACAGCACTGATGGCGGTCGTTGTTAACCCGGGCCTCGACTGATCCGGTATGGAATTCTGTATCGTTGTCCGCATATTGACTTGGCAAACTTTTACACCGGATGCCCTTCCTGACGTAACCCTCCCTATTTACCCGGGCTTGGGACCGGCACGAAGAAATACACTGGCTTGTGCATCCCTAGTGGCTGGGTTAATTCAGTTTATTATTACGTTACAATAAATAAGTTTTAAGAAGCAACACTTTAGCTTGCTTTAGAAATAATGCTTAAAATAATCTCTGAGTGGAATATTATACTTCCACGGGATAAAATGACTGTATCCATGTAAAGATGTTTAGCTGAATTATGTAATAATGCTCACAAAAATGTCTTATAATTAAGAATATTAGTTACATTTACGGCATTTAGCAGACGCTCTTATCCAGAGTGACTTCCAGGTCCTGATTACAGGGACAGTCCCCCTGGAGACACTCAGGGTTAAGGGTCTTGCTCAGGGACCCAGTGGCGCTAGGGGCAGAGGTGGTATTCGAACCTGGGACCTTTTGATCTATAGGTTTGTAGGCAAGCACCTACTTCCACTAGACCATCAGCACCCTATAGAATAGTTATAGAATAGACCTTTATTTCTATGATCCATGATAGAGCTAGATTCTTTTTTTGCAGTGTATAACTTGCTTTCTTTATTGATGGCGCACAAGAAGCTTAATTTTTGTTATCCCACAGCTGTGAGGCATCTGATTACTACTTTCCAAACTTCTAATCTGTTCTCCTACAGCAGAAACATGTTCTGTACTGCACAATTTATGATCAGAACATGGCTCCACAGCCTCTAATCACTGAGAGCCCTGCTATCTTCCTCAAATTTCACAGGGCCTAAATGTGTTGCTTCTGCGTTCCAGTTGGTTTGACTTGTCTGGCTACATGATAGCATCAATAATTATAGTGTCGCTGGACCTGTAGGCCTGCGTTTGGTTGATTATATTCTGGCAAAGAAAATATATCTCAGATAAAGCAGAGATTAGACTAGAGAGTAAACAAAGACGTTGGTGAAGATGGCGGGACGGTTTTGGAAGCTGTGGTAATTATAGATGGGCTCCATTGTGATGACAGAAAATTTAATTCATCCACCCTCGCGCCCTCCATCCGCACGGATTGTGGAGATAAGCCCGGCTTTGGCTTCATCCCTTCTGCCAGTGGCTCCTGGGAGCCTCCAGTGGGAGCTTATGGGGGCTGGAGGCTTGTGTTTGTGGGGGATGGTCCATAAGAGGATGGGCAGTGAGGGGGAGGTGCTGGGGTGGATATACGGAAGCATCTCAAGGCATGTGGGAACAGTACCGGTCAGAAGTTTGGCCACACCTTTTCAAATGTGTGTTTTTTATACTTTTAATACCTTAAGCTTTAAGGGCCAAGCATTTATCTTTGAAGATTCCCATTTCTTAATGTTTCTGTAGTTTTATGCATCAAAAAACAGGCAGAGATCATCAATCAAATAAAGGTTAATTTAGTTTATTAGTAATTTAAAGCACTAGTATTGAACAGTTACTCCTGATTATACTGGAATATTAGGGGAAACTAGACTTTGAAATGCATAAAATGACTTCTTACTGTACCTATTAGAATTTGTTTTATTTGGGCTTAATGTTAACATTATTAAAACATGTTCAAATAAGCTTTTTCAGGCTATTTCTCTTAACCCTTTGAACCATCTTGGATATATAGATGTACTTTATCCTGAAGTGGGTTGTGAGTTCATACTAGTTGGGAAGAAATACGTTTCAGCCATTCCTTTCAGATGTTTGTATCCTTTAGGCAGCGGTGGCCTAGTGGTTAGGGAGTTGCCCCGCATCGGAAGATTGTGGGTTTGATTCCAATTTTGTTGTGGTTCACGTGTGCTGTGCTGTGACCTCGCAATGACCAGGGTTGTCACTTTCACTTTGACTTTCACTTTAGAAGGTAGTTAAAACCCCACAATTTCAATTAGTCTCCTCCAGACAGCAGTAACAACACTCCATACCACTTCCAAATGAAAAGTTTAAACTGCACTAGGTTGAATGGGTGGTGTAGAAAACTGTCTGCTGGGGAGTAAGTGGTGGGCTAGATGTGTGTGTAGCTGTCCCGGGATGTTGGAGTGTGTTTGTAGGGGTGATACTGTGGTTTATGGGTTTTGAATGGGGATCTTCAGTGGGATGAGTGGGTGAGACCTGTCTGTGTCTTCAGTCGGGATGGTCCGTGTGTTTGTGTGTCGACGTGTGCGGACCTCACGCAGGGCTAATGCTTCCTCGATGCGGAGGCGCTCACGCTACGCTGAGCAGATAAAGCCCCCTCGCTGAGTCATCTTCAGGAGGCTGGCACAACAGCACATTACTGACCAAAAAAAGACAGACAGGCAGGCGGAATGGAGGAGGCTGCTCCTGCACTTTCTTCATGAATATTTTAATTGACAGTGTTATCACTGATGATTATTAAGCATGGCCCTGGGGTTCGGCGTCGAGCTAATGTAGCGGAAAAAGGGAAAGGCCGCAGGAGAGCTTCAAGCTGTTTGTGTGGGTGTGTATGGATATGTGAATGTCTAAGTAATAAAAAAAAATATATATATATATATACTGTATAGACACACACACACACAAACACATATAGTTTACACATACACCAAGTTATCAGCCCTCAGAACTTTTAAAAACTAAAAATGGAACCTATTCTCCTAAACGGAACAGAATACCAAATTCTCCACTAAATAAAAGTAAAATAGATGGAAATTTCAAAATGAACCCTTTCCGCTGCTACATTATCAAAAAAATCTATAGGTCCCATGGAGCTAAAGCACCGTAGATCCTTTCTCAACAGCAGATGAGAAACTTAATTGTATTGTTACCTTTTCTCAGATACATTCCCCTTTTTTTTCTTTTTTTTTTTTTAGTTTTGCCAAAAAAAGTAAGGAATGGTACAAAAATGCCCCTGTTCTTTGGGAACCTTTCAGCCTGGTACATTGGTACATGGTACTTTATGGGACTTTGAGGATACGTTTACACTTTTTGTCCCAGGACAGTCCGTTTTTTGAGACTGTATATTGAATTTCTCACCTGCTTTTGTGTTTACAGTATTTGAAATCTGATCATCTGTTTGGTCTTTTATTTTGAACGCGTGCGGTCAGCTGGGATGCATGTGTGTGTTTGCGTTTATGCATACCCATTATTCCTTTAATGACATTGGTAATAAATAGTAGTTAAATAAACCCCACTGATACTCCTGGATCACGTTATGTCAAATGTTCACACATGCTATAATATTTCCATAATTCCTTTTGATCTTTGCTGCATGAGAACGAGGACGTTTTCCTCCTCCGCCTGACTCACAGTCATCCTTAAGCTCCTCTGGAAGCAAAATCCACAGTAACATCCCTGCTCTTAAGGGCACTGCAGATGAAGAGTGCTGGCATGTTGAGCTGTTCCCAGCATGAAACCTCAAACTAGAGCAACATAGCCAGCACTTCCTGTGAAACAAATCCTTTATCAGACACAAAACACAGAGGAAAAGGTTATGTTGCTCGGGTTACCTATCTGACCAGGTTGGCTGCAATACTAAACCACAGTCTCACACTCAAGCTACCACTTGAAGATTGCAGAATAAGTCCTTTGCACACGTCATCAAAAGATGATAATATAATATAGCATATTTGATCAAAAAACACAACAGGTGGAGGGCTCACACCAGCATAACCAGCAAACTACAAATGAAATTATACGATTTAGACACACTTCACAAGTTTCAGTACACTTGGACGAGAGCTATAGATGATTTGATGAGTAAGAAACTATAGAGCATCCCAAATGTAGCTAAAATTCAATTAACGTGCAAAATGCCTCATTTTTGGACCACTTATGACAAAATGTAAGTTCTTGGTATTAATATGACTTTTAATATTATTATAACTTCTTAAACTACTTTCTGGTGTTTTAAAGAATATCTGTGTCATATAAAAGTCCAAACTGAGTTGGTAGTTTAGTCTTAAAAGGGTTTTTCTAGTAGCTGGTGCTTTGAGATGCCTGCAGATTTGCACACTGTTGAGCGTTTCCTTCTTTTAGGAGGAATGAAAGCTCTGGCGAATGGTTTATGTGCGCTGTTATTCGCTTGCCTTTTGAATCAGAGGCTGAAATGCACCTAAGCCATCACAGAAATGGCCTTATTATTGTGAACCAGAGAACAAAAGACATCACCATCATCATCATCATCATCACTATCAGAAGTAGCATCATCTTTGCAATCACAAAAGTAGTGTGTGTTTGTGACCTTAATGGCTTCTGAGTGGAAAAATCTAGCCTGGTTCTCCACGTTGTATTCAAATACCCTGTCACTGGTCTTCTCGGCTGATGGACGATTACGAGGCCATTTGAAATTCAAAGCAATTTTTCTTTTGCCTGAAGACTATCAAAACATTTGGGGGTACTTTGGTTTTGCTTGTGGGGTAAATCACATCAGGAAGATCTTTAGAATTGAAGTGATTTGGAACAGCTCTCAGAATAAACTGTGTAGGTGGACACTCACTGGTCACTGGTTACTTAAGTAGATGACCATACCTTACTGGTGTAAACCCTGTGATGGATCTGTCATGTAAATGAAACAGCGAGCAAAGCATAGGGTGTTTCTAATAATGTGGTGAGATGAGAAACACGTGGCCTTGAATTTCTTAGCCAATGAGTGGAAATACAAGGAGTCTATAATAAAGTGTCAAAAAAATGGCCTGGGGCAGCGGTGGCCTAGTGGTGAGGGAGTTGGCCAAAGAATCGGAAGATTCTTACCAGATCCTTACCAGTAGATTGCCCTGAGGTACCCTTGAGCAAGGTACCGTCTCCATCACTGCTCCCCGGTGCTTTCATAGCTGCCCCTGCTGCACGGTGTGTGTTTGTGCATGGGTCAAATGCAGAAGTCCAATTTCGTTGTGGCAAGAAATGACAAGAATAGCCACTTTCACTTTTTTTCACTTTCAAATGGAAGTCAGTCAGTCAGTCATTTTTCTGCCGCTTCTGCCCAAGCGGGGTCGTGGGGGAGTGCTGGAGTCCATCCCAGCTCCTATAGGGCAAAAGACGGGGGACACACCTTGGACAGGTCGCCAGCCCATCGCAGGGAGGAGCGAGACGGGGACGGCACCTTGCTCAAGGGTACCTCAGGGCAACCCATTGGGAAGGGGTTCGAACCCCCGATCCTCCGATCATGTGGCCAACGTCCTAAACACTAGGCTGCCCCATCAAATGGAAGTGTAAAGGGTTTTTAATAAAGTGGACATTTTAAACTCTATAAACTGCTCATTATCTTTTAATAATGCAATTACAATCTTTTCAGCAGCTTTAAATGTACATTTAGAAGCTCATATCCAGTGTAACGTACACCGGTGCTTCATAACAACGTCCGTTCCCATTTAGGGGTCGCCACAGCAGATTATTTGTTTCCATTTCTTCCGGTCCTCTGCATCTTCCTCCTTCAAGCCAACCACCTGCATGTCCTCTCTCACCACGTCCATAAACCTCCTCTTTGGTCTTCCTCTTCTCCTCTTTCCTGGCAGCTCCATCTTCAACATCCTCCTAACCAACCCAAAACAGCGCTACCTTGCTTCTCTAACTTTGTCTCCAAAACGTCTAACCTGAGCTGTCCCTCTAATATGCTAAGTTCTTATCTTGTCCATCCTCGTCACACCCAACAAAAACCCCTCCAGTTCCACCACTGTCCTACTCATTTTCATTCCTCTCCTCTCTAGAGCAGATCTCCATCTCTCCAGGTTCTCCTCAAGCTGCTCCCTACTTTCACTACAGATCACAATATCAATATCAACATCAGCAAGCATCATCGTTCACGGGGACTCCTGTCGAACCTTGTCTGTCAGCCTGTCCATTACTATTGCATGTAACCCAGATATAAGTCAACATCTTTAATTGGCCAGTTAGGTAACATTTGCAAACCTTGTCAGTCAAAATCGTAAATATCTACAAAAACACCTCAGAAATAAGAGTGTGTGTGCCAAAAGTGTTTTTTTAGATAGTAAGGAGAAGAAAGGTGAAGAGGTCTTCAGACAAGAGAGAGGACAAGGTCCCACTGAATTTGAAATCACTGCATTCAGTCCAGAGTGACGACAATTACATCATGAAGTCAATGTGTTTGTTTATTTGTTTGTTTGTTTCATTGACAGAATTCTTGCTTTGAACTGCCTGGGAAGGAGGACAATGTCCATCCTCCATCTCTTCACAGCTTTGGAGAAAATTTTCATCCTGTAATCTCTAACCATACCTCTAACATTCTCTCAGGAGTATCGGCCCAGCTGACCAACACCCGTCTGCGGCGGAACACGTCTGTTGGGACGCCCTTCTGGATGGCTCCTGAGGTAAGTTTAAAGCAGATCAGTTTTCCCGAAAAAGATAATGTTTCAAAGGGAGACGGGCTCCTTGTTTACCGTAAGTGTATAAGGTGATTTGCAAATGAGGTCACTGTGAGGCTCCTCGGATTTTACATGAAGTTTCCATAGAGCTGAGCCACTGTAAAGCTGCACCTCTGAAATTCAGCCTTTATGGAGGAAAATGGAATCAATCACAGCCGAGAGGGGACCACGAGGTTTGACATTAAGTGTTGAATCGGCTAAAAGGGAACAAAATGGTCAGCTTGACTGCCTCAGCAAGCCATCAGGCTGAACGTGAAGGACATGCAGGCTTCTTCTAAAGACTTCCAGCTTAACAGACTATCATCACCTCAGGTTAACATGCTGAGTGGGCATTTTTTACATCTGTTTTGGGTGAGTAACACACGGTCCATTAACACCGGTCACTTTTACTATCTGATATGTACCATAGATTGTAATTTTGGACTTTTTCAAAAGTTTTTATCTGCTTTTTCATTTTCTGCTGACTCAATATACCAACTGAAGTTTTAGTCCCTCTATGGAAGTGGGATATCTGGAATGCCTGTTTTTTAAAATCTGTTATTCTCAGGGTCACCTGCATGTCCTCTCTCACCACGTCCATAAACCTCCTCTTTGGTCTTCCTCTTCTCCTCTTTCCTGACAGCTCCATTTTCAACATCCACCTCCCGATATACAGAGTCAGGATCATTAGTGACCATTAAGATGTCTCACTGTGTTACACAAACAGAATGCATCTAAAATCTGTTCAGACTGTTGACTAATTTGTGAAAATTGGCCATAAATTATCATTCATGAGATTGTCCTGCATTTCGATTCATTGATATGAAAGTTATCGTGTTGTCCAGTTGCGTATCATGCTCGTGGTGTGTTATGTGTTGTTGAAGGTGATCGCGTGTGAGCAGCAGCTGGACTCCACCTATGATGCCCGCTGTGACGTCTGGTCTCTGGGCATCACTGCCATTGAATTGGGTGATGGAGACCCTCCCCTGGCTGACCTCCACCCAATGAGAGCTCTGTTCAAAATCCCAAGGTGAGACCCTTTCATTCACTTAACAAACATATATATTTGAACAGGGGTGTCTATACCTTTGGATATCTATCTATCTATCTATCTATCTATCTATCTATCTATCTATCTATCTATCTATCTATCTATGTCTGTCTGTCTATCTGTCTATCTTATATGCAATTATTTTGTAGTGCAATAACCTAGCATCTAAAAATTCTGCTGAGATATACTAAAAGTATGATACACTACTGGTTGTATGTATGGATTATGTGCTGATACGGTGTCCTGCTTCCCAAGCTGCTTTTCTGTAGCTGTGCTGGTTCTGTTTGGCCCGCAGACTCCCCCAGGCTAAACTGGGCTGAACTGGGCTGAACTGGGGATGCTCTTAGGCAGCTGCAGGCTGATGTTAAGATGTATTTAGGTGGCTCCAGGCTCATAATGGTTTGCAACAGACTGTCATGAACACTGATGATTGTGGGGTGAAAGTGTGTGTCTTGCTGAAGGTGAAGGCTGATTGTTTACTGTCCTCTGCCTTCACTCTCGCAGCCCTGTTATCATCCCGTGTTAGCTTGATGCGGCAGCACTTTTGTTTTCTAACCTGCCTTCACCAGCATAACACACACACGCACACACATACACACACACACACACACACACACACACACACACACACACACACACACACACAAAATCAAGCTACATGAAACATGCACATATAAATGCAGGCACTTATATTAACTGACAAAAACACAAAAGACACACACATACACACATGCAGCCAGACACAAAAGAAAACATGAGATCATACTCACACACACACACACACACATACACACACACACACACACACACATACACACACACACACACACACACACACATGGACTGCTGAGCACAAAGACCCTGCACACAAACAGAAAGCATGATTGGAGGCCTATTTTGCTTAAGGGTACACACTGGGGGAGTCTTCACAGAGCAGTGTGTTAATCTTTCTGACTGCTACTATACACGCTACAGCTTCTGCCCAGCTATACACACACACACACACACACACACACACACACACACACACACACACACACACATACACACACCCACACACATATACAGTCTCTTTCTCTGCCTCCTTTTTCCAGTCCTTCTCCCCCACTTTATGAATGACTGGAACCCTCTGCTTGATGTAGATGTCTCATGACCACATCTTGGTTAAACAAGCTCAGTCTAATCTAAAGTGAAAGTGAAAGTGAAAGCGACAACCCTTGGTCACAGCAGACAGTGAACCACAAAAAAATTGTATCTCTGTATTTAACCCATGCATCTATTGAAAGCGCCCGGGGAGCAGTGACGGGGACAGCACCTTGCTCAAGGGTACCTCAGGGAAACCTATTTGGAAGGGGATCGAACCCCCGATCCACCGATCATGCAGCTAACGCTCAACCACTAGGCCACTGCTGCCTAGTGGTTAGGTCACCATAACTGAGTTACCATGGAAACAGCCACCAGGGGGCTGTTTACAAAATTGTTTATTTGTTGATTTGTTTCAAGTGAGACTTTCATATAGATAAATAAAATGCCATCCACATGACGGAGAAAATGTGAATTGTGTTTACTGTTTTATGTAATTTAACAAAAGGTTCGTTCTGACACTAGTGAAAAGTTAAAAAAGTGAAAGTGACTATTCTCGTCATTGTGAAACGCAGCACAGCACAACACAACGAAATTCAACCTCTGCGTTTCACCCATACACATACATGCAGCAGGGGGCAGCTATTGAAAGCGCCTGGGGAGCAGTGACTGGGACGGTATCTTGCTCAATGGTACCTCAGGGCAACCTACTGGTGAGGGAAACGAACCCACAATCTTCCGATTGGGGGCAACTCCCTCACCACTAGACCACCACTGCCCAGGGATGAGGGAGGAACCAGTTTTGCCTCCAAAAAAAAGAAGAAAAGATTTTCAATTTTGTTTTGCTCAGTGTGGTTATTTTATAGTTTCCCTGAAGAGAATCTGTCCTTTTTGCCCAGGCCTTGCTCTGATGGATGAGTGTGAATTAGGGCAATCTTGTCTGATCCTATTGGCTCTGTCCAGTCGAGGGGGATCATGAAGCCAGTACTGTCCTCACTGTTTGCACAGGCAGGGTCTTCGGCCAGGTTTGTGGGACGGCCAGAATAACCTGAGCGGTCTGGCAGGAAAACAGAGGCTCAATCATAAAAACACTGAAAAAATATTGAAGGGGAGTCCCAGTGAATTCTGAAAGATTCTGAAAGACACTCCATAAACTCTGCACACTCCACGCACTCCTCGCACTCCACACACTCCACACACTCCATACACTTTCCTTCCTTCCTGTTTTTTTCCTTCTTTCTTTCCTTGTCTGCTTCATTCTTTCCAGTTTTTCCTCCTTCCTTTCTTTTTCTTTCCTTTATTTAAAAAAATGTTTTTTCTTTCTTTGTTCCTTCCCATCTTCCAATCTGTTTGTCCCTTTTTTTTACTTTCATTTGCGGAATTTTAGCACTTTCCAATTTTTCTTTCTTTCCTGTGTATTTTCAGCTGAAGCGCAGTTTGTGCCCTAAATTGTCGACTAGCTGTTGTAGCTCTTCATTAATGTCACGACTGAGGAGGAAAGAAGAACAGCACCAAAACCAAATGCTCATGAGCTCGGTGCTAAACACCCTTTTTAATCTATGCATTAAAAGAGCTTGGCTTTTAATTTCAGCTCCCTCTTCTCGCTCTTCAGCTGGGCTTGTTTTATTTTTTGTTTAGTTTTTTTTCCATGTGTTATTTTGGCCTCCTGGACAAAAAAAACCCCAACTGTTTAATAGCCTAAGCTTTTGGGCGACAAAACTCGTTTTTAACCGTCTGTCAAGCCCCTGTCTTTGCAGGGTGTAGAAAGTGATAAGAGGAGATGTATGGCCCCCCACACCATTAGGGTAATTAATCGCTGTCACGGGACAGAAGAGAGTGGGATGAAGGCAGCGGCCATTCGCCTGGAGTGCCTCACCGAAGGTTTGGCTGCCTCGGCTAAAAGGCTCTTTACACGGGACACTAAATTATGTCTAATTAGCTCGATTGTTCAGCAGCAGTGTGGGCTTGTCAGGTCCTTAGGGATGCTGTTAAGTGTCTATCTGTGTGCATATCTGAATAGTGGGGGCAAAGCTTTATGGGAGCTCTTGGTGCCTTAAGTGTTTGGTTGTGTGGCATAATTGTTGTATTTAAAGTAGTGAATTTCAGTTATAGATTCATTTGTCAAAAAGGAAATTCACACATCACACACGCTCAGATTTGCTGTTTCAGTGTTTTGGACCTAAAAGGCTAAGTAGAAGCATATGAGCCTCCCAGAAGTGCCAGACACCAATCATACAGAAAGAGTCAGTATACAAAAGTCTGAAAACCGCCTGCCAAATGACTCTCAGATTCAGCAAAGAAACAGCAAATGTACTTTAAAATATCTTCCTCTTTAATATCGATCACCTGCATCTCCTCTCTCACCACATCCATAAACCTCCTCTTTGTCCTTCCTCTCCTCTTCTCTCCTGACAGCTCCATCCTTAACATCCTTCTCCTGATATAATCCTCGTCTCTCCTCTGCTCATGTCTAAATTTGGTCTTATTCCCTTTTTTTGGCCAAACTGTTTAAGCAAATATATCATGTGGGCCCTGCACCGTGTGTAGCAGACACACTTAATAGATGGCAATGGACCGAGAAGCAGATCAGTGGATTGAAGCTAGATCAGTGGAGAGATAACAGAGTGAAAGGTGGAGAATATAAAAGACATGCCAGTAAAGGTTTCTGTGGGTTCCGCGGTGCATTCACTCAAATGTGTTCCACCATTGGCCTTTGCCTGTTTCACGACCCTGGTGGGTCAGCCAACAGTGGTCAATGTAATTTTTTTTTTTTAATCAATGGAACCACAAAATAAAAAACCTTCAAAGTAACCTCATCAAACATTGTATTTTTTTCTTATTTCTGTCTCTTCTCAAACAGAAACCCTCCGCCGACTCTGCACCAGCCAGAAATCTGGTCTGATCTGTTCAACGACTTCATTTGCAAGTGAGTGAACATGCTCATGCTTCTTGTTTACTGAATCAGAATGTATAGTTCAGAGCTGAGAAAAAGTATTTGGTCCTGATAACTGATTTACATTTTTTTCAGATCTTTATATTCATGAAAAACCTAACCTATGTAAACAAAAACCAGTTTTGAAATGATCATTTCGTTCATTAAAAAAGTTATCCAGTGCCGACTCACTCTGCACGAATCAGTAATTGTGCCATCATTTCATTAACCAATTAACCAATTTTAGTAGATAATTGAGAGCAATTAGACTAAATGCACTCAGGCTTGATTAATAATGTTGAATGTAAGCACCACTTAAATAGAACCTTTCCTGCAATGTGAAGGAGGATAAGCCAGCAACACAAAGTGAAATGAAAGTGACTATTTTGTCATTGTGAAACAAAGCAACCTCTGCTTTTCACCCACACACACACTGTGCAGCAGGGGGCAGCTATTTAAAGCACCCGGGGAGCAGTGATGGGGACAGTACCTTGCTCAGGGTTTCGAACCCATGACTTTCTGAGAAAGTTGTTGAAAAATGTCAACCTGGAGAGTCTGTGGTGTTCCAGCTAAGCACTCTGAACCATTGTATTGAAACTGTCCAGTCAGGGAATCTTCCCAGAAATGACTGGGCTACCATACTTAGTCCCCAGACCACAGAGACGACTCACCTGGAAAGAAACAAAAGAACCCAGATGATTATATAACAAAGTAAGACTCACTGACATCAGCATTCATGATTCCACCATTAAAATCCAAGTTGGAAAGTTGAAAACATGCTTTGTTGAGCTTTAGGAAGACTGGCACAATATTGAAATAGAACATACATTACAAACATGGTGGTGGTAGTGTTTTATTTTGGGGATGCTTTAGTTTTTTAGCGTCCCAAGCTATGTAATTCTGGGAACAAAAACAATGATGTGTAAGACAGTTCTCCGGTTATGAAGCTTTTGGTTACAGTTGTTGCTACTAAATGTGACATAATCGACTTTTTCCCAAGGGGGATTTATGAAACGAATCTTTCTTTCTGCACTGAATGAAAAGATCATTTAAAACTGCTTTGTGTTTCTTCATTGTTCTGCTTGTATTCAGATAAGGATCTAAGCTATTTAGTTTGATATATAAGCAAAAATAACGTAATATAGACTCAGCGATAAACGAAGAAAACAGTGAAAGAAGTTTTCTTATTTTGTTAAACATAGGGAAGCATTATAATTTTTTCCTTCATATCATCTTTGCATTCCTTTTAACTACTCTTCATATTCCTTACTGCAGTGTACTACATGTTTAGAAATGGTCACCAGGTCAATTACACCATGTTTGGTGCAGGTGTCTGATAAAGGACTTTGAGATGCGGCCAAACACGCAGGATCTCCTCCAGCATGCCTTCATCAAGCAGATCGCGGGCCGAGAGAAGACTCTGCAGAAACAACTGATGGAGCTCGTCGACCTAAACCAGCAGATGGGGGTGATCGAGAAAACAAGGTACTTTATTAGGAGATTTCATTGCTGAGTGGAAGGAACCACTTTTCTGTTTTTACAGGTTTGGATGGGAAGTGAAACACAATCCTGTGAAACAGCAAATGCTTTTGTATTTCCTGGAACATAGAAGCAGAGGAACTCCCATCATTCTGTTCCTAAACTGTGATTGGTATGGATCTTGCAGTTTATTGTAACGTGACATTGGACAAAGCCTGGTCCATATGAAGGCTGAGCGGTGTCCGATCTCTAGGGCTGGCTTTCCTTTGTCATTACACAAAAGGTCTTAATGCTGTCTGACGGGTTTAAGGTTCTGTCTGCTGAAAGCCCAGTATCGTGCTGTGCGTCTAAGATGTTCACGTTGTTTCTGTCGTTTAAGCCATCATGGAAAGACTGAGAGGAGAGACAGTAATGACAGGTAGGGGATCTTCATCAGCTTGTAAGCTAGAATCCATTAGCTTTAAATAACCATTAAATCATAGTTTCCCCAAGCAGAATGTAGTTGTATCCAGTAGTAGCTGGAGCTTCTAATTCTTTCTCTCACCTGTGCCAGAGTACTAACCTCGCCTTTCAGTCAGCTTACTTTTACCTGCTAGTTTGTATCAGCCTTGTTATTTTTGTTAATGTTGTTGTTAATGGAGTGATTTTGTGAAGGTTCGCCAAAGACATTTAGCTGGTAAGTCCGAAAAGGTCTGTAAATCATGATGGTCTGGCAAAATGAAAGACACTTCTGATTTTTTCATTATAATTACCTTGTCATTTCTTATCCAGATGTTATTATTGTTAGGATTTTGCTGAGAATTTACATAAAAATCACTCGTTTGGCCTACAGTGTCCTGGAAATCATGATGACTTGGCAGAATCAAAGTCACCTCTGTATATATATTTTTGTTTAAAAAAAATGCATTTCTCAGTTACAAACCAAGATTGCTGACTGGATATCACAGCAGGGTTGCCAACTTGGTAAAGTGACTGAGTGGGATTTTCAGGTAGCTGGAAGGAGTCTGGTATGAAGTCTCAGGATGTGGCTGAACACATACAATACAAAGCTACTTCACCTCAGTGCTTGTAGACCACATGACCTGAGCATAAAGCTAGTTTCGTACTGAGGAGTAGGGTTGATCTTGTAGACCAACTTCACAGATCACAGAGTTAGATTAGTTTCTAGGAAGAGTGTTGCTATTGTGGACCAGCATAAGCTTAATATAGATCTGGCTTAGTGGCTACAAATGGGGTTGAGTTCAGACTAACGTCATCAAGAAGAGTTAGAAATGGTGGTGGTGGTGGTCTAGTGGCACTTGCCTATGGCTTAAGAGGTCCCAGGTTCAAATCCCACCTCTAGCACTACCACCACAGGGTCCCAGAGCAAGACCCTTAACCCTGAATTGCTCCAGGGGGGACTCTCCCAGTAATTAGGACGTGGACGTTGCTCTGGATAAGAGCGTCTGCTAAATGCCGCAAATGTAAAGGTAAAGATATTGATCGTATTATTTTACCTCCTGCAGTGATGACTAAATGCTAAATCTTGCTTAATAATAAGCTCACCTGCTACCAACCCTAGTCTGGGGTAGTGAGCTGGACATGAGTGTAACATTTAGCTACTGAACACTGAGTGCTGGAATGCAGCACTGCATAGACTCTGCAGAGGTCAATAATGAAGAACTAATTCAGAAAAGACTAAAGGATGATGGTAATTATGGTTAAGCCTGACTTTGAACATCATAGACTATTTTTAACCCTGACCTCCCCGATTAGTTCAATCATTGACTTATGTACCTCTGAAATTTTTTAACTGGCCTATTTGTTCAATTGTTTTTTCATGCCTTCTTCCCATCATGGGCCTGGTCTCTATTGCCTTTTTGTGTGTTTCAGGCATGAGAGAATACACACTAAAAAAGGCAGCAACATGAAGTCTCATAGCCAGGCACTGGACGACGTGGATGACCTAGCGACTCTTGAAGTGCTCGAAGAAGTACGTATTTATATCTTCTATAGAGCGCCTGTACAGTTTAGAGCAGCTAAACATAGCACTGCAGATTAGGGTGATAATGCTTGTCCGTGCAGTAGATCTGATTTACTTGTAAAAGAGACTTCTTCAATATAGTTTGTCTTTGTCCCTCTGCATTCTCAATAAGACTGTCAAGCGAGGATAACTCGCCTCAGCAGCCCTTTGTTTTTACACGTCAGATGAATGAACCAATGAACAGATTAGAGAACAATAACAGTTTGTGGAAAAAGGCATTTGCGGTGATTTATCAAAGCGACCGCTTCCATTGACGTATTGAAAGATACAAATCGCTCTGGCATCCGGAGATGTATTTTCGCCTTCCATTGAAGCTTTGGGGCAGGCTGAAAGGAATTCGATGCTCACTTTATTTTCATGTCCTTGGAGTGATTGTGGCAGCTGATAGGCTGATGATGTGGAATCTGTCTTGTGTGTTTTTAAGTAAAATGTGCCTGCAATGCGTCCAAAGGCAAATTGACGATGGCTGGCTTTGGGCCAGTGTTGTCAAAGCCCTTTCTGAAGCTCTGACTCACCTGATTCACTCCATCGGCAGATCATTAAGCCTTTTATACAATATGAACATTATGATCTATAATTCTCTATTACAGATTACAAAATGGGTGAAAAACTGACACAGATGCATACACTGAAACGTTTAAATGCCCACCATACTTTTGTACTTTCCTTTACATAATATTTACACTTAGCTGGGTCTTAGGTTAGAAGATAGTACATCAGACAGGCTGGGAATTTAGATTTTTAGCAGCTGAAGTGGAACTTTCTTGAAATCTGGGGGTCTTGTACCCCCATCGGTGTCCCTACTTTTCATATTTCATAAGCCTACATTGTGATAAAAAACCATAGCCAATGTATTATTACATTTACAAATTAAGCAGGTGCACTCTGGAGCAATCTATCCTGTGATTCTTTCTAAAACAGAATACAGTCACAGAGCACCTACAGAAACGCTACGCAAAGGATCAGATCTACACGTACGTGGGGGACATCCTTATTGCAGTAAACCCATTCCACAAGATGGATCTGTATACTCAGCTGGTATGTATTTATGTGCATTTATGTGCATGCATTGTCACACACCATAGACTAAAGGTAGCAATACTTCATTGCAGATATCATCACTGTCTACCGCATCCCATCTACTGCTCCGTGCCTCTCTTCCCATCTCCATCTATTTCCCTGCCTCTTCTCTCTGTCTTCCCTGACAGTCACAATCTGTCTTAAGTCACTGTGGCCTCTGCTTCAGGGTTTTAGCATTTTATTGTCTTTCTTTCATTTTCCATACTCCTTTTGCCAATGATAGTTATGTGTTGCTCAAACCCATGATCCCTCACACCCATCCCACACTCTCTTCACCCTCCTGCCATCCGGGAAAAGGTTCCATAGCATACGGGCCTCCACTGCCAGGTTGGGAAGCAGCTTCTTCCCCCTGGCCCTGACTTTAGAACTGTTAATGTCTTTCCAATAACTTGCTACTTCTGGAATTTTTCCCGTTACGCACTATTGTCCATTCATTCATGCGCATGAGCCACCTCACCACCTACCACGCCACTTATTTATTTATTCATTCTTGCACTCCGCGCTTTAGTTACAACACTGCTGCTCTGTTACTTTGTCCATTGTACTTGTATTTTATGTCGTGTCTGATGTCATCTTATGTGTAGCACGTTATTACATTTCACTGTGTACTGTGTATATGCTTGAAATGGCAAAAAAAAACCCAAAAACCTACTTGACTACCTGAAACCAACATGTTTAAATTTGAATGAAATTTTCTTCTTTCTGACAGCACTCAAAGATGTACATTGGAGCCAAACGCACCGCAAACCCTCCTCACATATTTGCTGCTGCAGACATCGCCTACCAGTCCATGGTGTCCTACAGTGCAGATCAGGTACCATACCAAGTGGAATTTGAACACACCATGCATCTAAATGTTTGTAGACAGCTGCTCATCCTGCTGAAATGATGGTTTTTAATAGGTAGTTTGCCTCCCAAAAACCAGCCACAAGAGCATTAGTGATGTCAGGTACTGATGACATTTTAGATCACTTCAGCTTTTTCCTGAGGTACTGGATGGAGATCCAAATTCACTGCTCCACAGCCCAATGCTGCTGCACTAGCAGATACCTGCCATTGAGGATGGTGACCTTGAACTGATCCAGCTGGAATAGCACTGCTTTTCTCTGGAAATTCCTCAGCTCAGCTTAATCAGGACCTATCATGCTGCTGAGTTAGTAATATTATATTTTGTTTTTCCTTTACTGTCCTGTTATTCTCCTCAATCTGAAAATGTCCAATAGGGCTCTTTTGCCTCTCCCCTGTGAAGCTGCGCAATCACAGTGCAGTGTGCTCTGATTGGCCAGCTTATCAGCAGCTATGTGCCACCTCTTTTCTTCCAGCCTGCAGTAGAATAGTATATATTAACCAATGTGAACTCAGTCCATGCAGTTTTTGCCAGAAGTGCCTGCAGATGGTTATTAGAGAACAACTGTTTGAATTAAACGTAGCCTGGGTCTAAAGCTCTACAGTCAGCTCCAAAGTAAAATGTTTCTGCTCTGCTGTTTCTTAAAAAAAAATCCACAATTAACACATCATCATTTCCACAGTTATGTCTGCTTACAGAACACTAGTCTCCCATTAAAATCGCTCCGTCTGACAAACGAAAGCATGAAAATCCTGCTCCAAACTGCCTGTTGTCGGGGTGGGTGTGGTCAGCATGCAGGGGCATGGCCCAGTGCATGCTGGTTTCAGCTAGGGTATCCTATTGCATCACAAAGTTCAAAGAGTTCAACCCATGCTTTTACTGAAGCGTCACAAGCAAATGAGCAAAATAGTTTTTTTTTACAAACGAAACTTTTGTTTTATTTGGAAAGCACTTTGAAAAATTGCAATGCGTGAACGATGCTGATGATTCTGATCTTGAAGATACTACCCACTTAGTTTGAGATCTTATTTATCAGAGCTGTAATCCAGAAGCATGTTAATGTGCTCTTTAAGGGCACGATAAGTACCCATTCGTAATCTCATGGAGCACAGTTTCCATATGTGTACTGTATAGACAGGAGAGTGGGTGGTACATCTGGAGCCTATGTTTATGTATGGGATTAAACTCTTTCATTTCTTTTCTTCCCCCTGCACAGTGCATCGTCATCAGTGGAGAGAGTGGTGCTGGGAAGACGGAGAGCGCCCATCTCCTGGTCCAGCAGCTCACAGTTCTTGGCAAGGTCTGGCTGAAACCTTCTTTAAGTTTTGAAGTTCCAGTATCCAAAAAAAGCATTTGAAACAACATGTCAGTGATGGGGTGGGTGGCATGGTGGTGCAGTGGGTAGTGCTTTCACCTCATGCCTCACACCCCAGATGTGAACATGCTTGTCTTTGTATTTGTTCCTCAACAAACTGGTGATTTGTCTAGGATCTTTCTCCACTTTCGCCCTGTGAGCACTGGGATAGGCTCCAGCAGCTCCCCTATATGATGCTTATACAATCACATCACCATGTGTTCCTTTGTAGGCAAACAATCGAACCCTCCAGGAGAAGATCCTGCTGGTGAACAGCCTGGTGGAGGCCTTCGGTAACGCCTGCACTGTCATCAACGACAACTCCAGCCGCTTCGGGAAGTATCTGGAAATGAAGTTCACATATGGGGGAACAGTGGTGGGTGCTCAAATATCAGAGTACCTCTTGGAGAAGTCCCGCGTCATTCACCAAGCTGTGTGAGTGTGTGGCACCTGTGGCTTAAGCTGTTAAAGGAATACTCCAGCTTTATTTAACCTAATCTCCCTGCAGTCGAACACAAGGAATTATGCTGACACGCTTCTCCGTACTTAACTGTTCCCTCGCTGTGCTCGACAGATAACCTGCTGATCAACACACACTTCTAATAGAAGCCAATAAAAAAGCAGCTTCAGCACCTACCCATCGGACCGCTACTATAAGCGTGCTCAAGGGGTTTAGAGAAAGTCAAAAAATTGTTTTATGGGCTTTTAAAACCTTGTTTCTAACACCTCGCTGAGGTTAACCCCTCCTCATTCACTTTCAGTTTTCAGGAAAGGGCATCGTTCTTCAGCCCTTCCAGTGTGAAAGAAGTTCCATGGACAACCACACAACCAATTTAGACACATTATGAAATAATTTATGTTTAAATAACTGTGGGGGTTATTTAGTTACTCAGTTTTAGATTTTGTGATTAACTGAGTTAAAGGTTGTAAAATGATATGCTTTATGATAAACTTTGATTACGATTTTCTGCTTTTCTGAGTGTCATAAACTTAGGTGAAAGTGAAAGTGACTATTTTGTCACTGTGAAAAACAGCACAGCAGTTAGTGAGACACAATAAAATGCTGCCTCCGCTTTTCACCCACACACACTGTGCTGCAGGGGGCAGCTATCTAAAGCGCCCGGGGAGCAGTGATGGGGATGGTACCTTGCTCAGGGGCACCTCAGGGTAACCTGCCGGTCTGGGAATCAAACCCATGACCTTCCGATCCTGGGGCCTCGTCCCTAAACGCTAGGACATCCCCTTCCCCTTAGTGAGAATAAAGGGCACTTTTAATTACTTCTCTGAAGAGGCTTTTGAAGAGGATTTTAAAACAAGCCTGAGCAATTTTATAATATTCAATGGTCATGTATGTCTCAAAAAGCTTTTCTGATTATTTTATAATACAGTCAGTACTTAAAGAACATTTTTGCATGTTTCATTATAAAAGGCACAATTAGTCCTGGTTAATTTGATCATTTGATCATATAGAGATATTTCATTATTTAATTTTGCCTTTTCACCCACCACTCCTTTAAAGTCCATTGTAATTTTAAATAGATGCGTCTCGAAGACAGGCACCCTCTTTTAGTATGAATAAGCGAAAGAGAAAACTGACAATTGAAACAGGTTTTTGTTCTACAGTGAAGCGTTTAAAAACGAAACTGCAGCGTGATCCGAATAGCATCATCAATCCAGGCATTCATTCAGCGTCAGCATTGAAATCTCTAGGATGGGAAGGCTAAAACATAAATGATAATTATAGAAGCAAAACACAGTAATTAGAAAGTACACTTCGAGGGGGGCTGATTATGCAAAGCCATCCTGCTTCTCTGGAATATTGTGATCTCAACAAGAGATTTACTTGGCTTATGCAAAATGTACTCAGTACATACATTGAAACAGGGTATTGTGCCGTATTGGTATTTTAAAGGCTCGCTACTCAATGTTAGTCAATCAGTCATTTTCTGGAACGCTTGTCCTAATTAGGTACGGGAGTCCATCCCAGTTCACACAGGGCGAAGGACAGGGACACACCCTGGACAGGTCGCCAGCCTATTACAGGGAGGTGCGAACTGATGGGGATGGCACCTTGCTCAAGGGCACCGGGAAGGGGTTCGAGCCCACAATCTTCCGATCCAAGGCCAACTCCCTAACCACTAGACCACCGCTGCCCCCCTATTCTTTGGGTGGAGTAGTATGATTCCAAATAAAATACAGAAACAATTTACATTTTGCACTTTTATTACACTATACATCATCAGAATATATTCAAATAAATATAGATTTAATACAAAAAGTACTAAGCATAGGCTTTTTAACCTAATGTGAGCTGGTTTTAAGAATGCAGGCTTAGTTCCAGATTTCTCCTAAATGCACTGTCACTCCGTAAACTTTACACTTCCATCAGCAGCACCTGATGTTACTTTATGTTAGACCCTCAACCGTTTGCATCATGATGCCCTAAAAACCACTATTTTTAATGTTTTCCTGTGTGCTGATTGCACAGGAAGTTTAATCTTTTCTCCACCTACTGCTAACAGTATGGCTCTAAACAGATAAAGTTTAAAGGAGGATGAAAGTTTACGGGAGGATGAAGGTAGATGATTTGTCCTGATGGGGTCCTGACTGTTGATCAATACAGTAAAGGTGGCTGACAAATGGTGCTACATTGTATCTTTTTAGAGGAACTTTTTCATTTCAAAAATCAGATTTGTCCACACAACTGTAAGTGAACACTGTTTTTGTATCCTGTTCTTTTGTTCTGACAGGGGAGAACGTAATTTTCATATTTTCTACTACATTTATGCCGGCCTGGCAGAGAGGAAGAAGCTCGCCCACTACAAGCTCTCTGACAGTAAAACCCCAAAGTAGGTTCCTGCTGAGCGCTATAATCTCACTGGTTTATTTCTATCCCGCTTCAGCTCCAAACACACTCCCATTTCATGCTCTCACAGAGATCTCTATTGTCTTGTACAATTGCAGGTACCTGCAGAATGAACACATCAAGATCGGGACTGACATCGTGGGCAGTTCCTTCTACAGGGAGCAGTTTGAGGCCGTAGAACAGTGTTTTAAAGTGATCGGCTTCAGCCTGGAGGTACCTGCAGGAACTTTAGCAAGAACAAGAACAAAGCAGCGCAAATCATTAGCATGGAGATTTTCACTCAGATTTAAGTTCATGCCACTCCCCATTATGTTCTACCTAACTTTAATCTAATGGGTTGGTCCTTATCTAGGGTGGTGGTGGTCTAGTGGTAGGGTGCTTGCCTATGGACCTATGGCTCATGAGGGCCCAGGTTTGAATCCCACCTCTGGCACTACCACCACTGGGTTCCTGAGCAAGACCCTTAACCCTGAGTGTCTCCAGGGGGACTGTCCCTGTAATAAGGACATGTAAGTTGCTCTGGATAAGAGCGTCTGCTAAATGCCGTAAATGTAATGGTGGATTATCACATTACTTATCTGTAAATATTTGCTTTTAACGGGGCTCCACACAGTCACTAAGCGCTTACATTTGATCAGTTTTAGTACCGTTATAGTTCCTACGGTGTTTTTAAATGAGATAAAAATAAGAAGAACCCTCTCATAATTGTCAAAGTGACTATTCTTGTCAGTGTGAAACACAGCACAGAGAGAAACAACGAAATTCAACCTTTGCATTTTAACCACACACATTGTGCAGCAGGGGGCAGCTATTGAATGCACCCGGGGAGCAGTGATGGGGACGGTACCTTGCTCAAGGTGGACACCCTGATGGTGCATTCATTCTGGGTGATCAAAACATGGACTAATGGCTAGTCTGATGATCCTGTGCTTTAAGGGATGAACTGTGCAGTTAGTGTTAGCATTAGCATTGACAGCAGAGCATGATAAATGCTCAAACATCCAGCTGGATGTTGGAGACCCATGTTTCTGGCACACTGTCTTTACCTGAAAATGTGTTATTTATTGTAACCACACAATTTATCCACCTGAGTCAATTATCTGAGTCACCTATGCTAATTAGGGTGGCAAAAGCCAGTCCATGGCAGGGCAGATATGCTCTCACATGCACTCAACACCTTGGGGGCAACTTTGCCAATCCACCTGACAAACTGTATACTGTAGGTGAACAGCAGAGCACTTTGAACACCCCCCACACTGTAAATCGATCCCAGAACTTTCTGGCTGTGAGCTGACAGCACTAAGCACTGCTCCATGTGCCACCCATAACTACAATCCAATGAGCAGAAGTATTTGGCAACTACAAAAGATGAACGATCTTTGTCTCTATTTTTACTCAGAGAATATTTTTCCAGATTTCTGACTTAGGTTAATACAATTGTATAATAGGTTTAACGTGGGAAAATAAAGTTAATTCAACCTCTGTTCTATATGAAAGACATTTTCCAGTTTTAATTAAGTTAACTGGAATGGCATGAAACATTTGTCAAACATGATGTAGACAAGCATCCATCTGAGCTAACAAAGAGAAATTCAGACTGAGCATCAGTACAAGTAACGTCTCTGAAATGTCAGTTTGGTTTTACTCTTGTTTGGGTGGGATGGGGAGTAGTCTCAGCATGGGTCCCAGAGTGGCAGTGGTTGCACTGGCATGATGTAAGGGAAGATGGCGTGCAGTGCAGACTTCACCTAATGGAAAAGACAGCCATAGGAACATCTCACTGTGGAGCATTTGCAGAGATGTTCAGGGCAGGAAATTCAGTTCTGCTGGGAATCCCAACTGCACATTTTATCATACAAATCATTATTTAATGTTTAATTCATCCCAAAACGTGCATATTAACAACCATTTAAGCTTAGGAGTCTTTTTTTTATATTCTATGTCCGTCGTCGCAGGAACTGGGGAGTGTGTACAGTATTCTTGCTGCAATCCTCAATGCTGGTGACATTGAGTTTGCTTCAGTGGCTTCGGAGCATCAAACTGACAAGAGCAACATCACTAATATGGCTGTGCTGGAGAGTGGTGAGTCAGCCCTGTCAGACCTGCAAGAATTTGGGCGTCGTTTTTAAGATGCCATATACCTGTATGCCAGTCCTAGTGGCGAAATAGACCATCTATTAATGTAGTGACGTGCTAGTTTATCACCTCTGCAATATTTTTAGCCCTTCAATCCTTACCTAAATGCAGATTATATCCTTTAGATGTCTCTGCACATAAAACATGGCCACATGGTCTGTTGTGACTCTCACAGCTCAGGCTTAGGCTGAAAACCAGGTTAGGCTTAGATGCATGAAAACAAGGTCAAAGAACCTGGCGCTCGCATTGCATTTTGTTAAACTCTGAAGCTGGGATTTGGGAGGATGTTGTTGGAGTACTGAATTTAAGAAGTGAGGAATAAATAAAACAGGTGGATAGAAAAGCCGTCACTATGGATCATAATAGTTTTACAATTTTCTAGCAGTGATTATGATTAATCTGCATGTTTTAATGGAATACTATAGAAATATGCATCTTTCAACATGAGTTTCTGTGTGTGTTATTCCATAGCTGCCTCACTGTTGTGCATCCGTCCGGATGAGCTACAGGAGGCCCTGACCTCTCATTGTGTGGTGACCCGGGGTGAGACCATTGTCCGGCCAAATACAGTGGAAAAAGCCATAGAGGTGCGAGACGCCATGGGCAAAGCCTTGTACGGACGTCTCTTCAGCTGGATTGTGAATCGAATCAACTCTCTGCTGAGAACTGATTACCAGACTGGGTGAGAAACCAAGGCAAAGAGACACAGACATCGTGTTGGTTATGATCCTCTGATAATGTCTCAATGTCTCAGGAGCTCAATACAGAAAACTAAAAGTTTTACATTTAAAACCAGTTTTATATAATAATGTTAAATAAACGTATCAGCCACATTAAACCACTGACCGGTGAAGTGAATTAATCGATTGCTTGTGTGATCATAAGCTGTCCAGGATTGGGATTTATTAGGCAACAAGTGAACAGTAAGCTCTTGAAGTTGACTTGGAAACAGGAATAGTGGGCCAAAGGTAAAGATGTGAGGGTCCTTGCCAATCAGTGACCACTAGACAACTGTATATACAAAATCAAGGTCTTCCCAGCGTGCAGTGGTTAGTACTTATCAATAGTGGGTTCAGGGAATGACTGGACTGGTCTGATGAACTATGGATGTCTTTTAATCATGTGGACAGCGCTGGGAAGCACTATGGGAATCATGAGAGCTAGTGGAGGCAGTGTGATGCTCTGGGCAATGTTCGGCAGGGAAAGCTTGGGTCCTGGGATGCAATTTTGACACGTAGCACCTTCTTAAAGGCTGTTGAAGACCAAGTGCACCTCTTGATGGTAAGGGTATTCTCAATGGCAGAGGCCAGTGAGTAGAAGGACTTGTTCTCCCACAGTATGTTCAGAAGTGGTTTCAGGAACAAGAAAAAAGTGTTGACTGGTATGAGTTGGACAAACCTCAGATTTGCAGAAACTAAAGGATCTGCTACTAGTTAAGAGCCGTTCTGGAAATATGAAGCGTCCTACATTATACTGCGCAGGTGACTTTAACATTATGGCTGCCTTCCTATCATATGTGCATAAAAATGTTACTGCTAAGACAGATTTCAATTAGCACATCATATAAAATGTAGCACAGTCTGAACATGGAGTCAGGTATATCAGGTATATTTAACAGAGATCTGGATCTGGATTTTGCAGCATTAAAAGCATACATTCAAAACAAAAAAAGAGTGCCATAAAGTATTAAATCAGCTGATTATTATTTCTGGTAGGGCAGATAGCGTGGAAATGAGGTGAAGGTATGTAGATTCTGTTTAGAGCAGCATTCAAAGCTTCTCCTTTTCTTTAGCACCACTAATAGGCTCCCATGAAGCCTGATCAATGGTGATCTTTCATTAACCATCCTATTAACCTTCTGCCTTTTTATTTTCCATTTATCCCTCCCAAATCACCCCTGTCCCATCCTTCCACTAATCCAGAGAGGAAGACAAGGATCTGAACATCGGCATCCTGGACATCTTTGGCTTCGAGAACTTCAAGCGCAACTCTTTTGAGCAGCTCTGCATTAACATCGCCAACGAGCAGATTCAGTTCTACTTCAATCAGCACATATTCGCCTGGGAGCAGGTACCCTATTCATGCACGGCAGATATAGCTGTCTCCTCCGATTATGAATGGTGCATGACGTTTTTTTTTTTCATGGCTCATGGCATTTATACAACTTTTTTCCTCTTTAACTTATTTCCATCTAAATAGTGAGAGTGCATCATCAGTTATCCTGGCATGTTGAGAGAGAGGAGGGAAAGGGGAAGTGTGCTCATCGTTTCTTTTTTTTTTGTGGGGTGAGTGAGTGGAGCCTTGAGGGGAGAGATGTTCGGAGGTGCTTTAGTCTAACCCTTGTCAGACCCTGAATAAATCAGACTGCATAAGGGTCAGGAACACACACACACACACACACACACACACACACACACACACTCTACTGTGAAAGTCCACAGTGTCATAAGCCCTTTAAAATCCCACACTCACAGAATCACTCTGCTTCCTGAAGCTTATTATCCAGCTACTGCACCGATTACAGTGTGAAATAAGTCATTCTTGAGTTACACATGATTTTGATAAACGTTACACAGCCAGACATTTGAGAGTTTTTATTAGACTGTAGCGGATTGTGAATTTGGAAGCATTTTATTTTAATTGAGACAGTTTGATAGCCAGTCGGGGGAGTCCTTTCGGTGTGGAGTGTGGATGTTCTTTCTGTGTCTGCCAGGTGTGCTGAATTCATTTCCACTACAGGCAGAAATTATGATTCTGGTCATGTATTTTTCAGACAAAATTTGTGTGTGTGTGTGTGTCTGAGGCTTCTTGAGTACACAGGCTCCTGTGTTGTTCTGAAATACTTTTGTTTTTGTACTCCCCAAAAGGTCTTATTTCTGCAGTACGTCTACTTTTCCACAATAAATAAATAAATAAATAAATAAAGCTGGATGACTTTACCCAGGGCTAAATGTTGTATTCCATTCCAGAAATGAGATTTCCTGGATGTGGGTGTGTGTGTGTGTGAGTGTGCGTGAGTGTGTTGAACATGGTTAGCTAAACACTGGAAAGGGCAGACATTTGCTCTCGGGGTTTAAACCTTTGCATGCATTCAGTCAGTTGATACACGTGTGTGTGTGTGTGTGTGTGTGTGTGTGTATGAAGTTTCAAAACAGACCGTTCAGTCCACGTGGTCCTTCTATGGAAGTAATTGCACTTTTCTGCATTTGTAACATCAGAAACACCATCTCATTTACATACATTTGTAAATGAACCTCATTTCCATTTTGACATCCTTCATAAGTGGATATCAGTGAAAAATGCCGAAGATGGGCCCTTTCAGCGATTAAAACAAACCCACCCAGTGTGTGCAAGACTGCCATGTTGATAAAGATGCAAATTTCTCTTTTAGTGACCTATATTATGTATGTAAAAAAATACCGATCATAATGATAAAATCTGTTCCTGCTCAAAGGACAAAAACAAGTGGGGGTTTGGGCATATGTTGATATTTGTATTGCTTTCTATTTTTTTTTTTAAATTAACATCTTGCTTTTAACTCCATATAGCCATACTACACACTCTCCTCTCAGCCATGTGGAGTTTTGATTATAGTGGTTTAATTAGGGCAGCTTGTTTATGCCCCTAATCAACTCTTCTTTATTAATCAAATCAGTTTTGTTGTTTTATTTTTTATTACTTGTATTATTTTAGCTGATGCTTCCAGTATTCATTGAGTGCACCTTTGAAAATTTAAACCTAAAAGTTTTCTCTCCTCTGTACATGTCCCTGCTCTGTAGGACGAGTACCTAAACGAGGATGTGGACGCACGGGTTATTGAGTACGAGGACAACCGGCCCCTTCTGGACCTCTTCCTGCAGAAGCCCATGGGCATGCTGGCACTGCTGGACGAGGAGAGCAGGTTCCCCCAGGCCACTGACCAAACGCTTGTTGGCAAGTTATACACACGCTCACACATGCACACACACGCACACACACGCACGCACACGTGCACACACACACACACACACGCACACACACAGTCTTTGAACTTACAATGATTAGATATGATTACAGTTCTTTAAGAATTAACACATTTAAACTGCATCCATAAATTGATTTGATGATTTGGCTATTTACCCCAAATACATAAAGGTGAATGAAGGAGTTGTTTACACAATTATTGAAAGTAGATATTTAATAGCTAATTATACATTTTGCATTGAAATATACAATAGAAAATTTTATTATTATATTATATTATATTATGAGTGTATAAAATTGTAGCACAAAAAACACTCATTTCCACTTTCTGCAAAGTGGCAACGGTGGCCTAGTGGTTAGGGACTAGGCCCAAGGATAGGGTTCAAATTCCAGACCAGCAGGTTGCTCTGAGGTACCTTTGAGCAAGGTACCGTCCCAATCACTGCTCTGTGCTTTAAAAAGCTGCCCCCTGCTTCACGGTGTGTGGGTAAAAAGCAGAGGAAACATTTTGTGTCTCACTGTGTGCTGTGTGACAATTAGTCACTTTCACTTCAAATGCAGTCAGTCTATCAAGACTTTTTTGGCATCTACATTTTAACTTATATATATATATATATATGGCTAAATATATACATACATTTAGCAAGGCCAGAGCAACTTACAATTCCTGATTGTTCAGGAACCCAGTGGTGGTTGTGCTGGAGGTGGGGTTCGAACCTGCACCTCTTGGTCCATAACCGAGTATCCCACCCCCATCCCCATCCAAATCCAAATCCAAATACATCTCCAGAACCTTTGTTTCCCTTTAAGGCTGGTACTGCTGCAGGGTCATGAGGATCATATTTTTGTGCTTCACTGTGAAAAAAGTTAAGAAAATGTTATGAAAGTGTCTTGTAACAATGGCCGATGTTACATGTTAATTTGTTTTCTTGGCATTTTGGTGTCACACTGTAACGCGCAGTTACAGTGACATAACTGAAAGAGGATCTTTCATCAAACATTAATGGTCACACTGCATTTTTTGCTGTTTTCTACTGAGGACACAAGGCTCACAGTGACATTGTAAGGTATCAGCTGAATAATTCAGCGTGTTTAGTCTGGCCTGCGATTTATCTGTTTCTCCAGAGTTACGCAATAATAACTGACCTTTTTTTAGCCTTTATTCCCCATCCCAGGTCTTATTAAGCTAAATTTGATATTATTTACAATTTGAAAAATGTGCTTAGTCATATTGCTTCAAACATTTGAATGTAGAAGGGGCAGATTATTATAGTAACCGATAATGCTTTTCCTTCTCATGCCTCGAATTCCCTTCAATGGAGAGAAAACAGGCCTGTTTTCTCTCGGCTGCATATTTAATAGTCTCTAATTTTACACTACAGCCATTCTTCATGTCATGTGGCTAATAAACTATAATAAACTATATCTTAAAGTCAATGCTTAGATTGATGTATGGATGGATGCATGGATGGATGGATGGATAGATGGAAGGATTATTAATGGATTGTTGTCTTCTACTGTTTGTTACCATCGTTAGCCTAGTTCTAGTTCTAATCTGAGGATTTTTTTCCCTTTTTGTCAATTGTCCCTTCAAATGAATGAATGAATGAATGGCTTTTGAATGGCATTTCAATTCTTTTTTTGTTGTTAATTCAGAAAAGTTTGAGGATAATTTGAAGTCAAAGCACTTTTGGAGGCCAAAGAGAGTTGATCTTGGCTTTGGAATACATCACTATGCTGGGAAGGTATCTGCAATTTTCCTTTGAAGTAAAAAACATAAAAGTAAAATAATTTTGCATATAATTGTACCTGGAAGTTTTGGTCAATAAAAATCCATAAAAGGTGATAAAAATGGGTTGTTTTGATCAGGTCATCTACAATGCTGCTGGGTTCCTGGCTAAGAACAGAGACACTCTGCCTGCTGATATTGTCCTTCTGCTGAGATCCTCAGAGAACGACCTCATCCGCAAACTAGTCACCCATCCACTCACCAAAACAGGTGAGCTGTTAAACCCATTAACCCCGCTCTCCGGTTACTTCATGTGTTTGCATGTCTTCACCAGGTAAGCGATGCACATGCACCAGACTGTCCACACACTGTGGCTGGTTCACCAATTATCCTTCCTTGGACCACTTTTGGTAGGTAATATCCACTGTTTACAGGAAAAACCCCACAAGACTTTTTGAAGATGCCCTGACTCTGCACAGCCATCACAAACCTCCAACACTTAGAGCTGACTGCTCACTCTTGACTAATGTTGACAGAAGCCACTGTTTTGATATAATCAATATTATTTACTTCATCACCTCTTTGACAGTTTTTTATTGTTGTGGCTGATTCTTGAATTATGCACCGGATAATGAGTAGAGTGTTTTTTGTGATTTGGCCCGAGGAAAGTGTCCTACGACACCATCGGTTTAGTGGTTGTACTAGACTGGACATTGCATAGAGGTAATGGGAATCAGCCTTTTAGTGGTAATTTGATGAGGAAGTAAACATATACTGAGCGTTTTTGCATTAGACAGTGCTACAAAATGATATTTTCATTATTATATGGCAAAAAATGTAAAAGGGTCATTAAGTGTCTGCATGTTTCAGCAGTCCATGGTTGCAAAATGAATAAAATAACTTAATGGAGGGCAAGATATACATACTATGCCTTCACACTCAAGTTCTACAGTGCAGGGCCAGAATGTGCTTCAGGTGTTGAAGTAATGAGACAAAAGAGAAAACATGTTTGCTTTTTCAGCTTACCATCCATTTATCAGTGGTCATCTTTTTGCGGCCAAAAGCTGGCCAATGCAGAGTGAGTACAGCACATGGGCGAAACAGGAGGCGACCTGAATTGGACTGAAAATACAATCACTTGTTAATGGAGCTCTGTAGGGGTTTAATGCAATAGTTTGGCAGAAATGTAGACGTAGCTGATCAGCCAAGACATGCTTGATGTCTGCACTGGAGGTAAGATTGTAATGATTATACCCAGCATGGATGCTTCACTCATCACACAGTCCCATCGAACTGTACTGAACTGTTCAGAAATAGACCTGCTTGTGCGGATTCTGACACTATATGACATGTTGTTGTCAATTAACATGGACTAAGGTACACCTTACTGTCATTTAAACCATAACTACAGTGCACAGTGAAATGAATAATGCTCCTCCAGGAGCTTGGTGCTAAACAAAAGACCGCCTAAAACACGACCAGTCTGTAAAATGAACAGTGCAAAATGCTCAATATAATGCAACACAATGGAACACATTCTGGGGCAGCGGTAACCTAGTGTTTAGGGACTGGGCCCCAGAAGAAAGTTGTGGGTTCAAATCCCCGACCAGTAGGTTGCCTTGAGCTTCCCTTGAGCAAAGTACTGTCATCCCCATTGCTGCTCGCCAAGCGCTGGACATGGCTGCCCATGGCTCAACTTGGGGCAGTGGTGACCTAGTGGTTAGGGAGTTGGCCCCAGGATTGGAAGGTCGTGAGTTTGAGCCCCAGACTAGTAGGTTGCCCTGATGTACCCTTGAGCAAGGTACTGTCCCCATCACCCAGGCCCTTTAAATAGCTGCCCCCTGCTGCACGATGTGTATGGTTTAAAAGCAGAGGTTGAATTTCATTGTGGTTCACTTTGTGCTGTGCCGTGTTTCACACCAACATATAGTCACTTTCACTTCATTTTCACTTCACTACATTCACCCGACACAGAGCAGAGACAGTGCTGCATCTGAAAAGAGCAAAACACAGTGTCAATTATAGTATTGGACCAACGTTTTTGTTGTGAGAATACGGTGCTCTCAGTTCATTTAGTGTCAGATACCACGTAAGCAGGCCTACGCGGAGTACACACTGCTTGATGTGTGAGGTTTCAAACTTGTAGTTTGCACTTCTTAGCTACATTAGATCTGAAGCGCTGGTGTAAAAAAAAAGTGTCTTGGTTTATTGATTATCTTTGGGGTTTTGATTTCATTTGATTAAATTTTTCACTAAAACTCTTTGACTCATGTTTCCGACAGCTCATTGAGCTCATGGTGGGTAGGTAGTGTGTGGGGCCCAGGGATGATCGTAGTTGGGCCTCAGTTACTCACTCTGTCTCTGTCTCTGTCTCTCTGGGCTATGCCTAAATTACTCACTCACATTCATTGTTGTTCTCTGGGTATTCATGGTGATTCTCAATGTGATTGTAATTGTGATGTTTTGTTAAATGATTGATTTTGGAACTGATTTTCCAAAATGTCTCCATTCGCTTATGGAGATGAAACAAAGTCATTCAGTTTGGTTTATGTGAACCCAGTCATTACAGAGAAATGCTCTTGCTTTTACTTTTACTTATTTTTTATAGTGCGAGTAAATGGAACCAGGGGTGAACAGCGTCTTCTGAGTTTGCATGCAAACTGTGCAAAAGTCTTTACTTAATATTTTGCCTCTTGTTGGTGCAAGAATACTGTTTTATGCCTGTCAAACTGTATCTCTGTGGCATATTGAGAAGATGAAATGAAAGAAATGGGTTTGTGTGGCTGCAAAGTGCCTAAAGGTACAAGGTTCTAGATAATGGGGTTCCAACCACTCAGTAAATGAATCACCTGATCATCTGGAATCATCGGCAGCTGTGTCTTCACCGCTTCATGTCTTAAGTTAGACGCTTTGTTCTGCTTGAAGGTTCAGACGTAGATCACTGTGTGGATTAACCAACAAATAACAATCCTCTGGAACAGGTCAGATACAGTGACTGGACAGAAAAAGTTACTTACTTTATGAAAAATGTAATTAAAAAATGTAAAAAATGTAAAAAACGTACTTTACTTACTCTATGGAAGCAAAATATGAAGAAATAACGGGTGGCTTAAGACTTTTGCACAGCAAATAATGCTGATGATGGAACAAACATGGTGGATCAAACTTTGGGGATACCATTAAGAGATTTATAGGGACTTCGTATTTCATGTAATAATCTGGACAGTAGCTCTTAAAGGCATTTCATGCTTCAAATGCCTTTTGCAAACGCCACTAAGGGTGGCGGTGGTCTAGTGGTAGGGTACTTGCCTACGGACCTCTGGATCAAGAGGTCCCAGGTTCGAATCCCATCTCTAGCACTACCACCACTGGGTCCCTGAGCAAGACCCTTAACCCTGAGTTGCTCCAGGGGGACTGTCCCTGTAATTAGGAAATGTAAGTCGCTCTGGATAAGAGCGTCTGCTAAATGCCGTAAATGTAAATGGAAATGTAAATGATTGGTTCCCCATCACCACTGTAACCCGTCCAAGAGCATTTCACATCAGACCACCCTGAAAGACTTTGCACCAAAACCTTAAACCTTAAACACTTTCTGGACTAAAATCTGAAATCTATTCATTTCATATATACATATTTCCCTCAGTGGATGCTGTGCTTTAACTCTATTGTTTACTGTCTCTATGTAGGCAACTTGGCCCACACCAAGGGCAAAACGTCTGGGACGTCCCGCCTGGGTACACGCACTCCTCAGCGCACCATAAACTTCACCAAGGTAATGCTTGTTTGCACCGGTTGTAAGATAAACCGTTTTGAGGAATATTTTTTATTTTTTTTGCATGCACTAATTCTTTTTACATTTCTAATTTGTTCCTTCCCACTTTTTCTTTCTGTATTTCTGCTGCATCCCAACACTTTTCTTGTGCATGTCTTTTTGCATAAAGATGGGAGTTCTGATGTTGTTCAATTCCCTCTCAGTCAGTGAGGTAATAACACATCTTTTGGTATCTGACCCTATAGACCAGAGGAAATACATGTGACCTTTTCTGCTCTTCCCCACAATGTGCATGTATGTGTGCGTGTGTGTGTGTGTGTGCATGATTGATACCTTCTCCACCCCACACATGCTTGTGTGTTTAGATGCAGAATATGCTCAGATTTCACATAATCAGTGTTTGTGAAGTTTTTGTAGTCCCTGGTACACACGGTACTGTTTTTTAATGCTGGGTAATGTTATAGTTTTAAAGCACAGGGAGGTTTGGGTTGTTTTCTGCATAGCGGCCTATGGTTCTACAAGCCTCAGCCTAGGAGAAACACTTCTATAAACCTCAGCTTAGGAGCAAACACAAGGCACATTTAAAGACTCCACTGTCTGAAGTTCCACGCCTGCAACTAATTGAGATTTTATACATATTGAAATGAACAGTCTTTGATGAGGATGTGAATACATTTCCATTTATTTGCATAGTAAATCTTGCTCACTTTAGAAATTTCACATCAAAGATTCTGCCCATTGTTTCCATAGTGAAGATAAGCCCACCTGTGCCAGTGTCTCTAGTCTGCAGATTTGCTTTAGGTTTCAGGCAGTTCAGCAAAATTGAACGTGATATTTAAGAAAAAGAGAGAGAGAGAGAGAGAGAGAGAGAGAGAGAGAGAGAGAGAGAGAGAAAGTGTATACATTGTCTCCATACCTAGAACATCTTCTTTCACTTTGCATTGAAAATATGAGGCTAATGGTGTTACAAGTAAGATAAGCTCATGCCCTACCAATTAGCACAGTGCATACAGCATGCACCACACCTAAAGGTAATATTTAGAGTATTAAAGTATAAAGTAGGCTTTTGGAGGACAAGCTGTGCACGGCGACTTCAATACATATTAAAGAACTGAGCGCTATAATAATCTAATTCAAATAATCCAAAAACTATTAAACCATCTTAACTCCAACTCCACTAAAAGCAATCTACTAAAAATAATGAGCATTAACTTCACTGCTTTACTTTCACCCGTGAGATGGGCGCGTTCCCCTCAAATGCTTTGAAACTTCAGAAGGGAGACTTTATTGAAAATGTAAGACATAGAAACTATTAAAATATTGCGAATAAACGATAAAAGTCATCAGATATATAAATACTCAAGTTTCAGATCCCGGAAAAATCCCTGAAAATGAAGTAACTTTATCTCTGCTGACCGGATCATGTTTTTAAGAGATCTGAGTATGTGGTTGCCATACTGTATGGCCAAAGAAGGAAACTTCATCCACTAAATATCTCAGCTGCTTTGGGGGAAACCCAAAGTTTCAGTGCTTTTAGATTACGTATGTCATACAATATCAGAAACCACATAAGCGAGTCTATTTGGGATTACCTAAAGGAATAGTTTTAGAAGGTTAGTAATATATTCACACCATTTTCTACATTTTTGAAGACCATTTTTGAAGTGCTTTTGCAGTAGAAATGGAGGATCTGAGGTCAACTTGAGGTCATCTAGACCTTGACGGCAAATGCTCTGAAAACTTCTCTGGATTATTGCATAACACGTCCAGCATTTGTATTAATGCGGCACGTTTCAAAAAGCAAAACTAAAGAAGCAACACTTGGACACCATAGAAGTCTTGGTTGGCTGATTGACAGCATCAAGTGGACAACTGTCAGAATCGGACGATTTGCAGTAATTTGGCAATTGGTGGGGTATAAGCGTTCATTAGCCTCCTTAATGCCGTGAGCTTTTCGGTGCAAACTAGAAAAAAGCAAGTGTTGGCTAATTTATTAAAACTTGGGATAAAGGGAAGTTTCATTTTAATGTGAGATCTATTGCTCTGCAAAATTGACATATTTATTTATATTGTGCTTGATGTCTTTTCTAGAAAACGTAACACAAAACAGCACTATGAGGTCACATTTTAATTTGGATTTCCATACCAGTGTACTGGATGAGCACTGAGACTGCTCAGTTTTTCATTGTGAAGAATGTGGTGGTCTGTCTTTACTACCCATTGCGTAGAGACAACTTTGGTAACTTTGTAAGAATATATAAACTTTTAATTTCTTTTGACAACTGCAGGGTGCCCGACCGTACTGCACACCCTCGTAGTTCATGTAAGGCCACTATGAACTTCCCTTTTCCATGCATCAGGGAGGTGTTACTGAGAAATTACACAGAAAAATGTCTACAAAGGAAAAGAACCGTGGTGCCGATTTCAGTGTGCTGTTTTTCTTTTATTATTTTAAGATCTCTAATGGGGTCTCATGCCTGTTCTAGATTCAGATCAGACTGCCCTGTGATTTGACACATCTGTGTTTACATTGATTTTTTTATGCATCTCTCTTTCAGCCTCGCTCACGGAAATTAACAATCTCTCCCGAAAAAAAAAAAATGCTTGCCTTGCCCGTTGAGCACACCGTGCATTTCCAAACGGTGACTGTGCATTTGCCCTGATCCTTGCCTCTGATTTTTGACCTTTCATTTCTCCTTTATGGCTTCTCCCCCAAAAAGACAATAAATCCACCACATTTAGAGAAATGCTTTAGAAGCCACGTCCCCTCACTTTGCCTTATAACCAATTACTATTGTCTTTAGAAGGCTGTTAGACCCTCATCCTGCATTTGTAGATACTCACTGCTGTGAGATTTCAATAGGCTGAATATTTTGTGTGTGTACAGGGGGACAGCGCTGGGGAAAGCTCGCATCACCCTCGAGAAACCACTAACATGAGGACTCAAACAGTGGCCTCCTACTTCAGAGTGAGAAATCTTTAAGAAAACTGCACATCCTTTTTGATTGTCATAATTAGGCCTATCACAATAAAGCTTTAGCTGAGGGATAGATAATTAATGAATTGTTCTGGATTGATAATTTGATGTTAGGATATTGAACTGGTGGAACTGACACCAGTACTATATTATGAAAACTTTGCATGATAAATATATCGAGAGGTATATTTGTTACAAGATCTGTCCTTTGACCTATGACTTTTTAACTGCCCTTTTCTTCTTCTGGAGCAGTATTCATTGATGGACCTGCTTTCAAAAATGGTGGTGGGGCAGCCACACTTTGTTCGCTGCATCAAACCCAACAATGACCGCCAGGCCAATAAGTTTGACAGAGAGAAGGTTCTAGTCCAGCTCCGCTACACTGGCATTCTGGAGACAGCCAAGATCCGTCGGCAAGGCTACTCTCACCGGATTCTTTTCACAAACTTTATTAAGAGGTGAGTGAAGGACATCTTCACATGGCCACTGAGACTGAATACACTCCAACCTTTTAGAACATTCTACAAAAGAACGATATCCTTTCATGGGCATGATTATATATTGCCTGCAGCACATTCAGAAACAGGAAAAGCATTTCTCAGCTGTGCAGCACTGACTGTTATTAAGACACATTGTGTCTGCAGATACTTCATTCTAGCTTTCCGAGCGAACGAAGAGCCGGCTGTGAGTCCAGAGACGTGTGCCGCTATTCTTGATAAGTCTAAACTCGAAAACTGGGCTCTCGGGAAAACAAAGGTAAGACTCAGGTTGATGTAAACCTAAAAAAAAGGTGGATTTTATGAATACACGATATGGCCTCTGAAATGAGCTTGTTGGACATCCCATTCTAAAACAAGGGCATTACTATAAAGTTCCCCTCCCTTTACAATTGTAGCACATTTCTGGGAAGACTTCCTGCAAGAGGGGCAGCGGTGGCCTAGTGGTTCGGGCGTTGGCCAGATGATCGGAGGATTGGGGGTTCGAACCCAATAGGTTCCCAATAGGTTGCCCTGAGGTACCCTTGAGTGAGGTGCCGTCCCCGTCCCGTTCCTCCCTGCGATGGGATGGCGACCTGTCCAGGGTGTGTCCCTGACTGGAACTGAAGAGCCTTACAAAACTCTGAAAAACTGCCCCAGCAATACATTATCTACCAAACTTTTCTGATGGCACTAAACATTCTGGTAGATAATGCTTTCCTGACATCTGCCAAACTACTAATAGATAGTAAAGTGTAAATCACACAAAAATCAATTTGCTTCTGTGCTTCCAGAAGCAAGCTAAAGTCAGTAATATAACCAAGCATAAGCATAAGATTGCTACATGCTACTTGCTTCAGCACTCGACACCTAAGACCCATAGATGTGACTGAAACGTCTGAACTCAGAAAAATCTGTAGGGTTGTCCACAAACCTTTTGCCATTTAGTGTATGAAGCATTTATTAGGTTTTACACCAAGATAAGATTTTGTTTGCTGTTTTGTTCAGGTCTTCTTGAAGTATTATCATGTTGAGCACTTAAACCTGATGATCAGGCAGAACACAGACCGGATTGTCCTGGTGCAGGCGTATGTGCGGGGATGGCTGGCCTTCAGGCACTACCGAAAGATCCTGGAAAGGAGAGAGCAAAGTGCTGTTGTCCTGCAGTCAGGTATTCCGTTTCTTTATAGCTTGGTGTCTTTATAGCTTTATATCTTTTGGTGATGGGAGCATTAATGTGGACCCAGAGGGCTACAAGGTTTCGGTTGAAAAGTTGCTTCAATTCGGCTCACTGAGCTGGATTAGTAGAGGTTTTACAGCTAAATTGTTGATGTCTGTAAGTTTTACACTTTCCTTCAAGTGCCCGACACCCAAAGATGACGCGTAAAGTTGTTCTGATGCTTCACTGCTTCGTAGCTGATTTTCCTTAAACCGAAATGATACTGTGAAACACTGATTCATGTGTCACTGGACACTTAAAAATAATTTTAATTAACATCTGCTGTTTTTATCTCCAGCATACAGAGGTCACAAAGTGAGGCGACAAGTAGCTGATGACAAAAGCAAAGCCAAGCAGGAAACCATTATCATTAAGCTTCAGGCTGGTGAGAACAATAGTTCTGACCATCAAAGCTTTATGGTGTCTTTCCTTCTAAATTACCCTCTCTTCAATCATGAAAAATTTCCATCTCTTTATGTAGTGGGTCGAGGATATCTGGCAAGAAAGGCATACGTGGAGTTAGTCGAAGAGAAGAACAAGGCTGCTGCCAAGATCCAGGCACACTACAGAGGACACAAAGAGAGAAAAAGTTTTAACAGGAAAAAGTAAGCACTTAAGTTCCAGTATTGTTCTAGATGGGATACAGAAAAAAAGTATAAAGTGGAAGTTCCCAGTATTCAGCTAACATGCCTGTGCTATTTTCCTGTAGGGAAGCCTTGCAAAAAGAAAGATCACAAAAACCAGAAGGTGTAAAAGACGAAGATCCAACAAAGGAAGATAAGCCTATTGATGCAGAATCAACCAAGGAAGGTGGAGGAACAGAGCCAGATGATGCAGATGAAAAGGCTGCTGTGGTCCTCCAGAGCAACTACAGAGGCTACCGGGAGAGGAAGAAGTTCAAAGAACAACGGGAGCAGCACAACAATACCTTAAATAAAGGTGAGCTTGCAGTTTCTTCTTCAAATCTGGAAGAGAATGCTGGCTCTGAGGCTGCTGAGCAGCTACTGAATATTGTGGCTGAGGAAGAACAGGCAGAAGAAGCAAAAAGGATGGCAGGAGAGGAAGATGGGGACACTGAGCAGGAGGCCAAAGCAGCAACGGTTATCCAAAGTAATTTCAGAGGCCACAAAGAGCGCAAAAGGCTCCAAGAGGAAGGGAAGCTCCCAGTGAAGGAGAAGGACAAGGGAACTCAAGGTGAGGAAAACAAATCTGTTCCAGAGTCCTCAGTAATAGAAGAGCCAGCGGAGACACAGCCTGTAGGAGATGAGGAAGAGGAAGCCAGAGCGGCCGTGGTCATCCAGAGTAACTTTCGTGGCCACAAGGAACGCAAGAGGCTTCAGGATGAAGGGAAGATTCCAAAACAGAAGAAGAAGGGAGAGGACGTGGTGGAGCCATCTGTCAAAGGCCAGGAAGGACAGATACTGGAACAGTCCTGCACTGGCCATGCAGAGCAAGATGAGGAAAGAGCAGCCACTGTCCTGCAGAGCAACTACCGAGGCCACAGAGAGAGGAAGAAACTGAAAGAGCAGCGAGAAGGTGCACCAGACCTGAAAAAAGAGGAAATGATAATGGAGGAGGAGGTTCTGGAACGAGAAAGGCATTCTGAGGCAGAAGAGGGTGGATATGATGAAGAGCAAGCAGCTGTGAAAATCCAGAGTAACTTCAGAGGGTATAAGGACAGGAAGAATCTTAAGGCCACATCACAAAGAGAAGAAGAAGAAGTTGAAAGGTTCTCCAAACAGGTGATGACACAAGACTTTGAGTAAGCACACACTTGGGGAACGCTCCATTCTAGGCCATAGCTGAGCAGCTAACCCCATCTCTTAATAGGACTGGGCAGTATCAAGGCCAACATTTTACATTTAGATATTTTTCCAGATCATACTGCTGAATAGACACTCACCTACAGCTGAGCTCCTGAGCAAAACCCTCAACCCCAAGTTGCTCCAGGGGGACTGACATTGTTAAAAAATGGAAGTCGCTAAGTGCCATAAAAGTAAATGCAAATGGTTAGTGCTGTCACCTCGCAGAGATGGTCCTGGGTTGCAGGCAGATTTGTCACTTTAAGAAAAACATTCACATTAGAAAAAGTTTTGTTGTCAAGAATTGCCCTATTTCTGTCTAACTCCCCCGTGCCGGCGAACAAAGCACTTAACCCCAGGTCCCTTCAGGCAGTTCAGTCTCTTCTGCCCACAGCAGCTGTAGAAAGAGCAGGAACTGCTTAGTGACCGTACCAAGGCAAAATAAAGGTCAAAATAAATCACTGGCTAGTGATTCATATCGTTGTCTGTGCTTTATTCAGAGCAGTTACCGTGATCTAATGCTAATAAGAATGATTTGCAATCATCTCAGAAAATTTCCACAGCCCTTGGGATCAAACAGACTAAATGGTGTCAGTTGTTTTGGCATGTTGTAGCTTTCTTTTAGCAACTGTGACATTTCCCTTTGTGCTTCTACTCAGATAAGCAGTGTCTCTCAGGATTACCTGGTTCTGCAGCAGAAACTGAATGAGATTATTATGGCCCATCAGATCAACCCCACCAGCAACGGCATGTTTATGAAGGGACAGGCCCTCAATGGCTACGCTGGGACTAATCGCCAGCTTTCAGGTGAAGACACACTGCACATCATACACACAGAGCACTTCATCTAAGAGATCAGGGAAAAATGGACAAATTAATGTCCATTCATGAAATTACTGTCTGGAAACCTTTGCTGTGTTTGTGAAGCTGTTAGAAGCAAAATCTGCAGCAGGTACCGAGTCCTCATTCTGCTCAGTCCTAGCAGCTTCCTGCATGAAGATTTTATCAATGGGGTTCCTTTTTTCTCGTGTTGCTTGATTGTATCAAACGCAGCATATGTCAAGTGCCAAAACAGGAAAGATGCTTCTTCCCAAGACATGTCATCAGAAAATTCCCTCCGCTGCGCAGATCTATTGTTCCTGTGATTCTTCAGATGATACATGTAATTGCTTTAGGAGGCAGAGAGAGAGAAAAGAGAGAGTGAAGGTTCAGTATGTGCACTTCAGGCCTGTCCAGAGTGGATGTGCAGAATCTGTTATCACAGACTCTACAAGTGAAACTCAATTATTTTGTCAGGAGTGATGTGCGTCGTTTCACTGCCTTTGGTACTTTATTGTTTCTGTGTGGACGCCACACAGTGCTTTACCTGGAGCAAATCTCCGTGCTCATCCATTTGTTTCGAAGGTTGCAAGTGACACACGAGCAGGTTGGACCTACCTGTTAGCATGCAATTCGCTTTTACTCGGATCGTTCTTTTTACAAAAGGAAAATGTTCGAAAGCAGTTTTCCACAAATACAATCAGGACCCCGGTGGCCTAGTGGTTCGGGCGTCGGCCACATGATCGGATGATCGGGGGTTCGAACCCCTTCCCAATGGGTTGCCCTGAGGTACCCTTGCCGTCCCCGTCCCGTTCCTCCCTGCGATGGGCTGGCGACCTGTCCAGGGTGCATCCCCCGTCCTCGCCCTGTGTGTGCTGGGTTGGACGCCAGCACTCCCCCACGACCCCGTTTGGGACAAGCAGCAGATAATGGATGGACAATCAGGACCCAAAAATTGATGAAGCTGATGGTTAGCAAAAATTTTCTTAGAACTTAAAAGCATAAGTGAGAACCACTAGGGCTTGCAAAAGCACAAATATTCCTTAGCTATGAAGAAGTAAGCCATGTATAAAAAAAAAAAATGATGTACTGAAGAAGTACTGATTCCACTTCTTAATTTAGTGCAAGTGAGAGTATATGTTAAAAAATGTTCTCAGAGTATGAAAGCTCAGAACTAAAAGGACACTTCTACTTCCTGTTTTTATGCAGAGTGAAGCTCACGTCATTTGAATACAACTCAAAGCATTCCACCTTCAATAAAACAATTTACTGAAAATAATGAACATTAACTTCACTGCTTCACTTTCATCCATGTCTCGACTAGTTCTCCCGTCACTGACATCACACTCAATACACGCCTTTTCTCCACTGTCCATTCTCTCTTTCTCCTCCCTTCTGTCTCCTTCTGTGTGTCCATCAGTGCAGGACAGACAGAAGGACAGTGCCTTAATGTTGTGTAGGTAGCAATGATGCTGAATAAAAATAAGGGATAATTCCCCTCAATGTCTTCAAACTAAAGTAAGGATTCTATTCACCAGTGTTCACAGAAGCGTATGTGTGTATCTATCCATCAAATGAATGACTAAAAAAGCTGTAAATGTTAGTTTTAAGGATGATTTGTGAGTTCTACTCATTCAAGAATCTCTTGAAAGCCTGGCAAGTGCAGTTTGGCCAGATCTACTAGATCAGATATGCTCACCTGCATGACCCATGTAACCTAAAAAAGCTGATTTATTCAAAGGGAAGTCTCCCTGGACGATGATGTTTGCTGATGATATTGTGATCTGTAGTGAGAGTAGGGAGCAGCTTGAGGAGAACCTGGAGAAATGGAGATATGCTCTGGAGAGGAGAGGAATGAAAGTGAGGAGGTCAAAGACAGAATATATGAGTGTGAATGCAAGGGAGGAAAGTGGAGTGGTTAGGATGCAGGGAGTGGAGGTGACAAAGGTGGAGGAATTTAAATACTTTGGATCAACAGTTCAGTGTAACGGCGAGTGTGGAAGAGAGGTGAAGAAGAGAGTGCAGGCTGGGTGGAATGGGGGGAGAAGAGTGGCTGGAGTGATTTGTGACAGACGGGGACCAGTTAGAGTAAAAGGGAAGCTTTACAGGACAGTAGTGAGACCAGCTATGTTGTTTGGGTTGGAGACGGTGGCACTGACGAAAAGACAGGAGGCGGAGCTGGAGGTGTCAGAGTTAAAGATGCTGAGATGTTCGTTGGGTGTGATGGTGATGGACAGGATTAGAAATGAGTATATTAGAGGGACAGCTCAGGTTAGTTGTTTTGGAGACAAAGTTTGGAGAAGCAAGGTTGCGTAGGTTTGGACATGTCCAGAGAAGAGATGAGGATTATATTGGGAGGAGGATGTTGAAGATGGAGCTGCCAGGAAAGAGGAGAAGAGGAAGACCAAAGAGGAGGTTTATGGATGTGGTGAGAGAGGACATGCAGGTGGTTGGTTTGAAAGAGGAAGACACAGAGGACCAGAAGAAATGGAGATGGTTGATCTGCTGTGGCGACCCCTAAATGGGAGCAGGTGAAAGAAAAAGAAGAAGAAGAAGATTTAGATTATCCTGTCTGTGTTCATGCTCATTAATGCATCATCTTTGTTCATATATATGAGTACAAATGTCAAAGGACATTATGTGTAAATTTGAAGCAGAGATTGAAAATAGAAGTAGATAAAATATCAAAAGCACAAATATCTGCATACTAATTTCCCCTCACAATTAGAATGATGTGGTGAGCAGCACACTGATAAAGGACAGGTTTAAATTGGCAAAATTGAGATTGTAATTCTTGCCTTACATTGACTTTGATGGATGTGTTTAGTACAGTTATGTGAGGTCTTATGAAAAGTTTCAGCTTAATATTAATAAAAAAAGCAATCCAAATCAAACATTATTATTGTTGCTCTTTCTCAGACGCAGATTGGCCTTTTGAATGCCAATCACATTTCTCTTTTTCCAAAAGGTCATTAAATGCTAATCATGTTTCATGAGAAAGTGCTCCTGCAATTACGTCGAGCGTTAATATGAGTGCCTTAAATTGGCTTCATTCCTCCGAGCAACAGAGAATTACTGATGACCTTTTGAAGGCCACGTTCAATAAATATGACAAACTCTCCCCCCCCCTGAGTCTGCTGAAGCCAGGCAGGTGATGATTAATTGGCTTCATGGTGGACTTTGGTCTGAGCTTAAGGTGACAAATACTTTGACAACAGGATGAAAGATCACATCTGTACCTCTATGTACATGATCGCAATAAGCTCAAACAGGATTTGGCAAAAGCTACTTAAATAACACTTTAGATCTCTCTCGCACTCTCCCTCTCTCCTTCTCTCCATCTGCCTCTTTCTTTCTCTTTCTTATGCTCCCTCTCCTCTCTTTCTCTCCCCTTCTCTCTCTTTCCTGCTTTTTTCTCTTGTTCTCTCTTTCCTTTTCTCTTTCTTTTGCTCTCTCCCTCTTTCTTTCTTTCTTTACAAACACACAAAATATGCATGTTAATGTTCTATCTATCTATCTATCTATCTATCTATCTATCTATCTATCTATCTATCTATCTATCTATTCCCACATCTGTCTGTCTCTTTGTGCCTGTCTGCCCTTCTATATGTGTGACTGCCTGCCCAACTGTCTGTCCATTGGTCTGTCTGCCCATCTGCCTCTCTGTCTGTCTGTCTGTCTGTCTGTCTGTCTGTCTGTCTCTGTGTTTGTGCATCTGCCTGACTGTCTGCTCATCTATCTTTCTGTTTAACTGTCTATTCCCACATCTGTCTGTCTCTATATGCCTGTCTGCCCATCTATCTTTCTGTCCATCCATCTTTCCTTCTGTCTGCCCATCTATATGTCTGACTGCTTTCCCATCTGTCTTGTCAATTGAGCTGTCTTTCTCCTTCTCTGTCTATCTGCTTAACTGTCTGCCCATCTATCTATCTATCTATCTATCTATCTATCTATCTATCTATCTATTCCCACATCTGTCTGTCTCTTTGTGCCTGTCTGCCCTTCTATATGTGTGACTGCCTGCCCAACTGTCTGTCCATTGGTCTGTCTGCCCATCTGCCTCTCTGTCTGTCTGTCTGTCTGTCTGTCTGTCTGTCTGTCTCTGTGTTTGTGCATCTGCCTGACTGTCTGCTCATCTATCTTTCTGTTTAACTGTCTATTCCCACATCTGTCTGTCTCTATATGCCTGTCTGCCCATCTATCTTTCTGTCCATCCATCTTTCCTTCTGTCTGCCCATCTATATGTCTGACTGCTTTCCCATCTGTCTTGTCAATTGAGCTGTCTTTCTCCTTCTCTGTCTATCTGCTTAACTGTCTGCCCATCTATCTATCTATCTATCTATCTATCTATCTATCTATCTGTTTTGCACTCTAATTCACTTATAAGTGTAAGCCGGTATCACGTAGCTGATAGTTAAACAATGAAAACTAAAGTTTTTCCATTCTTATGATATTTTTGGTCATCATGGAGGGGGATAGAGTTACAGGTTCTGGGTCTAACGTCAATGTCCACACACTCATATGCACATGTAGATACAATCAGAAAAACACACTCACTCTTGCAGTGCTCTGAAAAGCACCGGGATGTCGTGACGGTTCTGATTGATCACTGCTGGAAAATCAGGAACGATGCCGCCGCGGGGTTAAACTGTACTGACAGCTCAGCTCGATGAGGGCAACAGGGTTATTCTTTCACTCAAAGAGTTCTGGTGCTCTGATATAAAGATTTGCCCCCTTTTTCACTTTCTCTTCAGCTTTGACCCCCAATAGACATGGGTCAGGAAAAGGAGGTAACACCCCCTGCAAAGGCCTTGCTTTCAGTTTTATTCTAGAGACAATCTGCCAAAAAAACGTGGGATGCTCAGTTGCTCATGAACAAATATCAATTAATACATGGACCATCCCCCACTTTCACCAGCCTATCACTGTATTTTAATCACATTTAATGGGCTTACTTCATCTCTCTGTATCACAACACACATTAAAACACACTTACTCTGACCTCAGCTCCGTTAAGATTGATCAGACCACTCTCTGCCAACAAAGGTAAACTCTGATTGGATTCTGGAAGCCGAATAAAGGCATAGTGCGTTGATGGTAACACAGACTACAGTTAAAACCTGCCCTGAAACAAATGGGTATAGTAGCCAGTAATCCTTTAAGAAGTGTAACTTCTTAAATGACTTTATATAGAGTTTAGAGGTGGCCTATGTGGCCTAACTACTACAATAACCAGATTGAAAATAAGGACCAATAGTAAACGATGGTCTAAATAGCTATGAAAATGCATGCTGCAACATACAGTACTGTGCAAAAGTCTTGAACCACCCCTCATTTCTTTATATTTTGCTGGGAATCATCTTGTTGGTGTAAAAATACTATTTGTTTCCATCTGACTATTTCTGGCAAATTAAGTAGATTAAATGAATGAGAAAAAATGTTTTAGGGCTCCATGCTGAAAAGTGCCAAAAGGTACAAGGTTCTAGATAAAGGGGTTCCACCCATTCAGCATCAGCAGTAAACTAATCACCTGATCATCTGGAATCATCTGCACCTGTTCCTTCACTGCTTCGTGTCTTAAATGAGACACTTTGTTCTGCTTGAAGGTTCAGACGTAGATCACTGTGTGGATTAACCAACACAGAACTATCAAACTGCTCAGGTACAGAGACTGGACTGAAAATGAGAGACAACAACACTGTCCTTCAGGAAGATCTGGAGAACTGCTCAGGTACAGAGACTGGACTGAAAATGAGAGATAACAACACGGTCCTTCAGGAAGATCTGGAGAACTGGCCAAGTGACCTAGTGTTTAGGGAGTTGCCCCGGACTGGAAGATTGTGCATTTTCAATTCCTTCACCAGTAAGTTGCCCTGAGGTACCCTTGAGCAAGGTACCGTCCCCATCACTGCTTCCCGGGCGCTTTCAATAGCTGCCCCCTGCTGTGCACATGTGTGTGGGTGAAACGCAGAAGCTGAATTTCATTGTGCTGTGCTGCGTTTCACAATGCCAAGGGTAGTCACTTTCACTTTACTGAAATTGAGAGACAAGACCACTGTCCTTCAGGAAGATCTGGAGAACTGTTCCTCAACAATGGCTCTTTGTAAGCAAAATATGAAGAAATGAGGGGTGGATTAAGATTTTACACAGTTCTGTGTGCATGATCAGTTATTTTTGAGTGATTGCAAGAATGAAGAAATTGCTCCTGGCTGGTATTTTTGGAATAAAAGGGTTCTGGAGCACCTGCTGGAAAGGAGGAGTTTAAAAAAGGTCCAGGGTGTGAGGAATCTGTAATGGTTTTTGAAATGTACAATTCCTCCTGTGTTATTTTGGTTGCCCTTATTGTTCACTGTAGTCTGTTTCTATCCTGCCTTGTGTCTGCTCTGAACCAGACTGTGATAAATGTCCACAAGACATGTTAGATGTTGGGGGGGTGGCGGGGGGGATCTAATGCATGACCTATCAGAATTATGCTCCATGGTCCATGAATTTTGTCCTTGTTGCCCACAGCTGATACAAAGCAGACACGGACGCCCCGCCGAACCCAGAAACCAAAGACCCTCAACACGCCAGAGGACTCCACTTACTACAACCTCATCCACGTGAGCTCACACTTACAGCCAATGAGGCATCATAGGCCACCGCAAGTTTCCTGCTTACTGTAACAGTGGTCTCTCGTATTCCCACAGCGCTCCGTCCAGGATGACAAGAAGAGGCCACGGAAGCAGAGGTAAACAAACCAGCCGTGTTATTCCATTCTGAGCTTTCCCCTCTTTCTGATATATTTAGGGTAGAAATCTCCTTCCTTCAGAGACAGTCCTCATCTTGACTAAACAATGTCATATAAATTAAATAAGTTATGATTCAATCCACTTCCAAACAGTACTGATCCAAAAGAACTTAGTTCAGACAATGAAACATGAGCTGATGTCTTAATTTAGCAACAATTTCAAAGCATTTCTTGACTGTTTTATTAGAGAATTTTTATACATAAATTCTGTCTTGCACAATATATCTATCAATAGTATATTTATTTTTTTAAAAAGGGGCACAGCAGTGGTTTAATAGTCCCAGGATCAGAATCCTGGACCAGGAGGTTGCCCAGAGTGACCCTTGAGAAAGATACCGTCCCCACCAATGCTCCCTGTGCTCTGGATATGGCTACTTCTGCACGTGTGTATGTGGGTTAAAAGCCGAGGTTGCATTTTGTTGTGGTTCACTGTGCAGTGTTTCACAATTACAAATAGTTACTTTCAATTCAAAAGAAGAAGAGAAAAGGGCGGCATGGCAGCATAGTGGGTAGCACTGTCACCTCAAAGCAAGATGGTCCTGGGTTTCGATTCCCGGTTGTCCTTTCTGTGTGGAGTTTGAATGTTCTTTTTTCATGTGTGGGTTTCCTCTGGGAGCTCTGGTTTCCTCCCAGCGTCCAAAGTGAGGCATGTAAGATGGACTGGAGATGCTAAATTGCACCCTCAGGTTACAAAAATGTGTTTTTTTTTGTGTGTGTCTGCACTGTAATGGACTAGTGACCTGTCCAGGGTGTTTCTCCACTTTTCGCCCTAGGCCTTAGCACCACCCGCAGCCCTAATCAGGATAAGAAAAGGAGTGAGTTAGTGAGAAAAGAGGGGAAAAAAGACAGTGCGCATGTTTCCCAGTTCTGTCCTAATAAGATGTCCTTGCACTCGAGGTTATTATTCAGGAAGAAGGTCATTTGAAATGTCCACCCATTGGTTGTTAATGGAGGTTGTGCTTGAATAGAACTTCCCTTTCCGATCTGCTTTTCTTGTCAGCTTTGGTGAAAGAGCTGACCAGCTACCAGCTCAAACAAAATCAAGGACAGCAGGATGCAGGTGTATCACATTTGCTGATCACATTTACACTCACATATACAGTTTGTCAAATGTGTGGTGCTCTTGATTTATGTCTCTGAGAAGCATGTGCTAGTCTGTAACATCCCAGGGAGGGTCGCACGGCTTATTTGTGCCATAGTGAAACAGCACTGGTGGATGTAAACACATAAAGGATGTAAAACATGAATTATTTCCAACTGATGAGGCTGAGCTAGAGTACTGCACAACATGACAAATAACAAATTTAATTGGATTAAAAGCCTGCAGACCGATCCTTTCAGAGCAAAGGTCTGTTCACACTAATGACACGAATGCATAACATGCACACATTTAGGCAAAAACATCTGATTTGAGCAATAATGCTCCTTTATTATGTACACAGTTGATTTTACTGACTGAATATTTCCTGGAACATACATGCCTTCAAAATTTTATGTCCAATGATGGTTCAACTTTTTCAACAAACCGCAATTTTTTTCATTTTTTGTCAATTTTGTCTTGTATTGTCTTTTTCATTGGAAAAATGCAATTTGTTGGATATGAAAATGTCTTTGTGGCTGAAACTCGTGAAAGCTATTTTTCATCAAACAATACTCGCGAGATTCCTGCTTATTTTCTTTATTATGTTTGCGGTTATTTTGTTTTTTGTAAAAGTTTTAATGAACCTGCTCAACAGACATTTTATTGTGCAGCCTTTTCCAAAGTATAGAGTACTTTGCAAGAGTCTTGAGCCACTTCTGGTTTCTTACACTGCTTAAAGTGCTGTTGGGGAAATAGTTATCCACACTTCCTGAAGGACATTCAGAGTGTTTGGCTCTTATTTTCAGTCCACTTTCTGTACCTGACCACTTTCAGAAGCAGAAGATCATCTTGACAGAGAACGGAACAAAATTCAGCTTGCAGAAGAGATTTTGAATGTTCTTCAAGAAGGCTGGAGAACTAATTCTGGAGATGACTTGAAGAAATGACAAGAAAGCTTAAGCTCAGGATCTGGTGAATATCAGTGGTCAAACCAAATTCTGACCTTGAAGCTGGTTATAAATCATCGTTCCTTTTCTTAGGCTGTATTTGCATGTATGTCTACAATAAATCACTTTAACTATTGTCTCACTTTCCTACGAAATATAAAGAAATGAATGTTGGCTCAAGTCTTTTGCACAGTATTGTACATCTAAGGTTCTAAATTGCATCATCAGCACTTCATCAGCGTCATTCCTGAAAGAAGGTCATGTGAGAGTAACAGAACGAATGAAGGACAGAGGATGTTGTGTTAGCTTCAGTGAGAAAAGGTGACCTCTGGAGATGCTCACAATTAAGGTGGACAGCAGTGCAACCGAAGAGAGCAGGGAAAGACAAAACTGTGATGATTTAGGGTGAAAATTATTATAATCCATTTTAAATTCACGCATCCTGTAGCCCCTTTGATGGTTCTGCAAAAATGAGAAGCTGCTGTAACAGTGCTACAGTGGACTTGGATGATAAAAAGCCATCAGTGCTGACAGAGAGGTCTTATCAGCCACAGGGATTGCTGGATAACTCCAAGACCCAAGAGAATGCCAGTAGAAGAGTCCCTGACTGTCAGTGAATCAGCTCAGAGACCTCTGAGCATGGAGAACCAGGCCAGTTTGTACTGAGCCCTAGTTCACTGCTCACTCTGCAGCTATAATGAGCTTTATGTGCGTCCTGGACAGACGTTCCTCTGAGCATTTACCTCTAAGTTGCAGTTACTCTACCTTTCTGAGTTGGGGAAATGCTCCCCACTGTTTTTGAAAGTTGAACAGTGGACAAGTAATGTAGTAATGAGTGCGGCATGTCTTCTCTCTCTGCTCACCAGCCCTAAGAAGCTGCTGGACATCGACGACCAATACTACCAGGGTCTGAGCAGTAGCAAGTCCACAAGCTGCCTGCCCAGTGAGACCCAAATGTCCAGTGAACCGAAAGCCCCTGCTGACAGGAGACAGTCCACTGAGAGACCACTGTCTGATGTTCCAAAATCTGACACCCCAAAAGTCCCAAAAGAGAATAGGTGAGGATAATGAAATCTGTAGGCATTGGCCCTTGTCTTCTCTCGTTGTCAGGTCACTATGGCTTTGCTGTAATGCCATTTTTTAGTGGTTTTCTTCACCCTTTTCCTCCCCTTGCCCAGCAGTGTCTCAGTCTTGTCCTCTTCCCTGTCCATGTGTTCTGTGATAGGGTTCATAATAATGGGTCTGTGGGGGGTTAGTGGGGAGGTACCCGACCCTGTTATCGAATTGGCATAAAAATGAAGTGTTTCTAATAATGTGGCCAGTAAATGCATGTGATGTGAACATGTGATGATGAAGAGTGGAAGACTGGAAATCCACACCTACACACACACACACACACACACACACACACACATACACACACTTTCCCCTCTCTATCTGGCTGTCCTCTGCTCACTTTCTGCTTACCAAGTTGAGCTTTATCTGCTCTGCTCTGTCCACAGGCACTCTTTTCCCAGAATGTCCTCTACAGAGAGTCAAAGTGAGGACAACCCTTACGATTACAGAAAACTGCTGAGGAAGACCTCCCAAAGAAGAAGGCTTATCAAGCAATACTAGCCTCACAGGACGCAAGTCTGTTGCTGCCCATTCAGGTTTTATACATATTTTGTAAATACAGAAACTGGGGCTGGCACGGCTGCCTCACCACGCTGTGTGTCCTTGTGTGATACACGTTTTTAAAAAGATATTAAAGAAAGACTGCAGCCAAAATGCTAACTGTGATGGAGTAATGGCTATCTATTATACAGTAGGGTTGAAGCATTCCATTCACTCTTATCCTACATGGGCCAAGAGTCTCAGAAAAAAAGATGCTGATCTATATATGTGTACTATTTTATAAAAACAGGATTTTATGCATCCCATCCAAAGGTATCAGCTCTGCAGAGTGGACACTGCGCTGTAATTTTATTTGAACTCTGGTCAGAGAACGACAGTGTGAATAAATCCAAGTGACATTCTGCATTTTATATCTTTCTGTATGCCTGGATCACATGTGAGCTAATATAGATTTTAATCCGTGACACAAATGGCCCAAGCTGGACGGCTGTGCTTATTGATTCATGTGTTCTCATCCCTCTTGGCTGTATCACCGCGTGCAGCTCTGCGACAGCCTAATTATGACATTGAATGGTTTGTGCTTTATTTCCACGTGTCATCTTTTAAAAGGCACATAAAGCGCTCTGTTTTTCATAATGTAAAATACAAGGATGGTTACAAAGCAAGGCAAGAACAAGAAAAAATGTCATTAAAGTGTACATAAACTGCATTCAGCCCTATAGCTTTTGCAAAAAATGATTGATATTGTAAATATTATATCGTCCAGTGGTAATGATGCTGTTGCTATCATTTGAAGATAAATTTTTGCTTCAACTAAACTGTGAGTTTCATCTTTTCGGGCTTCTACATCTGTTCTAATTGCTCTTTTCCACCAACAGAACTAGCGTCATTCTAGTTCAGGCACCACATTTTGAACCCTGCGATGTGTTTCACCTAAAAATTTGGTCGAGACCCTGAGAAATAGGTTTCCAGTCCTTTTTTTATTTTCTAGAAAATGAAGACATTTGTAAGCATGTCTTTCTGCTAGTTCACTTCCATTGTGGAGCCCCAAGTCCATTGATGACACATCTGTGACTACAGAGGTTTTGCTCCAAACTGGGGGACGTGTGAGTCAGCAGACGGCACCCAGGTTCAAGGAATCCTGAATAATACTCATTCAAGATCCCGTCCCTGTTGGTGGAGAAGGGCTATAATGAGAGTGTCAAAGTGACCTGAAGTCATTTATATTCTACATGATCTTCTCTTTGCAGCGAAGAGCAGTTTTGGGTGTTTGTGAAAGACAGAACCAATGAATAAAGTTGAGGTCCAAGTAGCTTTGTGGTAATGTGCTATAATGTGTTTCAACAGCAGTTTGCAGGACTTCACAAAAGTCTTGAGCCCCCCCTCTTGTTTTTCAAAATTTGCTTCCAAAGTGCCAGACTTTCTTATAGTTCTCAATGTATTGTGAAAAAGTAGGCCTCCAAGCTTCATGAAGGACTTTCAAAGTTCCTGGCTCATTTTTAGTCCTATACCTGAGCAATTTCAGAAGAGCATCATCTTGACAAAGACCGGAACGAAATTCATTCAGAGTTTGTTATAAGTGTTGTAATAAGTGTCCCAGTTTAGAGAATATAACCTAACATTAATCTAAAATTACAGTGGAGGATAGGATAAACATCACTGTGGCAGGTTTTTCGACCATTCATCATATTATTTTTTCATACAGATACAAAAATAAAAACCAAAGCGTTGCTCTTGGTGTTCTAGATGAGTTGGTGAAGGGCAGAATTGCATATATTTTGCGAAAATATGAGTTCTGACTAACTAAACTGTGCCCAAAAACTGCTCAGAGAAGCGGTCTGATGGGAATCAGTCAAGAAACATTACTATTTTATAATATCAGAGCTTTTTTTCCTTATGCTGTGCCGCTACTACAGACATTGTACATGTAACTTATATGGGCGATGCTGTTAAATGGGTTGTATCAGCAGGACCAACTTTGGCACCACATTTCGCGCTAAAGAAAAGCTACAGCCGGTGTCATTATCGATGTTCTAACATAATATAACATGGGCTCAGTGCCGGTCTGTGCTGATATTATATATTAATTGCCTTTGTTTGATTGCTGGTGCTTTAAAAAAGTTTTAACTAAGCATCCCTGTGATTGACCTTCAGAGAAGGGATGGAAGCCTTACAAACAGATCTTTTCAGACTGAGGGTAAAAACAGGACAGAAAATGATGTACAGTAATTTCAAACGTGTATGTGTTTAACGAGTCAAGAATAAGTTTTGTTAACATAATGGCATAATAGGCCTTCTCTGTAATATAGAAATAGTTTTTCTATAATTTGTTGGTCTGTGTTTTTTATTGCTGGTGCAGGCCAGTCGCCCTGCTGAAATAGTTTCCTGTTATTGCTCTTCTGGTATTAGAGATTTCATTCTGATCATACTTAACACTTTCTCAAAGCCTCTTTTTATCTTAACAAGCCCTGCGTGTTTGATCTAAGACTTGTTCCCACAGCAGCAGTAGGACTAGGGTACCATTGCTCTGCTGCCAGATGCCCATCATTCATCAAAAGGCAAGTAACTTAGGACCCTTCCCTCCTGCCTGTGACCTTAAGTCTACAAGATGATTAAGAGCAGCAGTGGAGAACGAAGCAGTGGAGGCCTGGTGGTTAGACACAAGGCACCATGGTCAGAAGGTTGTAGGTTTGAGTCCCATACCTATAGGTTATCCTGAGATACCTTTGAGCAAGGTACCGTCCCCAACACGGCTCCCTGGGTACAGGGTAAAGCTACCCACTTCTCCACTGTGTGTATGGGTTCACTTTCACAATGAAAAAACAGACATAAGTAAAGACCTGAGTGATTTTGATCTGGAAAACAGCAAGGCTTCTTGGGGTCCCGGCAGACCCCCTGACAGTGATGGACAAAGAACATACTGATTAGAGGGTGCTGGGTTCCCAAGGCTCATCGATTTATAAGGCCAATGAAGAGCTTTTCCATCTGGTCTGAACAAACCATGCTGTAGCAGATGTCTTCAAAACATTTCTTACTGGTTATGGAAGGAATGTGTCAAGAGTAAATGTGAGTAAAAAAGAGGAGAATAATAATAAGCGCTTGCAGATGCTTCTATAGAAGTGTGCTTCATGATGCAATCCATGATGCCATAATCTTCAGCATGTGTTAAAATATGTTTTGAAACCAATCAACCCTTCAGAAGAACTGTAGAACAGAGATGCCAGATCCTGATCCCAGGAGTCTAATACCACTGTAGACTAAACACCTCAGGTCCAGGTAATGAAGGCTCTAAAGGCTCCTGAATATCACCATCAGGTTTCATCTGAAGTTGACATGATGGTGGATCTCCAAGACTGGGACTGAGCATATCTGTAGAATAAATGCCAAAGTACAGTAAAGGTCTCATCTGATCATGATCAGTTTTCCGCTAGTGTCTTTTACACCACTGTCCTCCAGATCTTCCTGAAGGACAGTGTTGTTGTCTCTCATGTTCAGTCCAGTCTCTGTACCTGAGCAGTTTGATAGTTCTGTGGTGGTTAATCCACACAGTGATCTACGTCTGAACCTTCAAGCAGAACAAAGCGTCTAACTTAAGACATGAAGCAGTGAAGAACCAGGAGCAGATGATTCCAGATGATCCGGTGATTCCTTTACTGTTGATGATGAATGCTTTGCCCTTTATCCAAAACCTTGTATCTTTGCTTGTATGTGTGTGAGTGTGTGAGTGTGTGTGTGTGTGTGTGTGTGTGTGCTTTTTGCATTAATAAACAAATAACTGAGTAACTGGCTAAAGAAATAAATTTGAAAAATATCCCCAAATGATACTGGACATTACTGGACAGCATCATCTGAACTTGTGTCCTCTGCAGACCAGCATGGGTGTGAGGGTTTGCATAATAATCTCTGCTTTCACCACTATTGTCTTTTTTTAAATAAATATATAAATAAATTGATATCCAAAAGATGTTGGACAGTTGGAGCTCAAGATCCCCCTCACTACTCACACACACACACACCCGACAGGAGGGGCCAAAACCTGTCACGACTCAGGGAATCGGAGAGGTTCGTCAGCAAGTGAATCACGCCGGGGATTCTGGGGTGAAACTGGGTTAAAGCGCACCAGCCATGTTCCTATCACTGCCGCGCGCGCCATCCTAAACTTGCGCCCTAGTTTTTGTTTGTGGATTAAAACCCGGGAGGGTAAAAAAAGGGGGCAGATTGATCTCTGTCCCCGTCCTGTCCCTCTCGGTCCCTGCGCGCTCTCTGGCAGCATGCGGCGGACGGGGCGCGCGCGCTGCTCTGAATTCGCTGCGTGAAGAGGCGCGCGGACATTTTTTTCTGGGTTTTTTTTCTTTTCTTTTTTTTTTTTTTTTCTCAAGCGCGCGCCCGCCTGGGCTTTGCGACGGCCGAGGAGCAGAACGAGCGGCTCTCCCACTTGTCAGCCCTCCTCTCCTCCTCCTCCTCCTCATCCTCCTCCTCATCCTCTCCGTCCCTCTCCCTCCGGCTCCCCCGGATGGGCTCCGCTCGCCGCCGGTAGCCGCGGGAAGCTCCGTTTTTGTGCGCCATGGCATCGCAAGGCTTTTGGTCTCTGGGCGCCGGAGACAACAACAGCAACCCGAGCACGCGTGAGTACACCGAGCCTCCCGGTCTGGAGCGCGAGACGTGCACCACCTTAACATGTGTTTCTTTAGGAGCCAATTATTATTATTATTATTATTATCATTATTATTGTTGTTGTTAGTAGTAGCAGTATTAGTTTTAATAATATTATTAAAGACCTATATTTAAATCTTGGGGTGTGTTTTCTTTTTCACTCCAGCCCGAGCGTGGTGCCAGGCGGCGGCCCAGAAATTTACAGGAGGCATCGGATCCAAATTATGTGGTAAGTTCATTTCAACAGAGAAAACCCCTCACCTGTCTGTCCACCCCGGAGGTGAGAAATAACCCAAGCCATAAAAGCACAAAGTGGGCAATAATAATAATAATAATATAATAATAATAATAAAATAAAAACAAAATAATAATAAAAAATAATGGCAATAATAATAATGATGATGATGATGATGATCAAACAGACGTGTGACTCTGCTGAATGTGGGGAGATGGAAGTCTGCAGGGCCCGCCGCGGTGAAACAGGGCAGTCTCTGGCGGAGAACTGCGACTGCGCGGAAACGTGCAACTGCTCAAGGCCATGATTGGGCTTCTCACACCTGTACTCAACAGGTAAACACACTAAACACATCATCTATCTGTCTGTCTGTCTGTCTGTCTGTCTGTCTGTCTATCTATCTGGTATCTATCTATCTATATCTATCTATCTCTATCTATCTTCTATCTATCTATCTATCGTTTTTTTAAGTTTATCATATTTCATTATTTAAGTGTATATATAAAATAAATGCATTTTCATGATTAAATATATTAATTTTTTTATATACTTTAGAAATGCCATTTTTTCATATTTTCACCCCTTTCGTTATTAATGATTACCTTATATGAAATATATATACATGTATAAATATATATAATACATATTACCAAATATTTAACTTGTTTCATTTTTTCATGGATGTGGCTCTGAAATGATTAAATTGCAGTACAAACGATTGGTGAGAATTGTTTTTTTTAGTTTGTTTATTGGAATAAAATAAATATTTCAACTATTTCATTATTTGTTGTTTTAATTGTTAATTAATTAATTGTAATAATATGTGTGCTTCAAGGCAGGTTTAATTGCTCTGATCTGGTTTCCCCTGGACCTGCTGCCCCGCGCTGGACGGGGACCTGGGACTCTCACTTTCCTGCGGGAGGTGGTGGACATCCTGCTGGCCTACATCGTGGAGTCTTTCGATCGATCCACCAAAGTGATTGATTTTCACTACCCGAACGAGCTGCTCCAGAGAAACAACTGGGAGCTTTCGGACGAACCGGAGACCCTGGACGACGTGCCGTCGTACCGTGCCGCAGCAAATACGCCAGCCCTAAAACAGTTGGGCGATGCTGCCACGCCAAAAACAGGTGGGGACAGCCGTGGCACATAAACAGGCAGGAAAAACTGCCACATAAATGACTCATTAAGTGACCAGGAAAGCTGTGCCTCCTTAAATGGTGCATCACAAAACAGTTAGAAACTGTACCTTAAACCAAACCGTTAAACAGGTAGGAAAGCTGTGCCACCTTAAATGGGCAATTAAAACCGGTAGGAACGCTGTGCCACCTTAAATAGGCAATTAAAACACGTAGGGAAGCGGTGCCACCTTAAATAGGCAATTAAAACAGGTAGGAAAGCGGTGCCACCTTAAATAAACCAATTAAAACAGGTAGGAAAGCGTTTTACCACTTAAATGAGCAATTAAACAGGTAAAGGAAGCGGTGCCACCTTAAATAGGCAATTAAAACAGGTAGATAAACGGTACCACCTTAAGACACTAAAACAGGTAAGACAGTCGTGCCACCTTAAAATATGCAATTAAAACGGATAGGACGGCCGTGCCACCTTAAGTAACCCACTGAAATAGATACCTTAAATATGCTTTTAAAACGGGTAGGACAGCTGTGCCACCTTAAAATACGACATTTAAACAGGGACAGAAAGTGTTTTTCAGAGAAAGGGGATTTTATAACGCGCTGTTTGATCAATCCGCGTTAATCTCCGTCCTCTGTGCGCCGGAGGTGTAGATTTGGACTATTTTGCGGACTATTTTCTTTCTTACCTTTTTGTTCGGCGGGTTGATCGATCAGTGCGTGAATCGTGAACAGCGGCGGGCGGAGAGGATCTGAATTTCTTCTGCGGGTGACAAAAAACGACGGAACACGCTTGTCTGGCCAACAATTTAATAACAGAACATTTAGAATATTATAGTAATACAGTGTTTCAGTTTTGGGAAAAATCTTATGAATCTTATTTTTTATTCCAAGATTGAATAATAAAAAACATGTTATATCAATTAAATAATCATGTTTTAATTTTCAGATATTGGAAAATACAATATATATATATATATATATATATATATATATATATATATTAACATATATATATATATATATATATATATATATATATATATATATATATATATATATAATTATTATTATTTTAAGCCAGAGCTACAATTGTTCTCAATAGATGGATAATATTAGAATATTTTTAATTTGGGAAATAAACATGTCTGCATCGTTTTTTTGTTTTTTTTTAGTGCAGTTTGACCTCCATCACACTCAATCCATCAGCTGCAGAAATATACAGATATAAGCTCAGCCTACAGTGATGGCTGCAGAGATGGATTAATTTCTCTTTGTGCTTTTCCCCCTTCACCAACCTGCCTATTTTTAGCACACCCCAGGTATTTCAATCAGCTCTCCACTGGATTAGACATGGTTGGCCTGGCTGCAGATTGGCTGACTTCGACTGCCAATACCAACATGTGAGTGTGGTGCCTCTCATCCCAATAAATGTGCTCACACACAAAGAGAGCGGCGGTCATTTCCGTTTCCTGTCTCTGTGCATGCAGATAGCAGGTTTTCTCTCTAGGCAGCAAATTGAAAAAGGGGTGAAATGAAAGGCAGTCCAGCATCACTGCTGCCCGCCCTCCGCCGCTCCGTTATCAAGACCATTCAGGGGGAGAAAATTAGGACAGAATTAAAATTTGCATTCATTGAAGCTCATCAAAATGTTAATATTTTTGGGAGATTGTGTGGAGCTGATTATTCCTGAAGGAGAATTAGGAGACAGGGATGTGAGAATAATTCCATCCTCAAGAAACAACCTCTGTAATTAAAAATACTTTGTAAAAATGAGACTTGGGCCACATTTTGGCATCATACATCTTGCTTGGGCCATGTTATTGCAGGTTAATGGTCTTTCTGCTGCATGTATGATGATGCCATTGGAAAGACATAAACACTATAAACACTCAGTGTTCTTCTTTACATCCATCAACACATTCCATCCATGTACCATTGTCCTGCACAGCCACTGGCAGACCGCTGTAGCCCCTCACCCTCATCATCACCCAGCACGACCGTGAAATTGCTCAAGGTGACACAATCCTTTCCCTCTCCTTTATACCCCGGACCCGACTGCACGTGACTGGGACATGTGGTGTCTCCTGACGGACAGGTTCACCTATGAGGTGGCGCCGGTGTTTGTCCTGTTGGAATATGTCACACTGAAGAAGATGAGAGAGATCATTGGCTGGGAGGATGGCCGGGGGGATGGCATTTTCTCACCAGGTGAGCCAAAGCTTTGCTTCCCCCCACCAAAAACTTTTCCTGGTGATGAAGTGAGTTTATTCTGTCTGCCAGCTCAAACAAACTAAGGAATGGATCAATATTATCAGTTTGATATGCAAATGATACTCGTGCAATGTTTATTTTCTAAAACAAGTTTTATGAATGCTTACAATGCATCAGTCATTGATTTGCTCCTCCATGACACCCCATACAGAAGAGGTGAATGCTAGTATAAAAATCTAGATGAATATTTGTGAATATGTTACATTAACAAGCCGACTTCCAGAGCCACGCGTAATCAAGCATTTGCATAAATACACTCTTTGTCTGGCTGATTCTCTGTGCATGTGGGGTGGGGAGGGGCAGGTATTGCTGGCTTTGCTATTCTTTGGATTGAATGGAAAAGAATGGAAATGCACAACCCTGGTTGTTACTTGTTTTAGTGCATGTCGAACCTTAAAATATGCCACTAAATGATCAGAAACTATAATTCCAGTATCACATCAACTGCAGTAATGATCATTTGCAACAGGAACCCATCATGCTGCCATTCTCTGCAAGTTTATATAAATATAGATAATGACAAATAGAATTATGCATTCTTTATTGGGAAAGCAATGCCCAGAACATGCACTGTCTGAATGTGCACGTAGTACATGATCAGTGCGGTCTAGTTACTAATGTAATGCAGATGGCGTTTTACGCTCGATCATCTCATCACTGCCATGATCGGCACCTTCATTAATATGGAAGGCAGGTTGGTGGGGTGAGTCAGACTCTGAACATGGACAAAGTAGTATTGTTAGCAGTAGATGTGGAGAATCAGGCCAGTGCAGAACAGGAGTTTCATCATGGATTAGGTAATGGCTCAATCGAGCCCAGTGACTGAACAGGGTCTTGCTGCACCATCTCCCTTCAGGTGGTGCCATTTCCAACATGTACGCCATGTTGCTGGCTCGCTACAAGATGTTCCCTGAAGTGAAAGAGAAAGGGATGTCGTCAGTCCCTAAGCTGGTGGCCTTCACATCGGAGCATGTATGCCCACCTTTATCTCACTATTGACTCCTTTTCTTGCTTTCAACTGATTCAATCAAAGAATGTTTAGCTTGAGATGTTTCTGAAAGCATCATAAACAGTAGTGTAAAATGCTTCTGGAGGATCGAATGCATGAATTTCTGAGCGATAAACTCTTAATAATGCTATTAATACTATTTTTCAGTGAGCTATGAACTTTTTTTTGTGGCCAGGATGATCATAAAAGCTTGGTATATTGTTTTTTTACTACTTATTTTAAGATAATGTGTAGATACGTCCTCCAAAGATGAGATTTGAGGATTGGTATAACTTTGGAAATCTGTTAAGTAAATAAGCATAACTGAAGCCTTTGTAAGGCTACACAACAAGGCCAATGAAAAAACATAAATAAGCATTGAAAATGGCTTATTCTAACCGGCATCAGCCCTAACACATGCTATGGTGCTATGACAACAGAACTGAAAAAAGCAGCCTATGGCAGCTTTTATAATAATCCTCAAACTTTTTAGTGAGCCAGCATTCATAATGCTTCACAACACCTACAGCCTTTGATATCATCTGACATTTGTCAAGACTTCCACCAAGTATGGGTGGAAATGAAGGGGAGGTGAGTGGTCAAGGGTAGGATACTCGTCTATGGGCCAAGAGGTCGCAGGTTTGAATCACATCTCCAGCACTATCACCATTGGGTTTCTGAGTAAAACCCTCAACCCTGAGTTGGTCCAGGGGGACTGTCTCTGTAATCAGGAACTGGAAGTCACTCTTTATAAGAGGGTCTGCTAAAGGCCTACTGCTAAATGAAGTGTGAAAGTAAAAGCCTTTATTACAAGCATCACTTGTCAGGATAAACCTGTAAAAATCTTAATGTAGGGTTTATCATGTCATACAAGGCATATATAGATGTTGCCTAATTAATGCTACCCTATAAAAGTGCTACCAGCAAGCCTTTATTAATGCTTATTTATGTTTCTGCCATCTGCCATGTAGCCTTTGTTAAAGTGTCACTATTTTGCTTTGGTCAGAGATTTCACCCTCGATTAGAAGCATTATTATTGGGATACTTTGAGCTTTAGTTGTAATTGCTCAAGGTGTCTTTCAGTTTCAAATGCATCTGTGTTAGTCTACCGTGGCCTCCTTTGTCAGCAAGTGTGGCTGCGTTTTCCATAAAGCCATCGATGAACAGAGCCCACGTCTCTGCAGCACTCAGTTCGGCAGCGCTCTCTTTTTGTCAGTAATGGTGTGAAATGTCAGTGTGCCACATTTTTACAGTCAAAGGCAATTCTGACATTCAGCCGTGTTGCAGATAGACATACTGGCTCCAGTATTTGCCCTAAAGCCACTTTAGACATTTTGTTAAGGCTGTTATTAATAGAAGCCTAAAGAAGCACATTACACGAGTTTATTGCCCTGGTCTGGTGAAGTTATATTGATTTTAACTGCAGCCTGTGTATTTCAGAGCCATTTTTCAATCAAGAAAGGAGCAGCGGCCCTTGGAATAGGGACAGAGAGTGTCATCTGTATAAAAGCCGATGAGAGGTGGGTCTGGATAACCTGCAGTGGTAGGTTTATGTGCCTGACCGGAGAAGTAAATGAAACTGGAATACGTTTACAAAGCAGACTTGATGAAAATCACATGTGCATCCATCGGCTCTAACGGGTTGCCCTTTTCTCTTGCAGGGGTAAGATGATACCTTCAGACCTGGAGAGGAGAATAGTGGAGGCCAAGCAGAAGGTAAATTTTGAAATTCTGTCCCACATCTGTGAAAGCAATGCTGGTTTGCCCTCCATATGACCTTCCCAGCTGGGTCTGTGAAAATGAACTGGCACGACATGCTAGTCGAATACTGATTGTTGCCTGATCTTTCAAAACCTTTTCCATTTCTCTTTTCCTTCTTTCTTCCTCTCTCACTTCCTTTTCTTTTATGCTGTCTGTTGCGATTGTTTCTCTACTTATTTTTTTGGATTTGCTCTTTTCACGGGACTTGGCAGCATGTGCCTCAATAATAGTTTTTTTGGAAAACACAAGAATTCCCACTTGAGTTTAGAGGGCAAACCTGCTCAGTCTTTCTCTATTATCTTTTCTTTAATGTGCACATTGAGATGCTTCATTATTGACTGAGCAGATTTAATTGCTGGAGTGATCAAACATGCTGATTATTCACAACTAGTCAAGAATTTCCTTTTGTTTAGTGATTTTGAGCTCAGTACTGTTGCAGTGAGGAGGTTCTAGCTTTTTGATTCCCAGCCGGAGTTTCTAAGTGGAATTTTTTTATGTTCTCCACTTGCCTGGTGGGTTTCCTCATTCATGTCAAAGTTCTTCACCCTGTGAAGAACCTTAGACCTGTCCAGGGTGTTTCCATGTCTTTACATTTAAGCGTGTCCATGCAAAGGCCTTTTTAAATTAATTTCTTTATAGTTTGAGAACTTTTGTTGTTAAAATTTTCAGCCCTTTATACACAAAAAACCGAATGTGCAACATTCTGCCAATTCATAGGCTAAAAGTCAGTGCATTCTTAATAATAACAATAATTTACATTTATTGCATTTAGCTCACTCTCTTATCCAGAGGATGCTACAATATTAATCATGTTGGGCGAATCTAGCTTTATGAAACTTGCCCAAGGTCTGCGTGAAAATAAACCTGGGTCTAGCATGAGATGAGATGGATGAGAGCTGTGTTATCCCCTATGCTATCCAAGTCTAAGTACTTGTTAAGTACTTGTAATTGTTAATTGTTAAAATTGTAATTTTTGGACTGGCTCCTCTATGACCCTGGTTTGGTTAAACCTCTCAAATAATGATTAATATTTCAAATTAAATTAATAAAAAAAAGGTTTTATCATTCATAATTAGTAACTTTATGCATTAACCCTTGTCTGATCAATGTTGATCTTTCTCTTTCTAGGGTTACGTGCCGTTCTTTGTGAGTGCCACTGCTGGTACTACTGTGTACGGAGCCTTTGACCCCTTGATCGCCATCTCTGACATCTGTAAGAAGTATGACATCTGGATGCATGTGGATGTGAGTAGAACGGGATTTTGCTGAGCTAATGGTACAATATCTGCCAGATTGGACCTGTGACATGCAGTCCATCGGAAATGTGTTTGGAATGATCTGAGTGGGGGATTATTCTGTTTGCCTTATGTAGCTTTACACTGTTTTCACTCATTTCTTGTACCCATGACTAGGGATGAGTCCAAATTCTGTAATAGCTATGAGGTTTTACAAAAAACAAATAGTATATCAGCAATTTAGTTTCTCTCTAGTATTGTACACTGTGATATTTAAGAACTGGAACACTATAGTTCACCAAAGGGCAATGTAGAGATGGTGTATAACTCTTATCTGTAATAGTCTAAAGGAAATGTGTGCTGGTTTTCCATTTTCTGCCATTTAGATTGTGTGTTAAACCTAAAGTTAATTCAACTACTAATTTTGAAAATTTCCTTTTGTAATTTTGCTATTTTTGAAGATATGAGGTTTTGTTCTCAACGCCACAAATTCTTTTTTTGTAGCCTTTTCTTAGTACATGACATTTTCCTCTTCCCATTTTTGCTCAGTTGCTGCCTGATTCTCAGAAGGTTCAATTAAGATACTCAGACACACTGCAGTGTCGAACTGGGCATCACTGACTGAGACTGGCCATCCAGGACCAGAGATGAAAACTGAAATTATAGACCTAAAAACTTTCTGATTTTGAAGTGGGACACCCACTCATAGGACACTCTTTCAGACTTATTTCATTCATTTAAACTCCTGGAACAGGTTTTCCTGGAAGGCACATGGCAGAGGAACTGTTTCATTGATAGATTACCAGTATAAATGGGGGAATATGAATTTAAGGTCTAATATGATGTGATGTGTAGGGGTGAAATGGTAAGTTAGGAGTGTTAGAGGTGTTAGGAGGGTTTCTCAGAAAAGATGTGCCTCTAGAACTTCTAGAAGGTAGGGTATGATGCCCCAGCTCTCATAATATTTGTTAGCTTGTTTTGCTATCGGAGTATAATGAATGAGAACATCCTGGACTGAAATTGCCTTGTGTGTATGGATGAAGAAGGACTATAAGCCTGTATGGTTGACTTTAAAAAGCTGGGAGCAAATCAGACAAGATTTAGTGACATGAGTTTGAGCAGCCATGGGTAGGCAGTGGAGGTCAGTGAGAAGTGCAGTGAAACAAGTCCTGTTTGGAGCCCTGTTGGTTTGAGCGTCAGGCATGCTGCCTCACCCTGCACCATCTGAAGGGCTTTCACTTTGCATGCTAGGAGACCTCTACCAAAATATGAGCGTCCCACTGAGTCAGGTACGCTCAGATTTTTTATTTCGTTGCAAAAACAGCATGGCCAAGAGACAGACGCAACACGGTCCAAAAAAAGCCAACTGGTAATTGATCATAACACCTAGGTTTCTCATAGCAGTAGTCGAGGAGAGATCTGAAGAGATCGATTATATTGAAATTGTAACAGACTTGGCTGGGACGACAAGCAGCTTAGAGATTTAAGGTGAGAAGTTTAGGTGGTTTAGGTGGTGTTCCTTCATCTTTATGGAGACATCAGAGAGACAAGCTGAGATATGTGCCGATACAGTACGGTTGTCTTGTTAGAATGACAGGTTGGTATCGTCTGCATAGCAGTGAGAAGTTCTGTGAGCGGATAACTGAACTCAAAAAGGTGCTGTAAATTTCAAAGTGAAGGGGTACGGGGACCGAGCCTTGGGGTACTTTTCTTACTTTTCATATTTTACCTAGCCATGTTGCTTTGAAAAATTGGCCAGTGAGGATAAGATCCAAACCAAAAATACACTTTGCCTGAGAAACCTGGATGCTGTAGTTTAACAAAAGTTTGAGTGTACTGAAATAGTAAAATCTTTAATATGGTTTAATTTAGGTGTTTCTAAGAGAAATCAGTTAAACACTGTGTGTGCTATAAAAGCTTTCGCTCCAAGGTATGTTTTCATTTAATAGTCACCAAAGAACTGCCGTAACTTTCATTGCGAGTGGTTTGAGTATATTTGTCTTTATGTGTTCTATACTCTGGGGGCCTATTGAGATTAATAACAATAGCTTATTACCTCATTTTTCTAATGACGCAATGCCCTGCGGGCCTTTCAACAGTAGTCTGTGGGGGAGCAGCCGGAGTGTGTCTGGAGCGTTAGTCTAATAAATGTCTGTGGATATGCTCTCGTCCTACCAGCTCTAACAGAGAGTCAGGCCAAAAGCACTGTTCTGCAGAGACATAGAGAGGTGAAAACAATGGAACAGCTTCAGACTTCTGTTCCTCCTCATGCAGATGCAATAGCACTTAAAAGTAGTTGATAGTCACCTAAAAGTAGTTGATAGTTTTCCAATAATTCTCAATAAATCCAGCACATGGGGCAGCGGTGGCCCTAGTGGGGAGTCGCCCCGCATCGGAAGATTGTGGGTTCGATTCCCTCGCAAGTAGGTTGCCCTGAGGTAGCCCTGAGCAAGGTACTGTCCCCGTCACTGCTCCCCGGGCGCTTTCAATAGCTGCCCACTGCTGCACGGTGTTTGTGTGTATGGGTTAAAAGCAGAGGTCCAATTTCGTTGTGGTTCATGGTGTGCAGTGCTGTGACCTTGCAATGACAAGGGTTGTCACTTTCACTTTCTTTTTTTCAACATTGAATTTTGGTCCATTTCTTTGTAAATTGCTAAATTAATTCTGGGACGTTGCTAGGTTTTAACACATTCAGGTCCTTCCACAGCATTTCCATTGGGTCAAGGTCAAGACTCTGACTTGGCTTTTCCAAAACGATAAGTTTACTCTTTAAACCATTCTTTGGTGTGACCTGTGTGGTTAGGGTAGTTGTTTTGCTGTGTGACCAATTTTGTCTTGAAAGTCAGGTACTGGAGAGATGTCCTGACATTTTGCTCCTTTCCTCTTTAGCATGGTGCTGCTTTTTGCCTTTATAGGATTTGGCCTAGCTGGCCATCCTTGTGGGATTTGTGCTGTCATGCTGTGGAATCAGGGTTGGGATTTGGTTGTGGGATTATTTCAAGTATTACGTATCAAACATTTAATGCCATAAGATTAAAACTGAGTCCATGTATTTTCTTCTGCGAGAAGGTGACTTTCAGTTTACCTGCCTGAAGGCGGCCCCTTGACAAGAGTGTAACATCCTTAAACAGCCTTGTGTTCAAAGTATGCATTTCATTAGCCCTTGTTTTGGATTTTCCGTGTAGAAAGGATGAGGGAAAGGTGTATAGAAGCTACGATTAGACTGTGAAAATATGGCCTAACTTCCAATGTGACCTTGAAACAACAAACAAGGGAGCTGAGTTTAGCAGGCTTGTTAAACACCCCTGTTAAGCATGTGTTAGGTGTTGACTCTCGGGTTTCTCCCTGCAGGGTGCCTGGGGAGGGAGCCTGCTCATGTCCAGGAAGCACAGGTGGAAACTCAATGGAGTTGAGAGGTTAGCACCCATTTTTTCCCATCACACACTGATTTTTTTATTGCAGATGAAGCTTAATTCTAATGCTACACTTTGAGGACTTATCAGTGGGCAGGTCTAAGTCATATTCAGCCGGAAACATTTCCTGCAATTCCTCAGTGGATGTGGTGTCCTTGAAAGTGTCTGCATTTGATTAATTGCAGTCTTGACATGCATGTCGTATTCGTGGCACATGAATATGGAATAAAGGTGCATTGCTGTGGTATGCTGCCCTGGGGAGAAATCTAGCTTGATTTGCTGTCAAATAATTGATGTTGAGTTTCTCTCCTGCTGGGATATACTTGCCTGAGGCCAAGCAATGTGTTCAACATCTGAGACTCTTAGTATAACAAAGCATCATAACAGAAGCAATGCATACATCATTCCAAGACACAAACTATTTGAGCTTTAGACTAGACTAAACTTGGTTCAATGAGTGAATTGTGTTTTGCTTATTGCAGGTATGAAAGAGCTGAGTTTTATACAGCACTGTGCAAAAGTTTTAGGCAGGTGTGAAAAAATGCTGTGAACAAAGAATGCTTTCAGAAATATAAATAATGATTGTTTATTTTGATCAATTTACAAAATGCAAAGTGAGCGAACAGAAGAAAAATCTAAATCAGATCAATATTTGGTGTTACTACCATTTGCCTTCAAACCAGCATCAGTTCTTCTAGGTACACCTGCACAAAGTCAGGGATTCTGTAGGATTATAGTCGGTGTCTGAACAACCAGTTTTACCAAACAGGTACTGATGATCATCAATGTCACACGGAGGAGAAACACAGTCATGTTTGGAGCGACCTACCGGCCGAGTTCCTTCAGAAACTGTGTGCAAGTGTACCTAGAAGAACTGATGCTGTTTTGAAGGCAAAGGGTGGTCACACCAAATATTGATTTGATTTAGATTCTCTTTTGTTCATTCACTGCATTTTGCTGATTGATGAAAATAAATGATGAACACTTCCATTTCTGAAAGCATTCTTTGTTTACAGCATTTTTTCACACCTGCCTAAAACTTTTGCACAGTACTGTATATATATTTTTTTACAGAACTAGTAAATCTGTTCCTTAATCCAATATTAATTACAATGATTTGAAATTTAAAGTATTGCTACTTTGCTACTCTATTTGACAATGGGTCCCTTTTAGAAACAAGAGAAAAAGAAGTCTATCCATTCCCTTACATCAGCAAAATCTAGGGCGACTAATCTTTTTCAAATTTGTTAATTTGAGGAATATTGTTTAAAGAAACACATAAATTCAGTGTTATCCACCTGACCCAAAACCAATAGATTCTTCTTGGATTACAATTCATACCTTTGATGACTTTCACAGAGCAAACTCCATGACCTGGAACCCTCACAAGATGATGGCTGTGCCCCTTCAGTGTTCTGCTTTGCTGGTCAGAGAGGAAGTGAGTATGCAGCAAATGAGGAAGGACCTCAAATTTGAATTCATTGTTGAGTTTTGAGTCTTTTAAATCAAATTTAATTCATTTAAATGTAATTTAATTCAGTTAAATAAAAACGGCTACACGCTACATGGTGTTATTTAAGGTCAAGTGACAAGCACAGCAGTTTCTGAACTTTAGCCTTTAACAACATCCTGCTGGAGCAGGGGGCTATAATTGAACCATTTTGTTTTGTATGGAGGAACACAGAGAGAATTAATATGAAAGTAATTTTAATAAAGAAAAATGTGAATGAGTTTCTGCTAAAATAATATTTCTTCTTCTCTGGGCACTTTTCTGCCAGGGCTTGATGCAAAGCTGCAACCAGATGCAAGCCTGCTACCTGTTCCAGCAAGACAAGCACTACGACCTGTCTTACGACACTGGAGACAAGGCCCTGCAGTGTGGGCGGCACGTGGACATCTTCAAGCTGTGGCTCATGTGGAGAGCCAAGGTATTCGCAAAGTTCTCACTGCAGTTTAACCTGATCTCAAAAGGACTGAGTTATACTTCTGCAGGCTTGCAAATTAGTGAACAAGTGAAAGTGACTTTGTCGTTGTAAACAGCTCCCAGCACAACCAAATGTAGCCTCTGCTTTTTACCTATACACCATGTGCAGCAGGGGGCAGCTATTTAACAAACCTGGGGAGCAGTGATGGGGACGGTACCTTGATCAAGGGTATCTAGGGCAACCTATTAGTCTGGGATTCAAACCCCTGAGGCAAAACTTTGACCCATCACTGCCCCATAAATTAAGTCAAAGAAAAGTGAAAGTGACTATTCTTGTAATTGCGAGGTCACAGCACAGCACACAATGAACCACAACGAAATTGGACCTCTGCATTTAACCCATGCAAACACCGTGCAGCAGTGGGCAGCTAGGAAAGCGCCCGGGGAGCAGTGATAGGAACAGTACCTTGCTCAAGGGTATCTCAGGGCAGCCTACTGGTAAGGGGTTTGAATCCACAATTAGCTGATTATTTAGATAAACGCATCATATACCTGAAAAAAAAAAACAAAATACACATGCAGCAAATATTTTCCAAGGACAGAACAACAGTCAGTAACTTTGCTCTCCAACCAGTCAGTGATGGAAAACTTGGCAGTTTTTATTTATTTAATTTATGAATAAACTGCTTGTGCTGTTAACAGTGGGTTTATGTTCTGCATTTAACCCACCCTACACAAACCAGTAGTAAACACACACCAGAAGCAAGAGCAACGGCCAGAACACTTGTTTCCGTGAGGGGGCAGTTATGGATTTAAGTGCCTTGCCCAAGGACACAGGGGTGGGACAGCATAGCTACCTGGTCCCCCTCCCTCACATTTGGGTAATGAACCAGCTCTCCAGTTGAAAACCCTGATCCCTAACCATTAGGCCACTGGTGTTCATGGGAGTAAACAAGGACGACTTAAAAAAACATAAAATAGAAACCGAAAGTGTTCATCCCATCCTGTTTCTTACTGTTCCTCACCAAGAAAGAGCGAAGGTATCTTCAGAGGATCCCACTGTAGGTACAGGTAAGATACAACTGAGGTGATATGATGTATTAACCCCACTCTTTCTATCTCTCTCTATTCCCCCCTCTCTCTTTCCCTCCCCCTTCCCCTCAGGGCACCATTGGGTTTGAGGCTCAAATTGACAAGTGTCTGGAGTTGTCAGAATATCTCTACAACAAGATCAAGGACAGAGAAGGATATGAGATGGTGTTCGATGGAAAGGCAAGTTCTTTTTCTTGCTTCAGCTTTGTTGCGTTTATTTTTACAGTTGGTGACACAGAAAGCCCCCAGGAATCAACACACAGTGCACATCAGCTGTATATACATAAAATCATTTAACATCAACGTCACTTCTGAGCATGAAAATGTTCTCCTTCAAATGACAGAGGAGGCAGTTGAGGCTAATCTAAATGTAAATTATTCTTGTTACCAGCCTTTCCTCATCATGAGGCTTGGGGCACTGCACGGCACAGCAAGAGGAGGAAAGAAATGTATTGCTTTTAAATGAAGTGTGTTTTTATGTTTCCTTTTAAGTCTGATCAGCTTTGGGTTGAGAGTAAATAATTCGAGGCATCATGACATTTCAAAAGGTCCTATATTAGGACAATACTAGGAAAATATAAAATAAAAAATTCTATATTTGCACAAATGTGGCATGAGATACTGCTTACCCAGTGCAGTGGAATATAGATCACAAAATGCAATAAAAACCCTACATGAAGCTGGATTCATACATTTGATTTCAAGAAAGCTCCTTTTTGTTTTATAACAGCACCGTATTTCATTTAATAAATAATCATTATATAAATTTTCCCAAAATCAATTCGTCAGTTGCTACCTGCAGTGTATCATGATGCATTTTTACAGCCCCTTACTGCAGTCACGTTAAATAATAGAGTCTCGTCTGCTTATGTCTGCAGTCAGTCTAGTGCGTAATGGGTTGCTCTCACTGGTGCGAGAAGGCCTCCATCCTGCCCTCTGGAGACAGACAATGGGGCTGAGTAGCTATAATGGACTCCAGGGGCTGTCTATGAGCTACCTGCTCCCAGAGTACACACACACACACGTATACACACACACACACACCCTATTGCAGCCAGCTCTATTGTCTGTGCATGAATTGGCCTTTTGATTGAACAGATTACATGGCAGCTTCCAAAACTGACAGGGACAATTATTCTCATTATGACCCAGCCAGTCACTACTGGGGCTAATCACGCAGTCTCTGCTTTAATGGATTCCCTGGCGAAGGCCCTTCCCAGCCCGCGTTTGCATCTGAATGAGCTTCCTGCTTAATGGAGTGATGGACGTATGTGTTTTATGGTCGAAATGATAAATCGCTCCACCGGTCTTACCACTGATGTGTGTCCTTGCAGCCACAGCATACCAACGTGTGCTTCTGGTACCTTCCGCCGGGCCTGCGCTACCTTGAGGACAAAGTGGAAAAGATGAAACGTCTACACAAGGTGAGTGGTGTGTAAAGGTCTAAAAGGAAAAGGGTTTGTTGAATATTAGAACTGCTTAGAAAAGACTTGAGTGAGGCCCAGAATGATTCAGGGTCACTTTAATAACCTGTAGTCTGATTGATCATGAAATAACAAGCCTGTGGTTTTAAATAACCAGTTAAGGCTTTATAAAACTTTTGTTTGTGTAAAGAAAACCCTGTGGTAATTTTTACCATTTTCTAACTTTTCTATATCCACTAGAACAGGCTCTTGATCATTTATGTCCGAGTTTCCTCTGCTCCCAACATTGTGCTTACACTGCTGCTTTCTCAGGGCTAATTGTTATTGGTGGTTGTGTGTAAATATAATTAATTTCCTCATGTAGGAAAACAATTGTAAATGGAGTCAAAAGACATATTTTTACATCCGCTGTTCCTTTACGGGACGACGCCACACTGAGCAGTAGAGGCTGCATCAGAGAGGAGGGGAGGGACTCGGATCAGGAGATACTCCATTGGACAGCAGCTGTTGCCATGGCAGCCATTCAGCTTGGCTCACGCCTACAGCAGCAGGAGCTCTGTAATCGACAATTAGAGAAAGCAGATGGCATCCCCGTCAGCCATAAAAATATATCTCCCACCACTCTCGTTCTCTCCTCTTCCTAAAATAGAGTCGTCACGCTCTACCACGCTCCTGAGACTGGACACTGGAGTAGCACATAATCACACCCACGTAGCCTAACTTTAAACTCCACTCGTCTTTTCTGGAAAAGCTGAAACATGCAAAAACGATAATTCTGCACTTATTCTACCCTCTGAGTATTTCTCCACCCCACTGAAAAAATCTGTCTGTAATTATGGTGTTAATTTAAGACAGACACACACTACGCATTGTTCTTACTTTGTACTGGGAGGCCATTTAACGATTAGACATTAAGCAAATCTTGCATAAAAATGAGCTGGATACACACACACACACACACACACACACACACATATGTATACACATACATATATACATATATATATATGAACTGCATCAAACCTGAGCGTTCAATCCAAGTGCAAATGAGAGAAACGTGTCAAAACATTATGCTGTGTTTCCATTGGCTCTTGGCAGAAGAAAAATAATCTTCTAAGATGACTTTTATAAATGCAGAAATATAAGGAACATGGGGGATGTTTAATTTAAGGAAGAATAATGTGAAAATTGCCCATGGAATTTTAAAAACTCTTCTGTAGTTTTGTTGAGTTTATTGGCTGAATTTAGCATCGCTACTGCTGGACCTTATCCTAATCTGTATTTGGAGATTAGCAGGCTTTACCAAGTTGGCTCAGCATTTTGTTTTTTGGAAGTTGCTCCATCTACTGAAATGTCTAAAAAAAACTAAAAAGACAAAACAATCAAAAAACATACTTAAGCAGTTTCATTTTCATTTATGTTATTTAAACACCTCTGTTTCAATCAAAATGTATCAAGTTCCACAGCAACACTGTTCATCACTTAAGTGCAAACTTTTATGTGAATTTAGAATATTTTCAATATTAACTAAAAGTTTCTAAGACTCGAGTCTAATATATCCAAAATATTAATGCAAATTTAGTCACAATAAAACAATACACATCCTATATAGAATCTCAATGATGCTCTGCTGTATGCAATTGACTAAACATCCTTGGGCAAACTGGAAGTTTTGGTGATTTTGACACGATTATAAGGTTTATCTGCTTGTAGGTATAAAAAAAAAAATATGGCAATTTTCTGCAAATGTGCAGAATGTGAAGTTCACCTATTGGATAAAATGAAACAAATAAATAATAGTAAATTGTGCCATACATTTTACTTTTTCAGTATTGCTGAAACAATCCATTCTGTCTATTTTGTCCATATATATATATATATATATATATATATGGACAAAATGGATTGTGCATATATAATGCATATATATATATATATATATATATATATATATATATATATATATATATATGGCAAGTAAGCACTCACAGTTGACTTTGTATATTCTGTCATGTTTGAGTCCAATTTGTGTTCGACTGGGGAACTTGTGTTTGTACAGGTTCAACTACTCACTTACCAGAACCGAGTCAGTCTGCAGAGTCTCCTGGAGGAGAAAGGCCATTTTCAAAACACTGAAATTGTGATCTAACCCAGAGAGCTATGCATATCATTGCTTCTTTACTGCACCAAAGAACTGCCGATTTTCCCAGCTGTAATGGCTTTGCTTTTGGCATGTGTTTGTCTGCTTTATGGAAATAATGATTTTGTCACTACAGTGTAACAATAGGTTGTTAAATGGATGAGCACTCTGGGAAAATGGGAGTGTGACTAGAGTCGCATATGAAAAGCTCAACAAATTGTTGCTGTCAAAAGAACACCCTTCCAAAAAAAAACAAAAAAAGAGAAAACACAGCTTTTCAGGAGAGGAGAAAATGGTTATTCATTTCCTAGATTTCTAAAGCCAGAGCTCACAAACAGGGCAGCTGGAATTCATTCGGTTAAAAACAAAATGTCTAAAAAAAAAAAAGTCAAAAAACAGAGAACTGCCTGAAGCAGCGGCGACATGAAAAGTACGGGACAGAAAACATTCGGTATACAATAAATTGCTTTCAGATAGTTGTTGATAAATCTCTTCTTTACTGTGCAAGTCCAGTTCTGTCAGTCTCACACCCACTAAATTAGCCAACTCCACTGCACGTTCTAGATACACCACTCTGAGAGCCACCGCTCCAGGCAGCCCACAATCAATAAAGTCAGCCAGGTATCATCAGACATCACCACAACAGTCATCTACTGATGGGGGGAAATATGCAGAACTTTCCCTTTTCTACTGCCCATATAAATTCAACCTATACACAATCTAAAGGCCCATTTTTTAAATGGAAAACTTAATTTTTAAAATGGGTCCAATGTTCTTAGGGACTAGGCCCCAGGATTGGAAGTTCATGGGTTTGAATCCCAGACCTGATGTACCACTGAGCATGGTACCATCCCCATCACTGCTCCTCGGGTGCTGGATATGGCTGCGCACTGCTGCATGCCGTGTGCGGGTTAAACGCTGGTAATGTGTTTCACTGTGCGCTGTGTTGTGTATTCACAATGGCAAACAGTCACTTTCACTTTACCTCACTTCACAGGGCTGCCCTCTGTCATGCGTTAAGGATGTGATCTGCATCACAAGCCCCCTTTCCGGTCCACAAAACATCATCATGATTTTGATGTCATAACCATGCGTCTCATTAATCGGTTAGGTGAAGTTCAAGCTCCAGATATTCTGGAGACTCATCACAAATGGACACTCACTGCACACTTGCTTTTTTTTTTAAACACTATATTTGGCACATCTGTTGAACCAGACTGAAGTTTTGATCTTTAATGAATAGCTCGCTATTTGAGGCAGTGTTGACCTGTTTATAGTAGGCGTTTATTTTTCCCCAGTGCAGTTTTACAGCAAATATTGAGATGAAACTATAATTATCTGACTCGACTCAGACTCGCACCCCAGAAACTCAAGAACGGAGCGTCTCCTACTGATGCTTTGAGGGGGCCATTCACCACATCTGTTTTTCTCACAGGTTGCTCCTACGATCAAAGCCAGGATGATGGAATATGGCACAACCATGGTGAGCTACCAACCACAGGGAGACAAGGTCAACTTCTTCCGCATGGTCATCTCCAACCCGGCCGCCACTTTCGAGGACATCGACTTCCTTATCGAGGAAATCGAGCGACTCGGACAGGACCTGTAAGAGTCTGGTTGAGGCGTCCCCAGACGGACGAAATGTTTGTTGTGAATGTACGGTAACTTCTTTCTTTTTGCTCTCTCTTTCAAAGTCTAATGTAGATGAACATGTTTGAAAAAGAAGACTCTGTGAATATAATCTCTATTTAAGTATTGTAGCAATGTCGTGGACGTCTTGGCCCAGAGCCGTGTAAAAGTGTTCATGTCTGCTCCTGTCCATGTAAGCATAGCTGATATAGTGTGAAGAATTATTTGCTCCTGTGCAATAGTTCACATATAACTTTGTATTCAGTCTATTTGACAAGACATTCTAAGTGCCAGTCTGCACAATGTAGGTATAAGAAAGAAAGTGTTTTATTGATATATACTAGAGAAAAGCACTTTGGCTTACCTCAGCTCCTTTGCCTTTACAATCATGGGCAGCATTTGATTTCTTTTAATGTTTTTATGGAGGTAAAATGGGAATATGCTCTTTTTTTTTTAGCACTGTAGTGTTGTATGCCTGCTGATACAAAGTCTGCATGCTGGATTTCTTGTGTGTGAGTGTTATGTCTTTGAAAAGGGGAAAAACAGCAGAGGTTTTCTGTCCAGCAGAGGTTTTCTGTCCAGTTTCCTGGACAGGATGCCAAGGAGCTCTTAGAGTGGACAGCAGAAGTGCTGCTGATGCTTAGTCTTTATTCTAAGCCAAATGCAAAGGAGTACTCGCTCCAGCTCCAGATGTTTGCAGACATCAGAAGGACTCCTGAGGAGATAGCATGAGATGCTAAAAGATGTTGGCATGTTCTGATAAAGTTAATGAGGTTTAATACCTAAATTCCTCTGAGTACAATCAAAAAACAGTGCAGTGGATTTGCTTGGATTAAATGTGTGCATCATCTCCACATGGATTAAAAATTCTTACAGTTTCAAACTACCACTCCCAACACTGATGGCTCATGGGTAGCTGTGGTGACCTTAAATATATGTATGAACTCTTGAAAGGAATTGTCATCTAAATTGTCCCCTAAACATTTGCATCGTTATACCCACAGCCAACCACGAATGCTTTAGAAGCCGGAACTTGGTTATAACGATGAACATCATGTGATCAAAGAGAGAAACGAATGTGCTGAAAATGGAAATACTAGTTAAATGTGTCATGGAGCTTGCCCTGGAAAGTTTTTATTTGACAAAATGATCACAAAATCAAATAAAAAATGCCTTTAATATTGCTTAATTATAATGTCATAAAGAAAAATAAGAAAATGCCCAATCTACTGTCAAAATTCAACTCATAAAAATCATTCAGTCAAACTTCACATTTTCACAACTGCAGCAAAATAAACAGAACACAATGCTGCAGTTACAAAAAGCAGGGAGTATCACTCACATTTTTATGGTCACTGTAGCCACTGTAGTCTATCACCATCAGCATCATTGTGCCATTCCCACTGTGGTACACACTGATGTAAAAGATTTTCCCAATGTGGAAAGGATGTAGACACTTGAACTGAGCAAATTCAGTGCATCACTTCCTTCACTGCAGCCAGCAGAGGGTTTGAGAGCAGAAACCTGAATCGTCTGCTAAATATTAATATGCACAGAGCAGCTCAGCGATGAAACATTTCAATCTCATTACAGGAGCAGTTCCCTGTTCCTCTGATTGATTCATACCCAAGTAGCTACACAGGATCATCATGGAGTGTTACAGCCTACTGTAGTGGCACTGGAGAGTTTAATTCAACCTCCAACTCTGAGCAATATTGCTGAAGATGTGGACGATCAGTACTGTATTTAGGCCACCAGAACGCTTTCAACCTCCTATTTCAAGTCATCCTTTTGTAGAGTAAAGCTTTTTGCATTTGAGTAGAAATCTGGGTAGTAGCATCTTCCACAGATGAAATCACTCATGTCAAACTAGCTGACGCTGGGTGAAGCTGAGTTAACCACGATGTTCAGCTTTTGTAGCGGTTAGTTTTACATGCGCAATGTTTTCTCCAGTAGTATCCTGGGCCAGCGTTGCCTAGAAACAACACAGTAAGGCCGATCTCGATCATTTTTGTAAAAAGACTTTTAAGATTCTCCACTAAGTACATATCTATGTGAATATGTCCATGTACTGTATATAAGAGTCTATTTGTGAGGTAAAATATTATTTTCTCTATTCAGATAACATAATTGTAATACTGTATATCCATTCTGCTTGTGTATATGACTAAATGGTGTACATGATGACTTTGTTTATCTGCAGAGATGTTTGTGTGAAACAACTGGCTTTAATTTGAACGTAGGCATATTGCGTTTTGAGGCAATGGAATAATCTGCAAGGAATAAAATCTGATATTTTGGACTCCAGCGATTATGAAAGCCATTTCTGAACCGAAGTCGGTTGTCTTTGTGCCCAAGTGATATACTTGACATTATGTGCCAATCTGTATTTTCTGTGCGTTTGTAACTGTATTGCCTTTGTATTTATTGCCAGTATCGTCTCGTTCTCCTCAAGGGAGTTTGTGCACTTTAGATTCTATGTAAGATTACATGTCCAATGGATGTTCATAGTTTTAACCGTTTTCCCAAACTGTGATTCGTCTGAACGTATGCCCCACTCCGGACTTTGTGGAAGAAAGTTCAGGTGGACGCGCTTCTACTTTTTTTCAGTTGCATTTGTAGAATTCGAAGTACTTATATGACGCTACCTACCTATACCTTTCTCCTTATGAAGAAGTCAAATGAGAACACCTTTTTTGTGTTTTTTTCCCAGAGGTTGAGTGTCTGTCTTCGTTCTGAACTGACAAGCATACCGTGACACATAACAGGCATTCGAGCTACTAGATCACCCCGTAGGGTCTCAGAGCGTCCACCATGTTGTCTCTTTCTCCTTGCTGCCGCTGCTGCTACCACTGGGCTTGCTTGTTTTTTGCACGTGCATGAACGCCTCGCTTCTTTCCAGGCTTGTGAAATATAATCCTCCCCAGTTATCTAGTGCTGCTCTGTGTTAGTCTTAGAGCCAAATGTATAGCTTAGCTTTAAATGTAGTGTTCTGTCGCTCGCTTCATCGCTCTGTGTGGTAGTTCTGGCTTTCTGAAACATATTTAATCCGCTCGGCAAGCATGCTCTGTATGGCTAGAAGTTGTCTGCTTTGGCGATCTGATCTCTATCTATCTATCTCTGTCTCTCGCTTTCCTCGTTTGACATGGCTCTAATGTTAGTCTGTGTAGTTTTCCAGCATGCCTATATGTAAGAACCTTTGTAGTCTTGGGCTTTCCTTCTATTGCACTCTTTCTACCTCTTTCTCTTCCTCGAAGCTTTGCCCCTGTTAGCAGCAAACAGACCTTTAAGAGCAGCGCGCTCGCTGTGTCACGGCCTCCCACCGCGTTTCTGCTGGAGCTTTTTCCTTCATCTGATTGGACGCGATTAACACCAGGGCCAGTGGCCTTCCTGGCCACACCAGCTGACAGCGGTTGAAGGTGGAAGATAATGTGTCGGCAAACTTGAATTCAGAGTACATTTGTTAGGCAGTGTGTTAAAACAGACAATAATAATTGAACGTGTTGAATGCCAGCCTCTAGTTCTCTTAAAATGCTTTGTGTGACTTTCTTGGGAAATCACAAATAAATATTCTTGAAAAAAAAAAAAAAAGCTTGTCCTGCTTTGTGTAACGGGTCACATATCGGGTTACTTCACCGGACTGCATTTTAATGTTTTTTTTTTTTTTTATTAGTACACAAGTGCTTTGTCTTTCTTTTTTTTTTTGAAAAGTTATCTTCTAAATGTGGAATCTTCTAAACTGGACCATGTAAGAAGGTGACCCAGTCTGATGAATTATTTTTGTTTGATTGTTTGTTTGGCTTTTTTTTTTGCATTATCAGGATTTCCAGGTGCTTGTGTTTTGCTAACCTCTATGAGAAGAAATGAGAAGAAACCAGGATGCATTATGGGAAGAGGGCAACCCAGTTAGTGGCAGTGTGATCCTTTGCACAATGGTCTGCTGGGAAACATTGGTTCCAGCGTGCATGTGAATGTTAATTGTTGATGTTGATATCCACCAACCATTGCTGCAGACCAGCATCACCTCTTCATGGCTACTGTATTCCCTAATGGCATTGGCCTCTTTCAGTAGGATAATGCTGCATCCCACCCTGCCATAATCTTTCAGGAATGGTTTACGGAAGTTCAAGGTGTAGACTCGGCCTCCAGATTTCTCAGATCAGATCAAGTGTCTGAGACTGAACTGGATAAACAAGTCTGACCCACAGGCGATCCAAGGACTTCAAGGAGCAGGTCAAACGTGTTGGAGCCATAGCAGATCTTTATAGCACATCTTGTGTAGTCCATGTCTCAAAAAGTAAGAGCTGTCTTGGAGTTGAGAGGAACACCCACATAATGTATATGAAAACGTGATTCCTCAGCACTGGTCACTTCCTTTCATTGCTCCATGCTTGAGTAATGGCACTCACTTGCTCATTGATCCTTAAGATTGCTCATTTTTCCTGGTTCTAACTTCAAGAATTGACCGTTTCTTGGGTGCCTAATACATCCTACCCTTTGTCAGGTGCCTCTGCTTATTTACTTCCTAACAATAATCAGAAACCAACTGACGAAAGGCTGGAGTATGAGCAGAAGTGATAGCAAACACAAAAGAACATGAGCATGTATCACAAAGGGGATTTTCAAGCAATCAATATTATAAAAGCAGAGAATATGAGCCATATTTGAGTTGTTGAGGTGCCAAAGCTGCCAAAAAAAAAGCTCTTTTGGTGAGCACTAGTGGGAATGATGATATTGAAAAAATAAAAGGATGGTATTTCTCCACCTGGCTGACAAACTTTTCTAATTTCCATTTTTTTAATCAAACCTTGCTAACCTTTACCTTGAGTTCACACAATGTATGGATACCATATGGAACCCACCTCCACATCTCCAGTGCTTTCTGTTTGCCAGAATGAATCAGATTAGGTGATTTATGAGAGATGACTGGCTATTCAGTACAATGAGTCATGAATAATTATGCAGATATGACATCGCTGTACACTGTGAGTGCACTTGCATTGCATATTGAAATGTCTGCTGACCCTGATCCTTTCCATCGTACACCCAATTATAGCATTGTTTTGGTTTTTTAATGTCCTTTTCATGGTACAAATTCTTTTTTCCAGCCCAACACAAAACCATAAGCCAATATTCAGCATTCGTGACTTTAAACCACACTGTTATGAATAAAAAAGCATAAAAACAAATAAAGAATGTTTTCCAGTGAGTGCTACTTCAGTGGACGTGGCAGAAAAAGAGCTATAATTACAGAAAGGCTTTTTGAACCCAGGCTTTTTCCCCTTGATTCCACACAGCTCTCAGGCCTCGTCCCACTCAGTACAGTGTACATAATCTCTCTCTCTGCCCCGTTTGAAAACAGCTCACTCAGTACAGGATAAGCACCACTCTGGTCCTAATTTCTGCCATTTCACCACTAAGATAAAAGCACTTCATAACCACTCGTAAACACACACACACCTCTCCTTTTCCAAAAAGGGAAAAGTTCAATATGATCTCTGAGAGTAAAATTAGTCTAGATCTTCTTATGATGCATTGTTTGTCATGACTTTTTTTGCAATAATTACATTAATGGAATGATGAGCGCTGGATATAGAGATCGATATTTCTCACTCTTCGCTAAGAGCCAGTGCAGGATATACACTGCCATAAAAATGAAACCTAATAAAACCTTAAACCTAAATAAAACCTAAAAACTTAAAGTCTAATATTGTGTAGGTCCTCCCTTGTGCCACCTGTCCTGTCACACTGGCCTCTTGAGACCTGTGAAAGTATGCCATAGGGGCTGGTACCTAGGCTTTAGAGCAGATGTCCTGTAAGTTTGGAGGTGGAGTTTCCATGGACTAGTTTGTCCAGCAAATCCCATATATGTGCCATGTGATCGGATTGAGATCTGGAGAATTTGGAGGTCAAGTCAACACCTTTGTCATGTTATTCAAACATTTCATGACAGTTCCTGCACTGTGGTAGAGAAATGTCCTGCTAGAAGAGAACACTGCCATTAGGCTAAGCTGTTGCGATGAAAAGGTGTACTTGGTCTGCATCAGTGTTTGGATGTGTTTTGTTTCAAAGTAGCATCTGCATGAACTCCAAGGTTCCCATAGTATATCCTGGTGCCATCTTTTTCTTTGGGTGGTGTACACCAAATAACCTTTTAAAAAGATTGCGATTCATAGGATCAGGCCTTGGATGCTCTGTGATCAAGTGTTATTGGTAAAAATCTTGCTCGTTTGCACAGGTTTGAAATAGGCACTCTGGCCGATCTGCTGCTACACAGTACCATACTTAGCAACCTGTGCTGCTACATTTTCAGCAGTTTGTCCTATAGCATCTTTTTTACAGCAGCTGTGGCAGCAGAGGCTTAGTGGTTAGGGATTAGGATCCTAAACAGAAGGTTGTGGGTTCATATCATGAAATAGTAGAATGCACTGAGGTACCCTTCAGTAAGGTACTGTCCCCATCACTGCTCCCCGGACGCTTGATATGGCTGTCTACTGTTCCATTGTGTGAGATGGGTAAAATCATAAGGACACTCCATGAGATCTGCCAGTTTGAAGAAGCTTTGACCCAGTCATCTAGCCACAACCACCTGACCTTTGTTAAAGGCCCCAAGATCACTATATTTGCCCACTTTTCTCTGCTGCCAACACTTCCACTTTAAAAACAGACTGTTCCCTTGCTCCCTAACATATCCCGTCCTTTGATAGGTGCCATTATAGCATGATAATCAATGTTATTCACTGCACCTTTGATTGGTTAAAAAGTTAGACTTTTTAGACTGATCAGTGTAAAGCAAGCATATTTAAATAAAGATGACGTGTAATGGTGGGAGTCTTTTCATAAATCATTCTCAGTAATCAAGATTGCCATCATTACATGACTCACTGGCTTATGAGAAATGAAGAGGTTTATTAACACTTCCAGGGCTCATGATGAATTCAGCATTGAAATAATCCTGTGTTTCCCCCTGCAGGGGGCACTCTCTTTCCAGAAGTGTAGAAGACCACCATGAAGCTTCTCTTGTTGCTACTCGTCAGAAATCCTCTTCAAAGCTCCATGTCTGTATGCAGAAGTTATTGATTACCTTGGCAAAGCATAACTCATTCTATGTGTTCACAGTTTGGCTTTCTTTACTGCTAATGTTTCGAATGTGCCCATGAAATAGGGGAGACATCCTCTGTCTCAAGCTTAGAGAAAGTCAGACCTCTCTTTCCAAAACATGATGAAACGCTTCCAGATGGTCGGTCTCATCTCTTTCATCCCATGTTTTTCAGGAAGCAGGCATTTCACTCCTTAAAGACAGAAACAGCTTTGTTGCTTGGAGGCTGAGAGTAAAGATTGGCAATATGTCACTATGTCATCATTGTGTGGTTATGCTGTCACAGTATGGTTTTTTGTTTCTTTTTTTGTGAATATATCGTGGCTATTGTAGCGTATTGACAGTTGTGACTCATTAACAAATTTAAACCAATTATAGAGAGCGTTTAAACAACAGTGTCCATTGTATCATAGCTGCATAGTAACAAGTACCAGCTGATTGGATGTTTGGTTATTTATGCCATTATCTTTCTTGAGTTTTGCTCCATTTCCCTCTTTTTATATTTGAGAAACCCAGAAAATATGTCTTACATATTATATAATGGACTTAGTTCTATTAGAAGAGCTCCATTTACAACTATGTGTATGCAATTTTAATGGGTCTTCATCAGTGTCGAATATAACTGTAAACTATATCCATGATCACATGCTTCTTGTTCTGTCCCGGTTCCAGTTTAGCTCATGTTTAACTCCTTAATATTTTATTTTAGACCATTGGAATCTAAAGGATCCAGAAGACTAGAGCCTAACCTACTTCAGCTCCGATACTGGAGGTAATAAGAAGTTCCACTTGAGGTCTATAAGTAGTTTTGGACCTGTAACATATTTATAAGACCCCTTTATGGACTACTTTACTTTTAATTCTAGCTGAGTAGAACTGAGGAACCGCATGGCATCTTAGCAAACGAGGAGGGGTGTATACTGTTCTCACAAGAAGCTGGCTTGGTGTTTGTTACTGCACATGTCATTTTTCCCATTTGTGCAGAACACTTTCCAAATTTGGATGACAAATATACTCGAAACATGAATAGATGGATTGGTTCTGGGTTGGATCAGTTTCCTAGTCTTACAGAGCTAGGAAATGGGTCCAGTGAAATCATGCATTTAAGAATGGTGTATAACCTGTTATTAATCCTGTCTTGGAGGTCCAAGGTTTGGCCACTGGATTATCTTCATTCATCTTTAGATCTAGATTTGTGCTTGATAAGTTCAATGTGTTTAAGCAAGGGAAGCTTTGATTTGTGCATCCAGCAACGAAACCCATAGAGAGAAGATCCAATAGTTGTCCATCCAAGTTAATTCAGCAGATGAATGCATCCTACCTGACTCAGGAAGCAAAGAAGATCAAAGAAGTCTCTGATTCCCCCTTGAGCTGGAAGGAAACTTTCATTAATCTCACTCTACAAGGAGAAGTAACTCAGAGTTGTGTCTGAGGCATCAAGCTTTAAAATCTTTAACATTAGATCGACATTTTAATACATTTTACAGGAGTTCTCAGTCCTTCTTTCAATTTAGCATTTTTTAAATCTTCAGTTCATCTGTTTTATTAAAGCTCAGATTTTAGTGCTTTGTCAATTACTTATTGAGGCTCCGACCGTATTTTCAGTCCTTCTTTTGACTGCTTAATGTTTTTTTTGCACATTAGAGTAATTCTTGTTTTTTGTTTCTGAGGAAAAGCATAAGGCACTTAAAGGGATTTGGTAAATTAATTTATTTTTCTATTTCTTATAAAGCATGCATAGAACATTAAGATGTATTTCAGACTAAAACTATCATTAATGATGCTATTCCATCGTTACAATTATATTATTATAAAATATTCTATAAAACAGCTCATCTCCTTGACAGAATTCACAATTTTCTATCTCTTTTGTTGATCTAAAAACTGTGATTTTATCCCTTCTGTGGTTTCTCAGCCTCTCTTATCCTCTTTCATCCGTGAGCTGCTTTCTCGGGCAGTGGACCATATTTGGAATTGTATATTCCCATTTTTCCTTGTCTTGATCCCTACAGTCTTTCTTAAATCTTTCCTTCCTCTTCACTCATTGAAGTCAGTGAAATATGCATATTGAACTGGTGAAATGAAGAAAAATAATATTATAAATGATTGTACACATTGCTTTCTAAGTGTTTGCATTTCAACACTTCAACATTTCTTTTTCAGTAATGAAACGTTATATAAAAAAAAGACATAGAACACTCGTTTTATATCTGCTTCAGACTCAAACACTCAGCTAGAGATCCTTTATCTTCAGAAGCAACTCCTACTCATGAAAGACTTCCACACAAAAGAATAGTTACCTCTCACATATTGGTCTCATCAATTAGTTTCCAAACAACTGTTAAAAGCAGACTGAAACTCCTTGGGCCCAAAGATGTTGATGAAAGGTTTGAGTGCTGATGAGTTTCACAAAAGGTAAAACAACATGGTCAAGCAGTCCATTTCTTGCTTTTGCGCCCAAGGCAGCCAAACAAAACCAGATGTTTCGGTCAAGCATCTCGTGGGTCCTTCATTATCTTCCCCACTGAAGCCTTAAGGACCATTCCTCTCCAGTAGTATATCTTCTGCTGTGTCATCCTCAAAGCACATGGGTCAGCTGATTGAAATGTCTCTGTTTAAAAAATGCTTGAGCCTAAAATAGAATAAGAATCAAGGGCATGTTTACATGTTTCAATAAGTGAAGTTAGTAATGCAAACCCTTTTGGTGCAGCCTACTCTGCACCAAAACCTACTGACCTGCTAAGAGATCAAGAATGATATAGTGGTGCAGTCATCCCAAAAATATCCAGATATATTGAGTTTTCATTTAGTTCTAGGGGCAGCGGTGGCCTATTGGTTACGGAATTGGCCACAGGATCGGAAGATTGTCGGTTCAAACCCCTTACCAGTAGGTGGCCCTGAGGTACCCTTGAGCAAGGTACCATCCCCATCACCGCTCCCCAGGTGCTTTCATAGCTGCCCCCTGCTGCATGGGTTAAATAGAGCTGCCCCCTGCTGCATGAAAATTAAATAGAGGTCCAATTTAATTGTGGTTCACTGTGTTCTGTACTCTGCACACACAATGGCAAGAATAGTCACTTTTAGTTCTCTCTCACTCAATCGTTTTCATAGCTGCTTGTCATAATTAGGGTCGCAGGCAGTCCATCACACACACACTCACACCTACAATCAATATAGCATCTCCAATTCCACCTGATGTGTATGTCTTTGGACAGTGGGAGGAAACCAGTGCTCCTGGAGGAAACTGACATGGACACAGGGAGAAGAAACTCCACACAGAAAGGACCCGGACCGTCCCACCTGGGAATTGATCCAAGGACCTTCTCTCTGTGGGGTGACAGCTACGCACTGCCGCCACTGTGCCACCCTGTTTTCATTTAGTTAATTATTTGAGTACTGCACAATGTTGCTCTGTTATGGACGGTTATGGACTTGTTAAGGGCACCACGGGATTTCCACTGTTGGCTAACGACCATAGTAGCAACAGTAACTGGAGACTGGGATCAAGATTCCCCGAAGACATTCAGTGTATGGTTTTTCATTATGGATTTATTGCACAAATGCTGCATTATAAAGCTTCTGTAATGGATGCAATCATTTACATTTACATTTATATTTATCGCATTTAGCAGACGCTCTTATCCAGAGCGACTGACAACAGTGCTTTATTTCCACAATAGATCATCATCATGGTAACCAGCACAGATCAGTAACTGCTGATTGGCTAGTACCACCTAAGTAACAAACTAAGAGCCCTTGTGACAAGTACATACCATACAACTTTTTTTTTTTTTTTTTGAAAGAAGACAAGAATCAAACAAGAATCTTACACTCCAAGGATAAAAAGTTCGATTTATCCTACAGCGACTGCAAAATATTTATTCTGTCCAATGCCACATACTTTGGTGTTGTTTCTGACATCATCAGCCTGGGAAGGTTTTAAAAAGTGCTCATGAGTTTAGTTTGTGTTCTCGAGTTCTCTCTCTAGTTCTCATGCACCTAGAAATTATTTGGGTGTGCTTTTTCAGAATACCTCATCTTCGTGCTCCTGCTGGAGAAAGCAGTTACCCTGCAGAGCGGATTTTGAGTTCTTAATCATGACACCATGGGAGCTGCTCACCTGCAGTGAGCACCACAGGAACTCCAATAAGATGCAGTGCCTTAGAAAATCAACATTTTTGCAAATAGCTTTAGCGTTTTTTTCTTCCTTGCACACTGCGTCAAGTGCCTGAGGCTCTCTTTTGATATGATTATTGAAGTCGTATCAAAACAAATGTCTTGGCAATCAGAAGGTCAATCTCAGTTCAGAGTGATGTTTAGCCATGGCTTATGGCTGAAATCTTTACTCATTCAAGCTTCTCAGAATGACCAAAGCAAACTTCTGCTAATGGAAATGTCAACATTGGATAGAACTCATGGAGTGATTATTGCATTTGTGTGTGTGTGTGTGTGTGTGTGTGTGAGGGGGTATCTGTGCTTTCATGGACCACTGACAGTGAATTTCTCTGTGTTTGTGCTTAGTGACCTACAAGTCCTCTTCAGCATGCCTCAGTAAACCTCCTAATGAGCAGAAGGACAGACAAATAGAGAGTGAAAGAGGGGCACACATTTAGAAAATGAGAGACCGTGACGTCATGAAAGGTCTTTGGATAATAGATCCCCTCATCCCCCTTTCCCTCTGTCTTTGTTGTGCAGTGGTGGACCAGACTTAATTAAGAGTACTTAATTACTTTACTTAAGTATTATTTGGGTAGATTTGTACTTTTAAAAAAAAAATATTAATGAAATTGAATGCTAATACATGTATTCAATTACATTTTCAAAAGAAATTAATACTTTTTACAGTTTTATTAATATCTGGTAACATATTTAAATTAGCATTTAGCATTAGCAATGTTTCTGTATCTCAACAGTCTCAGCAGAGATTTGTCTCCTGTTTACTTTTCCCAGCCCCTCATGTAGCTAATTATTTAACTTGTTTTAACTGAAACATTCACAAAAATTAATATAAATGACATCAAATTTTCTCCCTTCCATTTCTGACTGCATGATGCTCTCAGAAATCTCTCTTTTAGCAATTTTAGGTGTGCGAATGAGAGAAAGTCTAAGGCAGCTGAGGTGTGTGTGGGTAGTTACTTGAGTGAACATGAGTCTCTTTGCAAAGAAACACAAAATGAGTTGAAGCTTTAGGGTCTGCTTTAATTGAGAGGACAAAGCTGACTGGAATTATGGGAGTTAAATGGGAGTTAATGGTGCATGTTAATGTGTACATGACTGACAGTTAAAAAAGACTCAGATACATCCCAAGTCCTCTTCAGCTCAACAAAGACAGCTGTAAAAAAAACAAAAAAACAAAAAAAAAAACGGATGCTCCCAAAAGGAAATGTCTTTACAAAACTTGCAGACTTCAGAAAACTGGTCAAGAGATGGAGCACTTTATATGAAAGAAAGGATGACTAAGCAGGGCAAGGAAGGACTTCAAAAAACGAATAAACTTTTGCGTGATATCCTGTTCATATGACATGTTCTTTTCTGGTTTGTATCAGTCATCAATACGAATAAGATTGAAATAGTTCTTTTTGGCTGCTTGAGAAAAGAGAGAAATAAATAAAGTCTAGTGTACACAAATATTCCCCCAACAAGACTTTGTGGCTGGTGACTAATTATGAGCCAGCCTTTACGGTTCAAAACCAGAGGTGCTCCCAGACTGGAAGACAGATACAGGGTTAGGACAATTAACAAGTACATGTTGTCCTGAGGGGGCAGTGGTGGCCTAGTGGTTCGGGCGTCAGCCACGTGATCGGAGGATCGGGGGTTCGAACCCCTTCCCAATGGGTTGCCCTGAGGTACCCTTGAGCAAGGTACCGTCCCCGTCACGCTCCTCCCCGCGATGGGCTGGCGACCTGTCCAGGGTGCGTCCCCCGTCCTCGCCCTGTGTGCGCTGGGTTGGACACCAGCACTCCCCCGTGACCCCGTTTGGGACAAGCAGCAGAAAATGGATGGATGGATGTTGCCCTGAGTACAACTGTTGCTTAATGATAACATCTGGTAATGTGGTCCTGCATGAGTTTATTTAAACCAACCCAACAGTGAAATTCTTAGAGGTCATTTGATTGAACTTTAATGTGTAGTTAGCACAAGATAGTGATCTGAGAGAACAAATATAATGCCTCCTCAATTTCTTCATAGATAACAATGAAGAAATCTCATTTTTGATAGTCTCAGACCTGTTCATAAACAGCATACATGTTCTCTCCTCCCAGTACCAGCTCTGGCATAAACAGACTTTCATTGTCTATGCACACTGGGGCAGTGGTGGCCTAGTGGTTAGGGCGTTGGCCACATGATCGGAGGATAGGGGGTTTGAACCCCTCACCAGTAGGTTGCCCTGAAGTACCCTTGAGCAAGGTACTGTCCCCATCTCTGCTCCCTGGGTGCTTTCAATAGCAGTTTAACTCTGCAGTTAAATGCAGAGGTCCAGTTTTGTTGTGGTTCATTGTCTGCTGTGCTTTGACCTCGCAATGACAAGGGTTTTCATTTTCACTAAAAGCTGCTTTAGAAACAGAATATTTCAGATAAAAGTTCATCATCATCATCCTCCCTGTAACCAAGTTCTTCCTTCCAAACTCTTCATCAGTATCCAAACCATCAGAACCACTTTTCCACCAACAGAGAACTGGCTCCATTCTGGTTTTGGCACCATATTTTCAAACTGTTTGGAGCGTTTCAGCAAAAAACAAACAAAAAAACAAACAAACAAAAAAAACATTGGATTCTAACTTCAAGAATCAATTCTCGGTAGTCACTTTCACTTTAATTCCCAACTGGAACCAACGAATTGTTGTTTGAAAAGTGGGAACCAGGGTTTGTCGTTCTCCTTGTTCACTTCCATTGTATAGCCCTTCCTTCATTGGTGACACATCCTTGATGAAAGAACTCTAAACTGGTGGGACAGCTGGTTCAAAGAATCCTAAACATTCTAAGTGCCATTGGAGTGGTGGCCTAGTTGTTAAGCCCCATAATCAAAATTCTTTGTAGTTTAAGTCCCTGACCAGTAGGTTACGCTGGGGTACCTGTGAGCAAGGTATCATCCTCCAACACCCATGCCTTGGAGCTGGCTATATGGCTGCACACTGCTCTGCTTGGGATGGGTTAAATGATCATGTGCTGTGCTTTGGTGCCTTCACAGTGACAAAATAGGCCCAGTGTGCTTAATACAATAGGCAGCGGTGGCCTAGTGGTTCGGGTGTTGGCCGGAGGATCGGGGGTTCGAACCCCTTCCCAATAGGTTGCCCTGAGGTACCCTTGAGCAAGGTGCCGTCCCCGTCACTGCTCCCCGGGCGCTTTCAATAGCTGCCCACTGCTGCACGGTGTTTGAGTGCATGGGTTAAATGCAGAGGTCCAATTTCGTTGTGGTTCACGTGTGCTGTGCTGTGCTATGACCTCGCAATGACAAGGGTTGTCACTTTCACTTTCAAGTCAAGTTCAATAGTGTCATATTATAAATATGCCATTATGTAGAATATCGACATTAATCATATGAGAAAGATTTGATCAATGATCTGTTCAATTTCTACCACCCTGTGCCTTTTCTTTTTCCTCTGCCTTAGAACTAGACTTTTTTTTAAATCCCTTTCTGATCTCATTTGATCAACCACATAAGACATCTGTGGCGACGCAAACTGCACACCTGTTTCCGATTCATAGCACAGACAGAAACATTCTATTAGTTCTTCACAATCAGTGAGCCGTCTCTCTGATTCAACTGCTATTAGTCATGTTTTGACAAAAGCCTGGTTGTTTTCCCATTCAAGAAGCTAATTTAAATTGTTAAAAGAGTTTAAACAAAGACAGGGTTACATCTCTGATCCCTTCAACATCAGTTATACAACATCAAACTACTGGAGGAACATTTGGTGAAGTCTGAGTTTTTCTATTGACAACATTAAACATTTTGGCATCAGTGATGTAGTATGGTTACCTGGCCAACTGCTGGGAACCCTCTGACTTAATGTAATCTGTATGTTGAATCCCTGCCTGGCTTTGTGAGTATGCCAGATTCAATTACTTAAAGTTTAGAGTGCCCAGACACACGTTAGTGTTCACCCTGCTCTAACAACCCTGATTCAGATAATTAGGTCATTAACAAGGTCTTTTAGAGTTGAACCAGGTGGGAAGCAGTCTCTTTAGATTTGCCCTTAAAACATAACTTATCACAGGGTCATGCTGAAGCCTGTCCTAGTGCTGAAAGGGTAGAACGCAAGGAAACATCTTCTACAGGTCAAAAGTTTCCAACAGAGTAGACACAGACAAATACACACACAACCCACTCAGCAATTTAGTCCATCAGGAAATGGGGAGAACATGCAAACTCTTCCACCAATGGAGAACCTGTTCTTGAATCAGCTTCATTCAGGATTCTCTGAACCTTGGTCCTGTCTGGCCGGCCCTCTTTTCCACCAGTTTGGACTGGCATAGCATAAAATAACAGCCCTTTTCTATTACCAGGGAACCAACTGTTCTGATTCAGCAATGTTTTGATCTGTTACAAGTAAAAATAATGGGTTCAGAACCTGTCCAGGCAACCTGAAGGTGGGTTCCCACATGGGCCAAACAATTCATAAACCATGCAGGAACCATGACCACATCAATAGGTGAGTCCTTGCTTATTTCAGCTGTTTAGCCCTTCCTCCATTGATGACACATCCCTCCTTCATCAGTTCTGTTCCAGTCTGGTGGAAATGCTGGCTGGGCTTTAAACCCAGCACCTTCTTGCTTAAAATGACAGCATTAACTATGTTAACCACTGAACTTTCATCTCAGACACATTCTTTGCGAATGGTGCTTCACGTGACTTGGTGGAAGCACATGGTATCCTTAACCCTCCCATTGTATACTATAATGGGAGAAAACTCTAGGTTAGAAAATTCAGAAATTCCAGGATTTTAACCTTTTGGCTTTCAAACGATCCTTAGGGTGATTATGTTCAAGCAAAGAAAGGACAAAATGTTATATAGTTGTATTAGGTGTTGATATATTTGTTCCCAGAAACCATTTGGCCTTCTCTGAAAGCCTAGAGGACTGTGAAGGTCCCCATTGCCTGTTGTTTGATGAACAGTGCATGCACCTTGCCTCAAAAGCAATCTCCCATTCCTCCCAAAAAGGTGTGCTCAGGCAGCTGCTGCTGAACATTAACCAAGACATGACTCTATCAAATGCTTGTGTTGGCCTCAGTGCAAAGAAAATAGCAAAGGCCTTTTGCTCTTGAGCAACAAGATAAAAATGCAGCTGAAATTGTAAACCATTACAGGGTTAGATGGTGCATAGCTAGAACAATTTAAATGTAATCCACCTGAACATTTTCATGTGTTTCTACAGGCCTGAGCTGGTGTAGAAGCAGCAAGATCACAGCAAGCTGGGAAAGGCCAGTCTGCCAATACCTTTTAGAGTTTCTGGCAAATAATTTACATTTTATTCAGCGTTTGTATCAAAGAAAACACTTTTCTCAGATGGTAAATAGATTAGAAATCAATGCACAGCACAATGCATGCACTTTCGAATGACTATGATGCAGCTCGCAGTTTGAGGAACGAGTTATTTGTGATCGCTTGAGGAGCAGAGCACATACCAAAGTAATTAAGAACAGTATGCAGAGGCAGCACTTTCATCGGGCAACCATATTCAGAGTAACACAAGACATATGCAGTTTACACTTTGCATTAAAGCAGCGTAACGATTTAAACCAAATTAAAAACTTGTGATAAATTACAGCAAGCACATTACAGACAATGTTTCTCACATAAATAATCATTGCCTAAATAATTTTTAGGGGTTCCGATATGTTCATAGCAAGTTCTCACATAATATGGATGCATAATTTGACAAAAATACAAATCAGTCCTGTTAAAAGTTTTAAATGAGCTGTACAGAAACAATCCATGACTGTACAGTGGTCCAGAACTCTAAACAAGCATGGCAAACCAATTTCTCTGGCACTCACACACACACACACACACACACACACACACACACACACACACACACACACACACAGACACCTGAACCGACATAAACACAATCCAAAGAGAGAATATTCACTCCCTCTGGCAAATTGGTCATTGCTCAACCAGCCACAGCACTTACAAAATGAACAGTACTAGAATTAGAATTGCTGCAAAACTGGTCAAAGTTTGTTCAAATTTAGTCAATATATGTCATTTTAAGCTTTTGCCATCTTAAAATTTTATAACAAAGATAATAAAGTTGTTTTCATTCATTTTAACAAGGGTCTAATTCTATTGGCTGACAGGGAAGCATTTCTTAAAATAAATCACCTTGCCTGTTATTTTTGCAGGCGTAAGGCTTTAATTAGATTTATTTTTGCAAATAATTATAACAATAATATTTGTCACTTAAATATCTGTAGTCTTTCTATTACACATATATCATGCCAAAGATTTATGATTTAAGAATGACCAATAGCCCTATCCCAGGCCACAGGCTGAAAACAACCATTCTAGATAAAAATATGTAAGAAATAACATCCACAAATAACTGAAGACCTAATATTCTTGCAAAAATCTTACAATCAGAAATGTTAAATATATTGACCATATTTAACATTAAAGAAAGATTGTTTTGCAGTGTTATATTTCGTTGATCCAGCAAAGAAGTAAATCATTATTCTTTATCTATGATTAAAAACATAATAATCTCTTTGTTCATTACCACAAAATGACTGATTGGAGAACATCTCTGTAGACTCAAAGAGTTCATCTGCATTTCAAATGTTTGACGAAATGCATGAATTATCAGAATCCAAACTGTCCAATCAGTTTTGGCCAAAACGTTTTTATGAGAGCACCATTTTTAAAGCACCTTTTCGTAGTCGATGTAAGAAGCCGAAGCTAGGATCACCCAGCAACCCAGAGAATTGAGATGTTAGTGCCACCCTCGTGTGTGATCTGATTGATGCGACCACGTACGCAGTCCAGCGTGACATAGATGGCGGTGCCATTCTGCACTTCAAAAGACACCCTCACCCCGACACTGGCCCACTCACTGCCCTCAGGCATATGACCCCCGACCTGCTGTGCCAGAAGAGTAGAACGGGCCTCTTCATGGCCCTGCTGATGTAGCACCAGCTTCACTACACTACAGGAGTGAATAAGCTTCATGTTTACTGCCACATTGGCTGTCCCGGACTCTCGGAACACAAAGTTCCTTCTGGCATGTTGCTCGCCTGTGCCAGCCAGCCGAACGTGGTCAGCATCTGGACCTGCCTGCTGGAAAAACAGGGCTTTGTTCCTCACAGCACCTGATGGCAGGCCCATCCTGGAGACAGTGGCTGTGAGAGAAGAGGAAACGCTGGCTGGGATCCACATCAGACTAAGCATGCTAATCCCAGAACTGTCACCAAAATAGCGGATGTTGCACTGGGCTGGAGTGAAGATCTCAAAGTTCAGCCAATCCCCCACCTCCACAGTTGTGGCCGCTGACAAAGTGATAGATGTGTCCCGGTAGTTCACCCCAGATTTGAAGGAGCGTACGATTTCACGGTTTGTCCCATTGGAGTTGATGTATGCGACTAGTGAGAAGCCTTCACGGATGCATGTGTGACCCATGGCGTAGAGGGCCTGCTGCAGGACGAACTTCACGACACCCCTCTCTGTGAAGCGGACACCACGGCTGTCATGGGTCAGGGTCACCATGTAGGGGTCAGAGATAGCAGTGACACGGAAAGCAGGCTGGTAGTTGCCCTGATAGTGGGCAACTGTGGACATTTGGGCTGTCATGACCACAGCACCAGTATCATGGGACAGCCACAACAGACTGAAGGCTGAGCTGCCAAGTTCATACAGCTGTAGGTCTTTGCTCTGGTTGCAGTGCTGGTTGGGGCTCTTCAGCACCAGGGACAGCGTGTTGTTGGGCTCCACCTCTGCCACTGCGCTCACAGTTATACCTTGGAAGTACTTCCGTTCTGGCTGCTCCACTCGTACCCCGCTCAGGTCAAGGCCCTCATCCTCACTTCCACTGAGCCGCATTCCTACCTGCAGGAAGTTCCGGCAGCTGTGCTTCAAGGCGAAGTTATGATCCATCCACAGCAGGCCATGCTGAAGCAGGCTTATGGAGCCATTGTGGCTGACCAACAAATCGCTGCCTTCCTTTCCCCTGATGCTCAGAGGCAGTCCTGGGAACACTGTGCTGCTCTTGGAGCGAGCTGGGGGCAGTGCTACTGAAGCAGACCAGGACTGAGACAATGTGTCTTCTGAGAGCAAACCACACACAGCATCGCTGGTGGCAGTGCAAACAACAGCAACAGGTTCACCTTCACAGTCTGAGCATGCCTGGCACTCCTGAAGCTCCTGGTTGTAGAAGTACTCGTGACCACACAGGCCTGCAGAGATCTCTCTCTCAGACACGCCCAGGCAACGGAACCCCCCTGCCCAGAATGGTACATGGTATACATTAAAGCAATGCTTTTTTAGTCATGGAGTAGCCCTGCCCAGCATAATCAGAACAGGGAAATGTCCAGAGTATGTTCTGCATAGATACTTCAAGGCTAGGGTTTGGCTTAAATGATCTCTTTACTCTGAAAGCTGATATTGCTTATAATGGTAAACTGCAATTGTGGACCAGAATATCATGATTTACTGATCTCAGTTTCTTTCCTTGTCACCTACATTTAAGCTGAATCACATTCCCTTTCACTTGATTTACTCACCTGGTGTATTCAGGCACTTCACTCGTTCTCCACACAGGCTTGGGATTTCCAGACATTCATCCCTGTCCTGTATAAAATATATATTTATATGTGAAAGCATGCAGAGACAGTAAATGTTCATTTTTCAAGTGCAAATGAAGCTTAGTCCTAGTTTAAAATGTTGATTTGTAATGAGAACACTGTAACTAGGGCCTGCAGTGAAGGTTTAGGTTTTAAAACAAATTTAATGCACAGTTCTTGCTTATGTGCTGAATTTAACATAAAGGGATGAAAACATCAAATGTAACCTGTGCAAAAACTAAAGCTAATTTAAAATTTTGTTTCATTTTTTTCTAGTATGTTTAAAATTGCAATAAAATTTGCTAGATCTTAGCTGTATATTAGGCTCAGCTTTGCCTCTATACTACCTTCTTGTAACATAAAACAATAATTGTACTGTAACTGGTCGACAGCATTTAATCAATAGTTGGCAAAAATCGGATAAAAGTTTTAACCTTATTCCATATGTGGTCAGCCAGTCAAGGGATTTTTGATGTATGAAATTTCTTTCTTTAGTTTTGCACTAAATCTTTAGGATATATCTAATATATAACTGCAAAAAAAGACAAATTGAGTGAATGATTGAAATTTCAGACACACAGAAATTCCAAGTTTGTCCTCTGGATTTAACCAGTTGAAACAAACTGGTAATTAACACACACACACACACACACACACACACACACACACACACCAGGAGCAGTGGGTTTCAGTGCAGGAGAGGAAAATTGTTATTTTTCCTGCATTTCCATACATCCACACATTTCCATACATTTTTCCTGCTGGTGCAAAGGGTTGAACTGGCAACCTTCCTCCTCTCTAATCATTAGAGGACAGCAGACCCTATAGGCCTTCTTCTGTTTTTAGCTATTTGATGGAAACTGCGAGCATAGTCTAATGGCTAGAAAACAGGGCTTGCAATGCCGCTTCAATCCCCTGGACCTGCTGGACCTGCTGGACCTGCCCATTGCTCCTGATTTGTGTGTTCACTACTAGTGAGTGTAAGGATGGGTTAAATGCAGAAGACAAATTGTGTGGGTGTACAACCACAGGATTTTAATATCAAGAGAGCTAACTGGGCTTGGCATTTTCGGTTTGTGTAGGACAACCTGTTGTATCCCCTATCACTCAGCACGCATGAGGGTCTGCTAGTGGTTAGTGATCTCCTCCAAGTGTGCTCAGCTGTCCAATGATATTCCATTAGTGACAGCTTGAAAAGAAGCAGTGCCTCATGGCTCAGAGGAAGTGTGTGCTTCATACTCCCTGGCTGGATAGGACTGTCTGAGACATTGGTATTTGGAAGTGAGCACAAATTGTGTCCTCTAAAACTACATTTGATTATTTGCAAAACCATGAATTTTCCATTGCAACCCCTAATACCTGGCAAATCCTGTCAGCATTGGGTGAACACTGGGACACCAAGAAAAACCCAGGTGGGCACATAGTGCATGGTTCACACTGCGGCGGCTGCTTCTGGAAGTTGCAGTACTCCTCAGGCCTGCAGGCACTGCGGCAGCCAATCAGAGGGTGATCAGTGACCCCGGCCACGTCCATCACCTTGGCATCCACATCCATTTTGTGCACAGCATAGGATTTCTGCAGGTGGCTACGTGCCTGGCTCTGCAGGCCTGCCAGGTGGCTCTCGAAGTAGCTCTGTAGCTCCCCCTGGAGGCCCTGGAAGGACACCTGCTTGACAGTCTCAGAGAGTAGGCCGTACTGCGCCTTGACCACGTCCATCTGCTCGTACATGCGCCGCTGCTGCTCCAGGATCTCGCGCTGTTGGGATAGCAGTGCCCCCTGTTGATCCACCAGCCTCTGCTGCAGGTCGCGGATGACCACCTGCTGGGCTTGCAGAGCCTCCACAAGCTTCTCCTGCCCTTTGGCCAGCTGCAGGTGCAGGATGAGCGCATCCTCTGAGGGCACTTCATTCTCTCCTGGAGCGGAAAAGATCACATGCTGAGCATAGCATCGTTGTCATGAGTAACTTTAAGGGGTATGAAATACATGTTCTGATTTAAACATTGCTGAATCTAACTGAGAGTTTGAAACATTTCTATTGGTTGATTTCTCAGAAAGTGTTAAAACAATATAAGGAGCAGCTATGATGAAATGGACAAATGGGGCAGAGGTGGCCTAGTGTTTAGGGACTAGGCCCCAGGATCAGAAAGTTCTAGGCTTGAATGCCAGACCAGTGGAAGCTCTGAGGTACCCTTGAGCAAGGAACGTCCCCAACACTGCTCCCTGGGTACTGGATGTATGGCTGCCCCCTGCTGCACGTGGTATATGGAGAAAATGCAGAGAAAGAATTTTGAATTTCTTTCATTTTCATTAAAGAAATGTCCTATTTTGCACTAACCTCAGATTTACTTATTCACCCAAGACATGTCCTCAATGTCCACATGTAAATTCTGTTGTTTATAGCCTACAACTTTTGGCTACGCAGTGTTTTGTTCCTTTTATAGCTCACAGTAAGTCACACTGTCTTGGTGCCAAATGGTGTTTCTGCTAAATGAAGAGTGGGGTGCATTTTGAAAGGATTTACAGCAGCACATGCCATATTCATTTCTATCCCCTGAGTAGAGCATGGATGACCTCTAGGACAATCAGCTGTACTGACTGCATCCTGGGACGGAGAGACAGCATCACAGATGCAGTCCTCATTTAACATGAAACACTGCATTCTTCCTTGGGTCAGAGCACATTAGAGAGCCGACCTCCCTTTGAAATATGCAACAGAATGCATCGCAGACCAAGCTGACCATACGATGAACTATTCTCCATTCCAAAACGGGCAAAGTTACAATGTGTATAACGTTACTTAAGTGTGTTTTTCCCCTAAAAAGCATTCAAAATCACTGCTAATCATGAAGATCATCTTTAGGGTCTACATTTTTCCAAATGCTGCCCAGACACATTCAAAAGCATCTGTGAGCGGAAGAGGCCACAGATGTAAAATCAGAGCTCATGTCACTGGCATGCAGTCAGAAATATTTGAACAGCTCTACTAACAAATGTAATTTATGAATTCTTCTATATTTTTTTTCTTGTTTTTGAAGCAGTCTGGCTAGATGGCGTGCTCCGATACATACTTTACAATAACTTTTGTCTGTGAAATTCTCAAACTAACTGCTATTTTCTCTCTTCCTGTCAAAGCTGCAATTTGAGGCTGTGGAAGTAGCATGGAAAGACATCAAAGCAGCTTAAATATTCCAGACAGTTGACTGCCAGACATTTTCCCTCATCCGCATTTGCTTCCACAATGCTTCCAAGCAGAGCAGATGTGACGTGCAAAAGCTACTTGTTTTCCAATTAGGTATGGAAATGGTTATTCATTTAACCGTGTTACCAAATCAAGTTCGTAAGAACTAGTATGTATAATTATTTCCAATACGTCATTTGCTGAGTTCCTCAGCTAATGAGCCCGTGTCACTGATAAAAACTGTGTTTCCCAACCCTTAACTTGCAGTACCTCCTCCACACTCACAAATTTGGGTGTTTTCAGCGCTCTGACACACCTGACTGAATTTGTCGCCTCATTAACCTCTTGACCTCCCATGATCCGTGGGCAGTTGCAGAATTCCTTGCTCTCATTACTACATAACTTATGTTAACTTCTTTTAGCATCTTTTTTGTAACATTTGTTCTATTCGTTTTAATTATTTGTTACAATATTTCAAATAATAGTAGTCCAGATGAACTGGCCATCTAGTCCACAATATTCAGCATTCAAGCTCTGGTTGCACAAATTCCGCATCCATGTGGACCATAACTGATGCACCAACATGTTGGTGTGGAATTAAATTCCCATTTGGGACAAGCATAAGAAAAAGTCTCATGGATGAAACTCTAATAACAATGAAGTGGGATTTTATACCAGTTAAAACTTGTCCCAATGTAGGCTGTACATCATGATTCAACATGTAAGATTAGAGACACAGTGTTCAAACAGTGTAAAACACATGAACTCCTCAAGCTGAAGCTATCATTGAGCAATAATCTCTCCTGCTGCGCGGTCAGTTTGTGGTCAATATTGTTTGGTTCTGTGCAAAAAAAAAATACTTATATGGTATCATGTTTTCTTTTCAGAAGAAAAAGCTTCTGTTAGGAAGTAAGTCTAACAGTAAGTTTAAGACTAAAGTGGTTTCTAGATTAATTAATACCAGTGAATGTGCTTGACATTGACAGACACATAAGAACTGGGTACCAGTTCAGTACTGGGAGGAAATAATTGGCACCGCTAGTTCAAGTGTCATGTCAAAAAAAAAAAAAAAAAAAAAAGAATGCTGGTATCCCTGAGAAAGAAAGGGAGCTTCATTGTAAAAAATAATCATTCAGATTTGATGAATGAATAAATGATTACATGAATGATTACATAGAAAGCTTAATAGCTATAGTTCAAAGTAAAAAAAACTCAATAAAAACACTATTTTCTGTTTACCCTAAATACAGCTTGAGTGTATGACCAAGTATGAATGGAAAACTGTGCATGTGCACATATATGGCTAAATATGGAAACATGTGCTTGAAAACAAACATTAGGGTTACTTTTTTAAACTGTGGCATGTACTGTATGTTTTTACTGTGCATTGCTGCCATCGATCCAGTGCAAAAAGCTAAAAAAGCAAACTCCAGACACCAAGCATGCCGTGGGTCATCAACTACACTTGGGGTAAGAAAAAGGAAACTTTTGATTTAGGGGCCATGAGGGCCATGCAGTGTACGCCCACCCAATAATCTGTTGGGAAACAGCCTTCTCCGAAAAAAGATAGAGAAAAGACCCTCCCAGAGAGGGCCCCAACAGCTGGAAAACTTTTCTCTTCACCTGGTTTGATGTCACATGTGAGCTGCACTCCCAGTGCCGCACCTCCTAGCTCTGCTGCGGGATATCCCATGTCTGGAAGTTCGGCTAGAAACTGAGCTGCTCTGTCCGGCACATGGATCAGAGCAGGTTGGCCAGGGGTAGCACCATCGGAGGCACAGCCGTCGCCGAGGCACTGTTTCCCTTTGGGTTTTGGCCGTATCCTCAAAGGCAGCCTGCACTCCAGCCCTCTGCACTCTCTGGTGTCGTTATTATAGGGACCAGTAACACAGTCTGGCCCCGTACACCCAGACTGTTGCGTCCCAGACTTTTCAGACACATGTGTTCTTGTGCTTTCTCGTGGACGATAAGACTGGACAGCCGGATGAGATTCCCACACTTCAGCTGGAGGAGAGTTTGTTCGTGCATGCTGGTGGTTTGGAGCAGATGGGGCTGCTTTGCTATGCACTGCTGGGGTGTATTGGCGAGACGCTTTACAGCGCCCTCCAGAGCAGGGGCTAGAGTCTCCAGCCAGAGCGCTCACCACCATCGCATACAGAAACAGTAAACAGGCCAGCGACAGGTAGATCCTCAAAGGTGATGCCATTTTTATGTCCTTCATCTGCCTGAATAAAAAAAAAATAAAACAAGAGTAACACCTTAAATACTTTAAGAAACGTACACAAAACACGATATGAAGCTATTGTTTACATCCAGCTATTCATCTTGAATTAATCAAGGGTTAAGGGTAAACCACTAAAATGACACTAAATCCTTGTGCACAAGTATATATATGAAATCTAAGAAGATAAAAACAGCAAGAACTGCACTCAATACTGGCTCTCGTGCACATGTGCATGTTTTTGTGCTGCCAAATATCCAGAATGAGAGTAAAGTCATTCAAAGCCCTGTGCTACTACACAGCCTTTATAGGCGATGAACTAAACACTTCCCGAGGCGTCTCTGGATCACCTTATCCAGCTGATCACTGAACAACAGCCAGAAAGAATATGAGCCAGCTTTTAACGAGTGACCGACAAAGAGAGGAGATCAATATCACTGATTTGACATCGGCCAAGGATACAGTGCCGTGCAAAACCGTGGGCAGTTTTTTCTCAGCTGTGTACTTCCTCTGAAACCAGGGGTGAAAGTGAAAGTGATCTCATTACCCTAAAACATTTTCCGTTAGCTAGTTAGTTAGTTCTCTGGTGTTCTTTAATTACTGAGAATATCAATGTTCAGAAAAGAATATTGTGATTTGATTTATCATTTTGCCCAGCCCTTATATAGCTATATAACTAAACAATATAACTAAATTAAACTTTCCTACAAGGATATGTAGGAAGAATGACCAGTACGCTAAATAAGTTATGAAAATTTAGGAGCATTTAAGCCCCTGACTTCTTAGTGCACCCCAGCCAACAAATGGATAGTCAATCAACAGTCCCTTATTAAACTCAGATTAAATAAAGTAGGGGATGGTTGATAACTGCAAATACCTGAAGCCCAACAATGCATTGTTCTTCTCCTTTTTGTATTTATTCTAGTGTTTATAACAGCAGAAAAACAGCTTTAAATATCATCAGATTACTCAGTAGGGTATCCTTGCATAACTTGTCTGAAATGTGACATACTGCGCATCCATCACCATAGCCCTCCATAATCTGCTCACAATAATGTTCACATCACTCTATCATAAGCTGTCAAAAAGCATCCTGGCTTGATACAACTCATGCATTACTTCTCACACAACTCCCCCAAAACGATGTATGACTCCAAAACTTGCCTTAATGTTTTTTGAGGGCCTGTCAGTCCATTACTTCCCAGCTGGTCCTCAGTGAGAGCGGCTCGGTTTGCTCTTCGGGCCACAGAAGGCGCGCATCCTCTCCGGCCACTGCAGACCCAGTGCAGTCACTGCAGAGGAGGAGAAACCCAGGCTGCTGCTAGAGCTCAAACACACACACACACACACACACACACACACACACACACACTTCATTAGCATCAGGTTTCCCCGGAATGCTGGGTCTTTAACCCCTCACTCTCCCTCCTCTCTCTCTCTCTCTTCTGCTCTCCTCCTCATCTGCTGCCATTCCTTTGAAGTTTCTGTCTTCTTCTTTAATACTTTTTTCTCCTCTGTTCAACAAAACACTTTTTTACTACTTTGAATGTCGCCGTTAAAAGCTAAGCAGATTGTGTTACAAACTGAAAAGGAGGGGGGGAGGAAAAAAAGACATTTTGTCTGGGATTTCTGCCAAATGCCTCCCTCTCTCTTGAAGTCCTCTATTCAAGTTACATTTCTCCAAAAGTGGAGTGACTTAGACATAGAGCCAGGATGAGGAATCCCTCTAAACTCTCCTCTTTCTCTGAAATAACAACAGTGACCCCCCCTGGGGCATTAGGGGCTCCAGGGGGGCACTCTGGGCCATGGCCTTTGTTGAGGGGTTTTGCTTGTTTGGACAGCTGCCGTCCTTTAGCCAAAAGCTGCCACGGTGAACGTCCAGGTCGGAGTGTATTTGTCAGAGTTCAGCAAGGCATGCATACCTTTCATACAAGTTTGCTGAGAACACAAATCTCCATCAGGGGTGTTTTCATTAAAGAGGCCACAGTTCTCAGAATTTTGACCTATTAAATCCAATGAAAGAACAACTGCAGTCTTCATTTGCATCCAAGCAGACACAAATCATATATTTTATTTTTAGAGCAAAACGCTGTACAGGCAAACACATTCTGTTAAAATCAGGATTAAAAGTGGCCAGAGTGATTCTAGTGAAGTTTAAAGATCCCCAGTGACATTAATCCCTAAAGTGTTGAAGCATCTTTATTTGTACCCGATGGTAATCTGGGGTCTTTAATGTTTACCTGCAGGGTCCTGAGTTTTAATAAGGCCTACAAAACAGAAAATACATTTCTTACTTTTGGCATACAGTGTGGTATATGGTATGGCATATAAACAAAGGGATGAATAAACATCTACGGTGTTCATTAAAGTGTAAATCCTGCAGTCTTAAATGTTTTTGTGTTTTGAATTTAATTGGATTTGAAATGACAACTGCTATTGGGTGATTTATGCTGATTTTGCAAAATTGTTGCAGAAATAAATGGTCTAAAGTCATTTAGAGTACTTTGAGGGGAAATATTTACCTAAAATGCACTGTCAGATACCTGAGACATTGTTTTATGAGTTTTTAGAAGGTTTGGTGTAACTCATTTGGAGGGTGGTGGTGGTCTAGTGGTGGTACTTGCCTATGGATCTATGGCTCAAGAGGTCCCAGGTTCAAATCCCACCTCTGACACTACCACCACTGGGTCCCTGAGCAAGACCCTTAACCCTGAATTGCTCCAGGGGGACTGTCCCTGCAATTAGGCCATGTCGCTCTGGATAAGAGTGTCTGCTGAATGCCGTGAATGTAAATGTAAATCATTTGCATGCAGGATGTTGCTGGAAAAAATAACACCTTAAAAAACCTTTGCTGTTGTTAATCATTAAAATTAAATATAAAAGCCCAGAAGACACATGCAGGTTCACTGGTAGATTTGGATTGTAAATAAAAAGGCTTTATTTGTGACCTCACAGCTCTGGGTTCATGTCAGAACTGATGCAAAGAAACTTAAGCCAGTGAATCCTTTCATTGAACCATTTCACATCAACATATGGACAGCTTTCTCAGCACTGACGTATGCAGAAAATATAGTAAAATCACTTTTAAATATGTATAAAGTACAATAAATGCTCAAGCAAGACTCTAAAGTTAAATGTACTTGAATCCTTTTAGTCTTTGCTTACTATTAATTTGCTTTCTGGAAGATTTCTGTGAACATTTTGCTCACACTAGTTTTACAACCTAAAGAAAGTCGAGTGGTGTAATTGAGGTTAGTGCTATTTTTTTTTGTATTAGTCCTTTTCAGCAGAGGGTGCTGTTGCATGCCTAGATAATCTCTAGCACAGTCATGCTCAGTAACGACTGTAAATTATGAAGACTGACTCAGACTTACAGACATTTTGATTAGAATAAAATGATGACTTAAGTGGAGCCTGGCTGTTTTTACCATTGCGTTCACTGCTGTGGAGGCCCACGCTGCTGCCTTGTCCAGACCCATGAATAACTTAGCCTGGATAAAATAACACTAATGGTTTTTAAAGATAGGCCTTCCTTTCATTTAGTGCTTACCACGTCTTTCACACCTTACCATATGGCCTTTTTCGGTCATTCAAAGGAGTGTACTTTCTTTTTGCAGGTGCTGAAGTAAGTCTGCTCACTATCAGACCAGTCGTAACCCTGTTCTGGGTTCATAAGATAGGCTGTGTCAAACGTTATCACCTTTAAAAGCCAGCTATCGAAGGTCTTAAGGCCATTTAACGTCACATTTTAACCCCTCAATGTTCAGAAAGGTCTAGTTATTTAATGCATCTCGCGTTTCAGGATATTTTCTACATCAAGGTTTTACACATATGATTGCTTTACTTATAAAGGATAGACTCAAAAACAGTTTCAGTCTCATGAACCACTTCAGGAGGTTGTCTGAGAGGGTTTATACCTCATCTGATAACTCAAAGCTCTTTCAGTACATTTATGTCACCCTATAATTAAACTGATTGCACAAAAAACCCTTACATGTACTAAACCACAACCTCAGAACATCAGAACATCACATTACTGATCATGAGTACTACAACCCTGAACTTGATTATGAGAAAAGAGCTTAACGTTGTACAGAAACAAAGACCTAGCAACACCACATTTCTCTGGTGTATTAATGGTGTGTTTGGAATGAGGATGCAATGTGACAATGTGTTCCTAGGCCTTTTATTTTCTTAAAGAATGCTTAAAATCATATACATTTATATATTTCTTTCTACCTTGGGAGTTATCTTTTCCCAAGGTGATGCACTGCCTGTTCTGTATATACACATATATAGCCAGCATATATTTTTCACTGTGAGATCAGACCAGATTAGTCGCTTTAATTACATTTTAAATTTAATACCCAGATGTTACAATGAGCCTCAGGTGCTCATGTCCTTGATCACTTGATGTCCTTGAGCCAAGAAGACAATCCAGCTCTGTCAAAGTCCCTCAGATCTTTGTGCTTCTCATTCTTCCAGCTTCCAACACCTTAAACAACTGTCTGTATTCAGTTGGCCTGTTAGTAGTTAAATGTTGTGACTGATCTCCGGGGTAACTGTGGATTGGGTGTAGCCCTAACACAACTTCTGAAAGGTGCAGCATAACCATTGAAACTGGTTTAGCCCTAGACTGACCCTCAGAATAACTGTAGAGTGACCATGGAAGTGGGTGTAGCAATCGTATAACATTCTCAGTTGGTCTAGCACTAGACAACAAACTCGTGTTGCATAACCACAGAGAACATGCATGGGGCAGCGATGGAATGGTGTTTAGGGACTAGGCTCCAGGATCGGCAGGTCAGCAGGTCGAATCTCAGACCAGTAGGTTGCTCTGATGTGCCCTTGAGCAAGGTACCGTCCCTGTCACTGCTCTCATTTTGTTGTGAAAAAGTGTGTGTTGTATGCGGGTGTGATATAAAGTGTGTGGGATGACACATGTCATCCCCTCCTCAGTGGAAACTCCACCAAGGTGCCTAAGAACATGCCTTGTCTCTGTGATTATCTCTCACTGAAAGAATAGAAACTTTGTCAGATCTTGAAAATAGCACTTCTTTAGCCACTTCTGCATCGGGTCCCATAGATCATGGCTGTCCATTACTTTGGAGAAAAAGGTCTCACTATTCCACAACATGGTGACTTCATACCCTGATGCTTGGTGTTGGTGGCAGTGGTGGGCTAGTGGTTAGCAACTAGGCCCCAGGATCAGAAAACCTTGGGTTTGATTCCCAGGCCAGTAGTTTGCCTTGTGGTACCCTTGAGCAAGGTACCATCCCCATCACTGCTCCCCAGGTGTATGGGTGAAATGCAGAGGAAGCATATTGTTGTGGTTCACTGTTGTGCTGTGTTTCACAATGGCAATTAGTCACTTTTACATCACTTGGGCTTGGTCACTTTAGACTCATGTACTTCTGCTCCTTCTCACTTTTTTTATGGAAATAATGCTCAGTGTAAGATCCAGACAGCAACCCATGCCATCAGTGGTGTAACACTCGGCACATTTACTCAAGAACTGGGAGGAATTGGTCCGATACTGTTCAATAATTCTGCTGCTTTGATTCACAATACTGCTGCTCTCTGTCGGATTAATCTCCTGTCTGTTGTCCTGGCTGTTGCTGTTCCCCATAACCTGTCTGTACTATTAGTCTTGTCTGCACTTGCCTTGTCTTGTGTTTTCTGTCATGTTTGACGTCGCCTTATGTGTAGCATCAGGGTCCTAAAGCAACGTTATTTCTTTTCACTATGTACTGTGTATATTGTTGAAATGACAATAACAACCGACTTGACAATGTTTTCCCTTGTCAGCGGTCTGAGACCTTATCAGCACATATCTGATATAGGGTGGTGGTCTAGTGGTAGCATACTTGCCTATGGACCTCTGGTTCAAGAGGTCCCTGGTTTGAATCCCACCTCTGGCACTACCACCACTGGGTCCCTGAGCAAGACCCTTAACCCTGAGTGTCTCCAGGGGGGACTGTCCCTGTAGTTAGGACATGGAAGTCGCTCTGGATAAGAGCATCTGCTAAATGCTGTAAATGTAAATCTCAAACTGGAAGACACCAAAAATGACCCTGTGGACTTCCCTGTTTTATTGAGCTGGTTTAGACAAACTGCAGGCCAAAGCTGGCCCAGATGAGGTTAGTTCTAGGCATTGACACGTGCGTCGCTTCCTCAAGAAGCAATACATCGTTTTCACATCAGTGAAACTAAGCAGTGGTTTCTCTGGCATTGTCCCTCTCATCATGTCTAGTCTCAAGTCTCGAGAGTTTACAACAATAGTGCTCACATTTAGATGACCTCTGGTGCTACGTCAAAGCTGAAAACTATTCAATGAAGAGACTTTGGGGAACTTCAGAGATGACACAAAGTTCAAAGTTCTTGCCAGTGTGACTTAACAAACAAGACTGCACATTGATATGTGTCACCGTCACCGTGTGCTGATGGAAATAGGGAACAGGTAGTCCTCCCTGTAAAATGACACATAATGTACTTGATCTAAAGAAACATTCACAAATAAAAAATCAGAGCACTTTTTGGTATATTGGGTTGTTAGAACCAAACCTTGTGTCTCCAGTTTTGATATGCCCTTCAAATGGTGTGAAAAAGCCACGAGATTCAGAAATAAAATTGCAATTAATCTTGTGTTTTGTCTCAATGTCAAACTTGAGCTTAAAATGATGTAGTCAAATTCAATGTTCTCCATGTCTCACTCATTTTCATGACCACTGCATCACAGTGCTGCCCTGAAATTCTATATTTTATAATATAGTTTAATGTAAAAACAGTTTAAAGTCCTGTGGAACACACCTCTGTATTTATGCTCAATTCTGGTATCAAAATATGTGCATGGAACCTAAATGCAGATTTCTTTACAAACTATATCCTTTAAAGAACCATCCACTAAAAAGGAATTTTTAGTTTCTTCCAGTCCCAAGAACCTTTATTTTTATGCATGTATCCTCTGCACTGGATGGAGCCTGTATTGGCAAAGGTGTGCTGCTCCACTGAACACTGTGGAATGCAATAAACAGGTCTGGACCTGAACTTCCGCGTTCAGCAGGAAGTTGGCTAACTGTCAGTGAGTCAGGCGCAATCAGCTACATGTGCAGGGAGGTGGTCACAAGCTAAAAGGACAGCAGAAAACCTGCTCTTTGGGGGAAACTTTCCTTTATGAACCTTTTATTCACAAACTGAACCCGGAGGATTACAGCAAAGGTAGGGTGTAGTTTTTGGTTAGTTTTTTTTTTTTTTCAACTCCGTATCAGAGAACCGTGGTTGGTGTAACGGTTCATGACTGTTGCTGCTGATGAGCTTTTGGAGCTTTTGCCTATATTTTGGCTTATCTGTCTGGTACTTGTATTGAATAGGTTCATTATTAGCCAGCGAATGGCACGTTAATGTGATAATGAGTGATTTGTTGTTGTGACCTGAAACCCAAAGTACACCATATAATATACTGTCTTTGTTGGTGAGGACTGTTCTCCAGTCAGGTGCAGTGATATACAATTGTTTTTAACAGATGATGATGATGATGATGATGACGACAGCTACTACTATTATTATTACATATGGGAAAAATCATAAAGTATAATAAAGGCTATAACTTTTGGAACATTTCATATTCTATATCCTTTTAAACTCACTAGATTAACAGTAATGTGCATTACTGAGCAGAAGTGTGTTTTTATAGAGGAGGTTGTCTTCTGTACACGATCAACAAAACCTCATTCAGCCAAGGTGCCAAAACCTATGCCCACAACTATGGTTGTGTGGTCTGCATTATTTGAAAAACTTCATATGGTCAATTAAGTATTGTCAGTGGGTTGCATTGCTATTGTAAGCTCGCTCAGCTGCTGTAACACAGAGGTTCTGTAGTTATGAGTGTGAGCCTCTTATATATTCTAAAGATTTCCATCCATTCACTATCTTAATCTTTCATCCTACCTGGAGTCACACCATCCTTGACCCCAAAATCTGTTAAAAAAATCTGTTAGAAATGAAAAATGTGTTTGAAAAATGCATGATATAGAGTCCCTCCCAGTGTTAGGCACTAAATGGGCATTAGCGGAAAGATTTTTGATAAAAATAGATGTCAAGGCCATTTTGTCAGAGCAGCAAGTACATGAGTCAGGACTGCAGACCATGTGATGATCATTATGGACCAGTTTCCATTGGAGAGTGATTAAATTGTGGCACTTATATATAAATAGCGAAAAGAGAATGAAACCTGATTGCAGCGCTTTGCATGTGTTCTAAATTACATTTTGATGAGGGAGAGGGTTCCAAAAGAGGTTTTTTTTTTTTTTTCTTTTCACGTCAGGCCTCAGAAGGAGTCAATTAGTCGTCACTGTCATTAGGTGAGAATGACTAAGATCTGTGATGGGGCCACACCCAGCTGGTCTTACTCCAGTGTTCTCCTGATGAAACCCAGTGCTTTGATATTCTAAAAGTTGGATTTATCAACGTTTGCCAGCATGTTACTGGGTTTCTAAAACTTAGCATGTTTAATTGTCCCACTATATTGTCCCACTTAGCATGTTTAATTGTCCCAATTAATTGTCCCACTCAGAACGGTGACCCAAAATGACTCAAGATAGGGTTCAGGGGCAGTGGTGGTCTAGTGGTTAGGGAGTTGCCCTGGATCGGAAGATTGTGGGTTCGATTCCCTCACCAGTAGGTTGCCCTGAGGTACCCTTGAGAAAGGAACAGTCCCCGTCACTGCTCCCCAGGCGCTTTCAATAGCTGCCCCCTGCTGCACGTGTGTGTATGGGTGAAACACAGAGATTGAATTTCGTTGTGTTGTGCTGTGCTGCGTTTCACAATGACAAGGGCTGTCACTTTCATTTTTACTGTAGCATTTTGTGCTGTATTGAAATTTGTATCTTGTAACTGACCTAAAAACCTCATATCTCCATAATAGTCATTTTTATTATTGTGTGAAATTTCTTCCCTTAAAGAATGTTCAGTATGTAATACAATTACTTCAGTGTAACCCAAAAATGCTCTTCATGTTTTGACAAGAAGCTTCAAGGAATGGTTCAGTGAAAACAGCAAAAGTATTTTAAAGCTCACGGTTAGACACACTGTTTCCTAATCCACATCCATAAGGCTGCTTAACCTTGTTGAAAAGCTAGATTCTGATTGTGGTGTGAGCGTGTTGAGGGCATTTTTACAGGACAGATTTAACCATTTACTATTTGTGTTTGTCAGCAAGTCTTGCCCCAAAATTTGAAGCTGATGAAGATTTTTCCTTGATTGGCTCTTTTGGGTGGATTTACAGAATTCAAATGAACTATTTGATTAAAAGGAAATTAACCAAAATAACAGTTCAGATGACCAGATGAGCAATCCACTCATGTAATTGTAGCTTCAGGGCAAGAAGGGTTGGGCCGAACTACTATCTAATCCGCATGGCCAAAGCTTGAGCACCGGTTGTAAACATAGGCTCCTTCAAGCCCCCTTTTAAACCTACAACTGTCTGTCTTGACCTTAAGTGTGAGAGGTGAAAGTGCTGGTTAAGGTAGATTTATCTGCACTTCTTCGGTCTATCTGCAGAGGCAGCTTTGGGACATAAACAAAACACCTGCCTAAAACTTTTGCACAGTACTGTATTTATATATATTTGTGTGCATGTGTTTGGAAACCTTTGCAGTGAAGCTATCCACATATACAGCAGCAATTTCTTACTAATTCTCTTTATAAATACCTTTATTATATGAGAATGATTTTCAGAAAAAATGGGACATGTTAGGGTGGTCAGCAGTGATTCTGAGCTTCTACAGTGCACCCATACATTTCCTTATCTGCTCAGGGGAGCAGTTGTTTAAAGATCTGGCCCAGATCTGTCAGACCAGTCGGTTAAAGCTCTGCTCTGGCCACGTCTGAGCATTTGTTTGTCAGCTTGATTGTTTCTTGTGTGTTTGCCTTGGTGTGTACGTTCTGGGCTGTTAAGGGGTGTGGTGTGAACACATTTTTCGAACACAGGCTACGGTTGTTCATGAAGAGCGCCTTTGAGGCGAGCTCATAACTCCCACCCATCTGCTTAAAGTCTAAATGTGTGAGGCCAGCAGCTCTTAGCTCAAACCACAGTTTTTCAGTAAACCACATGATTTTGGCTCTTAAACCTTTTGAAGTTGACAGTTAATATTTCTTTGCGCTACGTATTTGATATACACTGCATGATTACATTAATAACAGTTTCCACTACAAAGCTTGCATAGTTAATGACCTTTTTAGCCTATTTTGTTATCCCAAATCAATACATTTGAAATGTCTGATCTAGCACATAATTGTCACTATAACTGCGTAGTTACACATTAACAAGCCTGCAATAACCAAGTAACTACTGCTATTGAGATCCCTGCTGGATTAGACTAATACAGCGATGTAAATGCATGTGTATCAGTGTCATTTTCTCTCGTGTAATTACACACAAGGACTGTTTCCAGCTGTTTTCTAAATGTAAACATAGTTTGGAGTGGACCTAAACTATCTCAGCAGAGAATATGCAACTTTTGGATGCAAAATTTGCATCAGTCTGCTTGTTGGCAGTAACTGTTTAACAACATCCATTTGCCTTTATGTGGGAACTGTGAAACCTCCCATTGGCATTAATCTAAGGGATTCATATTCTGAATATTCCACATATCCACAACTATATGTTTAAAGATACATTTAGAGTGAATGGAGTGAATTAAAGGTTAATCACTTTGCTTTAGGATAGTATAATTTAATGCATATTAGAATAAACTACATAAATGTTACCTTTCACCGTGGAACACAAACATTTCACTACAGCTACATCACAGTTGCCATTTCCTTTGCAGATGCAGGGCAAATGTGGGTTACTACACACGTCTGTTACAACCAAAAGTCTTAGCCAGAAAAACAGCAGTCAGTAAATGTGCAACCTTTCACACTTGTGTAATTGCACAAAAGCAAATATGCTGTGATCCTTATCGAAAAACACCTGAATCACCGTAAAGAACGCACCACAGTGAATGTATCACCAGTAATTACACAGCTATTGCTTTTATTAACAATGTGTAATCACACAGGTAATGGTGACACATAATATAAAAGGGCTTATGTAGTGTTCAACTTAAATCCGTTTAAATATAGAATTTATCCACACTAACCAGTCTGCAGATGGGTTTTTTAAAAAGTAAAAACCTAAAAAATAAACAGCCCGTGAATGATCAGGTCAGGGTATGCGCTTCTAATGATGATCAAAAGCCTGCAGAAGTTGTGGTTATCATAGGCATCTGTGAGCGCAGGCCTTATTATAGTTCTACCAATTACTGCACAGCTCTGCCATTCGTCACCCTCTACTACTCATTTCTTCACTCTGATCAAACCTTCATTGCTCATAACCTTTGTGCAGACTCCAACCTGTGAAAGATTTTCACTCTTCCGATTCTTGAAGAAAAGAGGAGGTGGCGCGTCTCACCACAGATATGCACAATGTACAGGGGCTGTTTTGTTTTCTACCAATTTAACCCTAAAGTGCACAAAAGCCTTTTGTTCAGCCCATCACATTTCCTGATCGCACTCCTGCATTTCTACTCAGTATACAGAAATGCATTACATACTGAAGCTCCTGAGATATGAGTATACACCAGAAACAGATTAACAGTCACAGTGCTTTTTGCAGTGAGCTCCGAGATGCCGCCTGCTTCCTGTTGGAAACTTCACTGATGCTTTCAACACAGAGTGAGAGGAAGTTGCTCAAACCACTTCCCTAAGCGCTAAAGTCACGATAACGCTACGCCCTGCCGACTATCTGAAGCAGGTTATAGTATAACACAAAATCACCAGTTCTGCAGAGCACACAGGTGCTGCTGCTACATGCCCATCTGTTCCACTTCGAAAAGCACATCCAAACTCAGAGGAGAAACTAGAACATGCTCTTCTCTCAGGTCAATCTGTAAAATAATCAAGTCAAGTCAAGTAGGTTTTATTATCATTTCAGCCATGTTCAAAGTACACAGTGAACAAAACAACGTTCCTCCAGGCCCATGGTGCTGCACATGTGATAATATAGACCATGACATAGAACACGACAATGTGAATTTAAAAGACTTACTCAATGCCTGTAGAGCATACAGTATCTCACAAAAGTGAGTACACCCCTCACATTTTTGTAAATACATTACTGTGCAAAAGTTTTAGGTAGGTGTGGAAAAAATGCTGTAGACAATGAATGCTTTCAGAAATGGAAGTGTTCATCATTTATTTTCATCAATCAACAAAATGCAGTGAATGAACAAAAGAGAATCTAAATCAAATCAAAATTTGGTGTGACCACCCTTTGCCTTCAAAACAGTATCGATTCTTCTAGGAACACTTGCACACGGTTTTTGAAGGAACTCGGCGGGTAGGTCGTTCCAGACATCTTAGAGAACTAACCACAGATCTTCTGTGGATGTAGCTTCCTCACATCCTTCTGTCTCTTCATGTGATCCAGACACACTGGATGATGTTGAAATCAGGGCTCTGTGGGGCCAGAAGAACTGATGCTGGTTTGAAGGTAAAAGGTAGTAACACCAAATATTGATCTGATTTAGATTTTTCTTTTGTTCGCTCACTTTGCATTTTGTAAATTGATCAAAATAAACAATCATTATTTCTGAAAGCGTTCTGTTTACAGCATTTTTTCCACACCTGCCTAAAACTTTTGCACAGTACTGTATATTATTAGATCTTTTCATGGGACAACACTGAAGATATGACACTTTGATACAGTGTAGTCAGTGTACAGCTTTAATAACATAGATTTGCTGTATCCTCAAAATAACTCAACAAAACAGCCAGTAATGTCTAAACCACTGGCAACAAAAGTGAGTACACCCCTAAGTGAAAAATGTCCACATTGTGCCCAAAGTCAATATTTTTTGTGGCCATCATTATTTTCCAGCACTGCTTCAAGTCTCTTGGGCATGGAGTTTACTAGAGGTTCACAGGTTGCCACTGGAATCCTCTTCCACTCCTCCATGACGACATCACGGAGCTGGTGGATGTTAGAGACCTTGCGCTCCTCCACCTTCTGTTTGAGGAAGCCCTACAGATGCTCAATAGGGTTTAGGTCTGGAGACATGCCTGGCCAGTCCAGCACCTTTACCCTCAGTTTCATTAGCGAGGCAGTGCTCATCTTGGAGGGTTGTTTGGGGTCGTTATCATGCTGAAATATTGCCCTGTGGCCCAGTTTCTGAAGGGAGGGGATCATGCTCTGCATGCTCTGCTTGTCACAGTACATGTTGGCATTCATGGTTCAACACTTTTGTTGCCAGTGGTTTAGACATTAATAGCTGTGTGCTGAGTTATTTTGAGGGGACAGCAAATTTACACTGTTATACAAGCTGTACACACGGACTACTTTGCATTGTATCTTCAGTGATACAAGTGTCACAAGTGTCTTCAGTGTTGTCCCATGAAAAGATAAAATAAAATATTTACAAATAGGTGAGGGGTGAACTCACTTTTGTGAGGTACTGTAGTTCCAGTTGCAAAAATGAGAATATCAGCTCTGTTATAAAGTGAATGAAATAATCATTCTATATCATCTATATCAAGCCCAATAATTTAACCATTTCCATGTTCTGATATGTCAAAGCATAAGCTGTGAAAACAAAAAATTTTGCCTTATTTACCAAAAGACTGTTGCCTACCATACCAAAGATCAAGAAGTAACAAAGGTGTATGTCATTCGATTGATTGTTAATTTATTCATCCATTTTTCTGAGCTGCTTATCCTAACTGGAGTAGCAGGGATTGCTGGGGCCTATCCCAGTGCTCATTGAAAGTTGGAGAAACACTTTGGACAGGTCCTGCTGGCAGCTTTATGCCTTGTTAGCAAATAACAAACACGTTTTATCTTTTACCACTCGCTATACCAAACCTACAGAAGAAAGAAATACATCTGCGATTCATCACATTTGGGTCTTTCTGTTCCACAAAGGTACTTTTTATTGGTGCTTTTAGGACTGAATTCTGTTCACTTTTCATAAGCTGACACTAGCAGCAGTTCTCATGTTGTAGAAATTCTATGAAAGATCAAAATAAAACATTAAAATAGTTCCCACTGTTGAAAGCATTATTCAAAAATACATTTCTGGGAAGAGACGACTTTCACAAGTCAGCCAAGAAAAGGGACAATAAAAGCAACCTCCTGTGAAGGACAGAGGTTTCAGCCGGATGGAAATCCTTCTATAATGAACACTTTATCTACAAATCTGATGCTGTAAGTAATTACCTCAGAACCAGAAATGTGTCACCAGAACAGAAAAAGCACTGCAGGTTTTTTTTTTTAGGTCATTCACCATCATCTCTGTTCCACTGCATAGGCTTAGCATATGATACAGATGAATCACTCGCTACCACTAGGCCATTTATGAAGCCTTTTTGAATCTGTTTTTGGTCTATGAAGGTGAAGCAATTAGATTGAGATAGACATGTCTCGTTCCAAAGTGCAATGAAGGCAATGAGGAGTGGTGGTGGTCTAGTGGTGGGTACTTGCCTAAGGACCTATGGCTCAAGAGGTCCCAGGTTTGAATCCCACCTCCAACACTACCACCACTGGGTCCCTGAGCAAGACCCTCAACCCTGAGGTGCTCCAGGGGGACTGTCCCTGTAGTTAGGACGTGGAAGTCGCTCTGGATAAGAGCGTCTGCTAAATGCCGCAAATGTAAATGTAAGTCATTGAACCATTCCTAAATTTCCTGAACTGCTTGGCAGATTGAGTGAAGTAAGTGAAAATGACTATTTTGTCATTGTGAAACACAGCACAGCATGCAGGGGGACACAACAAAAACCAGCCTCTGCTTTTCACCCACACACAAGTGACCGGGGAGCAGTGATGGGGACGGTACTTGGTGACCATGTTGTGCCTTTTAGGTACATTTACACTTTTTTACCATCAAAAAAAGTATCTGCACACTTTCTTTTCAAAGTCATTGGAAGTTGTTTTAGTTCCTTTCATTTACGGCATTAAATGCGTCTAATCAGTCAAGACTTTACACTTCTCTTTTGCTTTTTTTGCTTCCCTGTTAGAGATGTTAGTTTAGTAAACTGAACGGAAAATGAACAAACATACCATTTTCTGTTAGAACAAGCCAACCAAGCAGATATGAATGTGCCGTGAGAGTGTTTCCACACTGACTTATTTTAAAATAACCAAAGTCAGTTCCGATAAAGTGAGCATTAAAGGAATCAGCTGCAAACAGCCCCGTTGCTATTTGAGCTCAGTTCCCTTTCTGGTTCTCTTTAGCACTAATGAGAGCTCTGATCACACTGCAGTTCCTTTTACACATAGCCCCCAGTTTGCTAATGCTGAATTATGGGTAGTGTTTCATGTAACAAGTCTGACGTGGTTGAGCTCCACAGCACAGATCTATCAATAGTACACTGTCGTTCACAGACTCATCTTTGATCTAAATGTTTTTCATGCTACGTTTTATTTTATTATTATTTATTCTATTATAATCTACATTATGACAATGTTGGCCACTCAAGAAAACCCCTCAAAGCTATTTCACAAGTGTTAGGTGTAACTTTGTGTTGTAACCTGTCTGGTATCCTTATTGAACTATTTTGAAATTGATGTAACCTGTTGGCTCTCCTCCTCTTTTTGCTTTAATATGCCAGCACTGCTGCCTCTTTTTGGTCTTAAAAACCCTCAGGCATTTACCTAAGGAGACTGCCCAGCATATTAGAATAGAAAGGAGAGTTCTGATTGGACACAAGACTGACAAGACATCATGGAGGACATGCGATGCTTGGGAAAAGAGCAAATCATTGATCTCTGCTTGACCACTCACTTCTGTCATTTAGGCATTTCATTCAGGTGTGTGTGTGTGAAGGTTATGATCTTAAGGGTTTTTTATGAAAGCTATATTTCGGTTCTCTTAACTGTAGGGTTAGGTTAGGGTTAGGAACTTTATTTTAAAAAGACATAAAGCCTCTGCATCAATGCTTTTTTTTGTCACTACAGCATCACAATTTAGGCCATGAGCCTTTTTCAGAGTGAAGTGGGAAGAAAATGAGGAATAATGCTCATCTTAGCTGTAGTTTTCTATAATACATTGTTTAAGCCATCAAACTTAGTGGAACCTTTTCACAAGACCCTGCGTGTCCTGACAAAGTATGCATGCCTGGAAGAGTTATGCAAACCACGCTTTTATCTCCAGTCTGTGTGTTGAGTGTTGTGCAATTTTCTGGCTCTGGGCTAGATATTTTACAACACATGTGCTGAGACTCCGTGTACAGCTCTCTGACAATCTGCCACAGCCAAGGAACAAGAGAAAGGATATGGTGGCTTCCTAAAAACAGCCCATTTCAAAAGTCTGCAAAACCCAAAAGAAATTAGCCATTATCAACCCTTTTAGGTCTAGATCTTTTAGCCATGCAAGTGAAAGATAGAAACTGACCATTTGTCGTTGTGAACACAGTACAGCACGCAGCACCTATTCATACACTGAAGCAGTGGGCAGTCATGCACCCAACACCAGGGGCTCAAGGGTACCTATTGGCCCAGGATTTGAACCCACATCTTCTGATCATGGGGCCTAGTCCCTAACTGCAAGACCACCACTGCCCCAAAAACAGTAGACCATGAATGCAGTTTCAGTTGCATAGTAGGTTGCCCTTAACAACATTACGATTCCATTTGCTTTCACTAGTGACAGTTTTGACTGCACTTATATTAAAAAATGATGGACTTCCCAAAATTGTAAGACTCTTTAAATTTGCATGAATACAACAACAACACTTCCTCTTTTTCAGAACCACAAAGAACCAAATGCATAAGAACCAAACGCATAAATTAATAGTCACACTTTCCAGAGAATGCCTGCTTATTTCAGTGTTTATTCCAGTGTGGCTAGAATAGAACTGGAGGCTCATCTGGGACGTAACCAACCTTTTCTTCAGTCGACATGCATACTGAAAGAATGTAATGTAATGTAAAGTGTAGAACCTACAGGGGGTAGAAATTATAAGGAAGATGATATAAGGTTTTGGTGAAGTCAAGTACATGCTCAAAAAAGCCCACGGTGGGAAATGTGATGAACTTGGTCATTTCCTTCCCCTGGCCATTTGGTCTCACAAACCTGTGCAAGCATCTTATGGTAGCTTATGGCAATCCCCTAAATTTAAAAGACAAATAATTAAGAGGACAAGCAAATGACAAATGTCTCCACCAACCAATGTGGCTCACAGCATTTCAATTTGCTTCAAAATGACAAGCGCATGGGGACGGAAGAGTCAGTTCTGGTTCAGGGTTCTGATGGCCAACATATTCCCTCTGGTCATCAGAGTTCTGAACCAGAACTGACTCTTGCTCCCCATACTGCCTACCTGAAGACACAAGCAGCATTTATCTACTTCATCTTTCTCGTTTGTGCATTTATTATTAATATTAAGTCTTTGCACTCTGCACTTTACTGCTGTTTCTTACACGCCATTCTCCACCATATGCATATACATTACTGTCTGTGCTCTGAGCCGTGGTCCTGCAGGAGCGCTGTTTCATTTCGCTGTGTACTGTGTGTATGGTTGAAATGACAATAAAGCCTACCTGACTTGACTTGACTTGATTATTTGTCCAATCATCATGAAAGTTTTAACATTTCCAAGTCAGATCAAGTAGGTTTTATTACAAGGGTCGCTTCTGAGTTCGTAAAAAAATGAAATTTTATCTTTGGGAAGTGAATGATATACTCTCTCTAGGACATTTCATAGTTTTGTAAAACATTACTCTCTCTCTTTCTCCCTCTCTCTCTCTCTCACTCTCTCTCTCTCTCTCTTCTCTTCTCTCACAGACACACACTCTCACACTCTTTCATACAAACTCTCACTCTCACTCTCTCTCTCTCTCTTTCACACACACACACTCTCTCTCTCTCTCCCTCTCTCTCTCTCATCACTTCAATAACTGCTCTCACCTCACTCACTCCCTCTCTCTCTCTCTTCACACACACACACACTCTCTCTCTCTCTCTCTGTCCTCTCTCACACACACACACACACACACACACACACTCTCACACCTCTCACACTCACCTCACCTCTCACTCTCTCTTTCACACACTCTCTCATTCTCTCTCTCACACACACTCTCACACTTTCTCTCTCACTCTCACTCACTCTCTCACATTCTCACACATGCTCTTCTCACTCTCTTTTACACACACATACCTCAGTCTCTCTCTTTCTGCCACACCACATTGCACTCTCTTCAATAAGCATACATTTAACACCCCCCTTAATCTGCAATGGCCTGACCCAAGAGCAGATCTTTCTTGGAAACAGCTAAAGGAAATGTAGGAGATTATGATTCTCTGATATTCAGAAGCTCTGATCAGTAAGAGGCACCAACACTGACATGTAGGCCAGATAGACTGATTTTCTGATATTCAGAAGCTCTGATCAGTAAGAGGCACCAACACTGACATGTAGGCCATGTAATGGTTCCTTCATGCTGTTTGTCTGCACTTTTGAAAATAAAGGTCTAAGAAAGTTCACACTTTCGGTTCCTTAAAGCATATTTCAATGGTTTCTTTGGAGAAACATTTTTATAAATGAGGGAATGAAGAACCTTTTAAAAAAAAAAAAAATCCAAAAAAAAAAAAACACAGTCTTTAGCACCTGGGAAAGCACCTTTAAATTAGGGCAGGGTTCTTAAGCTTTGTAGGTTTGCTTTGGCTTGTGAGTCGATTACTAATGTAATATTATCTGGAAGAGAGATGACATCATATATTTGCCTCTTGTGTGTTTCAGATGGAGGACATCGATGCCATGTTCTCGGATATGCTGGAGGAGATGGATCTCCTCACCCAGGTGAGACATTTCTGAATCATTGAGGTCTCAACAGCACCATTAGTATGGATTAGTCAGTGTCGTGGTTTTTCCCTTTTTTCAACATAAAACTAAAACTGAACTGAAGACTAAACAAATTGATTCAAATAAAAAAATAAAAAAATGAGCAAGTACCCGTCCACATATGTGCATATTTCTGCATCATGCTGTATTCTCCCTGGTATCTCTTACTCCACCTGTCAAACTAGAGAGCTGACATTTAAGCTACCATTGCAGGCAAAGTGTAATTTAAATTCTAATACCTTTCTTGTTAGGAGTAGTTTGGGGGGGAAATCTGATTTTTATGCAGGATGGAAAGGGTGAAGACAAGGAGTGATCTGTGACAGATCTGTGAAGTAAATTTCTATGTGTATAATTACTTGATTAGCTTGATTTTAGCCGTTGCCTCATCTGAGCTTTAGAAACAAAAGGCTGTAGTGCAGGCATGTCCAGAAGAGGAACCTAATAAAATAGCACAACAAAATGTCCACAAGTTCTAAAATCTGTCCAGTTTATGCTGTTTATAAATACAGAAGTGAAAGTTCTCCAACTGATATCAATGAAGTAAACAGCAGCATGAAAGATGTATCTGTTGATCTGTTCCTCATTTTTGTTTCTTCTTTAGAGCCTGGGTGCTGAAGCTACAGAGCCTGCACCCCCATCCATGTCCAAATCCAACTCTACGCAGGAAATCAACTTCTCCATCGGCTTCACAGATCTGAATGGTAAACAGTGCTAGAACAGGGTTCTAAGTGCAACGTTTTGTTCTCCCCTGAAATGTTTCCCTGCCGGACCTTTAACCTGTGCTGGGAGGCCCTGGGCATCAAATGTATCCCTTTTCTTAGGAAATATGCCATTAATTGGCCATAAAATTGCACAAAATGATGTGGGGCCAAGTGTAAGCCAAGTGACGGCCAAACAGTGTGCTTGTAGGGGTGACTCTTCTCCTGGAACATATCTGACTACTCTTCAGACATTTGGGACAGATTAAACTATAGGGATAATTACAGCAATGCAGCTTAAAAGTACTTGACTACTGCATGTTTTATCAAGAATGTGAGAAAGTGTTCAGACTCATGCTGCATTACCGTCTTACTCAAAAAAAAAGACCTAAAATAACTTTGCATCCCCAAAAATAACTCATGCCGTAAAGCATGAACAGGCAACTTTTTGTAAAGTTGATACTTTCGGAATGCGTAGTATCACTGAATTATTTTTTTTCTGTTGTTTAAAGCTCTCAACTTCTTTTGGTTTTTTTCTTCTTCTCAGCATCTCTGAACGAGCTGGAGGACAATGACCTGGATGCTTTAATGGCCGATCTGGTGGCTGACCTGAATGCCACAGAGGAGAAGTTTGCTGCAGAGAGAGGTGGGGTAAAAGAACCAAGGCCACCCCCACCTGCAACAATTCCGCAGTTTGCCCCTGTTGCCCCCATTAACCCTCCTACTCATGTTCCTTATCCTGCCCCTGCTGCCCTGCCACCTTCAAAGCCTAAAACTGAAGTGTCCTCTGGCCCTGTCAGTAGTGCCCCCAGTCTCTCTTCAACCACAACAAATGCTTCACTACCACCTCCTCCTCCAATGAACTCCAAACCATCTATGGTAAGCCATGTTCTGAGTCACACACAACAACCCCCTCCAACACCACCACCCACACACACACACACACCAACACACACACATTTATGTTTCCGTTAGATAACCATGGACTCCTCCATGGGTCAAAGATTATCAAAGTGACAAAGAGAGAGCTGAAAAGATAACTCCAGGACATGCTCAGAGCGATGCGTTGATTATTATTCCTGCAGTTTATGTTAAAGAAGCCTCAGTTCATTGCCTTTGGTTTCTATCTAACTGCACAGAGCTGCAATGACAAGACTTTAGACACAATAAAACCAAAAATCTAAAAGCAACAACTCCACCACAACCGAGTGCTGGAGTAGCTTTGCTCATCACATTAAGTCTCCAGAGAAGATCTCCAGGAGTTTGCAAGTTTAACTCCAGACTGATGTAAGCTGATGTAACAGTGTTGGTACGTCTCCTCTAAGTCCATTTTTGCTGCAAAGATACAGTTGAGGCCTCAGCCTCCCATTTTTTGTGGCATAAAATGATTGTGGGATTCCTAGCTGATGCTTGGACTGTACTTGAGTAAACTGGAGAGAAAGAAAATTAAAATTACCATGGAAACTTTAAATAATCCTTGAATTATTTTAAATAAATGGCCTTTAATAAATAATTAGTCAAGTCTTATATTTTGCCTTATATTTTATTGAGACTAACTAATTCTCATATATTGTAAAAATGCATGAAAGTCATGCTTTATTACCCATAGCTTTTGAAAGAATTCAGATTTTGTTTGACTACAAAAACATTTAACTAGTTAACATTGCTGGCTAGAGGGATTTATTAGACTACATTAACAGAAAGACAATAAAAGGTGTCTCTACATCATTCATGCTGTTTGGAAATCCAAGGCTTCTCACCATTAAGTGGTTAGAGGATAAAAGAAGAAAGGTTGGGTTAATGGTTTGGTGCAGTTAATGGTACATCACATCTGTAGCCATCTGTCCATTAATACCACCTCCAGCTTTCTCTATCAATCATCAGATATAATCTTCATTATTATTTTAACCTCACTTTTCAAATACCTGTTGAGTCATGAAATGCATGATTGGCATTGTTAACATTTTTTCTAACATTTGAATGTGACCTACATAGAACATACACAACACCCTGTGATCCAGATGATCCAGATGTGGTCTTTCAGTCTGGCAGTAGAATAGAGTTCTAGACCAGCATTCTACAGCATGTGTGAGTTAACACTAAACTTTGATGTCCTCAGGAGGACCTAGAAGCTCAGATGAAAGCAGACAAGATCAAACTTGCCCTGGAAAAGCTGAAAGAAGCCAAAGTGAAGAAGGTGAGCAATATTTGTGAAGCCAGCAAAGTCAAATCAAAGTGAACTTGGTCTTGGCTTTTCATTCAATCATTAAAGAGACTAGAACTTCTTGTTTCTTTGATCAAAGTGTGGTTGCTGTTCTCCAGGCTTCCTGAAGGACAACATTTAGGCTCTTATTTTTAGGACGGTCTCCGTACCTGAGCAGTTTGATTGTTTTTTGTTGGTTAATCCATGCAGTGATCTACGTCTGAACCTTCAAGCAGAACTAAGTGTCTAACTAACTTAAGACGTGAAGCAGTGAAGAAACAGGTGCAGATGATTCCAGATGATCAGGTGCTTAGTTTACTGCTGATGTTGAACACTGAGTGGATGGAATTATTTTATCTAGAACCTTGTATCTTTAGAAACTTTGCTGCCTGGAGCACTAAATCATTTGTTCCCATTTCTTTAATTTTATTGGCAAAAGATGCACAAGAAATTCAGTTTAACAGCCATCAGAAAGTATATCATTCTAACCAATTTCTTTCATCGTCTTGGCAAAACAGATGCCTGTAACATCTGTCAGGTTTAGTTCAGACTTTCTTTTACAACTGCCCACATTTTGTAATGGATGATGGATACTGTCCTTCCCGCATTTTTTCCCAGCTAAAATTTGTCATGTTAATGAATCACTAAATAAGTAAAGGAATCCAGGAAGGGCAGCGGTGGCCTAGTGGTTAGGGAGTTGCCCTGGATCAGAAGATTGTGGGTTTGATTCCCTCACTAGTAGGTTGCCATGAGGTGCCCTTGAGCAAGGAACCATCCCCGTCACTGCTCCCCGGGCAGCTTTATAGCTGCTGCACATGTGTGTATGGAGTCTGCCATACTATTTAAACAATCATATCTTAATCCTGGTAATTGCAGATATTACCTTTAAAAATCAAAACTATATTTTAATACAACCTTTAATCGTGATGTATTTATCAGGCTTTTAAATACATTCATGGCTTCTATCCTGAGCAACTTCCGTTTCCAAATTACAGGCACAATCTCCTTGGAGCCAATAAGGGTTGAGGGATTTGCCCAGGAGTTCAGTGCTGGAGGTGGGATATGAATCTGTGGCCTCTTTGTCCATTGGCAAATATCCTACCACTAGACCACCACCACCCCATAACAGAAAATATACATACAGAAAAAAAATCTCAGTTGTGTGTCTGATATACAGCCAGACATATTGACAATATGCCAATTTAGTCAACTTTTTCGTAATATTCTCTATATAAGTCTAACAGTCTGTCCATGAATCGTCCTGTTATTATAATCCATTAAAATGTCAAACAACCTTATAGGGAAACCTCCCAGAATGATTTATATTTTATGTCATACTGTAGTTGACTGAACCTTTCTTTGCCCTATTGCTCATCTACCATTTATCTGAAACCCATTACGCAAAATATCTGACCTGTACCCTCATCCGGCCTGCCCAGGAATGATGATATACACATAAAACCGTCTGCATCACGGGTATGGGGTGGAAACTGTTGACATGTGGCCATGCCATACAGTGAGAGAGGAAGAGCGTGGGTTAGTTTTGAGGAGGCTTTGGCAGCCAGAGACAAAAAGAGAGAGGATAAAACTGTTTTAAACCACAACTGTTCTGTTCAGCTTTACCAACAGGCTAATAGAACAAACAAATTCTGGGAAATAAACGAACACATATATATGAAAACATGCAAAACAGGCTGGCTTTTATTTGAAACACATGCTACTCTTAAAAAACACATCGTTATTTATTTAACCATCCAGCACCAAACATATTTTAAACTCCATCTACATGGATCACCAGTCACAGAGCTTTATTTTTGTAGTTAAATGCTAATTGACTGTTGGGATCACATTATGTAATTATGAAATTTTGTTGAATATATCTGTGTTACCACTACCGACCATGTCGCTGGAAGAAAGCATTGCATTTCAACCAGGTTTTATGGAGTGAGACTTGAACATATTGAATGATCCATCCTGTTCTTCATGTTCCTCCTGTTCTTTTGGTGGCAAAATGACTCATTAGCTCTCCTAGTGTGCCATAAATGTCAGAAACCACAAAAGCAAGACTACTAAAAATGGCAAAGCAGTTCAGTGCAAATTCTGGGGTGAAGACTAACATCTTGACTACCATTGCTTGTTCATTTCAGACCCAAGTCAATTGTATTGGACTGTGGGGATCGTTTATCCAGTATACTTGTACATTTACTCTGTGCATTTAGTGTGCATTTGACTGTTTATTCATCAGCAGGAAAAAGATCATCATGGTCACCTTTTTTTTAGTTCTGTAGACAGAGACACAGGAAACAGTGTTAAGATCATCAGTCCCAGGTGGTTTGTGGTGTGGACTGGCTGTTTCTAGAGGTGATGTCAGAGATCTTCATGAAACTAGCCAAGGTTTAGACAGATTTGGGTCCTAACGGTGCTACTGTTTCCCCATTGATTTGTCCAGTAAGAGGAAGCGAGCCAAACAAACCCGCAGTCTTTTGGCTTCGTGCCCCATCACTACCCAGTTAAGCGCAATTTCCTGTCATTCCAAAGAACTGAAACCCAAAATTTTTACTTTTTTTTTTCACTAAACCAATAAACACCCGTGGCCACTTGCATAAAACAAATTTGTTGAGTACATTAGTTAAGCGCAGCTAAGCGAAATCACTCCATGGAAGTGGTTAGGTTACTAAAAAAATCTTTTAGTTTTAGGTTTAAACCCTAAAAGTAACATTCACTTTGGGTTTAATTGATGATAAATGTGTGTTTTTACTAAAGGTTTCTTCACTTTTTTTAGAAAGGTTCGACCTGTTTTCAGTTTTACCATGTGATGGGTTTCTGCAGGTGAACACTATTAAAGGTGTTTTTGTAAATGACCACAGGTCTTTTATGCAGCTGGACCACTGTTTACTGGTTCATTTGTATTATACTGTGCAAGTATTGAGCCACCCCTCATTTCTTTATATGCTGTAGGAAAATAGGTGCCGTGAATTTCTGCAAACAAAAAAAAACTTTATAAAACAAAGAGAGCTCTTTGAAGAATTCTAAAGAGCTTTATATATGGTATGACCTCCGTTGTTCTTCTTCCGTTATTCTTCAGCACAGTCTGAGCTCTCTTAGGTGAGCTTTTCTTATCGTTCTTTTTGTCATCTTGAGGAATAATTCTCCAGGCTTCTGAAAGCTCTTCTTCGGACATTAACTGACTTGTTCCATTCTGTCAAGTTGAGACCACACTGCTTCAATAATATTCTAATTTGGTCAGGAACCAGAACTGGACTGAAAATGAGAGGCAAAAGCTCCCTTCCTTCAGGAGGCCTGGAGAACTATTCCTCAACAACACATTAAAAATACAGGAAAGTTTGGCTTTTGGGAGGGAAAATAAGAAAAAAATGAAGGGTGTAAGATTTTGCACAGTACTGTGTTATTTAATGAGTATCATACAAGGATACCTTACTTGCATAAATGAAAATAATCTGTATGATCTGAGGATGACTGTGGAGTTCCATGGAAGGGAAGATACTCGAACAAATGGTAACAATCTGTGAAGGTTTTTTGGTCTAATATTCCATCATCTCACAGGAATAAGTGCGATGTGGCTCTTTAATTTACTTTGCTGCTCAGGCTTTTTCATTAAATAGGTGAGAGTGAGTAACTCATGCAGATACTGACAGCAGATACTACCTCTGTCTCTTGGATGAACTTTAATGTTTAACTTTAAGCTTATATAAAGCTAATGTTTTTTTTTAATAAAGCTGAAAACGAAAAGGCCAAACCGCGATTCCCTCGTGATCCAGAATCTATAATGATCTGTTTGAAATGAGTTGAACATCTTTGCCCCTGGCCTTAACCATCTGTAACTCTTTTCCTGTAACATCTCCCCACGTTGGAGGGTCAAGGCCTGTAGCAGTGCAGTGGTACAGTGTTTACATGACCGGCGTGTGATGTGAGTTCTGTGTGGTGTTGCTCAGTTGATCGTGAAGGTGGAGATAACAGACGGCAGCTCCAAGACCCTGATGGTGGATGAGAGACAGACGGTGAGAGACGTCATGGACAACCTGTTCGAAAAAACCCACTGTGATGGAAACGTTGACTGGTGCCTGTGTGAGACCAACCCGGAGCTTCAAACAAGTGAGACCCACACTTTTTTTTTTCCAGCTCTTCACAGGGCATGGTGTCATATGTCTCATATGTGTGATATATATATATATATATATATATATATATATATATATATATATATATATATTGATAGATAGATAGATAGATAGATAGATAGATAGATGGTGAATTTATGGATAGATGGATGGATGGATGGATGGATGGATGGATAGATACTCACATATCTGTCTGCATGCACAAATACACAGACTTTTAGATACACAGATTTCAGAACACACTTTCTCAAGAGTTTTTGGCTATGCTGGGATTTAGGAAGAATGATGGAGTTTGTTTTTTTTTGGCCTGATGGTAGCATGAATGAACAGTGAGGAATACACACACACACACACACACACACACACACACATAGACACTGTATTGGTAGGGTACTGGTATTGGTAACTCTCAGTCGGTTATATAAGGAAATATATGTTCATGACTTAAATCTTTTGTTATTATACCTGCAGGTCATCACCACCTGTTTACCTTCTGCCTGTGTAATCACTTGTTTTATGAATATTGTTTTATTATATTTGTCTCTGTTGTCGGTCAGCTTTATAAAATGCTCAGTATCACTCAGCATCTTAAGATTAAACTCACTGTGCAGCCATGTGAACATGGCCCTGAATGGTCATATGATATGATGTGTCAGAGATGGAACAACTGTCAAAAATAGCTAATGTCTTTGCCAGAATTAGAGTCTTTAGGTCCTCCTAACATGGGCACAGCATAGCCTTGAATATGGAGCTGAATTCCAACCTTAAGACACATCTATACACTGCTTTTACAGTTCTTGGCTTCTGACTCGAATGTGCTTTTCACTGATTCTGTTATAATGTTGTGTTGTAACCAAAAGAGCAGCCCCATTATCTCCCCAACGACATTTATAGTCAGATGGGTTTATCAACACAGATTAACAGTGTTTTTTCCTGTGAAGACAGCTCTCCAAAGCTTTGTTTGCATGCATATGTGTACCATACACTAAGCCACTTGCAGAGAGAGCCATTGGGGCAAACAGCCCCCTGTTTAATGGGAGTAAACAGGCTGAGCCAAAGACCACCATCAAGCTTATTTTAATCAGTGCATGTGGTCTATCTTTCAGAAATGAAAATGCTGTTGCCACTTTAACACACATTTGCTACCACTGAGCTTGGGTGGGCCGAGAAACAGGGAAGGGCACAGATGCTTAACTGCCTAGTGTAGCCATGGCGAATTTTATTATAGGCCATTAAAGAGACATTCCAGCCAAAATGAAACATTTAACAATCACTGCCTCTGCTGTAAACATGCCTTTTGACCTACTTCACATCGCTGCCACTGTAGTCCAAGATAGACTCTAAAATCATCCCTTCTGATGGTGTACCTTGAAGTTGGAAGGAACTATTGAAAACGTTTGTACCTGCATGCATTTCTGGGTGGATTTTGGGGCAGTTTGTATAGACTGCATCCATTAAATGCCTTTTTTGCAATAAAAAAACATAATGTGCTCTAATGAGCTTCAGAAAATTCAGGAAATTCCAATACAGAATTAGTTTTTTAATGTGCACTTTGTGGCTCCTGGCTTTCTATGTTATGCCTTTATAACATAGATGTTATTCTATGTTATTCACTGTTATGCTTGTAAACACTAGGTTTCAAAAAGGTACAAATCTACCCCTCATCTCGAAAACTTTCCAAAACTGTCCCTTCAGCAACCCTTATCCTTCACATTGGGTTCTGTTCAGTGATCTGTTCAGTGAGCTGGTTATCATATCCTACTCTGTGAAGTGACCTGAGTTTGACCTCTTCACAGAGCGAGGCTTTGAGGACCATGAGAACCTGGTGGAACCTCTGTCATCATGGATAAGAGACAGCGAAAACAAAATCATTTTTCAAGAGAGGAAAGACAAGTATGAAATTTTCAAAAACCCACAGGCAAGTTTCCCAAAACTCCTTCTTTCTGCATTTTAAGATGCTAGATGAATCATTACCACCGATTTACTCTTTTGCTCACTTTGTGCATGCTTCACTGCACATGTCTGTTTATATTTTTATATTTATTTATATATATATATATATATATATATATATATATATATATAGATATATATATATATATATATATATATATATATATATATATGTATAAATGTATCTTATATATTTAATATAAATATATAGTCATTTATTATATATTTATCTCAAAGAATTTGGTGTAAATATATTTGGTGCAATATATCATCTTTTAAAAAGTCTTTTGAACATAATTTGTAAATTGAATAGGCCAAAGGTATATAGACATATGGCAACTATTAATTCTTCCAAAACAAAATACACTGGTAGATTGGTTATAACATCTAGTATAGGGTGTTTATAACATCATTCACTCTCTTGGGAAGATTTTTCAGTGTGTCTAAGGGTATTGCCACATTATCATTGTCACCTTTATGTAACGCCTTTATGTAACACCTTTAACGCCTTTAGGACATAACGCCTTTATGTCCTGTAATACTTTTTGTCTGGTACTGACACTATGTACTCCAGTAGTTTCTGGTTTCCACTAAACCCAGATTCTTCCATTGACTACCAGAAAGTGAAGCATGATTTCACTCTAGAGACTTGACTGCATTATCTAATGTGGAACTTTCACTTTCACTTTAAGAACATTCTCTCAGCATTTGATTAGTCCAGCTTTTGAGCTTATTAGGATGAATAAGCCTGGGAGTCTGTCTGTTAGTCTGCCATTCTGTAGGCAAAATGTGAGGGGTGGCTCAAGACTTTTGCACAGTACTTTACATATTCTAATTATTTCTATATTTACACCCGTTTAGCTTCTCGGTACAGAACTGCCCGAGCAAGACCTAGTCTGAATCAGCCACCATACCAATAGAGTGTGTCTTTTATCTAATGTTTTCTTTTCATTAGTTGTTAGGACTTTCTCACAAAGCCCACCAAAAGGAGATCCATTTTTCTTGGCATCCCTGTTGTTTTTTCTGCAGTTATCTTTCCATTTTTCTCATCCACTGCCATGTGCTTGACATCTTTGTTTTTCAGTAATTATAAAGCTCTTGATTGAAGGCAGTGGCCCATATGTTCACCTTATGAGAGTTGAAAAACAAAGCAGGCAGCAGACATGGCTGTCTAGTGGTGTTTATTGTCATAACATAGAGCTTCATAATGGCTGATTATGAATTCTCCGTGGTTGTCAGCATTCACAGACCTGCATGTAAGGAGGATGGAAAAGTGATGGAGTGTTCATTCTTCATGCAGGTGGCCAGTACTAAAGACTGCAGTTCTGTCCCGATAAGCGTCAGATACGTGTTTTTTAAGTCACGCTAATCAGAATGACCATACTTTGGTGGAGGCTATCAGAACAGCTGTCATGAATTTAGACTTTGATCCCAATTCCAAAACCAAACGCTTAAAACATTCCCTATTTTGAACACCAGTGCATTATGGGTAGAACTAATTAATTAAAGTAAAACCTATTTATTGGTTAGCTTACTAAATAATCATTATGCAACCATTCTATTGAACGACAAACAAATAAACACCTGATAACTGATATTTTTCTCTGCAGAACTTCTATATGTGGAAGAAGGATAGGAAGTCACTTAAAGACATGAAAGACAAAGATAAGGAGCTGCTTCTGGAGGTGCGTGAGACTTAACTTTACATGACATCTGGAAAAAGGAGAGACTTTCCATTATATTAACTAGAACACTTTGATATGCAAAATGAAAATAATAACCTTCCTCAAATTCTATCCTGCATAGTGTTGGATAAGATGGGACCTGTGGACAACCTGTATGTTGCTAAAAATAAGGTGTTGATCAGACTGACATATAGATCTTCTCAATAAAAGAAGATAATTAGAATAATAGAAATATAGAATAGAACAACAGAATAACAATTTCCACCTCAATAAGCATTATCACAGAGATGAGCCTTTTCATCGGACTGAACTCAGAACCCGGCTCTTCATGAAATATGAATGACAAGTAATCTACCAGCCACAATATTTGAAACCATATATTCAATATGAAATTTTAGCTATTGTGTGTACATGTGGCATACTTCCCACTGTGATAGTACTGAGTGTGTGTTCTCAACCACGTGTAGGAGAATTTCTGCGGGACGTCTGTGATCGTTCCTGACCTGGAGGGGGCGCTGTATTTGAAGGAAGAGGGGAAAAAATCCTGGAAACAACGCTACTTCCTCCTGCGGGCCTCTGGAATGTATTACTTACCCAAAGGGAAGACTAAGGTTGGCCTGCCAGAGAGGATAGTGACCATGTACACACACACACAAACACACACACACATATACAAACACACACACACACACATACAGAATCTCCCTCATGGTCTCCCATACACAAATGTGGCCTAGATTTGGAGTTCAGCCTCTGTCTGCGTTAAGAAGACAATCAGTAGTGATCTTAGTAAAGGAAAAAACTTCTAAATCTGGTCCCAGTTTGAAGGTAAATCACGTCTGAATGGCCATGATTGTTTGAAATGGCCACCCCAGCCCCACCCCCAGAAGGGCCTTCTAAAAATACTAATAGTTCTACCTCTAATGGTGGACATCTATTAGACACACCACTGGGTAGCCATAACTGGCTAAGGCCTTTCATTCTTTCTTCTGTGAAGTAGATCTTACAACACCATTCTGCAGAGCCTTTAAATCATTTTCATCATGATGCTGATCTCTTGCTCTCTGTGCAAACCATCCATTGTCTCTTAAATGAAACCCAGCTTGTTGGACCTGTTTTCTCCTCCTCCCCGCAGTCTTCCTGACCTGGTGTGTCTGGGTGCAGTTCAACAACGAACGCAGTACTACTGCCATGAGTACAAAGCCAGCCACAAAGCTCCTAAGCAGACCACTGTCATTCTCAAGGTGGGCGATTACCAGGGGCTCTTAGTTGACTCATTGTGTAAACCTGCCACTTACCTCTGTGGAAAACTGTCGCAGGTGTTTGAAAATTTCCTATACATTTGACAGGTTTTTGTCTTTTTTAAGCGTGCAGCAGTGGGCAGCTATTGAAAGCGCCCGGGGAGCAGTGATGGGGACGGTACCTTGCTCAAGGGTACCTCAGGGCAACCCACTGGGGTGGGAATCGAACCCACAATCTTCCAATGCGGGGCCAACTCCCTAACCACTAGGCCACCGCTGCCCTTGAAAGCTTTTAATTCAACGACCAACTAATCCCAACTCTGACCAGACCGAGAACTGGGGTTAAAATCAGGGTAAACTGAGGTAGTGGAACTTAAGCAGCCGTCAGACCAAACACTGATACAGACTGAATGGAAAAGGATGTGTGAATACGAGAGAAGGATCATTTCCAGAAATAGATTAACTGCTGATTAAGACCTAGTTGAGCAGTTTTGGAGGTCTTGTCTTTGTTTGGTGTCCTCCTCTCTGCAACTCTGGCAATATGTTCTCAGCAGGCAGGCAAGTTGTTTAAGCAGCTACAGGAAGCATTTCTGACAGAGCTCAACTATATTCACAATTATATTCACCGTGGAAAGTTTGGTTCTTTTTTTCATTGAGTTGTTCAACGATATATTTTTCTCCATGGGCCTGGTCTAAGTGTCTGTTTAAATAAGAGCATGTTTAATAATCATCTCTGCTGAATGCCACTCATGCACACTTTCACTACGTGCCTTTATCCACTTATTCAGACATGGATGTTTAAGCATGAGTTTGGATGCATATGACGAAGATGCAGATGCTAATCCAGTGCCTGTAGCCTGGTTGTGCTGATGGTGTGTGTGTGTGTGTGTGTGTGTGTGTGTGTGATGTTTTTTTTCAATGGTTTGCTGTTGAAGAGCTTTGTGCAACTCAGGCTGGAATATAAGTGCAGCAGAAATGAGTTTGACATTGGCCCAGCACTCAGCCAATGGAGGGTGACAGATCCAATACAGCCGCAGAGTGACATTGTGTGTGTGTGTGTGTGTGTGTGTGTGTGTGCGCGCGCGTGTGTGTGTGTGGGGCACTGCAGTGAATGCTCAGAATGAAGGGTTCATTTAGGAGCTGCTTTAACCAGATGTCTCTCTGTCTCTCTCTCACTCTCTCTGTCTCGCACTGTGTCTCTCTTTCTTTCTTTCTTTCTTAATATTATATTATATATATATATATATATATATATATATATATATATATATATATATATATATATATATATAATTTAAACTTTTTTGTGCAATCTCAGTAGTGTTTTAAATTTAGCTATGCTGGCGTGAAAAGTTAATGCTGACTAATGGACCACAGTTTCCATGTCCAGTCCAGTATGAGCCAAGAGCAAAGGTGGCACGATGGCTAATAAAAGCTCTTGCAAATCAGTAAAATATTTCTTAAGCAATTTGCCATAGTTAAACTGATAAAGGCCAGCGTGGCCTACTGTTTAAGGACTAGGCCCCAGGATCAGAGGATTGTGTGTTCGAATCCCAGACAAGCAGGTTGTCCTGGGGTACTCTTGAGCAAGGTACTGTTCCCATCACTGCTCCCTGGCACCCTGCTGCACATTGTGTGTTGGTGAAAAGCAGGTGCAACAGCTGTTTGATTTGCTGGTTATGTCTGAGTATTTTTGTCTCTTATTATATTAAAGCACATTGTGACTCTTCGTTTGATGGAAATGATCAAAAAATGACACAAGGAAATGCCTTTGAGATTAATTATCAACTTGACAAGTTTGAGGAGAGTGTGGGAAAATGCTACGTTTTGTACGCGACACACAGGGAACCACAACGAAATGTAACGTCTGCTTTTAACCCACACACACCATGCAGCAGAAGGCAGCTAATGGGGACAGTGGTGGAGACAGTACCTTGCACAAGGGTACCACAGGGCAACCTACTGGTCTACATGTAGGGAAAGGGAACAAAGTATGTTTAGCTGAATCTTTATCACTGCAACCATGCTTATTTATTTAGATTTACTCCCTTAGATACCGTGTTTCTTTTCATGCAAGCACTATATTTTGCACTACAGTTCTTTACCTATAAGGTGTACTTTACCTACCACCCGATTTTTACCAGACATTGAGAGTTTTAATGTATTTACAGCACCCTCAGATCCAGAAGGAGTCTCAGTACATTAAGTACCTGTGCTGTGATGACCAGTGGACCATGACTTTGTGGGTGACCGGAATCCGCATTGCTAAGGTGAACAAAAAGCATTACTTAACACCTCATCCATTGCCAGAGTGTTTAGATATGCATTGAATGTTATTTTTAGAATAAGCCAATATGAAATTAGTGAATACATCTACTATTTCTCATTAAGAGAGTTGGTTGGAACATTGTACTATTAATGACTTTTACTCTACCACTTGTTTTATGCTATTTTTATTATAGACATTATTAATTTAGGTCATTTTTCAAGCAAGTGATCTGTCTTTGAAATTAGACTTTCTGAATAAAAACATGGAACAATATCAATATTAACTGTCTGATAATGAGACATTCTGTATAATTCAGTACTAAATCACCTCAACAAACACATGACACATTGTCCTCTAGCCCTAGCTAGACATTTCTCAAACTGGAAGAAAATAGGGACAGGCATGCAATGCAAACTTCTGGTAAGAAGGATGCTTTGTTTTACATCTCCAGTATGGAAAGATGTTGTATGAGAACTATAAGAACGCAATGAGGAAAGGTGCATCACTATCTTCAGTCTGGAACAACCTGAATCTCAAGCCAAGCCCAACAACCTCCAATGCATCCACTCCTTCTCCAACGCCCAAAGGTAATCAAAGAGCTGAACACTGACATTCCTCCTAAAAATACCTTTTATTTAAATCTGTAAAAATGCATCATGTAAATGAAATGTGAAAATAAACTAATTTTACTCTTTTTCAGCCAAAACAGCCAATGGCCATGCTCCTCATTCTCATTCAGAGCCAATGGTCAAGGTAAGGTTAAATGACCACAGACCACAGACCCCCCCCCCCCCCCCCCCCATGTCGTTCAGATACAAAACAAGACAAAGATCTAAACAGCATCTTAAAAGTGTCTCCTCAGATATCATGGGGTATATCAGATATCCTCAGATATCAGGGTGGTCTAGTGGTAGGGTACTTGCCTACGGACCTCTGGATCGAGAGGTCCCAGGTTCGAATCCCACTTCCAGCACTACCACCACTGGGTCCCTGAGAAAGACCTTTAACCCTGAATTGCTCGAGGGGGACTGTCCCTGTAACTAGGATGTCCTAGTTACGTGGAAGTCGTCCTAATTGGAAAGGAGCGTCTGCTAAATGCCACAAATGTAAATGAAATGAGGTCACGGTTTGTTGGCCGTCAGTAGCAAAACATCTACATTTAGTTTACATTTTTTTGCCATTAAATCAATTTCACTTTTTTTTTTTAAATGAATGGTAGTAAAGAAATAATAAGTCACTTTAAATAATTTAGAAATCAAAAAGGAGACACATGATTTCCATATGACACTGATGATCTCAGCCACAGTAATATAGTCTTTAACGCCAGTCATTGTCTCTGACTGACAGTTAATTGGGGGGTCTGTATTTGTAGTTATATGGAAATATTTTGGTCTATTGCTGTTATGACATGCAAACTTGTTTATAAATGATTTATTCATTTAGGACTAGGCCTATTAAACAGAAGGTTGTGGTTTTGAGTCCTTGACCAGTAGGCTACCCTGAGGTACCCTTGGGGTACCGTCTCAAACATTTGTAGTATTTGTAGTTTTGATAGTAACGTTATACTGTGTTGTGTTTTAAAGGGTCACATAAACCAAGGCTCCATTCTACCACCTCCACCCCCTGCGGAGACCCTGCCCCCTCCACCCCCTGACCCTACACTTCCTCCTCCACCTCCGCCTCCTCCACCTGCTTGCAGCATGCCTGTAAAGACCCTGCCCAACCCCCCTTGCCTTGCACAGCCCTCCTTCCCTCCTCCGCCAATGGACTTTCCACTTCCTCCACCTCCAAGTGATGACATGGAGCTTCCCCCTGACTTCCTGCCTCCACCACCTCCAGCAATGGTGGGTTTTATGGCTGGAGACCTCCCACCACCACCTCCAGAACCATTCCAATCTGCTTTTCCACCCCCACCTGCTGCTTTCAATCCACCACCTGCAGCTGGTGGAGATCTGCCTCCACCCCCACCACCTCCACCACCTCCACCTGCAGCTGCACTCCATCCAACCCCCTCACTGAAGAAGGCCGCTCCCGCACCTCCAAAGAGGACTACACCATCTCTAACAGCACCATCTGGTGGTGATTTCATGTCAGAACTGCAGAAAGCGATGCAGAAAAAGCGTGGAGGACAATAAACTGGTCCACTGGGAAAGTGACTTTTATAGCTAATTTCTGGACTGGTGACTGATCATTTATGCAGTTGAACAATGTCTACTCTTTTTTAGGATAAATATTGTGATGTACATATGTGAATTGTTCTCCTGATATTTGATATTTTAATGATCTAGTAGTTCTACATTCCAGTAGTTCTAGTCATTTTTGGTGGATCACAGTTTGGGATCGCAATTACTCTCTAATAAAAAAAGTTCAAGCACTTTTGAACACATAGTGCAATGTGATTGGACAAGGACGATTAATCCAGGAACATTTCTGAATATTTCTGAATACAATTCAAATGATTAACTATGGAATCTTTTAGAATAGTAAATAATAACAGGAATTCTATGTTTAGGTTCATTAAGATTTCGTTTTGACACAGCTGAGCCTGCTCTTCGGGGCCTTTAGGAGTTTTTGAGAAGGCCAACAAGGTAAAGCAAAATTCTGCAGAATGCTAATTTACAATCCTCATAGTGAAATCTGCTGATACAATCCGCTGATGAAGTGCGCTGATTCATTCCTTTTCAATTCAAAATCAGGCTCCTATATACTGAGTAAAGGAGAGAGACCTCCAAACAACAAACCAGGAGCCATGCTCAAATTTTAATTTGATGGAAAGCATCTTAACAAAAAACATCATCCTCACTACGGAGGTAGAAACTATCTTTACAGCTCACTCTTAGGTGATGTCCTTCCTTTTGGCTGTTCCTAAGGTCTGAAAAAAATGATGTTTCTATGGATAAGGCCTTCTTTCCAACTGTTTCTATGGTTTCAGCATTCTTCACAATTTTTTTTTTTTTTTTACAGTTTTGGTTTTCTTTATGGCTGTTTCTATGATTTTCATCTTTTATATGTCTGTTTCAGACGCCATGGTGCCATAGTTTCAGCTTTTTTTCACAGCTGTTTCTATGGCTTCGGCGTTCTTTACAGTCGTTCCTGTTGTTTCTGCATTCTTTACAGCAATTTAAATGATATTAGCTTTCTTTAAAGTTAATTGTGTAGTGTCAGTTTCAGTTTACTTACAGCTGTGGTCACACTCTTCTTTTTCAAAATCTAAAAAAACCTAAAGGCACTTCCAAGAAAACAGCATTTTAAATCATATCTAAATATAGTTGTCAATCACTCAGTTAACACTCGGCCCCTTCTGCTGGGTATTACTTTCATCCTTACTCCCCTGAGTGCATTTAAGAACTAATATGTCCTTAAAAGATGAACAGAATCCTAGGGAAGAGGAATCAAGGAGGCATCAGCTAAACAAGCCACCCATTGACATTGGTGTAGCTCTGCAGGAACACTAGATGATGAGTCTGTGTGCAGATTATGTTTAGAAGAGCAGCTGTGAAGCCCATGCTGGAGGTCCTGTCAGACTCAGAGTCTGCTGCAACACCTCCACCTGTAGGCCATATAGAGAATCATTTTTTATTTGACTTTGATATTAAATAGTATCTTCCCAAAATATACAACTAAGCCATGTTCTTTATACAGTGCAGTTACGCAACTAAGTGTCTAAAACATCACAGGATGTCCAATACACTTTAACAATCCCATTTACAATACACTGTAACAGACAGTGTACCAAAGATTTACCCAAGAAGACAGAGAATGCCCATTATCCCTATATGTTTATATGTTTCAGAACAAATTGAGTATTAGTCTATTAAACTGTTTCATAAAGGGACCCTCAGCATACGCTCTTATCCAGAGTGACCTCCAGGTCCTAATTACAGGGACAGTCCCCCTTAGAGCAACTCAGGGTTAAGGATCTTGCTCAGGGACCCTAGTGGTGGAAGTGCCAGAAGTGAGATTTGAACCAGGGACCTCTTGAGCCATAGACCCATAGGCAAGCATCCTACCACTAGACCATCGCCATCCTCAAGCACTCATTTTTTTAGCCGCTTGTCTTTATTAGGGCCCTGACACTCACACCTAGGGATCAATTTAATTATTTATAAATGTAATATCTCCAGTCCACCTGCATGTCTTTGGACTCTGAGAAGAAACTGGAGCTCACAGATAAACCCACACAGACACAAGGAGAACGTGATCACTCCACACAGAAAGGGCCAGGACCGTCCCGCCTGGGAATTGAACTCAGATCCCTTATACAGTGAACCTGATTTTCTAACGTAGGTAACAGTGAATAGGGAACAAATCTGTTCTGTATCATCTCGCTTTCCTAACAGCACAGTCTGCCCTCCACTTCCATAACAGGTGATGTTAACAGCTAGATTTCACCAACACAGGTTACAAAACACTGAAAAGGACATAACTGATACAAAACCACAGACTTACAGAAGATATCTGTGTATTAATACAAAGACAATGCCTTCTCCTGTGTTCACAGTTTCACAATACTTTAAACTGCCACACAACACTGAAATAAGACAGAAAATGTGACATGATTTCATTATAATTCTTGACAGCTTATGTCCATTAATATAACAGTGTTATTGGCATTACTTTTTATATTATATACAATGTTTGTATGTGACAGCAACTGTCATGACTTTGAGCATCTGCCGTCACACTTTTAGTAATTATAATATATGCCATGACGTAACTGCATTTGTAAATCTTCAGTTTAATAATTAACTTTTTGTTAAAAATTTTCCATTAAGTGTAATCACGTGACAGTGTGCGTCTGCTCTCGTGCTTTGTTAATAAATTAAGTGCAAATAATATTATGCAGTAGCGTCTGGTATACTTTTTATTAAATTCGAAAAATATTTCATATTTTTTGTTTTTAATAAAAAATATCAATATTAAAATAAAAAAAACCCTCAAAACTATTTGACCTCTGCTACCTGACCCTATTTCCGTTTTCGCGGTGCATCAACGTCTATTCACCGACACATCCTGCACCCCCGGCTTCCGGTTAAGGCACCGCGGGACACGCCCATACAGGGTGCTTGTTCTGTGCCGGATTATTATTTTTAAAAATGTGCATATTTTTATTATGCAATTAATTTATTTGTATATATCATTTTTTATAATATATTTGTGAATACAGTTAGCATACTTAGCGTTAATTTAAAATTTCTGAATATATCATATTCATGAATATATAAAACTCCCACTATACTGTAATTTCCTTTAGAATATACTTGCCTATGTACATTTTCTAGTTAATTAATAAATAAAAAAACCCGGCAGCATAGTGAAAATGAAAACGTACGCAAGATGAGAAAGAAAGGTAGAAGAAGACATGATTTTTTTTTCTCGCTTTTAAATCCTCAGACTTGTTGCTCGGGCATTGAGAAGGTGTTATAGCGCTCAGGCGGGGGCCTGGGGGTGCAGGATTGTGCAGGAGGACGGGCGGGTCGCGCCGCGCCGGTGCGGAAACATGGCGGCGCCGTGGAGGATGAGCAGAAGCGGCGGAATGAGCGGCTTAATCCGGCCTGTTTGGAGTGGACTGAGCGACAGGAGCGGGGCGGTAGGGGAGCAGGTGAGGGGGCTCTGGAGCTTCATTTAATTTTTTTATACACACACTCACACACATGCGCGCGCGCGCACACACATTCAGGCTGTCAGAAGGTCATTCAGTGCAGCAACTCTAACAGTGATCTTCAGCAAGGGAATAAAACTGACCTTTGATCAAATCCAGTCTAATGAGCAGGACACCTAATGATGCAGAGACTCCAAATCACCAGACCTGAGAAAACCATCATCCAGAAATAAACTGCTTTGATCATGTGGGATGTGAAAATGATAAACTGGTTTAAAAGAACATTCAGGATTCTCCATTCTTCCCCAGACAGAACAACCTGCAGTGAAATAAAAGGTCAGTTTTATAAAACTGAGTTTAAATAGATGTACAGGGTGGGTCACAATTAGAGAGAAACTGGGAAAGTTCAATATAGAAAAAAAAAGATTTAATAGCCAAATCAGAGTAAAACACCTGAAGCTTCATTTTTAAAACTATATTTCTTAAAATGTGTAAAACTAAATCTAGACTAAAGATAGATATTAGGCTAAATCTGTAGTTTAAAAATCTAGGAAAAAACTCTCCCTCTTTACTCTCTCTCTCTCTCTGAGACAGACAGACAGAGAGAGTGACAGCGTGAGAGAGAGACCGTCTCTCTCTCATATATATATATATATATATATATATGAGTCTGTCCATCTCTCTTTCTGCCTGTGTCTGTCCCTCTCTTTCTATCTCCCTCTTCCTGGCTGTCTGTCAGGCTCAGCCAATCAGAATGTAGGACTGGAACTATCCTCTAACCTATAATATAGGTATTTTAATGAAGAATTTTCTTCCTTGCCCCCACGCTCAGCTTTAGAAACACGCACTCTGGCTTCGAATCCACTCTGAGCGAGTGTGAGAACTTTTTAATAAATGATAGTACGACATAAAGCTCTGCATTTTGTCCACAGTCTGGTTCATCGTAGGGTCCCTTGCGATACTTCCATCTGCGCCAAATCCCCACACAAGTAGCTGTAGTGCAGCACTGCTTCCCAACAAAACCAGGTTTTCATGCAGGTGGGACAAAGTCAGGGAGGATTACTGCAGAATGACCGCCTTTATGGTGGCACTTCAGTGACCTGCCGTTGATCTTCCAGGTGCTTCCAGTCAGGCGTGTTTGCAGTGCTGTCAGGCAGAACTCTTTTACAAGGTTAGTGACGGTAATAAAATGACATGGTTTAAATTGGAGCTTGTCTAGAATAAAAACGTTCTTTAATATCTTTGTTGTCGTTGAGCAGGAACAGAAACAGGTTTCTTCACCCCACACCAAGAATTTGCTGCTGTAGGATACACAGTGACGCCAAGTTACAAGATCCATTCTCACTGGCACAAAAGGACCTGAAACATCTGTATGAAGATATCAAAAAGGTTTGTTTCTAATTTTGCCGTTGCATGTTACAGCCTTGGACGGTTAAATGATGTAACCTGACCGATTGCTCAACCGTCTCCTGTCCTGATGTGCTTCAGGAGCTGCTTGTGTCCAAAGCAGAACTGAAAGCCCTGTGTGATTATTACTTCGATGGGAAGGGGAAAGCTTTCCGACCGATGATTGTGGTGCTGATGGCCAGAGCCTGCAATATTCACAGCAATAAAGGCGGGTGAGTAGAGAGACAGAACCTGTAGTGTCCACTGTGTTCACATGTGTGCTAATGAAGCTCTCTGGATCTCGTCAGGGACCTTCTCCCAGCCCAGCGGTCTATAGCCATGATCTCTGAGATGATCCACACTGCCAGCCTGGTGCACGATGATGTTATTGATGGTGCAGATACACGGAGAGGAAAAACAACCATCAATGAAGTGTGGGGGGAGAGGAAAGTAAGTATAATTAGAGAGAGACGGTTTCTGAGATGTTCAGCCCAGTCCTGAGAAACCATTAGTTTGCACTTTGATACTTAAAGTGCAGATCCGTGCACAGGACGGGAGGTGAGCGTAGGTTGTTATTGTCATGAGCGTGATAGGTTTTTGATTTGTGCTGTGCTCCATTTAACCCATTTGGACAGTTAATTCTGTTGCAAATGCCTTTTTAAATCTTTCAATTAGTGCTCTAATCTCTAGACTGGACAACAACCCAATGACTAGGCCGGTTTAAAATACAGCGGCAGATAAAACGGCAGCGTTTTCCCAGGAGTGCGATTCACGTAAATGTTTTTTTCTAGCTCCACTGTAAGCAGTATGAAAACAATCTCATGAATTAAACCTTGCGGGCTTTAAAAATGGCCTCATTTTTAAATAATCTGAAATGAACCTGAACTCATCTGTTCATAGTTTTTATGACACTGAGCAAACAAACAGTGGAATCACTTCAGACCTCAGTCACCTTTTATTGCTACTTTTCTTTTAACCAGTTTTTCTTGCATCTAAAATGAGCTCATAACGAGTTCAGTGCTCTTTATTTAGTGGCCGAGACGAGACTGTGATGGCATTGTATGTTTGCGTTATTTTTTTGCCACCAGTAGGTTGCCCTGAGGTACCCTTGAGCAAGGTACCGTGCTCCCCGAGCGCTTTCAATAGCTGCCCCCTGCTGCACGTGTGTGTATGGCGAATAGTCACTTTCACTTCACTTTCATTTTAACTAAACTTCTTCCCTCTTGTTTCAAGGCTATCCTGGCTGGAGATTTTATTCTGTCTGCAGCGTCCATGGCCCTGGCACGCATCGGCAACAATGCAGTGGTGTCTGTGCTTTCCCAAGTAATCGAGGACCTGGTGCGAGGTATGAGATTAGATCATTGTTAGAGAATGTTTATATTCGGTGTTCATTGAGAAAATAAATTTTGCATAAAAGGGAGCTGTGGGAGGAACTGGGTAAGCATGCGCAAGTACGGCTAAACCGAGCCTGCCCGAAGTGTGACACCGGCTGAAGATTTCTGTAAAGACTCAAAGTTCACTCCAACTCCATCACGTCACCCCATTGTTAGAACAGGCATATTGTTGCCGACAGACCGAAAGTCTTGCATCTCCAAAAGAATATCTTTATAGGAGAAAGGAAATGCTCAGAACATGTTTTATTCCTAGCAATTTTTGGAGCATTATTTTTATTGGCGTATTAATTATAACATCTGAATAAAGGACAGCTGGTTTTGCAGAGGATGAAGAATTACATTGAGACTTTTGTCCTGCATTGGTTTATTTTTATTATACACGTTGCATTTTTACTTTTACTTTGAAATAATATTCCCAAAATGTATAATAAATCCTTAAAAATGGAATTTTATCCACCAGCATTTGTATCTAATTTTGTGCTAAATGTTCCTCATTAACTCATTATTATTTAGCCATTATGAAGGATTCAGGATGCCCTTTCCAAAATTACTGTCCAATACGTTTCTGATAACTAGGTGAGTCAAAAACGAAACATTTAATTTGTGTGCTGTTTAGGTGAGTTCATGCAGCTGGGATCCAAAGAGAATGAAAACGAGCGGTTTAAACACTACCTCGAGAAAACCTTCAAGAAGACGGCGAGCCTGATCGCGAACAGCTGTAAAGCAGTATGTACGTTCTGTGGTCGAATATCTGAGACACAACTGTGGGGGAAAAAAGAGACACTTAATATGTCCCCCTTTGCTCCGGACTACAGGTTTCAATTCTGGTGAACTCCGACCCTGAGGTGCACGAAATAGCATATCAGTACGGCCGAAACGTGGGCATTGCCTTTCAGGTAGTGTTTCTACTCATGCTGTTTTATAAATAATAAAATTAAAGGCACAATTTAAGTGAAATAATGTTTCAGTAAATGCATTTCTGTAAGCGATTGTAGGATACCTTCTGCACAAACATTATTCCTGTCCTGACCAAATTTCATATCTATTCAAAGTTATCTTTACAGAGACTATTTCAGGGGAATTTGAACCACTTTTATTCGACTTATTCGTCCTAAGATTCTCCCAACGTCTAGAGGGCAGCTGCTGTTTTCAAAAGTATTAGGACGCTTTTGAAGTGAAAGTGACAACTTGTCTTTATGAAACACAACGAAATGCAGCCCCTGCTTTTCACCCACACACACCGTGCAGCAGGAGGCAGCTATTGAAAGCACCCAGGGAGCAGTGACGGGAACGGCATCTTACTCAAGGGTACCTCGGGGCAACCTACTGGTCTGGGATTTGAACCCACAAGCTCCCGATCCTGAGGCTTCGTCCCTAAACACTAGGCCACCGCTGCCCCAAATCAAGTGACAGCACAAGTGTTTAAATCAGGCACTCGGGTTTAAAAGCAGCTGTGAAGTCATTCTGAACACCTCAGTGATTTAAAGTGTATCTGTCATAGGATGCCAACTTGATAAGTCAGTGATGGTTCCCTACAGTGGTCAGCTGGAAGTGGTTTCATTGTAAGAAAAATGTTAAGGAACATTAGAAACTCAACCAAAAACCTCAGCACAAAAACTGTGTTCTAGATGCACCATGATGTGGGTTTCCATGACATTTGAGATGATGCTTTCAGCTTTGTGGGATCATTTTAAGGAGAGCATATGTCCCTTTTTCGTTCCCAATACTTTTGTCCACATATTGTGTAATAAGTAGTTTTTGTATGTCCTTATTTACAAAGAACTTGTGCAATACTGTCATCACTGTTAATGTGAGAGGATGAACCAAAGAGACGTTAATATCATGCCTAATTGTACTTTGTCACCTGTTCAGCTTGTGGACGATGTGCTGGATTTCACCTCTTGTGCCAACCATCTGGGGAAACCCTCAGCTGCGGATTTAAAGCTAGGCTTAGCTACCGGACCCGTTCTGTTTGCCTGTCAACAGGTATGGCAGCAGCACATGCACTAAAATAATCCGTTTCTGAAACGGTGCTACCTGTGGAATCACATTTGCTTTATATTCACGTTAACATGTCAGTAGATGGTCAGGTTTAACTTAGTTTACCATTAATAAGGGATAAGTCACTGTTGGGAGTCATTTGTTGGGGCAAGCAAGTTGCCACTCCCTAACACACACACACACACACACACACACACACTCACACTTTCCGTCTCTCTCCATCTCTCTGTAGTTCCCTGAATTGCATGCTATGATAATGAGACGTTTTGGTTCTGACGGAGATGTTGATCAGGCCTGGCGATACGTTCTGCAGGTGAGGTCAACCCAGGGGATGTTTAGAAGAGAATCAACTCTTAACATTTTTCCACATTTTATTATTCAGTATTTACAGATGAGAATTACACATTCACCATTTACTCTTCTGAAAGCTGTGTCTTTATGAGAACTGGAAATCTGGTCCTGCCAAAGCAGGATTTCTGGGCTGGCCTACTGACATTAAGCCTAGCTTAATCTATCTTTGGATTTCCTCATAATGGTGAAACTAGTTGTATCTCCTAACATTTCCATAGCAATTAATGCTGCAATTTGGACTTTGTCATAAACAGTTCTTGGGCCAAGCGGTTCAAGAATCAAGGCCAGATTTGTGCCGAGATGGACCCTCCTGTCTTTCTTGGGTCACTTTCTGTTTTTGTGACGTTAGTTACATGTAAAATGCTTCTTTCTAGTAGATGCAACCAGGTATGTAGATATAATGAGTACAAAAGACTCTAAGCATTCAGATGCAGTCAAAGCAGCTTTTTGTCTTTATTACAGAAAATCAGGAGAAGGTATTCTGGTCTTTAGAGTTTAACCAAACTGTGTCCCTTCCACAGAGTGATGGTGTGGAGCAGACTAACTACCTCGCACAGCGCTACTGTCAAGAGGCCATACGTCAGATCAGCAGGCTTCGGCCGTCTGCGGAGCGGGACGCGCTTGTTAGGCTAACGGAGCTCGTCCTGGCCCGGGACAAGTGATCCCAGATCCCAGAGCACCACTCAGGCAATCAGGCAGCTACTACTCTGCTGGGCCCTGTACAAAGGGGGCAAAACACAGGGTGGAAATCCTGGCACCCTCTGCTAAACACGCCACTTTACAGCAGCAGTGTCACACTCTGGCCCCGGAGAGCCACACAGTTTACTGTTTCCTTCTCGTAATACATTGACCCTGGAGTTGAATCAGGTGTGCATTTAAGATCAATTTTCCCCAATTTTAACTGATCAGCCAACAGCTTCTTTAGTTTATCACTGGTGCTCAGATGAACAGACAGAACAAACAGTTGAAACTTGATGATATCCAGTGGAGTTGTTTCTGTAGTGGAAGATAGTTACTTAAACTATGGTAGAACAGATAACTAAAACCTTTTCTTTCTTAAGTTTTTACCCGATTTTCTTACCTTTATTGTTTCCCGATGGTGGGAACAGCCTGTCAACAACTCAAGAGCTGATGGCTCATTTATTTTACTCCAGAAGCACAGATATTTCACTCAGGGGTTCAGTCTTAGTTCACAGGAGAGAAAATCTAGACCGACTGGGTCCCTGAGGTTTGCTTTAAGAAACGTTGATTTAGGTGGTGCTGGATTAGAGAGCTAAAATATCTGCATTTTAATTTTTTATTTTAATGTGTTGTAAACTTATATAAATTGAATATCTTTCCAAGTTTCTTTATGCAGCGGCCCACGGTTCCCATTTTGGTGCTTCTGCAGCATAAACTGCATGTCTTAATCATCATAACACTTAACAAAAGCACGTGTGAATATTAATACTATAAAATACTAAAAGGTGACTTAAGCTCCCATTATTAGTAGTTGCTGCACTGGGCTGGAAGCTCCTGTGCTAAACTAAAGAAGCTTAATTCAGAAAGGAAATTAAATTAAACTATTACTCTTGAAGCAGGGAAAATGGGATTGTGTGGCATCTCCCAACTTGGAATTGAAACCTGTGGCTTTAAAAGCCCTTTCGGTGCCGATATTGAATTGCTAGGTAGACTCAGCATTTTGTAAGCAGGAACGTGTGGCAGGTTCACAGCTTTCAGGCGTTTTTGGCCACTTGTCCAGGAGCTCACAGAGAGCAAAGCCTGACATTACATTGCCACTGTATCTGCTACTGTACTGTACAGGCAGCCACACCCACAAAGGCTGAGCATCATATGAGGATGGTGGAGCCACAGCATTATAATTCCAGGCATGGCACAGGGGTGTGTGTGTTTGTGTGTGTTTGTGTGTGTGCTGTCGATACTTGCGCGTATGATTGTGGAACGGTTACCACATATGCATGTCTTCAGAGGGTCCGTCCAAACCCCAAAAAGGCCAAAATCTATCTTGTGTGGAAAGATGTTTTTACATCTACAAGTGCTTAAAAACAACCAAGGCCTTAAATCCACAATTACGATGTACTGATATTAAACAATATTTTTTTTAAGATACTTTTTTTCTTCTACCCTCATTTGTCTCTCTTCTGAATCATGCACGTTTTCTTTACACAGGAGAATGATTTATTATAAAAGACTGTACATTTAATATTTCATTCAACATCATAAATACAAATTCTGGGTAGACGCAAGCTTTGATAATTCTCTCCATTCAAAGTCAGCTGACTTTCTGAAATGTTTCAGAAAACAAAGTGAACACAATCAAGGCGTTGGCTTATGGATCGTGATCTGCTTGATAGTGACGCGAGCGGTTAATTCCTTGCAGATGGGGTCAGGATGTTCTTAGAGATCAGCGAAAAAGCAGCATGAGAGTGGGGCAACACTTTATTGTAGAGGAATATGTGAGCGTCCTTATTAAGCCTCAGCCAGTAGGGTGTAATTAAAGGGGAATTCCACTGTTTTCCACTATTTTACGATAATTGGCAACCCAAATCAGGCACGTAGGAGCACCGGTGGGTTTAGATTGTAAATGGTTCTGTCATGTAGACTTCATCCCCAGGCTCTGTTTACTACCGATGAAAGTCAAGAATGATCTGATTCTTTCACATCTAACCACTGGATTCTCATTTATTCCCTTTTCTATTTTATCTTGAGCATCATCCATTTTTAGAGCAATTAAAATTTTGCCCCTTTTAGATATTCATTGCTGTGTCCTTAAGTATTGTAGATTAACTGGCTGCTTATTAACGTTATTAAGCAGTAAGTAGAGTGAATATTGTGTATTCTCAAACACAGGGTCTATCCTAATTTGTTCATTTCCATTAATATGTCCAGTAATGTATGGCCTCTATAGAGGGACTATTTAAAGATACCATGTCCTCGTGTACAGGCCCTGATCTTGTGATATCAGCTCCTTCATGATGCCAAACATGGCAAAGCACCGGTCAGTAAACATGCAAAATGCTTTATATAATCCACAAAATTAAACAAAGCCTGATTCACTCTAACTATTGCTGAATATAGAAGTAATGAACAGCCAGTTAAGTATCAGCTTCTGTCTTGATAAAGTTCCACAAGGACATCATGATGTCCCCCTAAACCCAAACGCTATCATTTATTAAGACTTGACATACAGTGGAATAAAGTTTCTTCCAATTGAAACATACTATTGCCTAAGAAAGTAAAAACCTGAGTTATCAGATCACATATAATATTGTTTTATCGTTCTATGTAAGGAGGTGACTAGAGCTGCTGTATGGATAGCTTTAGTACAAATGCAATGGCGATTTGTCTTTGTTTGGATGTAGATGATGATAAACAGCGCTGTGGTTTGTAATTCCATCACTGATTAAGGTTACGTTACTGTCTGCATGCTTTAGTTATCTACAGGTAATCCGTTTTAGCTCACCAGTCCGAACGCTTACAGAAAATCACCTTAAAAAATACAGAGAGAAAAGATGTCTGGACTAGGGTCTTCACAAAATGTAGAAAAACGCACCGTTACATGTATCCAAACAAGAACGTGGGTGCACAAGGTGAAATTATATTGAATGTTTCAGTACAAATCAGACAATATAAAGTCCATAAATACCTTCAAGTATCTGGACCCCCAGAAAAAGGAATAAAATCAAAACCTAAAAAAAAAAAAAGTGTTCACCATATATTAAAGCAAAATGGAAGCAAAATGGAGTTAAACATTAAGGTTACAATGCATTTCTTAAATTCGGGGACATGCTTTCCATCAAAATTTCTGTATATTTCAGACATGATTTAAAAAAAAAAAAAGAAAAAAGAATCAATTAGCAATGATGCATGATTCTGCTTTTCATGTTTGTTGTGTTTTCAGCTTCAGCATTCTGTAAAGGGCTTCGAACCGTATTCCAAGCGGAGGTTTTTCATACGTGGCATCGCTGACATTCACTTTAAAAACACTACAAACGTCCAACAGGCTACTGCACGGTGTATCTACACAGAACGATCGTGTCATACATCACCAACCCCTCTTTTACCTCATTTAACAATGTCATCCCCAGCAGTCACCCCCGTACAACAAAATAAACTTAATAGATTTCTTTTATCATTAATTTTGCGATTTGTCAGGAACAATCACGCCCAAATGCACTTCTTTATTTAGTGATGAGATTTTTTTTGTATATATATTTGTGAAAATAAGACCACCGTCGTGGTCCCTTCAGTCAGCATAGTGCATAATGGACTCCACGTAGTTGCCGGGAAACAGGCCGGTAACTCCGTTACACACTCCTTCGAACCAGCCGTCATCGTTTTTCTTGATGATGTAGATGATGGCACCCTCCATGAAGGTCAGCTCGTCATCCTTATCCTTGATGTAGTCGTAGATGGCCACAACTGAAGGCAGACAAACAAGGTAGAAAATATTATAGAAGAACAAACAGCCGTCTGGAACCAGAGAACCGATATTAAGATGTAAACAAAGACCTAGAGTCTCATTAATGGTGGTCTTGCATCCATATTTACATCTTCTGTGCTTCATTTATATGGATTCTAGTAAGTTCCTATAAAGTTTTTCAGGTAGACTCTAAGAAATGAGGCAGCCTGCTGGACTCGAGCTACATCTGGTGTCACATTTTTGGAAACTTTGACCTTTTTGCAGAAAACTACTAAAGAAAGACCGTTCTGAGGGCAGAAAGAGCATCACATGATCAGTGAAGCATCATAACACCCTGCACAGCAGGCCTCACCTTTCTCAACGTAGTTTTTGGGAGCCCAGTTGGGGTCCCCATCAGCGTAGGGGTCATTGTAGTGGACCACAGCTGCGTCCTCATCCTCATAGTCTACTGGTGGGGGTGGGGGAGGAGGCGGGGAGTCATCAAACATTGGCATGTCATCTGGGGGTGGCGGGGGAGGAGGGGTCGGGGTGTCCGCAACTGGAACACCAAAAAAAAGAAAAGAGGTAGAGGACATATCAGACTCATCACCATGGAAACACTTAAAGATGACTCTGGACTGGGCATGCGATCCATCATGCTTATGAGCTCCATGCAAGGGTTAATGATTGATGCTGGTTAGATGTAAAGTCACATGCGAGGAGAGGTTTTGGGTTTAAGATAAAGTAATGCGTTTCTTCTCACGGTCTGCTGTATCTCTGTCATTTACTACAAAATTATTTCCCAAAAACAAAAACGGCAGCTGGCATTAGACCACTTTTCTGTTCTTTTTGAAAGCATGCACACACATGTATGTTCTTGGTTGAAAACTTCAAACTAGGCACTCACAGTCTGAGATGAAATCGCTGGGAATAACTTCACAAATCCAACTAGCAGGGTCAAAAAATGCAGAGTAAACAAAACAAAACAAAAAAAAATAGGATCGCTTTTTTTATTATTCAGTGTCAGTTCCTAAAAAAGTTCCTGGGGGGTTCTGTCACCATTTCTTGGAAGTTAAGAAGACTGGTGCACTCAAACCGAGTCAAATCAGCTTGGACCAGTCAAAAGTTTGGACACATCTGTTCATCTCTTGATGGAATGAACGAGTGAAACTGAAATGTTTCGATACAAAAGTAAAACTTGGTGAAAATGTTCACATGCGGTTAGACCCTCCCGGTCACATTTAGGTCACAAAAATGGAGAATCCAATTTATTTTGTGTTGGTTTGTTTGTTTTCTGCACCAGTGATTTAATCGGCTCCCAGCATAAATAGTACATTTCCTCCTTTTCTGCTGCTTGGCTGTAATATTAAAAAAAGCCAGTAGAGGTCAGACAAAAGTAAACCTACAATAAGTCCTCGAAGCAGTCTGATCATAATCTTTGCCCTGAATCATTCTGATCCGAGACATAAAGGAATAAACGGAGTGTAAGGTTGGTGTTAAATGTGGCACAGATGAGGGAGTGAAGGAATGACGTCTTTGCTCTGTGAGAAGCCTATTTCTGACGTGCGTTTCGGTGCCACTGAGTAATCCGTCCCAGATTTCCTCGCACTATTTCACTGAATGTTTCACAAACGAGCTTTAAAGAAACAATACGAGCTTTTTCCCTCCAATTGTGCCTGTAAATAAAGTCCAATCTCTCGCCCAGAGTCATGTAAGCTGCTTTGAGGCTTACGTAAAAGAATACACACTTTTACATAAACATGTGACACAGTTTCTCCTCCGATTATAACGAGCCATTTTGCCCCTTTCTTCCTTTAGCTTCTCTTTTTCGGTAGTATGCATCCAGGAAAAAGCGGATCGAATGATTCACAGAATCAATGAAGGCGTAAAGAAAGACATGCAGGAGGACAGCAAAGGCGGAGGAGGAGGAGATGCCATGGGACATGCAGCACACCTATGAATTCCACATACTATGCGGAGACAAACACACCCACACACACTTGTACTGTGGGACTGTGGGAGAAGGAGGGGCTGTCTTCTTCAGCACTTACTGTTTTCCTGCACCCTCGCGACAAAGCCAGTGAGGGGAATCTGTGGAATCAGCTGAGGCATAGGGGGAGGTGGCGGGGCAACAGACACTGGATACAAGAACACGCACACATTCCAAGAGAGAAGGAGAGCAAGAAGAAAAAGCAAACACTCATTAGTCACAGGCCCAAACAGACAAATCAGAGACCAGCACATTAAGACACGGTGGAAGAGTCTAATTAGGTCTGTGAGAGGTTAAAGGAATGGTTTGCCCCTCGTGTCACCAATTCCCACTAATCTCAAATGGAGCTGATCACTCAGGACATATCAGATGTGCATTAAAGGAGCTTTAAAGTGACTTAAGTAAGCTGGTAAGTAGTTACCAGCTTACTTAAGTCACTTTCACGCATTCTGACTTGTGGGTTCCTGGACTCAACACTTTTCACACTACACGAGTTCCTGCTTTAATAACCACAGCCCTTTTAGAAGGAGCTCTACGTCCGCGCTGACTGAGGGTGTTGCAGCCACATAGAAATGTGCAATATAACAGTATTAATATATAAATGTCACCAGTTTTATTGAGTAAACAATCAAAATAGCTAGACTTTCCCAATTCTCATTTCTTTGGATGACTGGATCGACGTATTTTGCTCGTTTATTGCCGCTGTGTTGCCTAGGCCGATACTAAACCTCCCAACCCTCACGAGAGCACGGTAGCTGTGAAAGTGCGGTTAAAGCCACATTGTGAGAAAACTGTAATAGCAGTGTGTGAGAGATCTCTCAGCTGTGGCACAGTTACTCTAAATGAACTTTGTGCCGGTGCTCAAGTCACCGAGTGTAACCCTCTCATTAACAAAGGCTTTTCCAAAGAGGCTTTAACACTCACCAGGAGCTACACTCGCAAACGCCTATTAGTCTCCAATTTCGCATTTCAAACTAATTTATGGTGACCTTTAACAATTTAACCCCTTAATCTTTAGGCTCATTATCCATTTATTAGTGATTTGGCCAGTTATTAATAATTTCATTTGCAATCCTTCAGTTCATGCATTTAAAACCTGTTTTGTGTGCAAAAATGTAATGATCAGTAACAGACATGGTTTTGGCCACCAAAAGGGTTTTATTGATTAGTTAGCGGTCCAGATTTCCATTTAGTTTTTCAATAACATTTAATGACCCACTGGCACCCCGGCTGTAATGTGTATTGGTGTTTAAAACATTGCTTTGATGCCTGACCTTCCTGGTTCTAATGCTCATGAAATACATCGAGTACACTGACGAGGTCAGTGGTGTAAACCTCCATCCCTGGAGGGCCAGTGTCCGGCACGGTTTAGTTTAGTTCGCCTCCTCAAATACACTCACTACACCTGGCAAAAAGTGTAAAAAAGGTGTGCTTGTGGAAGGAAATCACTATCCTGTCCTGCAGCCTAGACAATCAGGACTGGAGTTTGACACTCCTTTGTTATGTTGCTAATTGTCGCTGTACTGTATAAGGCACAACACACAAAGGAAGCACGTTACAGACAATTAAATAAAGACGATTTCTCTCCATAGAAGATACCAGGTGTTGCTGTCTACCCGCCGTAACATGAGAGAGGGCGAGACAGCGTAAGTGCCAAGCACAAACTGTCCCATAAACCATAAAGTCTAGCATGCCACAGTAGACAAGGAGGACATGGCTAAAAATAGCATTCTGTTTTAAGTCTTTAAAGGAGAGATTCTGGGAGATGACGTCCACCTCGCCAGGACCGGGCATTAAGCCTTCATTCCTGGCATTTACAAGTTGCAAAACAAACTTCAACATGTTCCTGGAGGACACTCGGAGGAATAATTAAATTCTGACTTGGATAAAGTGTCACCAGGAGCAGCAGCTCTGTCACATCGGCCCTCTCTCACCGCCTGTCCCAGAGGGGGCCAAGGACATCCTGCATCAATGCAAAAGGAGTCAAAGACAAGCACGGCAGAGCACAAAAGCCTTAAACTGCACTTTCAGACTGGGGAAGTTCAATACTGCTTTAATGAAACGGCTCCTGCCTTTCAAGAAAATGACTGTAGGCAGAAAAATGAAGGTTAAACTCAAAGCACAGGCAGAGTTCAGAGTTTCTTCACTGTTTATCTAACCATAACTCGTAAAGCTGCTTCTCCTAATCATGCCAGTAACCCAGGACTGAATAGTCTGACCAAATGTTCACAATAACAAATCAAGCTGCTGTTGTCACCTTGTCCACATGAGCATGAACACTGCCAAGCCTTCTAAAAGTTAAAAATAAGATACATTTTATTATTGATCAGCAATAATAATAAAACAACCTGCTTAATGCTGTACAGGTCCCACTTTGGGTAAGTACAAATCACTGCCCCACAGAGAAACCTCTTAAATCCTGCCATTCCACTCTTTTCTTGTCATCGCAACAGATCACACAGATCCTTAAGCTCATTTTTCTTCTTCCAACTGACGCTTGCTGCCTTACATGTCCCACAAAATGTTGTGTTGCTCACTTTAACCCTCTGTGATTTTAATGTTGTCTGTTTTTTAATCTCGGTTTCATTTGAAACATGAACCACTCTGTTTATAAGCCTGTCTTCCTTTCTACCCCAAGTGTACGACAGGTCTGACTATTCATTTTGAATCAAGTGAAAGGAAGACATCTGTATAAAGGCAATAATCCTTAAAGTTCAGCCTAAACAATGTTCCACTGTAGTTAATCAGCAAAGACATGTTTGGAGTCCATTTTTTTTTGCCCGTTTATTTAAAACCTTTGCTAACAAACACTAGAAATCGATAGTCAACCAAGCTGTTTCCATTTAAATACACCTACAACATGTCCAGCCTATCATTACAGCAGTCTTGTCCATGATCAAAATATGTCTTGGTTAATAGACTAACAAAATCTGAGTTTATTGAGAAATTGTTTAAATTGTCTTTTGCTGTTTGCAATCTTCCTTGTTTCTAACCGCAAAGCATTGAAATGCAAATATTCTGACAAACACATTAGCATGAAGGCACCCGAAAACGTCCGGCCTGGAAAAGGGGGCATCTTACTTGAGTTCTGTGTGTAGGCGGTCGGAGCAGCGCCGTTGACATGTGGCTGCTGCAGGGGGAACTGGGAGGAAACGGACGGGGCACGGCGATACGTCCCTGTGGCTGAAACCATGGAGACGGACGAGGTGGTAGAGTTGTGGCGAGAAATCTGCCTTGATATCGTCCCAAACTGAGACATGGGGGCCGGGCCGAGCCCTGGGCCTGCAGCCACTGCTGCCAGAGCAATGGCAGAGACAGACAGACAGACAGACAGACAGACAGACAGACAGACAGACAGAAAAAGAAAGAAACCAGAAAGGGAAAAAATCAGTGACACCCTTAAAACAGAAAGGAAGAACAGTTTCCCCCAATATCCAGCAGACTTCATCCTGCAAAGTTTAGGACTGAGACAATAATGTATATCAAAAGTTTCTTGACCACCAGAGCTGAACATAAAAGGACAGAAAGACAGGTTAAAAAAAAGCGGCATTACATTTGCACCATTATCACATGAACCCGGATTCAGATGAAGTGAGATTTTTATTATCAATGTTAATTATACTCCCAGTCATTGCACTCCACCGGTTAATGAGAAGGGATGATTAAAACAGCAGTGTTGCACAGCGTTAAGAAGAAAAGAGGGATGTTTATGAAAGCAGGAAAGTTTACAGGAACAGGTCAAGTAACAAGACCAACAAAGAAGCCTTGGGAAGGTCCAAACTTTAGAGTTATAGTCAGAATAAGTACCGTAACATAAAGGAAAAGATCAAACTGAGGAGGGACGAAAACAACAAAAAAAAACATTTCTGATTTACATTGCCAGACACTTTTACAAGAGCTTTTACTTTTTCACACTTGCACTGTTGGCTCTTTCTGTCCCTTTAAGCATAAAAATGAAACGTAATGCCAACAGGAAAGAGATCCAAAGGAAGCAGTTTAGCTCGATGACTAAACGTTAGCTTTGGCCTCGGCATTCTGCAGGGTCTGTCCGGTTCATGAGAGACTGAGTCACATGGGTGTGTCCCCACAGGCACTTGCACATAGCTCAATGTGAAACAGAACACACCCTGCTGAAAAATAACACGTATTGTTCGGCTGAACTGACAGGAACTTCATACCAGGGCTGTGGGAGAATTGCTGAGGGGGAAAAAAAACCATAAAAAAAACCAAAAAAAAACCCAAAAAGAACCCAAAAAAAAAAAAAAAAAAAAAAAAAAAGACCATTTTGCAATGATATTTCATGATAAAAGGGAAGAAAAATGACAACACAAACCTTTACCACCATTAACCAAAGAACACTGAACATTTTAACAGGTTTCAAACTCTTAAAAGTGTTGGCTGGATCAAAGCTTAGCATTTACACCTTATTCACGCCTACAAATATAGCTGCATAAACAGCCATTTTCATGTGGTTTTAAAAAACTGACGTATCCAGCACTTTAACCACAAGCTGCCTGACTCGATCCCTCCAGAACAAGCTGCCTGACTCGATCCCTCCAGAACAAAGTTGAAAAGGTGCGATTTAGTTCAGACTTCCTTTCCAATGTGGCACAATACAGGTCAGCAAACTGGAAAGAAACGGGTCATTAACAGTAATCAGTTTTAAAGGCACAGTAATAAACTATCCAGCCTGTTTTTAAATGAGGAGTATTGGTTGGAAAATGGTGGTGTAGAAATGATTACACCTGTTTTTGGCTAAAAGAGAGAGAGAAAAAAAAGAACATGTTCAAATGTAGAGGAGAATGAAAATGTCTATGAAAATATGAGATACAGGCAATTGAACACACTTAAGGCGGTTCGTTTAGAGACAAATATCGGGATAAGCTACACCGTTGCGGTCAGGTTAAAAAACTTGCATCTCCAAAATAGAAACCTTAAGTGAAATAAATAAATAAATAAATAACTTTCAAGGTAAGCAAACATAAAAAGGTTTCCACTGAATCATTTTGGATCTTTTGAAATGGTCTTTTTGGCAGGAAATTTTGGTGCAAAGTTTACCCCACATTTTTAAGCAAAAAGTGGAAAACATCAGAAAGGGAGATACAGGGTTTCATCCTGGCAGCAGAAGCCAGAGTTTAGCAAAAAGGCAAAGGGTAATAAACAATCCCACTTATTTTCACTTTCACAAAATTTAATTTGATCCTAGCAAAAGCATTGTATATCAGATCTTTAATGAAGCTCTGCACAAAGTAAGATGCTGCTGTGTGCAGTATGTCGAAATCTCACCCTTGTGTCATACCTATGGCCGATCAGATGTTATCATGAAGAAATAAACACTTGTTTATTTGCTTATCTTGTTATAAACATCCTGCGGTGTGTGTTTGTGAACACTGTGTGCTTATTTAAAGCAACCATTTGTCATTGTGAACCACAACAAAGTGCAGGGGGCAGCTATACCCAGCACCGGGGAGCAGTGTTGGGGACGGTACCTCAGGGTAGCCTGCTGGTCCAGGAATCGAACCCCCAACCTTCTGATCCTGGAGCCTATTCCCTAACCACTAAGGCAACGCTGCCCCCTAGTTCCTATCCACTAGGCCACCACTGCCCCCACTGCTGCCATAATGACCGCAGTAAAGACACTGTGGGGCATTTCCTGCTTGCGGGGATCAACGACACAGAGTCTCTCCAGAGACGTTCTTGCCTGAGTCACAAACAGAGTGCAACAGTCTGGATCTCTGTTGTGCACTCGGCTCAATCCTCCACCAAAAATGAGATCCCCATGAAGCCCTCTGGGTAGCAAGCTGCCACCTGCTGCACTCAGAAAACATCTGCATGACCTACAGAAACACAGCACTCAGATCACGTGACATTACTGCATCAGGAGTAAACAAACTGCAGCTCACAGCTGGTGATACTGACATTACCAACCACCCCTCTGTAACAGCAGAAACAGCAGGCAATATCTGAGCACTGTAGGAAGGAGGAGATGGCCTTGTCTTCAGAGCCACTTCAGTTCTTTCTGGAATGCTGCAGTGAGCATTTTCAACTGTTCCTAGTGGGAAACGAGAGCATTCTTCAAGAAGAATAGCCCCACAGATGGCACTAAGCACCGTGGGCTGCCTGCTTCCTCTGGCTTTCTCCAAAGAGAAACTCATTCGAATGTAAAAGCTTAACACTTACAGGTTAAAAAAAGATTTTCCATTATGTTTTGATTTTTCGACACATTTTTAACCACTGCTTTTTTGTTGTTGTAATTTTTGTTGACTGCTTTAAGCTCCTGAAACAACTTTTTTTTTTGCAGACAATGCTGGGGCTTCTTTGCCCAGAATTTTTCTGCATAAGAAGGACAGAACACTTGATGCCATGTCTTTTTGCAAATAACATCATGAATATCATGAATATATAATGAATATATCATGAATTTATTCGCAGGCACAACTAATAAAAGTTGACTGCTGCTGTCCTTCTGTTGTCAGCATCAGGCACATATTAGGACCTCTGAGCTTGATGTACGAAGCTATTTGGATCCATTTCAGACTCAAACTGACTGCATACTGTCCATGAATTATGTATGAAACTAGTGCACGAGCCTAAACATGTAGTCTGTGGGTCGTGTGCTTGGTGAAATGGGCTTCTCTTCCTAATGCATAAAGATTATAACAAGCATCCTAACGTAGTCTTTTTAAATCCCGCTCCTCACAACCACACACTTAGCGGGGCCGGGATCCTGGCAGTTTGCGTTATAAGCTGCAGTCTAGATAAACGGAACTGGTCTGTACATCATGAAAGCACTTCATTTCTACAAGTGTCCTGTGAAATGCAAATGAGCTTTTGGATGTTTTTTGATTAGCACTGCTTTAGAGTTTCCAAAGCTACCCCATCCACTTGGTGTTCATGGTGAAGATCACCTTGCCATGCAGAAGCAGCACAATTCAGATTTCCTTTGCCTAGACGCAGATATTTTCCAGCCAATTTGAACACACATACTGGATTCTTCTCATTCAGTCAGATTTGAGCCACTTCTATATGATCCCCTAGAACAGACACATGTGGTACACTGCTAGGTGACCATGACTTTGTAAATATGAAGCACATGCATGCAACTCTGCTCCTGATGAGGCTTTAGGCCGAAGTCAGATTATGGGCTGCAAAGTGAAAAAAAAAAAAATTAAACCTTAGTAAAAAAAGAATTGTGCCATAAAGCTTGCAATGTGAACACAGCTCATGAAGCCCATAGCTGGGAGACTGCCAAATTGCACTTTCACAGCATGTGGACGGGATAGAAATAAGTTTGTAATCAGGAGAAAAGCACCAGCACCACCACCAGACTTGTGTGAGTCATTATTTAAAAGTAGGATCATTTCTAAGCCCCAAACAATCAAAAAACTCGAATGGTTCGGCAGAATCATGCAGGTGGTAAAAGAGGGGCTTCAGTGGGCTCACCTACTGCCATACCAGACATGAGGGATCCTGGGTCCCCAAACATGGGTGGAGGAGGAGGAGGAGGAGGAGGTGGGGGAGGCGGGGGAGCAGACATGAGTGGGACTGTAAAACAGGATCACATTAGACAATTCGGTACACATCTCATGTTCACATAATGATCAGATTTATCTACATTGTGTTTGCATCATTTTTTTTTTTTTTTGGGAGGACACAAAGAAATCTGATCCGTGTCTGTGCTGGAATGATGACTGAGATGGAGAAGTTCATCGGTACCTGACCTCACTAATGCTCTTGGCGCTGAACGCAATCGGATTCTTACATTCTTTCCAGACGAGTACAGGCTTGTTGTAAATTAATATAATAAATTCAAATTAAAAACTTGAAACCTACTAAAGCCAGCACAGACGGAGGTAGTGGATGGAGCTACCGTTCCACTGCTCCACAGACACATGCCAGAGGGGGTTAATGCCCCTTTTTATGGTGGTCTAGGAGTAGGATGCTCACCTATGAGGCAAGTGGTTGCTGGTTCAAAACCTACCTCCAGCACTATCACTACTGCTTTCTGGGTCTCACTGGCTCTTGAGCACAACATAATGCCAAGTCGCTCCAGGGAGACCGTCCCTATAATTAGGAAAATGAAGACGCTCAGAGTAAAAGGGTCTGCTAAATGCCACAAATTTACAGCATTTAGCAGACGCTCTTAACCAGAGCCACTTCCATTTCTTAATTACAGGGACAGTCTCCCTGGAGAAACTTGGGGTTGAGGGCCTTGCTCAGGAACCCAGTGGTAGTGACCACCAACAGCCCCTACAAATCTCAGTCTTGGTGACTTCACGCTCATGTCTTCACAGCATCCCAGTGCTTTTCTGCAGAGGGGATTCTACTCTTAAGTTATTCATTTAGCCCCAGTTTCTGTACTAACAGCTTTGTTTGGTAACAGCAACATTTAAAATTGGCTCAGTTGATTCTCCAGTGAGTCTCGAGCCAGCTCCTGATGTGCTCTTAACAATCCCCGTGCCAAATCAACCTTGAGAAGAATGAAGTGGTTAAACAAAGGTACACACCCATATACATATATGCAGCCATGCTCCGTAGCTGTTGCTGCAAAAGGAAACGTTAATAAGTCAGATCACAAGAGAAATAAATTATAATACAAAAACTATTGATCAACCAGGATTGAGCGTGCTGTCCTTAGGCTGTTCAATTGCTTGTTAGAACTTCGTTAGACAAGTCAACACAAAAACACACAGGTCGTCATGGTCCTCATGTCCCTGCAACCTGAAAAGGTACCGTTAACCTACATGAAAGCGCATACACACACTCACACACACACACACACACAGACAGTGATTCATGAACATAAATCCATGGAGACACAAACAGGCAGGGGATCCCAGTGTTTATGGTGGTGTGTGTTTTTTTTGGGCGGGGGGGCGTGGGGGGGGTTGCCATGGTGACAATGTGATGGATAAGGGGATTCTGTTTTATATAGTGCAGCTCTTTCACTGGAGACCGCAATGGATCAAACCCACTCTCCCTACTTTTATCTCCTCTTACTTTCTCTCCTCTGCTATCCATCAGGCCATAATTTCCCTTCTTAAACTTTGTTTTTGCTCTTCTGTCTATTCTTCAGTTTCTCTCTCTATCCTTTTTTTTTTTCCTCCGTCTCTCCTTCCATTTCTACTTGTATCTTCTTTTCCATTCTCCCCTTGGTTGCTCATCATTCCATGATTTCCAGCCTCACTCTGTCTCTCTCTGTCTGTCAATCATCAGTTTCCCCCTTCACCTCTCCATCCATCATTCCCTGCCTGATCCATCTATTCTACCATGGATTTGTGTAGCTTTCTCACCTTCTATCCCTCCATCTATCCATTTACCTTGACCTAACTAGCCCTCTATCTATCCATCCATTCCGCAACCTGTTATCTCTTTATCCGAACATCTAATCATCCTTCACATTTTCTCTCTGACGCTATAAAAACTCTTACTTCCTTCTTTCTATCACTCCCTACACAACTCTTTGTCCTCTAGCTAACCACACATTTTCCATTCCCTCACAATCTCTAAGCACGTCATTCATTTTTACTTTCCATCTCTCTTCTTTTCATCTGCCTGACAGACAAAGTTAGAGCAATCCCTGTTGATTTTGTTTGCTTTTCCTTTCCCTCCACCTGTCCTTGCGCCCTCCTCAGAGCAGCAACCTACTTCTTGCCACAGAAGTGTAAATAGGACATTGTGGCTGACATGAAAAAGCCTGAAACTTAACACTGACTGTGCTCCACTTTAACACAATCCTGGAAATACAACAAATGGTAACCCAGACGCGCCATAAATACTGATTTGTGTCTGTATAGTCTGATGCATAACACTCACAATTGTAAATATGTGTTGTCAAGGTCTCGGTGGAGGAAAGCATGTTTTCAGTTTAGACCAATGACAGTACTGGTGAGTTAATTGAAAGAACATCTTTATGCTTTTATTTTTTATTTATTTCTTGTTATTAAAAGGGATGCCTTAAGATGAAAAACATGGGTTGTTGCTTATGTGCTGATGTAGGATCAGTTTTCTTCTGTCTTTCTTGAGCAAATCAATGTGAAGATATGGAGAGCAAGGGGTTGATCCTACATCGCTCCAACCTAATGTCTATCTGCTGCATCTGCATTATGTGATCGATTACTACAAACAATAGTTTCCAAATACTTTCAAAAAAATTGAAAACATATTGACTGAACACACGAACATAAGGCACTGGGCAGATGGAAAAGCTCAAGTAACTCCCCACTGATCTGTAGTATAAGAATGCTTAAAGTCAATAGATTTTATTCACCAAGAGCAAGCAAATGTATCCTTATAGTCTGTGGTATCAGAGTGTGTGATACATGTAACTGGGTCATATGGTATTGTTATAATCACACAAAATCAGTTTTAAATCCCAAACTGTTCCTGTTCTACCTGACTGTGAGGACCTCCAAGCCTGTAGTTGTGCTTATTATTAAACTCCACAACGCAGAAGTCCACCGGTTACATACAAACACAGCAGAATTGGGTGAATAAGGCTGCAGTGTCCCTTTAATCCATAAGAGCCCTGTGCTCTAAAGGAAAAAGAGGAGAGAGGAGAGAGACAGAGTGAGCTCACCTGGTCCAGAGTTAGGGATGGAGGGGGTAGGCACGGCAATGGGAATGCCAATACTGCTGCCTCCGCTGTTCTCACGGCTACCACTTCCACCACTACTACCACTGCACAGAGAGAGAGAGAGAGAGAGAGAGAGAGAGAGAGAGAGAGAGAGAGAGAGACAGAAAGAAAGAGATTGACTGATTGATGAAAACATGAAAGAAGTGTAGTGTATGCCTGCAGTTCTGGCTTATATAAGAGACTGACCTACATACACATCACACACAGCTAATTCACATTCATACAAATCACACACACACACACACACACACACACACAACCTCCCTCACCACCCATACAATCTCCCAACAGGAGCCCTGACTGACACACACACACACACACACACACACACACACACACACACACACACTGCCATGTTCCTCTAACCCTGCAGCTCCACCGTTAAAGCGGAGTCCCAGGAGGGGGTCCACACTGTAGAAATACATTCCACAGAAACCCCTCTGCCCACACTGATGTGTGTTTTTCAGGGGTTTACAAGCATGATTTGAGTGTCGCGGTACATTTTGTAGTTCTAGGCAAAAGTTTGGGCACTCCTGATCAGATGAAAATAACCATGTTCATTTTCCTTGAGCTGATTTTAAATTTAACTTGAAAAATTAAACAAATTTGGGAAGTCTGAGCACAACGGTCAATTGCTGACATTCTTCTCAGATCTGTCTTAACAGGGAGAATTGCACAGTGGAAGAGGAAGTGTTGAGATGTCATTTATAGTCTCCCTGCTTTGAAAGAGTCTGTTATCAGTTTCAGATCCACAGTCAGCTGCTTCCAGAAGCTCATGTCTGTTGAGTGTAAGCACAACATCCTGAGATGCCTGAGGGGCCCAAACAATTTATGACACTCTGACATTGTGTATAAGACGTGGATTGAGGCCTGATGACTCCAAGAAAAAAAAAAAAAAAAAGCTATGAAGATCATTAGAGTATTAACTGAAAGGGTTCCCAGCACAGCTATTTGCAAATTAAATTGATAAAATCATTTTTATTTTATTTTAACTAAAAACCAAATCAATTTGCTCCATACATACAAAAAGAAGTGTAGATGCAGATTGTAAAAGTTTGGGCACCCCTGGAGAGTTACATCTCATGTGGTTCAAGCAAACACATCATGCACTGGGATGGAAGGTTTTTCTGCAGTGTGTATTTAAAATAAACTTCTAATTAGTATCTTGTAATAAAAAAAAAAGAAACCTCAAAATTCAGTTTTTAATTTAGTAAAATTTGAAAAATGACAGGACATTTAACTGACATATTTCAGTGTCACTGAACATGGTGATCTTTCAGAGAAAAAATAAAAATGCAAGCTACATTATTATTATTTTTTTTATTCCTACAGCAGAAGCTTGTCTCTGTAGTGGACGTGTACTTAAATTTCAAATCAACAGAACGCCATTGGGCTCTGAGCACCCAAACTTTAAATGTGAAACTGTAAAGCAGCTTCAGACTCCATCATTTATCCCCCTGAAAGTCGGACTGGGTTGAGAGATCAGTTCTGAGACTTATTTTCTGCACTTCTAAAAGCAGCTGAGTATCAAGCTCATCATCTGCTCCCACCATGTCCTCCTACACAGATTCAATTACTGATCGGACCATGCAGGTGAACTAAAAAACCAGAAACCTGTCCCGCAGAGGGAGTGACGGATGGTGCTGGCGCTGCTCTGACAAAGGCTGAGCTGCTTATTGAATCAGGCTGAGACGGAGCAGCCGCACGGATGGCTGCGAGAGCTGAATAAGCATTATAGGCTTATTCTGATCTCTAATCACATACGCAGGGACAGGCTTGTACACACATATCACATCATAGGGATATTGATGGACTGCTGACTGAGCTGCCTCTGATGTGGCAGATAAATTACACATAATGTAACATATGCGAGGGCGGGGCAATATTGTGGACATGGCTTTTAGACGGTTGAAAGTGATAAAGTGAAAGTGACTATCGTCGTTATTGTGTTATTGTGAAATACGGCACACGGTGAGACACGACGAAATTTAACCTCTGCTTTTCACCCACACACCGTACAGCAGGGGGCAGCTATTTAAAGCGCCCGGGGAGCAGTGATGGGGATGGTACCTTGCTCAGGGGTACCTCAGCACAACCTACTAGTCTGGGAATCTGATCCTGGGGCCATGTCCCTAACATTTACATTTACATTTACGGCATTTAGCAGACGCTCTTATCCAGAGCGACTTCCATGTCCTAATTACAGGGACAGTCCCCCTGGAGACACTCAGGGTTAAGGGTCTTGCTCAGGGACCCAGTGGTGCTAGAGGTGGGAACCGGGGACCTCTTGATCCAGAGTTCCGTAGGCAAGTACCCTACCACTAGACCACCGCCACCCATTTACATTTACGGCATTTAGCAGACGCTCTAGGCCACCTCTATTTGAGGGGAAAAAGCAGACATTGGTCAGTAGTTAATTAATTGGCTGGTAGCGTTTATTGTAACTATGCAGATGGGGCGGGGGGGCAATAAGGCAGTGGTTAAATGTGCTGGTTATGGCTGCAAGGATATGGATATTGCAATCTCATCGTCCAAAGAGCGTGTGACTTTGCATCGCATACAGTAAAACGAATAAACCAGTGATTGGCCAAGGGCTAATTTTGCTGCAGCCTTTCATTCATATGAATCAGTGTAGCGGATGCTAATGTTTGATCACAGAATGATATACGGTCTTATGATAAAAACGTGACGCATAGATCTACAACTGAACTTCCTTAATCAAATAACACTTTGCGTATAGTTGAGATTACAGAAATGATCACTTCATATTACAAAGAAATTTAAAGTATTAAAATATAGGAAATATATATGCATGTGTTGCATTTCATTTTTCCACCCAACATGCTGATTTCAGCCACTGTAAAATTAACTGATTTTCTTTTGGAAAAATGAACAGCATGTGGATTTTCCTCTCGTTCGACTGTTTATTGCTTCTGTTATGTGTGGTCTGTTATTGTGCTCTCTGCGTACCTTCCCTGCATATCTGCTCATTATTTTTCCACTACAGTGAGACAAACATGTGATAAACCAAAATAGCCAGCAGTCATGTGGGAAAAATGCTCCAAACACACAATAAATAACCCTTTCCTGGGCCGAACCTTCATTTATTTCGTAATGACTGCCCAACACCTTTGCGAGGAAAACACATTTAATATGGCTTGTTCTTTAACAGCCTAACAAGCAACCGTTGTTGGCTAACAGAACAGCCTTTTCTGTGCAAGAGGTAATGTTTATTTTAACTGCATGTGTTTTCTGCACGCTCAATGCACATCTGTATGAGCTCCACGGTCCACCAGCGTTCTCATTAGGAGATCATGTCTCTTATTGTGAAATGCAATCTGGCTAAGCTGTGTGTGTGTGTGTGTGTGTGTGTGTGTGTGTGCGCATGTTACCTGTGGGTTCTGGGTCTCTGGTTGAGAGAAGCGGTGCGGCCCGGGCTGTGCTGGCTGCCCAGACGAGCAGGGCTGGTCATGTAATCGGTGGGCACCGTGGGAGGCTTTACTGGCTCAAGAGTTTTATAGGGAGTGTTACGTCTGTGGGAGTGACATTCAGATAAATAAACGAACGATAAACAAAAAAAAAAAAAAGAAAAAACTTGAATGCATCCAATTTAGCTTTAACTAAAACATGGAATTACATGACTTATGCACTAAACTCAAAATTCAAATGTGACTTCATGTTGTATAAATGGGATGCATTTGAAGGAAGGATGTAATAATGATCTAATTGAATTTTACACTTTTTATATTTATTATATCATGCGGTAGATTCAAGAGTGGAGCGTTGGTCTGACCACTGCACAAAGCCCCTCTTTAAATGAGGGTGAATAATGACCTAGCACTTTTGAACAGGATGGTTTCCTGAAATAAGTATTTCATCCTGTTACTCTCACCAGTGCTTACCCAAGAGTGCCACGCCCTGCCATAGGTGGGCTCGGTGGCTTCTGTGTTGGTGGATTGGTCCTCGATAATGTTCCCGTCCTGGCTGGTTGATTGTTTCCGTGTTGCTGATGGAAAAACAGTGGAGGAGAATGTGTAAAAGTCCTTGACCAGGGGCTAGTGGACAAACTATAGACAAGAACAGATCTAGGACAAAGAGCTCAGTGTGGCTTAAGCAGGGCTTCCCAGACTTTTAAACTCAATGATTTGAATTCTTTGAGTCACATTAATGTCCCCAAGCAATACCAATAAACCATCAAACCACTTAAACTGGTCTAATTTCATGACTTTCCCCCTTCTTCTAGATGTAGTTCATCAGTTGAGACATGCCTGAAGTTTTTAACCGGTGCAACAATCACTAAAAAAAAAATAATAGAAGCTTATTCTGCTTCAGTTATAATCAATCAGACTGTAGATGCAAGTTATCAAGTCTTCTTTTTGAATAATTGTTTCATACAGTTTAAAAAAAAAAAAAAAAAAGAAGCACAAAGCAAGTCTAACTGAGATTTGATATCTTAACGCGGGGCGAGGTGATTTAGGCCATTTTGACTCCAGAATGTAGGTTTTTGAGAGTTTGGATTGGTTGGTTGGTTCAGACCGAAACAGTTACACCAAATGTGGGGTACACATGCGGGTATCTGACACTGACGGACACACACCGATAGACTGAGCTGACATGCTGCTATAAGAAGTGCAATAATGCTGAAAACCATCATTTAGTGCTGACCTTTGTAAAAAATGAGCACCAATCCGGCGCTCACTTGGACAGTTATGAATTTGCTCGTTCCAAGTTTAGCATCATTAAGGTGCTTCCTGCCTATTTGATCTGATGTGGACCAGTGACACCCAATTGAGGTCCAGTTTGACAGTGTGAATGAGAAATACTGTAAGCCTGTGCGTGGTAACATTGTGTGGTAACAGTCAGAACCGAATGAGGAGCGCTCTCCTCTTCTTTAAGAAGCACCACGGCTCAGTACCGTCCACTTTTTGAACAACTTGATCTTTACAGACACTCAAATCCGCCTTCTGGCACAGAAGACGAGTGATAGGATATCGATTTCGGCAGCCAGATCATGGAAACTATCTGGCTAGGCATCAGCAGTCTTACTAGTGAATTTCAAACACACAACTGATTGGTCTTTAACTATGATGTGGACATCTATTTTAATGAAAAAGAGCAGAGGTAGGAGAGTACACTTATTTTATACAGTGTGCAATTTGTTGAATCTTTGGTGTAAGATTGAAAAAGAAACCTTCAGACTCCATGCATGTCAGACTGACTACATTTAATGTAAGAGGAATAACTGCGTTTGATTTTTCTCTCTAAGGTCCATTTCTCTTTTCCACGTGGGATTATAAGTGAACTGAGGTTTAGGGATCTCTAACAGTACCAAGGGTTTACTGCACTTTAGGATCGATTATGAACACTCCTGAGTTTACGGAGGGGGTTGATAATTACGTGATGATTCAGAAGTACTGAAGCAGAGAGAACAAAAGCATGAAGCAAGGTACAGTGCCAGCCAAAAGTTTGGAACACCCTGATGGAATATCATATATGACACATATATATGAACATTTTAACGTTCTGATTTAATGGAACCTTTTATGGTCTTAATGGTTGGTGCTGGTGTAATTAAAATAAAATTCACGGCGTCCCAGTAATTTTCAGTGCTGTTAGAGATTGCTCCTGATTCAGCCGCTTGGGAGAATGTAGAAGTCCAAAGTGGGCTAATCAGAAGATTGTTTGGAGTTCTAATGCTTACATATTGTACATGAAACATTATGTAAGTTGGAAATGATAAAACAATGTGCAGGTGTCCAAACTTCTGAATGGAACTATATTTTGCCTCCAAGACTTGGTTTGGAAAGCTGTGATGAGAGCAAAAGCTCAAAGCCAATGGAACATGAGCTTTGTAGGCAAGAAATGATCTTCTCCAATATTTTTTACACGTTAATGTAAGGGGATGCATAACCAAGTGTTTGAGCAGTAACGGTGGCTGAACTGTGGTCTGTGAGCTTAGGTTTACAAGGTGCTGGTCTTGAATCAGGTTGTAACTCTGGGTTCATTAGGAAACGTCAAAAGTGGTTCCACATCAGCAGTCATTCTGGAGCGTTTGTAAATATGGGCCAGTGTTCACAGGCCAGGCCCGGCGGTATGAAAGAGATCATTTAGTCTGGGAAACCCGCACAGCGCACAAAGGGTCATTTAACCATGTGTGAAGAGCTATTGTGTGTTAAAACACAGAGCTAGACTTTATATAAAGCCTTAGGGGTGGGCGATATGGCTTAAAAAAAGATCACTGCAGCTTCCTACTTTCTATTTTTCGGACTCATAACACCATGAGTGTCAGATATGAATGCAGCAGCAGAATTTTATTCTGGAACATCACGCCGCAATAGCAGGGGTATATCGCCCAGCCCTATAGTGGGCCATGTGATAAAACAACAATTAAACTAGGCTGAAGCTGAAGCTACAAAGGAAAAAGGTTCAGAGGAGTGTGGACGACTGCAGGGTGCAACTACAGCAGGGTGGGTCATGTGACAAACTGGACTTACCTTGGCTTTTAGCCACTAATGTAGGCATAAGAGAGAGAAAAAAAAAAGAGGTAGAAAGAGAGTCCAGTCAAAAATCAATGTTGTTTAAGAAAACCTGGTTATTGTTTCAACCCAAAGCTGTGTGTTCTTTAAAAGGGTTAAGATCCAGCACTGGAGAACAGAAGCGCTGCAGTTCGGGAGTTTCCCCTTTTTAAACAAGGCTGGATTTCAATATTCAAACATTTGTAGGAGGAAATGAAAGGATATGCAGCAAACTGTGAGGAACAAAAAGAATTAGATATAAGGTATCGGAATCTCTTGAAGAACTGATGCTCTCAAAACCCTTCGCGGCTGATACGTGTAATTAAGCACACGCTCTCTGTCCCGCTGCCACATCTCAGCATATTTGGGACAATTACGGCCAGTTTTTTTGCCAATTTTTTTAGAATTAAAACCCATTTCAAATGTATAGCAAATTCTATACTTATATTTTTCTCCAACCTAAAAATAGCAACAAAAATATGAAAAGAGAACACATATGAAAAGAGAAGACATTCATGCAATAATGTGAAAATCAACAAAACATTAAAGGAGAGCCTGGAGACATTCTAACTTTTATATATATAATTAATGATATATAATCTAATAATTAATGAATACTATGCTCTCTTGATCAGCTCTACTAAAGCAGGGGTGATATCTGTTATGTTTAGATGATCATAATGAAAAGTATAACTTCCAATTAATCCGTACGTGTGACGTTTGAAAGTTTTCACAGCACATCGTTCGTGATATCATATAATGTATATTACATGTACACTTTTAGGAGGAAGGACAAAAACAAACCATGCACACAGACACTGCAAAATACAGTGAGGCATCACTTTTAGGAAAATAAAAACAACGACGACTTTACGAACAGCTTTGCAGAAGCAGATCCAGAAGTTAAAGTTGCTTTCTGAGACTCAGTCTTCCAGATCCCACTGAAACATCACAGACTGCTGAGGTGTTAATCTGCAGAGCTTTCTTACAATCCTCCCCCAACGCGCCTGATGAAAAACTCTTTGTTGTTGTGAAGACCCAGATGGAGCGCTCAGGTCCAAAACAATGGATAAATAAGTCATGAGCTTGCTGGTTCAAGAGACTGTTCATTCATGTCAAGCACAACTTCTTGTGCTACATCCATTATGCAAGCTCCACGGAGGTCCGTGAAGAAACGATAAGTGAAAACACTACCACATGAGAGCCTGTATCGTGGAATCTTCCTCATTTTATTTAAGGCATGAAAATATTTTAGAACAGGTTTTAAAAAGAAGATGATGATTCATGATTCATCATGCTATGCAAATGTCCTACTAAACTTGTCTGCATCTGATATTCAGTACATTACGTCTTAACCACTCTTCCGACCGTGGAGCACAGCTTTCCTGGTGGTGCCTTCAAATTACAAACTAATCACTAAGTGGACTTGCATACATTTGCATGAAATAATATTTATAAATGGAATTGCTTTATTAATCTAGTAATCAGCTGACTAATTGTGGGAGCCCTAAAAAAGGCTTTTCTGTATTTTTAGACACGATTTAAAAAGAAAAGGTTTTAAAAACGGAAAGACGGATGCATCCACCACAGCAGATCGGAGGCTGAAATGACATTTCGTAATGTTAAAGTTAAAGAGGAAAGTGCATTTAGAAAACAAAAGCGATGACTCGTCTAGGTTTCTGAGCCCACTGAGTGGATTAAGCATCAGCTGACAGAGGAAGTAAATCTCATCTTTCGTGATAATAAAGTGAAAAGTGAGTGGGCGAGTCTGGCTAAAGATGCTTTAATCCCTCAGGCCAAAGAGTCAGATTTTCGGCGGCGGTGGAACGACTGCAGGGACAGAAGAGGCAGAAACTCATTACAGAGGAAGAGCGGGTCAAATGAACGTTTCTGCCTGAGGAGAAAACCGAGCTATGAAACCGCAATGCCGCAGACACCAGTTCATCCAGCGACTCTGGTTCAAGAGCATTAACACTATCCCATTAACCTGCCAGTGCTTTTCTACAGAGATTATGCACGCTGGCCGCATGTTTTTGAACACAATCGCAACAGGTGAACCTTTAATTAGCTATACTCACTATTCTGAAAGGTGTCTAGTTACTTTTGGACACAGTGGACCAGTGTACATTTAACATAGTAACCCTTTTGACCTCCTTGTGTCTAGACATAAAGCTACAAGCGGCGGAGGAAGGACTGTGGAATAGATGTATATTAAACAATGAAGTTAATTAGACATTATTCTGCTAGTCTGCTAGTGCGAGATAGTGACACCTTTGAGATTAAAACTGACCAATGAAAATAGTTTGGCTGCGTCTGAGTGGTAATATTTTAATAGCTGATTCTTTATTAGGATATTTGATAGAATTGTCATTTTCCGGTAAAGGCAGTTGAATTGTTGCATCATAGACCAAACCCTGCAGCAGATCTGCAAAGAATTAAATCGTCTCACGTGTTCAGATGTCACCCTGTCGTAACAGGAATGTACGGAAGCAGCTCGTGAGACTCTCTGGAGTGTAAAGTCCAACATTTTGTGAATTAGGAGCTCACAGGAGGGGTTGCCTCATCAAAACCGGTACAATTGACTACAAGCCTGACATTAGAACATGGATGCAACCAAATCCCCCCAAAAAACGTGCTGTATGATCAGCAGTTCAGCATGTAGATGTGTGTTGTACGGAATACGTACAAAGAGTTGAATTAAACTTTACCTCGAATCAGTTAAACCAGACTGCATTAAAGGGCTTCAGATATGAGAGTTACTGTTGAGAGTATAATCAAGAGGTTTTATGGAATAATCTTTGTGCACAAAACGAAATTCAGTATGTTTCTCCAAAAGCACCCACAAAATAAAAGTAAACCAATGGCTGATAGCTTATTTTGCTCGTGTTTTGATTGTAGTTTGGCAGTTAAAGTGCCTCATATCACTGGTTTTGGTGGGTGAGTGTTTGAGGGAGGCATATCCTTGTATATCCAGTGCCAAAATTGTGTCTTCAGCCGTGCATTCTTGTTACGCGATCGTGTCTGGCTCTGCAAAACTGTTGTTCAACCTATTCATCACTAGAAAGAACACGCAAGCTAAAATAAAATTCCCCAGTGAGCTCCACTTAGTCACTCAGTGCTTGGTCCGCATAAACGACAACATTCTAGTTTTTCTGTTCAATATCAGCTTCTGAATGACGAGCACGAACATGAGATGATAATGATCCTCTCGGAGCTCTAAGGCCTGAAGTGCTGAAAATGAAATAATCAAAGGCCTTGTGATTGGTGCGTTGCTAGATTGCAGCTGGCGTGATGGCTTCTATAAAGCCTTTCCAGTGACCATCAGTGCTCTAATGACACCAGCAGAGGCCTAATCGAATTGCAGCGATGGGACCGGTGCATGGGATAATGGATGAAGGGAGGGAATAGCAGTTTTCAGGAGATGTGCAAACAAGACAAGCTGCCAGTCCTCTTTGCAGCGGGCGTCCTCTCCTCTGGAAATGTTCAGTTGCTGTCACGGGGCTTTTAGAAAATGAACTTTAATGGAACGATTCTGTCAATAATGATAATTTGGGAATCAGTTTGGGAAGCATCTCCAACTCAGCAGATTTTGTGGCTCAATGATCAACACCTTCCAAAAGTAGGACAGTTTGGTTTGGTCACAGTCTCCCCCAGTTAATGTATATCATCATTTTTAAAAAATAAATCTCACTTTTCTGAAAGAGAATTTAAAAATGGATATTGTTCCGACTGAGATCATACAATGCATGTTTCTAAAAGTCATAATACATCAGAAATGTGATAAATGCAGTACACGCATACTACTATTTAGAATTTCCACTGAAAAAAAAAACTTTTTCAGATTTTAAGTCATGGTCATTTTGCTTAAAAGCTCTCTGAATTTACTGGATTTTATTGTTTTTTTTAAAAAAAGGCCAAGAACAGAAAAGAAAAAAGGAGCAACAAATGAAATGAATCCGTGCAGAAGAGTGCTGCATACCTTCACTCCATGGCCCACGTCGTCTAGCACGGTGTAATCGATTGGTTTTCTGATGTACCTCACCGGCCTCTCCACATTGGCCGGAGCGATGATCTTATGGGTCCTTGACGTGTTTTTATTCGTGGTTAGAATACCAATCTCTCGCCTGGCCACTTTCTCCTTGTGGATGTCCACCGTCTGTTGTAAAAAAAGAGAGATTGCCGTGATACAACCGCAAAATGTGCCATTTCAGTGCCATCAAGAGACCCAAACCCAATTAGCCTTGTGTTATTGCTGCTAAATCAATTAAGTTAAATTAAAAACCTGCTGCTCTCACTCCAAGTCTCTTAAATCCCTTTACATAGCCAGAACACACACAAACAAACTCAATTACTGCCTATTACAAGACTCAGCTCTGCAGAGAGACAGATCTAGACATGAGCACATCATAGTTCAGAGTTGTGTTGGAGTCTAAAGCAGCTCCAAGAAAATACAAAACTATGCATGAAGTAGGAACTTAATATGAATATTTATATATTAATATTAACAGAAAATGAACTAAAATTGAGAATATTTGTAATACTTTGGCCTCCTGAGGCTGACTAAGATACTACAAAAATCTAAAAGAGAAAAGTGAAATTCAGGAAAATCATGAGAAATATACAGGACTGTGCAAAAGTTTTAGGCAGGTGTGAAAAAATGCTGTGAACAAAGAACACTTTCAGAAATATCAATAATGAGTGTTTATTTTTATCGATTTACAAAATGCAAAGTGAGCGAACAAAAGAAAAGTCTCAATCAAATCAGTATTTGGTGTGACCACCTTTTGCCTTCAAACCAGCATCAGTTCTTCTAGGTACACTTGCACAAAGTCAGGGATTCTGTAGGATTGTAGTCGGTGTCTGATCAACCAAGTTTACCAAACAGGTACTGATGATCATCAATGTCACGCGGAGGTTGAAACACAGTCATGTCTGGAACGACCGACCAGCCGAGTTCCTTCAGAAACTGTGTGCAAGTGTACCTAGAAGAATTGATGCTGTTTTGAAGGCAAAGGGTGGTCACACCAAATATTGATCTGATTTAGATTCTCTTTTGTTCATTCACTGCATTTTGTTGATTGATGAAAATAAATGATCAACACTTCCATTTCTGAAAGCGTTCTTTGTTTACAGCATTTTTTCACACCTGCCTAAAACTTTTGCACAGTACTGTGTGTGTCAGGGTTTTAGAAGTGTCTGAAAAATTAAAAGCACTGATTTTTTTTTCCCTTTTGGTCTCAAAGTACTATGTTAAAACAAAAAGAGGCGGTTTTCTCCTGTAAGACCTTTTTCGTTTTTAGGTTTTAAGTGTTTAAAGGCAAATTGTGCCAAAGTGCCAAATCTGGCAAGAATTGTGCAATACTGCAACAAAAACATTCTTATTGATCATAACGTCATCATATTTATTTGTTCCGAAAGTCTGAAAGGTTCGAATAGAAAAGAAAATTACCATTAGTTACAAAAAAACAAAAATAGTCTGGAAGGATCATGCGGCTGTCCAGCATTCTCTTATTATTGACAAAATCACAATATGTGCAGCATAAAATATACTATAACAATATCAATATACTGTCCAGGCCCAATCATAACTCATATTTATCAGGTATAACACTTCACGCTTGCCCTTTTAGTGAAAAATTTACAGTTCGTTAATGACTTGTGTTAAAATGAGCTCATTAATAATACTGCATTTAAACATCATTAAAATAAACACTGTAAACAATGTATAGTCATAATAATCGATCCATATAAAATAAAACGGATGTTTCTTCTCGAATATGCCTGAAATCGTAGCTTCAGATGGACGGATCATGATGTATTCGTGCAGAAACTACAACTGTCCCAGTTCATGCCAAGCAGGAGGAAATCTAAGCATTTTCCAAATTCATGTCCCCTAATCCCGGTCCCACCCCTTCCCTACCCCACCCCGGCACATGCGGCCAGTCCGGCTACTCCAGGCGCAGCTGCAGGAGTCAAACATAAAAGAGCAACAGTGTCTGCAGAGCTGCAGCCAACACTGGATTCCATTCATTCCTCTCTCTGAGATCAGAGGCCGAGCAGGGCTGTCCGTCCGTCTGTACCCAATATCAGTCTGTCTATACCGATAAACTCCCTCCAAGAAAGCATCTGCCAAAAGTTTGGATTAATGTTTTCACATAGGTTTTAGAAAAAGTAAAACAAAACAACGCGATCAGGGATGTTAAATTAACCTTAAACATAAAGCGCTCTGCTCAAGCCCACACTAGTCCTAAAGCTCCATTCTTTACAAAGAATATAACACACTGAACTGATGAAATATGATCAGTCAAAAGATCTACACATCCAGGGGGCAGCGAAGGTCCCAGGATCGGAATGTCATAGGCTGCTCTTGAGCAAGGTACCGTTCCTACCACTGCTCCACGGGTGCTGGATAGGCTGCCCCCTGCTGCATGGTGTGTGTGGGTCAAAAGCAGAGGAGGTTTTTTTTGTTGTGGTTCACTCTGTGCTGTGCTGTGTTTCACCCTTTCACTTTCATAGTGACTTTCATCCTTTGGCCCGCATTCTCAATAAATGCATTTCCCTCACGTCCATCTCCTGGCTTCATGGAGTGTGTGATTAAACGTATGTGAATGAGAGCTACAAACGTTGATTTTTGGAAAACCAGATCAGTCAGGGCTCTTCTGAATAGAATACATATTTCAAGTTCTAATCTGGATACATTCTGACTGGATTACATCTAGATCTGATTTCACTTACATTTAATTGTATTCATCCCCTGCTCAGTCTAGTTTTTTTTTTGCTACTGTACCATTAACACTGATATATGCCCATGGTTTTCTGATTGAACAGGTTTTTTTCTTCCAGCTCGTGAAATACTACTTAGAACATCAGTGTAAATGGGAGGGGCTAAACTACTGTGCGCAAAGACGTGTAAAAAAGTGAAAGTGACTATTCACTGCCATAGTCGTTGTGAAACACGGCACAGTAAAACCCCTTCCTTTCACCCATACACACTGTGCTATTTAAAGCTGCCCGATGAGCAGTGATGGGAACAGTACCTTGCTCAAGGGTAGCTCAGGGCAACCTACTGGTCTGGGATTCAAACATACAACCATCTGATCCTTTGGGCAACTCATTACATTTGCGTTACATTTACATCTCCCGAACCACTAGGCCACCGCTGCCCCAGATGCTGATTTACTCAAATCAAGCTTTCTTAATTCCAGAAAAGTGATGATACAGACCCTTCAGTTTATTGAACGCGAGCGTGATTGTAGAATATGGCAATATAATCGCAAAGTTGATCAATTGTTCATGACGTGCAGCAGTGGTTGAAGTTCATGCTCTGATCAGAAAGCCACCTGATTGTGTTTAGTGCTCCATGTCAGTAAAAGCTGAGGGACACAATATGGACTATACTTTCAGATGGAACACATTTGCACTGAGGAAGAGTCTCACCCATGCTTGTTCCCCAACAGCAACAGTGAAAGCAGGGACTCTGGAGGACATTTGTCTCATTTCAGCCACGATGGTAATTTGGGGGACTGTGCTTAGATAGATGTACTTCCATACAGCAGAAAATAGAACAATGACTACACCTAAACGTATGTTCCTGTCCAATGGAGCGCATCAAACAGCAGAAATGGAGGGAAGCTGAACCAGGTGGTGAATGAGCAGGGTTTGTAGAAGAACTGTTCTTGGCTCTGGTCCAGTCTACCAGCATAGGACCTCCCCTTGCCTCACCCAAGCCTCAGTGCAATCACCATAACAATAAAGCCCACAGGGTTACAAATTCACAATAAGGCTACTCACCACACCAGCAGCTGGAAATAACTATTGTTTTACCAGGAGAGTCGATTAAAGGCAGCATTTGAATGAGAGGAACACAGCTGGAGCAGATACGGTGGAGCATTACTGACGTGAACATTCAGATCCTAGATTGATTTGTTCTGCAGCATATTTTTAATCTATGCAATGGTGTTAATTAATATTGTTCATTTATATTTAACACCAACAGATGGAATACCTATGGAAGGTTGGTTAGGCCTTACATTTCAGCTCCACAGAAACCAAAAACCCACAGGAGGTGTGCACAATATGAAAAACTGACATATTGGGATTGTGATTTCTCTCAGTACATTGAAGGAGTCAAATCACTTTTTCTGGAGCCAAAAAAGGCTTAGAGATGGAAAGAAATGAGAACTGCGACAAGAAATGCAACAGTTAACAGAACTTTTAAAGGTTAAATGAACCTTCCTACAAAAGGTTCTTTATCAGTGTAAGGGATCTTGCTAAAACCATTATATTAGGTGGAACTTCAAATTCACACTTCTCATTTCCAAAAACAATTCTCCAAGTAAGGTTCTATAGGGATCCGAGTGTGTAGTTAAAATAGTAATAAATTTAGACCAACTTATGCATCATAAAAGGAATTTTGAGTTAAGCGTCTTTAAAGAATCTGCATCATGTAAAAAATAAATAGATAAATAAATAAATAAATTGAAATCACAGAACAAGCTAAAATTTCCATCAATTGGAAAAGCCAACCCTTCATCCACTCCCTGAATTTGCTATTTTTGTGATGTCACAACAACACCTACTGAAGTTAAGCCCCTCCCTCTGAAGTAGAGTCTTAAAGATGCTTTAGTAATGACAAACAACCAAGAGCTTAAAAAAAACCAAAAAAAAACAGCCTCATAAAAATGAATTTGGACAGTTTTGAAACATACACCCGAAAATATAAGGGGAATACAGGAAATGAGTGCTTTAATATAACCAGCACAGAATATAGAATAAAAAAAAGAAATAATAAAAAAGAAAATTGTGATGCACTGAACCAAATGGTACGCAATATCACGCCTGAGCTCACAGGAACACACCCAGGCTGGAAAAGTTCAAAATACACACCACATTTGTGAGTGTCCTAGCCCTAGAGGACCCAGGAGGAGAGCGAGTGTTTGTGTTTGAGCAGCAACAGTGGCAGCAGTTTTTTTTCGTTATCGGGGCAAACAGAGGTTCACAAACAGGCATGCAGCCATGCAGCTGCCACGGGGAGGGAAGTGAGAGGCCACACAGGCTGAGTTCATCTCCTTCCTGTGTGTAAAAATACAGGCTTGGTCGAGAGTGCTATACACAGTGGGCAAGTTAGGAGAAGGTAGAAAACCTCAACGGTCTACAAAAATGAAGGTACATTTCCGGGAAGACAGACCCATATTTCACATCAAGCCACATGTAGTCTGCACCACATGCTACATGGATCTTGTACAGACATTTTTTGTGTGTTTCATAGAACACTCATCAATTTGGTCCATTTTAAACAATCTCATTAGCAAGAAACCACATGTGGAAGTCTTTGTGAGAATTTAAAGGGCTTATATAAGCGCTTAAAATAGTGGGCGGTATATTAGTGGAACTGGGAAACCCAGGGAACCGGGGTTTTTGGGTTAAAACTGCATTAAAAGTAAAACGTGCTTTACATTTGCGGCATTTAGCAGACGCTCGTATCCAGAGAGACTTCCAGGTCCCGATTACGGGGACAGTCCCCCCTGGAGCAACTCAGGGTTAAGGGTCTTGCTCAGGGACCCAGTGGTGGTAGTGCCAGAGGCGGGAAGAGGACAAAGAGGAGGTTTATGGATGTAGTGAGAGATAACATGCAGGCGGTCGGTGTGAAAGAGGAAGATGCAGAGGTCAGGAAGAAATGGTAACAGATGATCCACTGTGGCGGCCAACAGGAGCAGCGAAAGAAGAAGAAAGACAAAGATACACAAGGTGCCATGGTCAGCTAGCAAATTGGTGGGTAACAGGGGTCCACAACCTGGAAGCACCATTTAGACTAAAGTAGTAAATCAAAGGAATCTCAGCTGATAACTACATTTGGACCAACGGAGGAAAGTGTTTAAAGCTGAAGTGAAGGACTTTCTCTTTCAAGACTTTTATAGTTGAATAGTTTAACGTTATTTAGCCTTTCTCTTGAATAATTTTCAAGCGTTTAGTAAAATATGTACCACCTACACCTAATGCCAAGGTATAAAACAGCACATTGACTGAAAGCATCTTTTATTATAAATGAATTTAGACCATCGGTCCATGTCTCAGTTTAGATCATGATAAAAGTGTCTTTTGCATAAATATTTGTTTCAATTTACATAAAGTGTATCATGGAACAGTTTAATCCTACTTGCTTGATTAGCTTAGATGTTGTTTACATTTACTCACTCACTCATTTTCATAGCCGCTTGTCCTAATTAGGGTACTGGAGCAGGGAAACACCCTGGACAGGTTGTCAGGACAGACAGACATACACACGCACGCACGCACGCACGCCTTAAGCCCCAGACTGCACATCCTATGAGTGTTAAGCAACTCTGGCTGCAGTTTGGCAAACTTCTTACTTTTCCTTCCTCCCTCCTCTTAACGTTTTTTTCCATTGTATTTTCTCACAGCTTTCTCTGACTCATCTCGTTCTCGTGAGTGCATTCCTAGGAACATATACCAATTTCTAATCTCAAATATATAAATACATATTGTAAACACTTCATAATCTCTTACAAATCAATGCCTATTTTTAACTCGTCTTATCTCCTGGGGGGTGTGGTTGGAGCAGTTCAGTGCTCACGAATTCAGTATTGCTCATTAATACAAGATTAATTAGGGCTGGCCTGAGTAATCTAAATTCTGATGGATGTGTTCGGTACATTAGTATTGAAGTCTATATTTCAGGGGTGTTGGTAGTCTAGTGGTGGGTACTTGCCAATTGACCTCTGGATCAAGAGGTCCCAGGTTCGAATCCCACCGCTACCACCACTGGGTCCCTGAGCAAGACCCTTAACCCTGAGTTGCTCCAGGGGGACTGTCCCTGTAATTAGGACATGGAAGTCTAAATATATATTTAATGGCCTGAAATTAAAAGAGCAGCGATTCCTGAAACATATGTGGGAACAGTTTAAAAGACCAGAAAAAACGGAAGCTGGTTAAGGCTTCCCAAATCTGTATATGAACAGGCTCCAATCGCTGCTTCTATGGTAACATATAGTGCAGAAATGAAAACAATTTTGCTGCCAACTGATTAAATTAAGAACTATAGTATCAAAAACACATAAAATGATGCTTTTTTAATGTGATTTTGATAGTAATGGAGTACTTGCTCTGAAACACATTTTTTAAAAAGTCTGTAAAATGATACTCAGGCCAGCGCTGCTAATAATAGCCAGGTTTCATTTCTCCTGAAAATAAAATAAAGATGTTTATAAAAAATATGAAAATTAAATTTTAATTTTTTTTAATTTTTTTTTTTTTAAGTGTCACCCACCCTTCCTTTTACTCTCTCTACTTCCCACTCTTCATCTATCTATCTGTTAGAGCTACTTGTGTGGGGTGTGGAGACACGTGAAGCCCCACAGGCTGACTCATGTTCTCCTGTTCTTCTCTGAGTGAACAGTTGGCTGGAGAGTTGTGGCCACAGCTCAGCCTGATGACAGCTTATTCCCAAACCAAAGCAGTCTACCTAATCCCGGCACATCTGGAATCATCAGTTATTTCTGGAAGAACACAGTAAGTGCTCTCGGTGGAGGTGATCCTGACTCATTTGAACTCCTTCACAATCCCCACCCCCAAAGTTCTCAGTTTTTTGTTTTTTTTTATCTTCTTTGTACGTCTATGTTGGACGTCTAATGAATAATTATTGCAGATAATACTGACTGCATATTAAAGGGATGAATTGGCTATTTTTGGGAAAAATAAAAAACAGCAGAAAAAGAAGATAGAGAGGGGTGCAAGTGATCCAAGAATCTGAAGAAGAAATGAGCCTAGAATCGACCCTCAGTGCAGCATGAACTGTGCAGGACAAGTATGAAAAATGGCCATAATTTAGGGTCAGTTTGGGTAGTGATTTAATAGCGAATCAAATCCATCCAATAATAAATGTACAGCCTCATAACTCCAGACCTCACACACTGATTTAGAGCTCTGGGGTGCAGGTGACTAGGGCTGGAGGTGGTCTAGTGGTAGGGTACTTGCCTACAGACCTATGGATCAAGAGGTCCCAGGTTCTTAACCCTGAGTTGCTCCAGGGGGACTGTCCCTGTAATCAGGACATGGAAGTCACTCTGGACAAGAGCGTCGGCTAAATGCCGTAAATGTAAATGTACATTTACATCGGATACAAAACTGGGCAAGTGGACCGAGGCTTCAGAGATTGAGGGGAATTCAGGAGGGTTGTTACTAATGAAAAGAAGATTATAGAAATAATAAAGAAAGCTTAAGCAGAGGGGGAAAGGTTCAGAAGAGAGGATACACACACACACTCTCATAACTGCTTTAATAGAGTGTGTTCTGAAAGTACGCTAATCAGAGCATGGTGTGATGAGTGTGCTTTCTGGCAGGGCCCTGAGGGTGAAGGGTGTGTCCCAGTGTGACCCCGAGCACTCCAGTCCCACGGCCCCTCTCCCGCTCAGAGCTGATTTACAGCCTGGTAGACGGACGGACGGACGGACACACACACACACACACACACACACACACACACACACACACACACACACACACACACACACACACACACACACACACACACACACACACACACACACACACACACACACACACACACACACACACACTACATAAATCTCACCCAGCCCTGCAAATCAACAACTGGAACATAATTTCAGAACCTATGATAGGGAGAGACTGAAAGCAAGAAACAGAGAGGAACAGGAAACAATAGAAAACAAGAAAGAGAGGATAGATAGACAGACATGCGGACAGAGAGAGAAAGAAAGAAAAATAGTAATGGCCAGAGTGAAGATTAGAAAAGGACAGAGTATATGGATAAAGAGAAAAAGAACGTGATAGAGCAAGAGAGGGAGTGTGTGTGTGTATGGATCTACAGAAAAAATGAAGCTTTGTACACACACACACACAAACACACACACACACAACTATGTTTAGAAATCCAGACACCGACACACACACAGACTTCCACTGCAGCCAGAACAGAGAAACAGCGGCCTCAGCACTTTAACACCACGGTATCGCCCCAGGGGCTTCTGTGGAAACGCCAACCATGCACAAACAGACACACACACACACACACACACACACACAGTATGCATCTTTTAGCAGAGCCCTGATACAACACATGACAACACTGGGTCTTTCCCATTCCCTCTCTCTCTCTCTCTCACACACACACACACACACACACACACACACACACCGTGGCTTGGAATGCCAGCCAACCCAGCTATATTTAATAATGGAGAAAACCATAGATGATTACATGATTTCTTTAAAGGGAAGCCCCGCCCTGTTGTCTCTGGTTACTGGCAGATCTCAGGCCTCTTCCTTAAACAGTGTCAGTGTGAAAACACTTGGCTCTAAAACTGAACACCCACAGCATTTCACAACACTGACTGTTCATGAGACAAAAAACCCAGCGCTGTCCTTTCTGTAGCACAGTAGCCGCTTCAGAAACCACCACGGTCAAATAATAACAGCAGCTGCACGGCTCCAGGCCAAACGGGCTTAAACATTCACCAGAGCCAAGTCACTAAACCTGCACCAAACAGCACCACTAATGGCCATTAAAAAGCGCTGGGCTGGGGCCAAACGATGCCTGAATCATGCAAATATAGTCTTCAGTAATCTGCCTTCCCCAATGTAGTCTTACATCCCAGTGTTTAAACAAGAGCTGCTTGATTGTGGCAAAAACCATAATCCCGATGATTTTGGTCAATGAGTCATGATTATTTAACACAATTACTTACTGTCTTTGGAGACATGCATTCATTGACCTTTACTTTTTAATAGCATCACAACTTGACATGACAGTAATTCAATTTAGTTTGATCTCAGATTGTATATCAGAACGAGTGGTGCACAGGTTCAGTCGGCTCTGCGTTCTCAGACAGAATAAAATAAAATAGGGCATTTAAAAAAATTGGGTTTTAACATGTTATGGACATGGAAGGGAGTGTGTAACGCGCCCGAGCATATTTAATGCATTGAAGACCCATCTTGGCTGGTTTCTGGCACCATGCCTTAAGGAATAACTTTTATTGTTTCCTTGATCATATGGCGAGCCATTTGATTAGCTAGATAAAATGGTTACGCACAGGAAACACAATTTCATGCTCCCGAGAGGGGAAGCTGATCCTGCAGATTGGTGGACCCTACAGTGAGACTTTCTCTCGAAAACTGAGGCTTAACGACTTCAAAATCAAACCCTACTTCACATTTTTGCCATTATAAAACACCCAATAACAGAAAAGAAAAAAAAAACAAAAACCCCAACAACGTTTAAAACATTATTAATTTTTTCTGCAAATAAAATTGCTGGTTCAGTTACTCGTAGCATTTCTGGGCAAAGCAACAAAGGAGCCCTCCATGTTTAAGATCCGTTTCAGGCTCCAGAAGCTCCCAGCAGCCGTCTGCGGACTCTGGCCATCGAGACCTGGCATCAGAGAGCAGCGAAGGTCAGCACAGACAAAGAGGTTGATAGAGATGATGCTTCTGGGAGAGTGCAAACACCTACCCGGACAGACGGCTTTTCTCAGCCTTAAACAACAGTAAACCCTGAGGTTACCCTTGAGCAAGGTACCATCCTCATCACTGCTCCCCGGGCGCTGGATATAGCTGCTCCCTCCTGCATGTGCGTGCATGGGTTGAGGTTTCAATGTTTGCCATGTTTCACAATGAAAAAATCACTTTCACTTTCAAACAACAGAGCTCAAACTGAACATCCACCCGCTTAAACATTACATAAAAGCCTTCGCAAATAAATGACCTTTTATTTGAAAGAACTCTAGATGTTACTAACAATATTCTATAACAGTATTATGATAACATTTTACTATATTATCTGTTACTATATAGTAATACTTTATTATACTATTATCTTCCTTTAAAGAAAGCATTGCCAGGAAGGAAACAATGATTTGCCTACTGTTTAAAGTAAAGTCTCTGCTATTGAATGCATCAGCTTAAAAAAAACGAGAGTTGAAACATGAAAAACGGTGGGCTTGTCAAACAGAAGCACAAAAAGCTTTGGTTTTTTTTTTTTTATATTCAAGATGATCCCTGATAAATGAAGAGTTTGTTTCATGTTGGATGAATACTTCGGATGAGTTTGCAGAGACGGCTATGGAAAATCGAAGTAAAGGAGTGTTAACATCACAGCCATGGAAAACAAAGCCACTAAGCAATTGTACTATGACAGAACTGGGTGACAATCTTTATCCGCTCGATGAGATCTTTGGAAAAATGAGATCAGAGCAGCCAAACTGGTGTCAAACCAGGTGTAAATCACATTCTAAATTAAGACGCTACATGACATGATACACACTCAAATCTCATGTTAAGATCTGCTGTAGTAGACAACAGATTATTATTTCATACTGACATCACAATCTGGAACGTGCAATTTGCAAATTTTTGATTATATCCAGCATTATTCAGCATCATACTTCACTATTTAGGGGGGTAGATTGAATACTTGAATACTGCAGAGCTTGTTAAGCACCAGCCTGGCATTCACACTCAGCATCCAATTCTGATGTGTTGGTGATTTTAGGGAAGAATAGGGCTGAAGTTAGAGATGATTATCACAATGTCATTTTTTCTAAATTGTTCAAACTGGGTTGTCCCTCGAATATGCAAATTTCTCTGTACTGTTGTCTGCGTGTTTATCCGGCAACTCTGGATGCCCTTCCTGGAGTATCCCTCCCTGTTCACCCAGGCTTGGGACCATCACAACGATATACACTGGCTTGTGCATCATAATGGCTGGGTTTCCCCGAACTTTTGAAGAAAATAGAACGAAATATAGACAAACGAAGTGCATAAAGTGAAATAAAAAAAATATGAGAGCGCGAGAGATTTACATGTAAACAGGGCAAAACCATCCCCCAACATTAGCAGCTGCAGTCGAAACAGCCTACAACCAACCCATCAGTCCATCCATCAACGACGGACACTGATCTACTACACCTCAGACACTAATCACTTACTAAAGCCTTCACACCCTCCACCTCAACACATCCAGCAATCCCCCCCCCCCCACACACACACACTACATCTCCCAGTGTCCGAATGACCTCATTAATGCAGAAGGGATGGGTGGGAGTGTTTACATTTAACATCATAAAAAACAGATCTACAGTGCAGTGTAATCCTAACCCCTGTCCCTCTCTATCTGCTCTAACAAACATCTGTCTCCACGGCAGAACTAATTGAGCAGGAAGCAGATGCCATCTGTGCTTCCAGAGAGGCCGAGGTCTTCAATTAGCTCCAAAAGTGAAGCGTTGTGGGATACGGAGTGCAGTGGGGACAGGCAGGCCTTGCTTGCATGCTTGTGTTTGTTTCTGCAGTGCAATAGCCAACAATATCAGTTCACACCTCAGTATTTAGTACTTTTACTGCAAGAAACAGGTAAATATATGTTATGCCTCCTGCTGCTGCAAACTGGTTGAAATAATCCATCCAATTAATCCGTTTAAAAGTCCATTCATAAAAATGGACTAAACAACAATCCTTCCACACATGCACCCTTTATAACAGTTAAGCTCCACCCATTCCCATGGTTTCCAAAGTAACGCGCCATCTTCTCCATGGTTATACTCCACCCATTTCCAAGGCTTCCAGGGTCACGGTCCAGTCTTTCCCAAGATTACGCTACATCCTTCTCTATGGTTTCAACCAATGGTTACAACCAATTCCACCCATTTCCAGTTATGCTCCACGTTTTTTTAGGCTCCGCCCTTTTGACCAAAGTTATGCTCCATCATCTCCATGGTAATGCAAGTCTAAGAAGACACCATTAATTCCTGAATGAATTTTAGTTTTAACCTATTTTCTCTTGTTTATTTATGTAACTTTCAGAATTACGCTAGCCGAAGGTGATGATGTTTCACTGGTAGTTTCCAAGTCTTTTTTTTGGTCCTAGAGCTGGAATTCAGAATCATCCCTGTTGATTCGTTGGGATCTTCTAGCGCCATATTGTTTTACATGTTTTACTCACCCTCTGCGCACTGCCGACCCTCCTGGCCAACATTCCTTTATGTGTGTGCCCCTCGTACTGTTTGTTTAGCTGCTGAGCCTTGTTGTTTTAGGCTGTAAGAGCGAGTTTCAATGTGTCCTACAGCTGATTCTGAGACAGCTGGGTACTACAGTAACAACTTTACCCAGTATGTCCCACCACTTAACTACTTCTGTCAGTTGAACCGAATCAAATTATGCAAAATGTTCCCCCGGATGAAATTAAAGCTAAAGCTACCTAACACTGTGGCGTGGAACCACCTTTATGAAAAGTTATTTTTTAAGTGTAGGTCGTAAGCCTTGGATGATTTGGCTCTAATGTGGATGGGTATATGGTTACAAATACAAAATATTTCATTTAAATTTTGATTAACTATTGATTATTGCCTACTACTGTCAGAGTGCATTAATGAGTGTCATTATTATTCCCATTATCTCTGAAACATCCAGATTGAATCATTCTTAATTTGGCACAGGGGATCAGTAAAGACTCGCTTGAAGTCTTATCCTAGCCTGATGAGCACTATGACATTACCCGACAGTACTGAACTCAGACACTGCCGTCTGTAAAGCCTTGGCGACAGATGACACCAGCAAGGGATTTGCTTCAATCTAAAGCAGATCATTGAAGGAGGGAAAGACAAGGCTTTCCTTCGCCAACCCTCGGAGCAGTGACACCTCTAACAACAAAACATAGCAGAAAACACTGCTCCCACATGCAAAACAGCAGAGAGAGAGAGAGAGAGAGAGAGAGAGAGAGAGAGAGAGAGAGAGAGAAGCTCTGTTTTATACACAGTCAGCAGATGCCCTCGAGGAAAAATTCAACATTTGTGTTTCCTGCTCCCATAACCTCTCAGTGTGATGGTCCTGAAATCCACCCCAGTTTCAGTCGTTGATATCATGTTAACGAAAGTGTGCTGTAATTTAATGACAAATGATTGTTGTCTGTATTAAAACTTCATTTGTGAGATGTTTTTATTGCCGTTTAACATTCAAACTGATAACAGGAGGCATAAACCCTAAAAAAACTGAATCGTCATCCAATATGAAGCTGGTTCAGGTGTGCAGATTAGTGAAAATACAGGAATCCCCATGACTGGAGTTGGGAAACCCTGATGCAAACCATGAAAAGGTTTTTAGATGAAAGGAAAAAGGCAAATGAGTAGGAATGAGTCTTAATCTTTTTTTTGGCCCCGTTGCCGTCCCTTAATTATCAGCCTTCGTGTCTGTGACTGTACTACTCCTTTAAAAACAGAGCAGTGATGATCCAGCGAGGAATGAAAGGGGGATCTTGCCATAACAAACACCTACAGAAAGCAGCAGGGGGTGGAAAGGAGGAGGAGGCTGGTGATCTCTATTACGAAAGAGTGAAAAAATGTGTGTGTGGGGGGGGGGGTGTAGAGAGAAAGAGAGAAAGAAAGAGAAAGATTTAAGAAAAACGTAAGAAACACACAAGCAGCCTATTTAGTGCGAGCTGCTTTGGCAGATTCTCGCTGCACGACACTTTTACATGTGCTGAGGCTCAAAGGCTGAAGCAAACTAATCTAATAACTCCCCCTTCACACACACACACACACACACACACGAAAAAGAGTCTGCCTCTTTCTGCTTAGACTCCAGCTGGTCAGACAAAGCCCAGCCTGTTCACAGTGTCTTACAACAGCCGCTTCAGAGCAGTAGGTAACAGCTCGCTCTCACACACACACACACACACACACACACACACACACACACACACACACACACACACACACACGTATACAGCAGAGGCAGACTTCAGGGCATCTTTACACAATCCACAACACAAATGAAGAGCTTTTAAAGATGGGAAAGTCCTCACACACACTATGATGAGCCCCCCCCACACACCCATCCACTGTGTGAAGTGCATGACAGTCCAATTAGTCAATTCTTTTCCATGAAAATATCTGCCAATACCGATAAGAATATGAAGCCGCTGTGCATCTCTATCACTAGATCGCTATAAATGAAGACACTGAGTGCTGCTGCTGGGAGATCGGGCTCTTTATAGAGGAGCTGAACAGCTCAGCTGTTGGTACTTGTGATCCGTTTCCTCTGGCCATGCGATCATTGGCAGTGTGGGCGGCCCAGCTGACTCACAGAGAGCTGCACAATCACATGCCCTCGGCGCTCCTGAGTCAGTGGGTTAGTCTGTCACTTACATCAGGAAAAAGTGGAACATTCACAAAAGGCTGAACTAAATCTCCCAGTCAGGGGAATTCACAGCACATGTCGGTACAATTCACTGGAAAATTAGACCCTTCTAATGCCAGGCCAGCCCCAAAGCTCCATGTGATTTGTGCTTCCTGACCAATCAAGATCTGCGAGGGTTCTGCCAGACTTTTGATGAAGTCATTCGCCTTAAAATCAAGACTTTTCTTTTTCGATTTTACAAGCAAAAGTACTTCCAATACTTTGCCAGGCACATTTCTGCAAATATGGCAATATGTTCATTCCAAATCTGTCCTCTCGAGGGTGTGTACCTACAAGAGGAATTACACCATCTTCTTAACTGGAGCCTATCCCAGCGCTGAACAAGGCGAAGGGTGGATTAGCATCTTGGACAAGTGGGCGGCCCATACCTGGGCAGATACTGACAAACCCGCTCATTCACACACACCTATATAATCTAGCCTCTCCATGCACTGAAAGGACCCAGGCCTTGAACCTGGAACCTTCTCGTTGAGGGACATTGCTACTGGACCACTGAGCCACCAGAATTCCACTAATTGTCCCAAATTTCTACACAATTCAACAACGGAGAAACAAAGTAAAGAAAAAGACTGGGGATTCTTTATAAGAGGCATGGGGTCATGATGCCTACAGGACAAATATAGCAATTGTATTTACTATCCAAAACATCCCATGAACAAACATCTACATTTTATTTGTAATGTTGATGTCAAAATAGTGTTAAATCTGAAAAATGTGTTTTCTTCCGAGACGGTTGTGTTTTACAAAGCAACCCTTGACCATGAGCTGAATACCTTTAGGCTTAAACCTTCCCAAATAACACGCTTAGACAGTGGATTTAATTTAATAACCTGTGAGGGAGCCGTCAGAGGCAACTCCACATACGTCCGGTTCCGCTCACCGCCACCTTAAACAATTCTGACTCCACGTTTTCTGACTTCATGTACATCAGAAAGGAATTATGTAAAACTGAAGATTTCTACAACTACAAGCAAGCTTGCAGCACTGCAGGAAAATCCACACGCAGTGAGGAGTTTCCCCATCATCCCGCACTTCACTCCAGCCCAGCCCACTTCTCTATTCTCATCACTATCTTTAGCTTCAATCACTATGGATACCAGACTGTGTGTTTGTGTGTGTGTGAGAGAGAGAGAGCGAGCCATGAAAAAGAGAATCCCTCTCTGTTGACCCTCTAAACGAGCCTCTGTTTAACATTCATTCACAAAGTGAACTGTGCCTGCTTCTCACACACACACACACACAGACACACACAGACACACACACAGAGCAAGTGAATGGGGACAAAGCCCTTTTAACACACTCTTCCAATGGCCATTTGACAACAAAGACAGAAAAACAAGGCAAAATGATTTGTTTGTCTGTGGGTTGGGACATGATGGTTCTGTCTCTACAAGCTGTGGTGGAGTGAATCTCTGCAGTCCAATAAGTCTTCACACAGCAGAGCGTCTGGTAAAATGGGATCAAACTCAAGTCTTGGAAACCGGCAGACTTTCAATTCCATTCGACAACCTTTTATACAGGTGCTGGTGCAGAATTAGAGCACAGCCTGACTCTGTTCAGACCCCAAACTATAAACGTCAGAGAAATGTAACTGTGCACCCCCCTGAAGAAACAAAGGATATATAAAGTAGTCCCTTGTTTCTCGTGGGGGTTACGTTCCAAAACCTCCAGCGAAAGATGAAAATCCGAGATACACAGAAGCCACAGCAAGAAATGCTTTTTGCTATAATTTCAGCCTTGAATTGTCCTCCTACACTCTTTAAACACATTCTAGACATAAAAAGTCAAGAGACCATTTTTAAAGGATATAGGGGTTCAAGAAAAACCCATTAAACCACGATGTACACAGGACAAGTGAAAGTGAAAGTGACAACCCTCGTCATTGCGAGGTCACAGCACAGCAGACAGTGAACCACAACGAAATTGGACCTCTGCATTTAACCCATGCACACTCAACACCGTGCAGCAGTGGGCAGCTATTGCAAGCGCCCGGGGAGCAGTGACGGGGACGGTACCTTGCTCAAGGGTACCTCAGGGCAACCTATTGGGAAGGGGTTCGAACCTCCGATCAGGCAGCCAACGCCCGAACCACTAGCCACCACTGCCCACGCATGATACACGCAAATGATACACCGGGACAGTGATGTGCGAAGAACGGGGTGTTGGGAACACCACTTGCTCCTCCCAACCATGCGTATCAGAGTCGTTCCTCCAGCCATATATTTTTTGGCACCCTTTGCACTTGGTTTTCGTAAACACTGCTACGTGTTCTCTTGTGTAAATATGTACAGTACATCATATATTATTCATATCTGACTCCATTTTAATTAATTTCTGCAATGAATACATTCTATTTTTATTAATATATGACCCTATTTAGACATTAAAAAATACACAATTCACTGTAGGCCAGTATATTGTACGAATGCCACAATATACTGCCAAAAATTGTTGAATATAAATAATGTTCCTTATGCAAATCCACGAATAGCCGGGGACACGACACGTGAACCGCTATATAGCCGAGGATTACTGTGTTTTTATTTACTTTAAAAAGAATGGAGAGGAAACCAAAGGAAAAGAGAATGAACGAAAGAGGAGATGGGGACATCAGGACAAAAGAAGAAGACATGGAAGAGTGAATGAAATGAATAGAAAGAACACTGCAGTATGACGGAGAGAGTGAGGTGTGACTCTGACCTGTGATATGTGGTTGATGGAGGACTCCATCCTGCGCAGCTGCGACGCCTGGATGTCCAGCAGCTGCAGCACATTGTTGGCTAAGGCATTGATCTGGTAGGCCACGCTGGCCAGAGACTGGGTGGTGTAGGCTTTGGTCTCCTCAAGGGCTTTCCTCTTATCCTGGGCCTGCAAGACGAGCACAAAGCACACTTCTTTAAACGCCCAGAACATCAGAACACATGGAACCCACACGATTTATCTAAGCTAGCATATCATTTTACTTAAACATACACAAATTTCTAAATCCTGCAATCGGTTTCTTTCTTTCAGTGATTCCCACAAAGAAATCTAACAGATCTCAAACTTGGCTTTTGTAAAATACCTACTTACTATAAACACCTGAGATTTCTTCATGTGAACTGCACACCAATGTCACACTGAGTCCCTTCCAAAAGCATTAAAACTGCAAGGCAATTTCATTTGTTCTTCCTATGGATTGAAAGCAGTTCAAAATGTGGATATTAGATGAGAGATCAGATTTTCAGCTTTCATTTACTGCTGTTTATCTCGGTGTGCTAAATTACCACCCAGTTTTTCAATTGAGGTAAATCATTCAAAAAGTATCTGATCTCTGAACCCAAACCTCTTAAGTCCACAGCAAAAACAAATTCCAATAATTTTTTTTTTTGCAAAAGTGATTTTTTAAGTAACGGTATAAACCAAGTAACTGCAGCAGCCCTGTGTATCACAGCAAATCTGGACATATTACATTAAATTACAATTTCTGCATTCATTCCTTCGTCTGCCAGTCACACTTCATAACTTTCCAACTGTGCCAAGTGGTCACGTCTTTGGATACAATAAAAACACATTATATTTTATATAATTTAATGTGTAAAAACATGGATGGACAGAAGTTCTAAAAATGGACACCATGGTTTCCAATGCCACTCAGGAGAGTCTGCATGGACAAAAGGTTCCCCTTATCAAACCAGAATAAAACACACACACACACACACACACACACACACACCCTTACAACTTAAAATATCAAAACTACATGCATCAAAGGTTCAGTTCACCCTTCACTGTGTTAGAGAGTAAAAGACTTCAGAAATCTGATTCAGAAGGACTTGCCGGGACTTCAGCCAATAAACAAAATGCTCAAAAGTAAATTCTTCACAAAATCTGCAATTTATGCCTCAACGTTTAATTGTATAAGTTGCACTTCAGGAGTCCTCCTGCAAGAATTTTTCAGTTCCTGTTTTGGGGCCAGCCTCAGAGAGCTGGTGCGGTAAGCCTCCATCAAACTGCGGTCAACCGCAGCTCATATAAGAAGCGCTGCTGCCTTTACAGCTGCACAGGAGGCCCTCAGAAACCCGAGAGCACATCCAGTCCCTCAGACACACGGCAGAGACTCACACAGGCGGGACGGATTCCCCCGTCAGACAACGCAGCGGCTCTGAGCTGAACTAAAGGAATTCAGATATGTAACACGGATCACATTTCTCATCTGCGCCACAGAACGATTTCTGATTGGCTCCGAACTTCTTAAGACTGAGGTCACAGAGCAAAATGAATCATCTTGCTCATATGATACGGTAACTACAGTCAAAAAAAAAAAAGAAAAAGAAAAAAAAAAAAACGCAGGCCAGTCTTATAACCACATCACAGAGGCTTTTTCAACCAAAGATTTCTCAGTCACAATTACAGCTGCAAAAAATAAATCACATTAAAATGTTGGGGCAACGGCCCCAGGATCAGAAGAGGAAAAGTGAAAGTGACAACTCGCGTCTTGAAACGCAGCACAGCACAACAAAATTTAACCTCACACATACACACACGTGCAGCAGTGGGCAGCTATTGAAAGCGCCCTGGGAGCAGTGACAGGGATGGTACCTTGCTCAAGGGTACTTCAGGGCAACCTACTGGTGAGGGAATCGAACCCACAATCTTCCGATCTGGGGAAATTCCCTAACCACTAGGCCACCGCTGCCCCGGTTATGGGTTCGAATCCCAGATCAGTAGGTTACCCTGAGGCATCCTTGAGCAAGGTACCATTCCCATCACTGGTCCCCAGGCACTATAAACAGGTGGCCCCTGCTGCACAGTGTGTATCGGTGAAAAGCAGAGGTTGTATGTCATGTTTCACTGTGTGCTGGGTTTCACAATGACAGATAGTCACTTTCACTTCAATGTAACGTTCTTCATTTCTTAAAGCATTTCAAATTATTAACAAAGACAGGCCAGTAAGCAGTCAAAGAGGTTACAGCAGGGGTCACCAGCCTTTTTGAAACTGTGCAAAAGTTTTAGGCAAGTGTGGAAAAAATGCTGTAAACAAAGAACGCTTTCAGAAATATAAATAATGATTGTTTATTCTTATCAATTTACAAAATTGAAAGTGAGCGAACAAAAGAAAAATCTAAATCAAATATTTGGTGTTTCTACCTTTTGCTTTCAGACCAGCATCAGTTCTTCTGGCCCCACAGAGCCCTGATCTCAACATCATCCAGTGTGTCTGGATCACATGAAGAGACAGAAGGATGTGAGGAAGCTACATCCACAGAAGATCTGTGGTTCGTTCTCCAAGATGTCTGGAACAACCTACCAGCCGAGTTCCTTCAAAAACTGTGTGCAAATGTACCTAGAAGAACTGATGCTGTTTTGAAGGCAAAGGGTGGTCACACCAAATATTGATCTGATTTAGATTCTCTTTTGTTCATTCACTGCATTTTGTTGATTGATGAAAATAAATGATGAACACTTCCATTTCTGAAAGCGTTCTTTGTTTACAGCATTTTTTCACACCTGCATAAAACTTTTGCACAGTGCTGTACATGCAAATATGATTAAAGAAGAATAGCAACAGCATAAAATTAGTGACTGAAAAAAAAGTGACTGTTCTCGTCATTGTGAAACAGCACACAACACAGTGAAACAACGAAATTACACCTCTGCTTTTAACCCACGCACAGCGTGCAGCAGGGGGCAGCTATTTAAAGCTGCCTGGGGAGCAGTGATGGGACAGTACCTTGCTCAAGGGTACCTCATGGCAACCTCCTGGTCTGGGATTCGAACCCACGACCTGCCAATCCTGGGGTCACGTCCCTACTCACTAGGCCACTGCTGCGCCCTGCAAATGGCTCAATATCATGGTCTGGAGTCCTGCTATCGCAAATGGCTATTAACGATCAAAAAGACCAAAAGAATTACCGCTGCAGATGTGTTTCATAAACACCAGTTCCAACAATGAGACTAAGAGATGGACAAAATATAAGTGTGATTAAACTGAGATGGTAATGTGATTTAGTTACATGCTGCAAATGCAACATACCTTACGCATAAACACCAGAATCCTTAATGCGGGATTATCAAAATATTGGTCTTTGGTTTTAACTTTGGTTTGACCCCATTCTTGCAAAATCTTGTTCAATTTCACGTGTTAGATCTCCACCATCATGTTCCCATGCTGAGAGGTTGTCTCCTCTGAGGCATGTGAAGCATCGCTGCTTAATTTCCAATTGCATCTGACGTAAATTCCCCCTCCTGACACACCATCGCTCAGACTGAGGGGTTTTAAACTCTGCATTTGCAGCACTTTCACTCTGCAGCTGCTCTGACAGCTAGATATAACCACAAATTCAGTGTATAGCTGCTCCGCTGATTGAATTATAGCTCTGAGTTCTCTGTAAAGCCCCTTTGTCTTATTTCTGGTCTGTTCAGATGAAATGCGCTCAACGCTTGTGGCTGAGAGACACAGCAAAGTGCTTCTCAACCTGCAGCTCCAGAAGCACCACTCAGCATGAAGATTCAGCCTTAACTTCAGATCAGTACAAATTAACATGGTAACAAAAGGGTGCGACGTTAGACCAAGTATTCTGGTTTTGTGGCCCTTGAAAGCAATCAAAATTTGTGTTTGCCTAATGGTGAAATAACAATTGATAACTCCAAAATAATGTCAAAACCATCTATGTTACAATTGCTTTATGATAAATGCTGCTGCTGACAAAGGAAAACAAAGGCAACACACACAATCTACAGTGCATTTGTCTCTGCATTTAACCCATCCAAACACACTGGTGATGAATACACACACTGGTCGGGCAGTCTAGTGGTTAAGGATTTGGCCCCAGGATCGGAAGGTCGTGGGTTCAAATCCCAGACCAGTACGTTTCTCTGAGGTACCCTTCAGCAAGGTTCTGTCCCTTAATCATTCTTCACCCACCCTCTGCTAACCCACATTTCTCCTGAACCCCCAACGCTCAGGTTCTGAGATGGCTTCTCGAACTGATAGGCCACAGATGCCTCCAACAGTAGAAGAAAAGCATGAGTATAGCTAGAACACTCACTATTGAAGAAGAAAGTGTTGTTGAACACTGCGTCTGCTTTGTTTGCGTTGGTACTCAACTGGACCCCCAGTTGAAACAGCATCTCACACCACAGTTCAGCCATGACTCAACCCAAGGATGCTCGGCTGAGGATTTAGGTTTATGACATAGATAAGCATATTTAAATGATACCAATAAAACAAGATAAACGAATCTGCAAAATAAACATTGTTCCAGTTTTGAATATTTCTGATTGTTTCAGAAAATGATGTTTCTTAGGGCTGAATGGCTTTTTTTTTTGGGGGGGGGGGGGGGGGGGGTTTCACGCTTTACATGTTTTGCATGAATAAATTATTATTCTACACCATCTAGTACTGCGCAGAGTGCAGAATTCGACTCAAACTGCAGCCCTTGCAATCTGAAAAGCGCATCCTTTCAAATTAGTTTCAAACTGATGAATTGTTTAGCCCTGATTTCCATCTTTTAAATCTTTACGATACTACATAAGGGTTTATTTAGTTTTTTTTTTTTTTTAAAGAATAAAACAGAACAGTGGAGTCCAAACAAAACAATGTCAGATCTTGTAAGATAAATCCAGTTTCTTTTCAACACACAACAACAATACTCTGGGTCCATTAACTAAAATAATGCTCATGTAAATGTTTTCTGACAGAACGGCATACTCTGAAAATACTGGAGCCGTGTTTCCCAATCTTGATCTGGAAAGGAAAACCCTGCATAAAGGAAATCCCTCATTAGGACTTCTTTAGACTGCCTGGTTTGTCTTCAAGCTCAGCCCACCAGCAGGGCTGGTTCGGCACTTAAAACACAAAAATGGACCGGAATTTTCCACCTCTCTGCTGCACATCTGAGCGCCGACTTAAATAACTAAGTCACTTGGGACTTGTTTAGGGGTGGATTAATTAGATGAGGAATTCTAGAGCAGGAAAAAAAAAAAAACACCAAAATATGCAAAATGGGAACAAATAGCGTAGAGGCACTGAATTATGAATAACATTTATATTTGCGGCATTTATCAGACGCTCTTATCCAGAGCGACTTCCATGTCCTAATTACAGGGACAGCCCCCCTGGAGACACTCAGGGTTAAGGGTCTTACTCAGGGTAGCGCTGGAGGTGGGATTCGAACCTGGGACCTCTTGAGCCATAGGTCCATAGGCAAGTACCCTACCACTGGACCACCACCACCATAACCATGATCAGTGAGAAGGTGGGTTGCAGGTCTCAGAAGAGAAAAAGAAAAAACGTTGAATGAGCTTATTTCAAACACATCGGACTCCATCCTGTGTCTGCAGTTCTTTTACATTGTTGCTCTTTCTCTGCAACGCTAATCCAGAAATATGCAGTCCCAGTTTCTAAACTCTAAACAATATGAGAGACTAAACGGTTCTCATACTGGAACATCCTTAGAGTTTAATACGTTGATTTTTCCAGCAGAGCCTGCCAAGATCATCTCAAGTGATCAAAGGACATCTGACTCAAATGACTGACCAAAAGTAATAAATACATAAAATGTTCTTATCTAGATGACGGACTAGCAACCTGTCCAGGGTGTTTCTCTGCCCTTCGCCCTGAGGACAGGCTCCAGAACTCCCAAGTTCAGAAGATAAGAAAATGAAGGGAAGAACGAATAAATGGAAGGCTTTAATTAAATTTTTCCTCTCTTTTCCTTTCCCAGAGATCTACCACCTGCGACATTAAAACCAGCATCTCTCTCTATATATTTCTTTTCTTTTTTTATTTTTCTTGCTCACTTACTAATGAAAAACAATCAGAAAGTAAACAGCAGACTCCCCGTTTCTATACTTTTCCTTAAACACATAGAGGAAAAGAGTTTTTTCTTTTTTTAAATCAGCTCCAGGTCCATTTTGGTATATTTTTCCAGGAAAAAAAAAAAAAGAGTGAGAGATTGAAAGACAAAGAATGTAAAAAAAAAGACAGAGGTGAAGGAAAATGGAGATACACTGAGGTTTCCAGACAATCTCAGCAGAAAAGCAGTAAATCCCTTATCTCCTCCAGTAAAAGGCAGGAGGACAGGAAGCTGAGGAGAAGGAGGAGGAGGGGGGGGGGGGGTCCACACTTGACGGCCAAAAGTTTGCATATTTCTCCTCCTACACGTGTAACGGTCGACGCTTGCCAAAGCTCAAACAATGCGGTGAAATCTGCAAGCGTTGTGAAAACCTCTGCTTTTAAACTCCTGACTCTAATGTGGCACTTTGTCCTTTTTTAATGTGAGCGTGGGAGGACCATCATCATAAGCCCAGTACAGACGAGTTATTTTGGCTAAGGTTCACATTCCCAGCTGAAATCCGGAGAGAAAAAGGCCGGCGATCCTGAACCTACAACACAGCAGCTCTTGGAGCAGTGAGCCTGTGGAACAGTAGAGCTTAACACTCATTATTTGAGGGTTAAAATAAAAAGCTACACTGCCCAATAAGGCAAATGTTGCTCTGAGAATATTGAGAATTTATCAAATAATATTTAAATTCAATCAAACACACGACGTGTCAGCCAAGGCCGCATCTTAAGAGTTGTAATGCATCTAGTGCCGGCCAATGGGACGATACTAATTGTGATAAATCATGATATTCGTTTCTGAGTGCCTCATAATAAAGTCAGTAATTAGAGAACACCAAGCAGCAGCAGCTTTCTTCACAAACAGAGCACTAAACAGGTTGAACGAGATGTAGTGCGGTATGTGGGAAAACACTCAAGACATATTAGAAGCTTCTTTTGTGGATGTTAACAGATATCAGTTTATCATTCGGTGAACCGCACCGCAGAAACAAGTCTATTAACCAACATTCGGACGCCATTAGTTGGTAGCTAAGCGCCTGATCGCCCACGTTTTTAACAAAGTGGAAAACCAGGTACATTTGAGTTTTTGCTGAGCTATCGCTTTAAGGGCAAGGGTGGATTTGATAGTTCAGGAAGGAAAAGCCAGGCTTCCTCTGGAAAGGAAAGAGAGAGAGAGGGAAAGAGAGAGAGAGGGGTGGGGTGGGGGGGGTTAGGACCACCCCCTCTGTCCTTTCCTCCCAGAGGGATGGAGACAAAAGAAGTGATAAGAGACAATATAGATAAAAAGGTGAAACAAAAAAGAAAAGAGAAGAGACAACTGAAGAACAAAAACAACTAGATAACAAGAAAGATAAAACAGACGGACAGACACAAAGTGTAAGAGTGAGAGTGAGAGTGAGCGAGAGAGAGAGAGAGAGAGAGAGAGAGTGCACACGAGAGAGAGAGAGAGAGCCAGAGAGACCAAGAGTGCGCAAGAGAGAGAGTCCGCGAAAGAGAGAGGGCGTTTCTTCAGTGAAGCGAGTCACAGCTGCACTGGGTTTTCTGCATGTTTCTGTAGGAACCGTCTCAGGAGTGTCTCAGTGCTGAAAGCTGAAAGGAGGGAACGTCTCTCCCGTGTGAGAACACAGTGCTCGTCATCAAGCAGATCAACCTCATGGGTCCCTGAGTGGAGCTCAGATCAGAAGAACAAGTCAGGACAGCCTTCTCGGCTGCGAAACAGGCCCGTTTCAGGGACTTGTTTGGCTCTTCTCTCAGGCTGACAGCCGAGCAGGATTAGCTGTGCTACCCCCGAGGGAGAAGCGCTCTCAGAAAAATCTCGGAACGAGAAATGCTTGGAATGTCTCGTGTTAACACCACACAACTCTTCCTCAGGACCTCTGCTCTGGTGTTTAACTCCAGCAGATTGAGAGAGGAGGAAAGTGACACATCCCGAGTCAGATGTTAAGGAGTTCAGGGGCAACGTGTGCTGCGGTAGAAAGGTTCAGGCCGTGAATCAGCCTTCGCCCTGATCTCATCCTCGAGCTCGGCGCCTCTGTGTGAAGTGCAGATGAAAGTCTACGGGAAAGGAAGTGGCTGTCATTAACGGCTTTTTGGCAGCTGTCTGATCTCGGATGGCCACTTGGGGAAAGAAGATTCCTTTGGCTAATCTGAGGAAGGAACCTTCTCAGGCTGGGACCCACCCAGCTCAACCATCGGGTCATTGGAGGGACTGATATGGGTGCACAGGCCTAAAGTTTTCAAAGAACAATAACTATAAGAAACTATAAAAAGTTTACAGGGTGTTAATGTTAAAATATTGTAAATAAAATAATAAAGCAATGGATAAATACAGCTTATGATTATTATTATTATTATTATTACAGCTTATGAATGATGACAAATTATTATTCATAAGCTGTAATAATAATGATAATAATAATAATATTTATTATTACTATTATTATTAACAAGGATTACTTTAGAAAAAACAAGATGGTTTTTAATCATTTTTCAACGCTATTAAACGCGTGGGCCTTATTCAGAGTTCAAAAATCAAGCAAACCGCTCTCAAGGCCATGTGTTTCATTGAATTTACTGAAGCAGTGCTAAAGAGGAATTCTTAAAATCTTAAGAAAATGATTATAAATAAAAGGTTAAGATGGAAAGGTCATTAAAAGTGGTGAAATGAGAAACTGTGTCAGCTCGCCTGTATTTCTAACCTGCGCTTTCTCCTAATGTATGCTAAATTTGCTTCGATTCTCATGCTTAATATCCATTTTTTCAATGATTCTTTATTCTTAATCTCTTTTAAATGCTCGGCAGTTTGCATTTTCTCATTTGTAAAGCACCTGAAATGACTGCAGTGACTAATTAAAGAAGTGTTCACTATAAACAATTCTTCCACCCACAAACGCCGTCGAGAGCACAGCGGCTGTCAAACAACGCCGCTGTCAAAGACCATTCAGCGAACGGCACAGCGGGTTTAACAACGTGGCTGGTCAACACAGAAAACGGCTGTTGTGTGGGGTCCTTCATTTACGTTTGAGTATTTCCCGTTTCACACACAGCAGTCAAGTTTTACCCTAGACTACGCTTAAAAAAAAAAAAAAAAGAAAGAAAAAACAGTGCTGAGAACTTTCTCAGGTGTTTATCCTCACCAACCTACCAAACCTCTTCCACATACGTTAGCGGAACCATCCCTGTGCTGATTTGTGGGGTTTACTGAGGAGATTAGATGGAAAAAATAAAGGATTGTGGACTTCTGGTGTATTACAGGCACTGAGAGATGCTGCCCAAATATCACAAATCTCAATCTGTGTTTCCTTTTTCAGGTTTATCTTTGGAAATTTGCATGGATTTAATGTGTTTAGCACTAGTCGGTGAATAAAGCTGGTGAATAAAGGCAAAATTCAGTCATTGTATTACTTTTGCTGTGATCTCAGACCTCATCAGCACTCAAAACATGATTCTATAATAAAGAAATAATAATAAGTCCCATTTAACAGGATTTAGTGCAGCGCAGTGTGAGGAACGCTAAAAGAAAAGTCGGTCCGTTTTAATTAACATTCACTTTATTGTCATTTATTTATTGAATTATTAAAAGGGCCCGTATCTAGCATTGGAAAAGAAGCACCAAAAGGAATCCTAACTCATTTGTTCGAGACTACTTTCTCAACACTTCTCAAATCCGGGAATGGAACAGGCTGCTTTAAAACTTGTAATGTAAATGAGCTCTGCTCCGATTGGCTGCTCCGTATCGTCCCTTTTTCAAGAAGCAGCCCAGTCTGAGACACATCATGAACATGTGTATCTGTTGTGGGTAAAACTGGTGAAAAGGTTACACTAAAAATCCGTTACTTAATTTAACAACAGGAATCAAATAAAGGATTCGAGAGGCGGCTGCAAGTTCAGCACAATGATCATACACACACGGGGAAAGTGCACTTTCCTGCTCCGCTTTCTAAAAGTCATAGTCCTGATTGAAATAAAAAATCCTAATAAAAAAATCCAGTTAATTAGTCACTATTGGCTGTTCATTTCTTTTCAAACAAATCAGAAAAAAAAGAAATAAATAAATAAATAAATAAAAAAATAACTGTGATGCATAAAGATTATTAGTATGTCTTGAAGTACTGCAACGCTACATTTGTGTTACCCACTGTGTGTCCAATTGCAACATACAGTCCTGTTATATATCGTAGTTGATAGGCAGATAGAGAGACGGAGAGCTTGAAAATGAAACAGATATGTGCACAGACATATAGACAGACAGACAGACAGACAGACAAACAGGGTCCAATCTCCATCTTCTTTCAGCTGCTCCTCTTTAGGGGTCGCCACAGCGGATCATCAGTTTCCATTTCTTCCCATCTTCTGAATCTTCCTCCTTTAAACCGACCCCCTGCGTGTCCTCTCTCATCACATCCATAAACCTCCTCTTTCATCTTCCTCTTTTCCTCTTTCCTGGTAGCTCCATCTTCAACATCCTCCTCGTCTCTCCTCTGGACATGTCCAAACCGACGCGACCTTTGTCTCCAAAACGTCTAACCTGCGGTGTCCCTCTGATGAACAAGGTCCAATATGCAATTCTAATGTATTAAACACTAAATTATTCTAAAGACAATCAAAATCAATCAATCAAAATGATGTGTCTGGCACGGCTCATCACAGCCAGGAAGATGTCTTGATCAACAGAAAGCTCAGCGTTGAAGCTAAATATTCTAAATATGAAGCTAAACTAAGAATCACGTTGACAAAAAGCTTTGCACCCACTTCACATAATAAAAAACCACGAGCGGCCAAGCAGGTCAGTCAGAGGTCGCCGTGCACTGCTGGAGACAACGCATGGCCAAGCACAAGGAGTCTGACCTTTGATAATCAGCTGTAAGCTGTGACAACTGTGCAGCAGGCCTTATCACAAGTTCTCCCGCAAAACTAAAGCTCCCACAAAGCAGGCAAACAAGCCGTACGCGGGAGCGACGTGTTCAAACACGAGCGCCGTCGACTGCAGGAGCACGTTACACTCTGCTTTAGAAAGGGGCGTGACCACGAAGAGCCAAGCGTGTCGTAATGCTCCAAAAACTCCACTCTTTCTCGTTCGCACTGCAGGTATCCGAGGCGAGCTGGCAGATTAGGCGTCTAAGAAGGGAAGAGGCAAAAGGTGAATTAAAAATAGCGGCTAATCCACACAAAAGCACTCTGGACAGAACAAGCAGACCCGAGAGTCGGCGCTCTCCAATCACCGGCCTTATCTGCACTCACTGAATCAGGAGAATCCAGCTATCAGCATCAACACACAGATATGGCACGACTTTTAAAAAAAATTTTTTTTTTGGTCACATACAACCACTTCTGCTACAGGCCAGTGGCACTGAAAGGAGCGACTGCATTAAAAAAAACCCATCAAGAAAAAAAATTTCTGATCCGTCCAGGCACTCACCAGTGCATACAGTCCACATAAAACCTCCAAAAACATCCTGGTTTTTGTCTTGCATTGAATTTGCTCATTTCTTTGCTGTCTCAGAAGAAATGTATTTTCTTCAAACAAGCAAAAAGCAGCATTGAGCAGAGGTTTAGATATGACTAATATTCTCAGGCCAATAGCTGAGGTCTTATTTTAGCCAGTGCAATCCAAAAAAAAAGCAGAAACTTTAAAGCCAAACTAAACCGCTGTGCATTTTTTTCCACCTTACCGCACTATTAAATCTACAGAATCTACTGCTGTATCTCTCTGATGCTACTCCAAGAAGATTTAGATTAAAGATGATACTTTAGAAAAGGTATAGCAGCTAGGTCCATGTAAAATATGAAACAGCGATGTCTGTTCACGACCTTGTCGGCTGTGTACTAAATTTAATGAGCTGCCACTTTATAAGCCTTGCACTTCATTATTACTAACAATCAACGATCAGAATTGATCAGTATTGGTAATAATGTAAAATATAGAATATACTTAATTTGACCCCTGATTTGAAAACTCAAATTGCAAGTTTTATATAAAAACTATTGTTTAGCAGTCCCGTCATTAAAAAAATGCATTTTAGAATATTTTCACAGGGAAAAACATCTCATAAGTCAATCTGCCAGCAAAAAAAACATTTAACCAGAGCACAGAGTTTGCTCCAGAATAATCGACGGGTACTGCAGCACTGTACCCTAACGTGACCTACATGATGACCTGATCAAGCCCTCAGGTGGATCTGATTAGAGCTGCAATTAAACTCAGCAGGAGAATCAGCAGGAGCTCAGCTTTCATAATCAGTTCATTTCACACGATTGCTGCAGGAGCCAATTATTAGAGACAGAGTAAAAGAAGAATCACATTGGGCTGCATCTGTAATCACATCCTGTGGTGCTAAATGCTTTTTTAAAAATACGTTTTATGACGCAATTTTAAATCAAACGCAAGCTTAAACGTTCAGCACAACTTAAGGACACCTTATCAGCTCTTAATTCTCTCTTCGTCCGCTGGGACGCTCGGTAGAGGACACGGCGGCTCGGCCTGCCTCACCTCCAGCTTAATTAAAATTCCATAAGCTCAAGAGGTGAAAAAATACAAAAGAGTTTTCAGCACAAAGTCAGAATCCAATTATGAGCCACTAATTCTACAAAAACCAACGAAGGGCTTATTCACTGAGAAAAATCACATTTACGGCCCGATCGGCAAAAAGTAACCAAGACCGTGTTCGTACAATGTCTGAGATGAATGAGAAAACAGAATGGCTAAGTGTGAAGAAAGAAAAAGGGTGTTTTATATTCTTTGCACGCTGAAAATCAGGGGCTATTAGTGCTTTCAGTCAAGGTCTGGAAATAAAGTAATTTCTCCATGCTGCATGTCTGTGTTTCTATTGAATATTGATGGAACAGATGCTCACCTTAATATTAAATCGTAGGTGTGATATAAATCTTATGAAATCCCTGTAGTAAAGAGCCGTTTTGGGTTTTATAAACTACATTTCTTAAATCTGAAATGTTCTGCTTTGCGGTTTTGACTGTTCGCTTTCACGCCTTCGAAATGATTGGAACAGAAAATAATTTTCTCCAAAGACTCAAAAAATTGTTAAACAATGTCTTGAGCCTCAGACCAGATAATCGTTTCAATTCTCTGCGGGAGCTTCTAAAGACATGAAACTCCTCAGACGTCTGGTTCCATTCACCACCACCGTCTCCAGAACGGAGCCTTTCATACCAAGCTGCACTGAATGGCTGTTTCCATCTTAACCATTTCATTTGGTTGAATTCTGCCTTAAGAAAACGATTCAGCCTATCAGAACACAGCATGCGGAATTGTGCGGAATAAGTTTGAAAAGTGGTGCCCATTTTTATTTGGGTCAAACTATATGTGCATATTTTATTCATTACAATAATCTTTTTTGAAAATCCAGAATCGATGCAGTGAAACCTCAAACTATTGATTGACACAAACATGCATTAATGTGTTTCTGAACCCCTGATGAACCTGAACGATCTAAACACGGCCAGCGTTCCAGTCAGGTGGACGAAACAAACAGCCTGGGCTCAGTGACCCCCCGAACCAGCGAGTGGCGGCTGGCAGGTTCTGAATGAGCACGGCTGGAAAGGCCAGTGCCTTTGGGCTCCACACTGGAGGGAAAACTAGGCCAGGCACAAAACGGGGGGGGAACAGAAGGAGGGGAGATATAAAGGAAAAAAGGACAAAGGAAGAGTGTGAGGGATGAGGCTGTAAGTTATGAGTGTGTTTCACTGCCTGGTTGACCGGATCGCTTTCCAGGGAGATTCACATCATTAAAGTCGGTACACAGAGACAGGCGTGAGAAAAATGCTGCAAATCATCAATCTGGAGGTGGAGAAGCAACTGAACCAACTCTAAAGGGCACACATCCTACAGTTCCCTTCGCCCCCCCGAGGGACACTTAGGACATCTGTAAATATTAAAGAAAGAAAGAAAGAAAGAAAGCTGAAAAAAACGGGTTCAGCTCATTTTTTTTCAGCATTTCCAAACGTCTTATCACATAGAATTAAACTGCCTATTATTATTACTTTGTCCATAGACTAATTTATGCCAGTGATCTGTGTTTTGATTGGCTGCCCTGCACGGTTTATTAAAAATGGACATAAATAAATAAATAAATAAATAAATAAATAAATAAATAAGGTTTGTTTTCTTCCTTATATCTTAATAATCAAACATGTTACCATAAAAAAAATATAATGCATTTTAAAAAAAGAAAAGGAAGCTTATACGGAAGAATCAGACTGACAGGGAGAGAGGAGGATTGCATTTTAGAAGAATTTGCAGCGAGTGCAAATTTTTGAAGATGCCAGTGTCATCGTCATGTGCTGATAGAAGCCCTTCCCGAGCAGGACCATGCGGTTCATGGGGCATTTTGTTTGGTTTCTCCAAGCCAGAGGCCAGAAATTCAGATGTGAGTCTTACCTGTTTAGTGAGTCGTAAACGGCATAAAATCAGACGGAGAGGGGATTGGATCAAATATCTGGTTGTATTGATTCTCACATTACTCTCATCCAAACAACAAGAGTAATCTAGCTAACATGGAGAGGGTACATGTTTTTTTACTAAACGAAAAAAAAAAAAATTTTAAAAAACCCTTCACAAAGCCACCTGTATCTAACTACAGGCTGGAGTTTCTTCTGCTTGTAATTTAATGAGGTGCGGTCATGCTGGCTCTACACCTGGGCCACAACGTCACTGCATATTTTTGTAGACCTGGAGGATCATAATATCAGGAGAACGAGTGCCACGGCCTCACTCCTTAGATTTTCCTTCAAATAAAAGTTTAAGTAACTGCGCATGTAATTTCACTTCTAATTTTATATAATCTAATGTTGTGAGAGAGGACATGGGTGTGATTGAGGAAGATGCAGAGGACCAAAAGAAATGGAACCTGTGGCGAACCGAAACGGGAGCAGCCCAAAGCAGAAGAAATCCTACAGTAAAGTTTTATCATACGTTTTATTTTCAGCCATCAACATGACCAGCACATCCCCAAATGGGACCAATGAAATGGACTTCAGCTCTAAGGACAGCTAATTGCTCAACAATGGAAAAAGTAGAGAGTAGAGTATTCTTTTATTATCCCACGAATAGGAAATTTGGGTGTTACAGGGCTCTTATAAAAGTGACAGATGTAAAAGATATATAAAAAAGTAGAGACATAAGGAAAGAGGAAAGAGGAACAAGTACAGGAGAAGTACAGGGGCTATAAAAAATAAGTAATAAATAATCTATCTATATAAATATATACACATATACATATCTACACGAGTCAGACCCCAGGCCAGTGTGTGTGTTTCAGCCAGCTGAGCCAGGTGGCTCCATCTTCATGAATGCGTCCGTGTCAAATTGCAATTCTGCCACAACTGTTAAAAACAACGACGTTCCCCAACAGCTGCAAGTCAAAACAATTACAGCAATTTACAGCTTTACGAAGAACCGACGTAGCCGCTTTTTACTCTCACTTGGAACAGAAAGGGACGAGAGTTGACTCAAACGATAAGGTGAAAGTGACTATTATCATTTTGAAACACACACACACACCGTGCAGCTCAAGAGTAACATAGTTCAACCTAATGGTTGAACCCACAACCTTCCTGGGGCCAACTACCTATTAGGCAACCTATTGGTCTGGGATTTAAACCCATAACCTTCCCATCCTGGGGCCAACTCCCAACCACTAGGCCACCGCTGCCCCTAAAGGGGTTTTTAGTGCCGGATTCTGGATTCATTCAGCCTGTGTGGCCTTAATAATATAATATTAGAATCTGTTCCTCATTGGCTAGAATGGCCTGCGAGGCCATTTGGGTCACTAAATCTTATTCGTTTCGTAAAGACACCCACTCAGTCATGATCCACAAAGCCACTATTGCAACCTGTTACAGTGACACGACTGGATGTACATGCTAGGAAAACACACTTTTGTCACTAAGCTAGTATCCATAAAGGTCCGATGCTAGGATATGAGCTAGAAACTACAGATGAAAGAGTTGTGCTATGATTGTAGCCTTTGCCATTATGACATCACAGAAGAAGGAGCCCTCTTAGCCAATCACAGTGCTTTCTGAGCTGTACTGCCCATCTGAACTACTGACAGCCAATATAATTGGCACATACTGCAAGGAATTACATTTTTTAAAGTTAAAATTAGAAAGCAGAACCAGAGGCTCTGCACAAAAATTATTTCAATGTTCAACATCTCACAGATAACGCTACCCGCAATCCGGTTAAACAGGGCTAGTTATGCTTTGTCAAAGAAACATGCAGCTGCTCATGGTTCTCTAATTTCTGACGACGTCACGATCGCTCAGGAAAGACTATTGGCATCATAATCGTCCAGCCCTATTTTTGGACTTTAGATTTTAATTTTAGACTCTGACAGCTTCAGTTAAACAGTGATTTCCTGAGTAATATCAGGGTCAGTTCTCACTCCACACACGTTCAACTCAGATAAGAAGCAGAAAGTAAATAATGCTGCTTTTCTAACAGGAAAGAGTTCCTCTCCTGCTAAAAGTGAGACTTTTACAGATTTTGGGATTCTTACCATGGGTGGTGTTCACATCATTACTCTGATGTGGTTAAATGGTGGCTACTTGGGTCAAGATGATTAGATGTTTGCATTCTCAATACCCACAAGAAAATGGTCAATACAGGCAAAATCTCAATATTATCAGCAATGTTACAGATGAACGGATCAATAAATTCAGTCTGGAATCGACCGACGGTTATATTAGTACAGCTGGGAGTATTCTCCCGCCCAGTCGTTCACTTTCGCTTTCAGATGAGCCTTTTTGTGTATTAATAAGTGAATGAACAAAAGAAAACATAAATAACGTGTTCCAGTGTTGTAAGGACGCACGCCATGTCACATGACGGACTACTGGTGGTAATAAACAGGTGTATCACATACAGCGTTCAGTAATAGAACCGCAGGGGTTGCGTTTTGTTCACATCATGGTGCCATGATCTAAAGAAATGAAGGAAAAAGCATACAAGCTTTCACTGCTTTTCAAAACAAAGAGAAAAAAACAAAAAAAAAAACACATCCGGCCATTTGGGCTTCTCTTTCTGGACAGAAGAGGAAGAACATTTGATCAGATCAGCAGGAATGCAGGAAACAGGAGGGAAGAGTGAAGATGACAAAGTCCTACATCCCTGCGCAAGCCCCTCTCTCACTCTTTTACACACACACACACACACACACACACACACGTCAGAAAGTGGGGCAGTGGCTGTCCTCGTTACAGACCCGCTCCTACCATCTGCTGCTGCATGCCATGCTCTACATCAATGATATGAGCACACACACACACACACACGCGCGTGTAAAGGGAAAAAGAAACAAAACACACACTACGAGTCACTAGTCCTACGTTCCAAGTCAAGTTAAGACATGAACAAAGACACAACAGCTTGTCTCTCTCTCTCTGTTGGATCTCTAACAGCTGATGCCAAATAAGAGTGCTCAACGTTAGTGATACACACACTCATTCATTCTGGATCTTTTAGTCTCTCTCTCTCTGTCAGTCCGTCTCGGCCCTTCATTTTCTCCACCTCTCTGTCTCACTGTTCCTTTTCATCAGATCCATCTCCATCTTTCTATCCCAAATGTAACTTTTCCTCAACTGTTTCTGCCCCTCTTTCTTTTTCTTTCATAACCTTTACCCCCCTCACCCTCTCTCCTTCGTTTTCTCCTTATTTTCCTTTTTGCTCTCTCTCTCCTCTTTTGCCTCCTTTTCTAAGGTTCTTCTTTCTGTCCTCTTTATTTCTTTCTTCCATTCTTTGCCCTTCCGTTGTTCCCTTCATCCTTATTCATCCCTCCTTCCTTCTTTGCTGCTCCATATCTTGTAGCTTTCCTGTCTCATTCTCTCACTCATGTTCCTTCTTCCCTGCTTTTCTTCCTTTCCTCTCTCTTTCTGAACTTCGCTCAGAGCTAAAGCAGTGTCTCCTGAACAAACGGTGTTTGTGGTGATCAATCTTTCATCTTTAAAATCAGTTGAAACTCTGCGCGAGGCTTTTGAGCAGAAGCTGCTCCGGTTCCACCTGTTGGGCGAGTTTTACTCGAAGAATCTTCTCGTCTGCTCTCCGCTCTCAGAGAGGTCTGAGGATTAAAAAACACCCGATTTCACAGACTATGAGCGTGGAACGACTCGGGGGATAGATATCTACTTGTCATTTATCTTTTTCTGGAGCTGAATAAAGTTCCAGACCTGTGTGGGTGGTCTAAACAACAATATCTAAATTCCTGTCCTCATAAATCAACAAAAAAACACTAAACTTGAATAAAATCATTAACTTCAAGTGAAACTTTAATATATTCCAATATGTAAACAGTAAACAAAGGGATGGAAGGTGTTGGTTGCTTCTAACTGGTTAAACTCCTCTAAAGGCAGCATTCGTGCTCCACGTCACGGAGTTCAGACGGTCCTGCTTAAACTTTTTAATATGGTTAATTAATAACATCAGCTATAAATAAAATCGCAGCAACTTCAATGTGCAATCCCTTCACAGTGGGGGTGAATGGAGCCAGACGTCTGAGTCTTTTAATGTCTCCATACGGAAAAGTCCGACATTAACTGGTTATAACGCTGCCCGATACGCGACTCGGAGAAAACGTTTGGTGCTGGAAGGATGGAGAGGAAGATCTGAAGGGCTTTTTAAGGCAGCATATGTATCATATATTCTAAGGCTGAACAATTTGGGGATACATGGATGAAACCCATCAGATTTTGATTATTTTGAGTTTTCCTTCAATCAGAAAGCGTCAATTGTAGGATTTCACATAAATTGCAGCCCTCAGGACTGAAAATCTGATCAATTTATGATCTATATCCAAGAAAAATTCGGAGGAAGTCGACGCACTGCCCGTTTCGGAACGTAGGTAAAATGCCGTATTCGTGCTGTAAATGCCACGACCTCTAGTTCCAATCACCACCGCAGGGTTTAACCCAAAGGGTTCGTTTCTTTAGATGAACTCTTTCACATCCGACCCCTCGGAACGACTTCGCTCAGGTGACTGGATTATGCAGAACATCTGAAGAATGGGAGGAATTCCTCTCCAGCATCAGGCAGGGCTCACCGCTGTTTGCCACGCTTCCTATTAAGCTCACATCTGTTTTAAATCAATCAACAGCCAGGAAGAGATTCCGTGCCAAGTTAACCCTTTCAAAAGGGACGTCAATCGAACGCAAACGTTAACAGAAGAACCCTCAGAAACATTACATCAGCCTTCTGTGGCAAAACGGTGGTCTAAGCTTGAAGAGTCACGAAAACAGATCAACACCAAGAGGCACAGCATGCACTTATTTTTAGGACTAACTGCATTTTGGATCATTTGCTGAGAGTTAACGTTTCAGATCTTCTGAGTGTTTTAAGTCAACTGATCAACGATGGTGTTAAAGGAGACCTTGCTGATCTGATGTGAGGTCAACACTAGAGCTGAACATTTCAGGGAAATATCTGAACGAATATCAGAACCTGTCAGTATTGGCTATAATATATGACATAGTTGAACTATTGCGATTTGAAATTTGCACTCTTTCACACTTAGAAATGAAACTGATCAGTCATAGCCAATATCAGGAATGCTGGATTGGATATAAGAGGGAATAAACCTGAAGAGGATCAGATCCTTAGGGTCTGAGCAGAGTGTGATACCCAGCTTGTAAATGGTCATCTTAAGGGTCCAATAAAAAAGCTCAGTAACACACAGCATAGAGACAAGATATCCAGCTTATAGAAAATGTTTTAAAAAAGTAAACAAGGGACCCTGGGAAAAGGCTGTAGAGCATGGAATATTTTTACTGATCAATAATAACATGTTAAAAGTATGGCAGAACACTAGAATATCCTTTAAACTCTCTAGTCAAGAGATGCTTTTCACAAAAAATAAACCCAACGGTAATCAGAAACAGTTTATACGGTGTGTGCTTGGCGGCTAGACTAGAGATCATACACAGACTGAGACGCATATGTTTTAATGTCCTGACTATGCAGCACCATACAGACATTTTAGCACTCTCCCAACATGTTTATTGGATTTTCAGGGTGAAAATAATAAAAAAATATATATATGCACCTGTCCTATAGAGGAGCATAAAAATTTTTGCAAATGTAGTGCACCTTTCTATTCTGTAGCTTTTCTGCATTTTGGAAAACACAAAATATTATGTGAGAACTTCTGCACAGGAAGAATTACTCTTCCTTAAACATTTTATTTAAACAAATGACTGCATTCATTTACGCAGAAGCGTGTCTCTGCAGACGACGTACACACATCTAAACGTGCCATGCGAGTACCCAAACTTTTGCACACCACCGTATTTATAATAAAAACAACTTTCCAGCCCTGTTGCAAAGAAATCTCGGCCATTGTTTCCTTTAAAAAAGGATCTTTATCATTAAACTAGTGAAAAAATAAAGATCATATGCAAATGAGATCAGACACTAATGATGGATGGCAGTGTAGCAAAGAAGATCAAAGGTGGAGCTATGAGACATTTTTCCAGTCATAACATAATGCAACATTGTGTTACATGGCAGGCAACTTTAGCCAATGGGATCGTTTAAAAGTGACTTTTCTCCGAAACACCAGACTGGAAGCAAACTCAGGTCTGAGCATCTGGGTCTGTGTATCATTTATCTTCTTTATTTTTCTTTTAGGGAGACACACACACACACACACACACACACACACACACACACACACCTCTCAGACGGCTGCGACACGAGCAGACAAAACGACTCAAGTTTGTAAACTGGGAATGTCTGGAATGTATACACTGAAGCTATATTTATATACATATATTTTTTGGATGACTCTAAACAACAGCCTGAGAAGGAGCTTCTGATCAGCTTTTAGAAGGTTTCTATGAAGACACACCCTCTGTGTGTCAGTTAACAAAACTGAACAAGAAAAACGGCTCAAACCAGAATGAATGAACATAAAACGAGTGCAAAAAAAAAATTCTTTTCCCAAAACTTTTATATCCCTCCAGAATAAATCCCACCCTCCATGTACACACTCTCTCTCTCACTCTTGTTACATTCTTTCTTTCTTCCTTCCTCTCTCCATTCTCCCTCTCTTCCACTTCTCTTGATCTCCCTTTCTATCCCTCCTTCTCTCTCTCTCTCTCTCTCTCTCTCTCTCTCATTTCAAAACTCTCTTAATCCTTTCTTTTTCTATTCACACTCAGACCCTTATCTCCCCACTCTCTCTCTCACCCTCCTTCTCTTTACTCCCCTAATTTATAACTCTGTCCTTTCTTTCGCTCATCCCCTTCCCTCTCTCTATCCCCTCTTTCTCTGTTCTCTCGATAAAGAGCAGGAAAGCTGCCGGATGTATGTTCACTGTAATAACCAGGTGTGTAGTCTCACCTGTACGTAGTTGTTTTCGCAGTAATCCGCCACCCTGCTCAGGTTCTGGTGACTCTCGAGCAGGGCTCGTTTCCCCGCCGGGATTTCTTCCTCTAACAACATTTGTAGCTCTGCCATCTTACATGTGTCCGCATAGCTCCACCGCCTCCCCCAGACTGAGGACACAGGCTCGGCCCTGAAAAAAGAAGGAGGGAGGGAGTGTGTGAGGGAGGGAGGCTTTCATTTACTACAAAAAATAGAACTACAAAACATGTTCTGCGGCAATGTGAGCCGTACGAACAGTGGCTGGGAAATGTAGTCTTTCAGAGCCTCTCTTAAATCGGTCGGAATTAGTTAAGAATCACTTTCAGCCACTTTTGTGCCGCCGTCTTAAATTCTGAGCATCACTGACACGGAATATATGCACCGTTTTCGTGTTTATTTCACCATTTTGGCTACAAATTTGACGTTTCCTGAACCCCGCAGGCGCAAAGAACTACACTTCAGACTGGCGAGTAGCCTGCCCACTGCATTTTGGGAATTGTAGTTTATGTCTTTCTACGCTAGACGCGATTTGCCCAAAACGGAACTACAACTCCCAGCGTCGCGCACACTCATGGTGGCTGTCGCCTTCTTCATCGCAAGGCACCTAAACAAATGGTGAGGGATTAAGTTAGTCTGAAAAAATGGATGGTTTATGGGTTTTTCCTGTTTATAATAGCATGTCTGTTTAACGTGGCTCGACGTTTGCGTGAAAGGAAGCAGCAGCGGATTGTCATTGGCGTGGGGTTGTGTTGGAGGCTGGACAACAACGTTTATTTACAAACTTCTCTGAATTCTACGGATCCTGCAAAACATAAAGGGGTTTTTTAGGCTGAACGTGGTTGAAGATTTCCTCTTCCTCGCCAGTATGCTGCCTGACAGAAGGGTTAACCTTTCACCTTGGGTTTTGCAAACTTGACAGTGTCAATGTCAGCTGTTTAACCCTTTTAAAATGTTTTCTCAGGTCTGACAGGAGGATCTGTTGAATTTGGATCATGATGGAACAGGACACCAAAACAGTTCACGAGCAGAGGTTCGATGCTGCAGTAAAAGTGATTCAGAGTTTACCTACAAACGGTGAGTCACTGTTAACCGGGGGTGCTTCACAAAATCCCTCGGTTTACCCACACATCTTAAGCCCCTGACCAGGATGGAAAGAGCTGGAGAATCTGTGACTTTGGGCTTGAGTTATCTGACTAACTTAGAAATCCGGCAACGCGAACACCCCCTTGATGTGCTGTAATCCTACATTAACCTAAATATACACGTGCCAAGGAAAGTCAGTGCCTCTTCCTAATCTTTCTTTTTAAGGATAGAAAAAAACAAAATGCATCTCCAGAATCCTTGCAAGCGTCTCAAGAATCCTCAAGAGAAATTGGCATGTTTGTATATAAATCATGGTAAATCTAAACACGGCTCTTGCACGCCTTCATCCATCCATTCATACATCCACCAATCAGCATTAATCCTGAAGCACCCTGGACAGGTCTGCACTCCATTAGAGTTTATCAGAGGCATTACACCATTACAGATCTGAAGAATAATGGTGCAGTTTTAGGTCTTGATCACTGAACTAAAGGACAGTCACATGTACTGGTTACAGATTTTTTTTGCATTATCATACTGGACTTTTCCTAAATCCTGCTTGTTTCACATCGCAGGCTCCTTTCAGCCGTCCAATGAAATGATGCTGAAATTCTACAGCTACTACAAGCAGGCGACTCTAGGCCCATGCAGCATCCCCCGGCCCGGCTTTTGGGACCCTGTCGGCAAAGCAAAATGGTAACTCGACTAGGGGAGTCACTGCACAAGAATAAAAATTTTGAGTGCAGTATCATAATATAACAGTTTAAGAGCTTAAAAAAAACAACACTTTGTCTGAACGCCGCAGGTTTATTGCATTGAGTGCTTATTCCGTGAATGTGGACTGAAATGTTTTCGGTCTCGTAAGCAGTGAGATGAATGCAGTGTATAAGTGCAGAACAGGTTACGCTTCTAACAGCATCAGATCTGATGCGGAATGTGTTGCAATAGGAAATCTAAGACTCTGCAGACCTTTTAAAAAGTTCTTGGCTGGTGTGTACGGTTCCAGAGTAAGCCGTTAAATGGTAGCATAACCTTTGCATTATTTGTAGGATATTTAAAGTTTTAAAGGGGTCTTTAGATCCATGACTCTTTAAAGAAGGGTTTAATGAATGATGCTTGAGGGAAGAAAATTTTGATTCTTCAAGGGAAGCAAAAAAGGAGTTCAAGGAAGCACAAATAGCTTTTCTATGGCAAGAATACTTTTTGGCACAGTTTATTGTTATTTATTTATTTTTACTTATTTATTTTTTTATCTCTGTGGGCATAATACCAAATAATGAGCCTCTTTGCAGTTTTCTTGAATGTTGAGATGCGTATGCATCGAGCAACGTTTGACTGGACTGTTTTGTACTTTCATACTTTGTGTCCACATCTGTTATTGATCTGCAGAGTCCTGCTTTAGTTTCGGCTGTAAATTCTGCAGCCTGCAGGGCAATATGTCAGATCTCACCCCTGACATACTGCGAATAAGGCAAACATCAGAAAGGGTTGAAAGGTCAGATTATTTAAGTTTGCTGGAGGACCGTGAGGTAAACCACTTTCAGGCGAAAGAAACTTCGCTGTGACTCTTCTGTAATTTGTTCCTCTTCACAGACAAGACAGAGGGAAATATTTTGTTTGGCAATATCTGTCCTTGTTCCAGTTTTCAGAAAGCAAATGGCACGCTGACCTTTATCGTCACAGTGGTTCACGCAGTGCTTGAGTCCCGCTGTGATATTTTGCATGCACTTTTATCTGTGGCCTGTAAATCTGGAGAGGGAAACATCCAAACGTCCTTGAAATGTGCTTACTGATAACCCCAAGCTGCTCCCAGAATTGCTGTTCTCATTGTAACCTGACAAGATATCAGAGATGACGAGCAGCAAAGCAGCACAAAGTTATCAATTACCATATTTTTGCTGCTTGTTTTTAGGGATGCGTGGAACGCACTTGGAGACATGCCAAAAGACGAGGCTATGACGGCTTATGTGGATGATCTCAAGCTGGTAACTGTCTTTGTAGAACTCAAAAGTGCTCAGTTTTTTATGAGCATGGGTACGTGTAAAGAGACAGGACTCAGTTTGCCTTTTGATTTAAAGGTTACAGTTCCTGAGATTTAATATAATCGTTTTTAAAAGAGTGAAATTTCTAATCACATGGGATGCAATAATCCAGAACAGGTTCTTGTAGGAGGTGTTCAGCTAGATTTAATAAAACCCAATAATGCAAAGACTGTAAATTGGCAGCCTGGCACATTGCATTTACTGAAAAATGTTGTTGAAGAAAGGACCTGGGAGGGGATAAGCGGAGGTCTTGTGGTTAGGGAGTCGGCCCCAGGATCGGAAGGTCGTGGGTTTGATTCCCAGACCAGTAGGTTGCCCTGAAGTACCCTTGAGCAAGGTATCATCCCCATCACTGTGCTGATTATCTAATCTTGTTGTCTGAGAGCATTAACAATAACCTGGGCTTGGACAGTATCAATAGCTCCACTTGTCTTGAATTGACACAGTATTTATTATTATGCTTTTGCTGTATTTTTCCAGAGTTCATTATTCACTGCATGCATTTTTTGTTTCCAGATTCTGGAAAGCATGCCGATGACCGATGAGGTGGAGCAGCTGCTGCAGGTTCTTGGGCCATTCTACGAGCTGGTAGAGGAAAAGAAGAAGATATCACAAGTATCAGACCTGACCACAGGTGAGATTCCAGTTGAGTAACGTGAGATGAATGTTGTGTCAGCATAAACTATATTTCTTACCAGACATTAGTCAAAATTAGGAAAACTTACTAATAAAATCAATTAAGAAGGATAAAAGTTTGATTAGAATTTAAATAAGTAAAGCAATGTTTTGATAAGATTAACTAAAAGCAGTTTTTAGTTTCACCAGCATGATGGAGCAGTGGGTAGCGCTGTGACCTCACAGCAAGAAGGTCCTGGGTTTGGATTCCCAGATGGGACGGGTCGGGTCCTTTCTGTGTGTTTTCTGCATATGATTCCTCTGGAAGCTCCTGTTTCCTCCCTCAGTCCAAAGACTTGCATGTCAGATGGACTTGAGATGCTAAATTGCCTGTAGGTGTGTGTGTTTTAGTGTGTCTGCCCCGGGATGGACTGGTGACCTGTCCAGGGTGTTTCCCAACTTTTCTCCCAGTGAGAGCTGGGATGGGCTCCAGCACCTCCCACGACCCGAATCAGGACAAGCAGCAGGGGGAACTGGTTCCAGCAGGGGGCAGCATAATAGCTAAATGATATTTCAACCTGTTTACTGTCAGTTCTGGGCCTCACTAACTGACCAGCACCTGCTGATCTAAGAGATCAGGCTTAGATTCATAAAATATAAAAAAAATACACTTGGAGCACAAGCCAGCCTCCCTAGGTTTTGATTGGCTGCAGTGCGGTTGTCCATGATAAAAACGAATCATTTACAAACACAATCTTTAACCATTGAGGCAAAAAGATTCTGAGCCAAAAATCAGACTTGAGTAAAATGCAATATAATGAAATTAATAATGAACCTAAGATGTAAAAAAAATAAATAAATAAATACTTGATGCTCATGATAGTGCTATAGATGTTTTGGTAACATAAAAGGATTCTTAAAATCATGCCTTGGCTTTCAAAGATTAAAAAAATGCTTTAATATAAAGAGAAAGAATAAGCAAAATACTGAAGAGAGAGGAAATGAACGGGTTATGTGTGAAACAGTACTTATTTTTATTTATTTATTTATTTATTTATTTATTTTATTTATTTATTTTGAAACTCGCTGATGATGCGTAAATGCTTTTCGTAGAATAATAATGAATGGCATTTCTTTATTTTATCACTTTAATTTACTGAATGCTCTTTTGGTTTGGTGCTCAGCCCGACTGGAAAGATTTGCTAAGCAACTTGAAGGCAAGTGTACAGAAATGTTTCTTGCTCCTAGTTATGAATGTCCTGAGTTTAGAAAGTAGTTGTGGCTTCAGAATCCCCTGTGCAGTTGTGTTCCTGCTGTCTTTTTTTGGCTTTTACTTAGATTGCTAGAAAGGCTTTGGTTTTTTTTTTGGGCAGTGTATTAACGATAGACTATATTTTCCAACTTTTTTCAGGCTGAACAGTAAAAGACTTTATTATTTGGTGACTCTCACTAGGTTTCGGTGACATGATCTCGGCGCCTTCAAAGAGCGTCACAAAAAGCATCATCAGAACTATGCAAATGAATGGCACCTTGGACAACAATCCTACCAAAAAAGTGACCATTTCTAAGAATAATGGACAACACATTAAGGAACTAGAGTACAAAGGTGCTGAAGATGATGTGGATGATGACAGTGATGATGATGAAGAAGATGAGAACGAAGAGGACAAGATTGAGCAGGTGAAAAAAGGTAAAATGGACGGCATGAATTTGTGAATTGATGTCATGCAATATAACCGATGTATGAGGATGCATCCGTTTTCTTTAAAAATAAAACTCAGTAAAGTGTGCACTTAAAAAAAGATTAACCACAAAAAAGTCTAGAATTTTAAAAAGGTGGGTTGATTTTATTGCGCTTTTCACTACACTGTAAAAACATCTTTGTATTTTTTTTATTTATTTATTTTGTGTATTTTTCTAATCATAATGAAATCAATTATTTCTTAATTAATTCATAAAGTGGATGTTCACCAAAGAGTCCAAATTGCTGAACCAAACTAGAAATATAATTTGGAAACAATAGAATAGTTTTATTATTTGGAGTAAAAAGTGCAAATAAAAGGTTCATTTGAAGGAATGGACTTCTTGTGTTTTCAGCTCCAGAACCAAAGAAAAAGGTTGCAAACGAAAAAGCAAAAGGAATTCCCAATGGCAGTATAGGGCACAACTCGGAAGCCTTGACTAATGGTACACACTGCTCCAAATCTGCTCTGAATGGGAAGCACTCGGAGGAGGAGGATGACGAAGAGGCAGCGATCCAAAATGTGAATGGTGGCTTTCAAGGTGAGGCAGTCAGATCACTTTAATGGGGTGTTGCTACAAATCAGGATAGTTTTTCTTGACCTCTATTTAGGGTGCAGAGAGTGCATCTGGGCCAAGCGCTCAAATGAAAAGGGGTCTTCAACAGAGTTAGACAGTGTGTCAGATGTAATTGCTTAATGCAGCAGAAAGGTGTAGCCTCAACTACACACACCTCACTCAGCCACGATATGAAAAGCACTAACAGGTCAAGTGTATGATGGCCCATCCGCTAAACGACACCACTGTATGGAGATGATAGACAGCAAGTGACCAGTCAGTTGTTGAAGATGTTGGAAGGGGAAGAATGATGACGTGTAAGGATCTGACCTATGGGCCCAGTCTGTTCCCACAGAGTAACTATTTAAACAAAAATTGCTCAATAGTTAATGTTTGTTGTGATAGAAAGGACACACAGTGCATCACGGCTTGCTGGGTATGGGGTTGTGTAGCCACAGAGCAGACAGAGTGCCCATGCCAGCCCCTGTCCAGTACACACTGGGGTGTGAGCATCAGAACTGGAGAACTTCGGGTTCAGGTAATGAAGGATTTTTGAGCTTTTTGAAAATTCAGAGCCAGGTGTGTTAGATCCTGACCTCTCCAAAGTTGGAAGATCAGGGTGGATGATGTGATGCAGCCAGTAATTTCCATAGGGTGCTGGGAGTCTAGTGGTAGGGTAGCTCAAGAGGTCCCATGTTAGAATCCCACCTCTGGCACTACCACCACTGGGTCCCTGAGCAAGACCCTTAACCCTGAGTGTCTCCAGGGGGGACTGTCCCTGTAATTAGGACACGGAAGTCGCTCTGGATAAGAGCGTCTGCTAAATGCCGTAAATGTATTGTAGCTTTCTGGCTGTTTTGGCAGATAATTCTCCATTTAAGAATAAGAGAACTGAACATTATGCTTTGAAATGTTAACCGTGTTTCAACACACCAATCCCATGTTTTAAAGAAAGCAAGGGGAAATATATTCTCCCGGGTATCTTTAAGGATTAAATCATAAAGCAGTCAAGACTGTAAGGCTTTTATAAAAGAATTATTTTCATGGATTTTGCAGAGACAAACTTCATCTTTTTGTTTTTGTTTCTTTTTTTTGCCGTAGATGACCACGAAGATTTGTCCGGTTTACATCATGTAGGCAGCGACTCCGATGGAGAAGTGTACTGTGACTCCGTGGATCAGTTTGGTGTGGAAGAGGTAAGATCTAGTTAACTGTAGTGAAATTTACTGAAACTCATTTTCATTTTACATTTACAGCATTTAGCAGACGCTCTTATCCAGAGCGACTTACAGGTGGTCTAGTGGCCTAATTACAGGGACAGTCCCGCTGGAGCAACACAGGGTTAAGGGTCTTGCTCAGGGACCCAGTGGTGGCTAGAGGTGGGATTCGAACCTGGGACCTCTATCCAGAAGTCCGTAGGCAAGTACCCTACCACTAGACCACCGCCACCCTAATGCATCTATGCATCTTGTGGAGAACTCTACCATTTGAGCTAATTCCCCCAATTTTCCTAAAAGATCCAGCCAAGCTGTGGGATTGAAGGAACAGTATGCTAAAATTATCTTGTTTATTAGTTTTGTTCCATTATGTGTGTGTGTGTGAGCAGAGCCCCGAGGCTTATAAGAACTCTCTGGAGGAAAAGCACCTCACCCTGTCCTCCCTGGGAGAGCTGCAGCCAACAGGGCAGGACCTGAAGAGCCTCCCTGTGGTTCATGAAGGCGTCCAGCATGGCGGAGAGGACTGGAAGACAAGTGGAGGTGGACCACCGAGACAGGGGCTCAGCACTGACAGATCAGGCAGCATGGTCAGGAGAGGGAGAGGTACCGCCTGACAGTCTTTCTTTAACTACTTTTACACAGTTAATATTTCTACATTTAAATTAGATTTTCTTTCTGAATCGACAAGCTTGAACCTGCTTGTTTTTGTGATGTCAGAAATGTAGCAAGAATTTCAGATACATTGAAATAATGTCGACACATCTCTGTTTGGCATGTCTCCACATGTTTCAGTGAGCCACGCTTAACAAAGTGTAGAAAAACAACGCAACATGCTTCTCTCCAGAGAGAGCCATCACATTTGTTTCCTCGCTTCATTTAAAAAGCAATCTGGCCGGAAAGTCTGCTTGGCGTGAGTGGGCGGGGCTAAATCGCTATAGACCGAACAATCGCAAAAGCAGTGAATGTAAAATGGGCAGTTTGTTGCTGATTCCATGAAGCATAGACTCTATGAGCTGGAGATGGTGGTTACTCTTTGAAACTCTTTGGTTTAAAAAACGTTTCAATAAAAAACATTAATGCTCATGTGTTCACAAAAAATGAAAGATTTTAACCACTAATTAAAATCATGACATTTGTAAGAACACTGAATGATGTCTAAGTACTTTTGTTCTGTCTTGTATGTCAGGCTCCAGGTCTCCAGGCTCAGGGTCCATGGCCACAGGGCCGTTGCAGGGTGGAGGAGGTGATGGGGAACGGTGGGGCACTGACGGAGCCGTGGGTGGAGATCTTAACGAACAGATCGTAACAGCGCTGGCACGACTTCAGGAGGACATGCAGAGTGTCCTCGAGAGACTGCACACACTCGAGGCTCTCACAGCCTCCCAGGTGAGAACCCCCTAACTCCTCATAGAGACGTAGTCATGAGTATTAGAACGTTGAGTATTGTTCTGGGATTTTAGGGCTCTGGTTATTTGAAATGTGGAAGTTTAAGAGCTATTTTAAATTTAAAAAATGTTAAAAACCCACATTTGATGTGTCCAATTTCCGAAAAAAGAGCAAGATTTCTTATTTTCCATCGAAATTTTGTGCAGATCCATTGATCAGTCTGTACTTTTCTAATTCTAGGCAAGATCAGCGGCCCTGCCTTCAGAATACCTTTTATTACCAGCAAATAAAACTCAAAAGGTATGTTGGGTAACTTTCCAGAAGCCCTATTCATCAGTTCCCGGCCTGACCCAGTTCAGGAAATGAACTTTGGCACTTAAAGCTGCGTCTGGTTTTGTGCAACAGCGATTGATGATAAACAGGCTTCCTTTAACTGGCATCCTATTTCTGAGCGAGTGACGAGGAAGAGTTCAGATGGATTTAGTCGATTTTTAGTTGAATGCAAGGTCATTATTGGGTCATTTGTAGTTTCTATTTATTTTTTCTACAGCCAATGGTCACACTCCGCTATTATTTTGCATGTTTTAACATTGAGTCACACACTTCGCGTCAATCAGTGCATGTCAGTGTGATTTGGGCCACAGAGAATATACTTCATTTTACATAAGAAGAACCAAAAAAGCACCTCTTATATAAACAGCGATAATTCTATCTGCTTGTAATTATAGTCTCGCCTTTAAGATAATACTCCCATGCTCCTCCCAGCTGTCACTGCAGGGACTCAATAAAGCTTCTCTTCCTTTTATCCCTCAGCTCGATAGCAAGCACTGAACTCATTCTGGCGCAGAAGAGGCGTTGTTAATAGGTTTGTGTGTATCTTCTGCAGAAGTCATCCTGGTGGCCCTTTGATGTGTCTCCTGGTACAGTGGCCTTTGCTGTTATCTGGCCCTTTGTGGCACAGTGGCTCATTCGGCTGTACTTTCAGCGACGAAGAAGGTAACGACTTTTAACGTTCTGCGATTAGGTCAGATCTGTCAGACGTTTGGAAACGCCTGGCTTGTTTTTAATGAGCCTATATTCTCTGTTTGCAAGAAAGCGAAAGATATATTTATTTATCAAGTGCCTTTCATACACGGGAGGCATTAAAAGTGGTTTATAAATAGACTAATTTTAATTCAAATGTATGTAAAGAGAAACGCTTGAGATTGAGAAAATGCATAACGATGCATTTTAAGAGAAGAGAATGATAAAGTTAACAAAACGGGGCTTTATGAGCAAAATATGCTCTTAATTGAATGTGACAATTTAGGATTTTCCAGACTTTTCAAGGCATCGTTTCTTGGCGCTGCATGTAAAATAACTCAACAGCAGCAAGAATAAAATAATTGACTTAAATTTAAGAGTTCAAGAAATTCGGCGCATTGTTTTAGATGATGCATTCTCCTTTGCCTGATCGAATTCATATTTCATGTGTTTCTATTTGTAGAAAAATCAACTGAGAGGATGTGTTCAGGGCCCGTGATGACGGAAGAGAACACCCCTCCTCTCCTCTGATAAAGGGCAGCGTGCTCTCCTGCGTGTCCCCTCATCTAACTCTTGCTTTTGCACTATGACGACATTGCTAAGAGTAGTGTAGTGACAGAAAAAGACAGATAGATGAATGTATATAATTGCAGCTTGTAGGCATACATGGTTTTTGTTTCATTTTAGCCTATTAGGTGAGGTTATAATTGCCTGTTTTGAGGAATCAGTAGAAGTACTATGATGTGTAAAAACAAACTTCTACACTGATTTATTTTTTTTTTTTCTTTCATATTGAAATTCAACAGGGCATTATGATCGCATTTAAGCCACGTCCATCATTTCCATCATTAAGTGCATTGCTGCTAACTGGCTTAAACTCTGCTGGCAAGTGTAGATTAAGGTGTTATTATTACAGTGCATTGAAGTGGATTTATCTTAAACTGGAGTTTAGGTGAAGCTTTGTAAAGATTGTCGGAGCCGTGTTGATTTTTTGTTTTTTTTCCCCCCTTTCCTGTTTTTACCGGCTGCAGCACCAATCAAAGCCATATTGAACATCTCGCGTTAGGACTGTTGTTGGCAATGAAAGCAGTGAAGTCTAAGATCAGGAAGGTTTAGTGTTGACATGTAGCTGTAGGTGTTTGGTAGACAATACACACGTGTGAAACGCGATCACGTCCGACGTGTACAATGCTTGCATATCGTAATTTTGAGCATCAGCTTTAATTAGGAGAACTATGTTGATCAGAAAGGGGAATTCCTCCAAATGTCATGCGCTTATATATTTAAATGGTTAAAAAGTCATTCCGAGTGTACGTGAACACTTACTTTCCTTGTGTTCACTTCCTGGTCCATGTTTATGGAAATCAAGCTCATTTTGAATTTACTGGAAGTAAAAAAAAAAAAAAAAAAGCGCAGCACATCCTTCTGTTCATCAGTTCTGCCCATTTTACAAGGGAGCTTCAGAGCAGAAATTTGCAGGGGAGCCAATCAGAAGCTCCCTTTTTAACTGAAAGGGATGGAGGAAGGTTGGAAAAAGATCCTGCAAAAAACAAACCAAAAAAGCTAAATCGAGGTCATAAGTGCACCTCAGAGAACAAAAATAACATCAAAAATGAATCCTTTAAGAGCGCCTATTTCAAGAAGAGCCTAAAAGAACTCTTTTCTAATGAAATAAGAATAAGATAAACTTGTCTCTAAAACTGTAACTAAGGACATTTACACCTTACACATTACTCAAGGGTCGTTTTTCTTCCTTCTTGCTGTCGTCATGCGCTGATCATATCAGACTGATGGCCAGAGTGAAGAAACCTGATCACTTCTCTGGACCACTTCACATCAGGTCACTCTGAATGACTTTGTCCATCTTCTGAATCATGGAGAATTTCTTTCATTCCCCTTGAAGCTTTTTTTTTTTTTTTTTTTTAAGATGTTTCATTTGTACTATACTGTGTCTGTATTTTATAACACTAACTTTCTTTCTAATTCTCTCTCTTTGAGACAGAAAACCACTTTTGCTTAAAGCGTTCTGTAAGTGAGGCAGGATCGGTGAAGGTGTCAGGAGATCGCTGCTGTCAGACACTACTGTTTGCATTGGACTGATCATCAGATTGATCCTTCACCCTCCTCTGTGTTTGGTTTCCTCTCAGTGTATGAGTTTCCTCTTAGTGTAAATTGTTAATACTGTTAATACCTATAATGTGTATATTAGAAATAACAATATAATATATTCCTGAGCTGAAAAGTGACATTTTAATTGTAATATACTGTAATGTAGCATTTCGATCTGTCCCGAATTGAGATCTTGCACAGGACTCGGGAGAGGCGGTGAGAGTTTTGAGCTATTGTTTTGAACAGAAACCGGATCTTTATATTAACGAAATGAGAATTTTCTCTTCAAAAAGAAGCACCTGTGCACGTTCTCGTTAACCTGAAGCACGAATAAAATTTTCACAAGGTTTTGGAGCACTCCGGTCTTCTGCGGGAGTTGAGTTTTTCCTTTCTAAGACAGCAGCTCATGATTTTGAGTCTGTAACCATGTTCTGAAACGGTCACAAAATTGAATAACGATGAAGATGATTGACACGTTTGTATTTTAACGCAGCCGCACAGCTTCATTCGGAGTTGCTGGTTTAACAGCGTTAAGTGATGGGCCTCACTGGACTATTTAAGGAGGAACATCAGTGTGACTTCAGAGAAGTGATGATAATAGTTTATACTTATAAACTATCGAAGTGCAGATTTTTTTTGGCAGAATTGCTAATATATGAAACCTCTGTGCGCCGGATTGTTGCCGTTATCTGGACGCTGGTGCTCCTACACACTGATCATGTTGTAAGACCAGAATTAAAGTTAAAATTAAGAGCGTTAATGAATAAAATCAAGCTGTCATTTGTTCACTAATGAAGATCAGAGCCATTGTTCTAGTTAATAAAACAGAATCCCTGAAATTTATATTTGTGTTATTATTGACGTTTCCTTCTGCAGGAAAGTAGAGCATCATGTCAGGGTTAACCTTGGAGCTAAGAAGGTAATCTCAGTTTTTACCCAAACATGGAAGATGGCGGTGCTATCGCCTCACAGCGAGAAGGTCCTGGGTTCAATTCCAAGATGGGACAGTCTGGGTCCTTTCTGTGTGGAGTTTGTTCTCATGCTGGTGTTTCCTCCAGGAGCTCCAGGTTCCTCTCAACATCCAAACACCTGCACATCAGGTGGATTGGAGGCGCTACATTGGTCTGTGTATTTGAACTGATGGCTTGTTCAGAATGTTTTCCCACCTTTTGGGGATAGATCCAGTGAGCCTAATCAGGACAAGCATGAAAATGAGTGAGCGTTTTGAAATCATTTCTGGATCAAACCAGTTAAAACGTGAATTCTTTTGTTTCTCCTTCAAAAGGTAGTGAAGAAAGAAAAGGTAGTAATTTGACAGCAGAAGACTTCTCCAACTGTCGGTTCAGTTGGAACTGAACATGGACACGTTTCAAACGTTATAGATTTAAACAAGCACTACGCATCTGTCTTTACAACAAACCACTTGAAGGTCTAAATCGAGGCACAGATGAAAAAAAAATGCTCAAATTGGGAGTGAAAAAAAAAAATTGATCATTTCAAAGCAAAAAAATATATATCTGAAAAATATCTAATTATTAAACTAAATTACATTGTTTGAAATATCACTCATCTCAGATCATGATTTTTTCCAGTCGAATACCTGCTGTTACCAAATTTGATACATAACCAAAAAAATAAAAATTCTACACCAATTCACTTCAGTTTTCAAGGAATAATGAACATCCCCAAAATATTAAATGAATTTTATTTAAACACATTACTATTTACATGTCACGCACTGTATGGTTGGGATTACTTGCATAGCGATTGCACATGATCAGGAACTGAGATTAAATTAAAATATTGACCGCACAAAGTGTTGGTAGTACATTACCGTCTCTGTATATTCACACACACACACACACACACACACACTAATAGCACATTAAAAACCTTTAATCACTCTCCTCAGGGCTCCTGTGTCTATAAAATATTCAGTGCTGATGTAGCATTAGTGCCATTTTCTGCTGGCAACCTCCAAAAACTGTGAACATAACACTGCGTGGCAGGACCAGATCGTCGCTGAAACCCTTTAAGCTTGGTTTAAGACGTGCCCAGTCTATAAAACAGTTATAATGCTGACGTTGTAACCCTGTTTCCCCCTCTACGTTTTCACCAGTTTTACCAAAATCCTGCAACAGAATCAGAGTTGTATTGATCTACAGAAGCAACGCTAATCCTTTTTTTTTTTAGAACAAAAAAGTTAGAAAGAAGAAGAAGAAAAAAGAACAAATAGAAGATTTAGAAGTCAACAGTTATAACAATTGCACATGTGGAATTATTGCAACAGTTGTGGCATCCAGAGTTTACATACGCTTCTGTCAGCATCTGTGTTACAGGCTGAAACCAGAGAGCGCCAAGTGCTGCGCAGCGTTTCTCGCCTCAAAGTACGAGGTGTCCGTCTCGTCATCAGGCTGAGGAATGAAAGGCATGGCCTGGTTCTGGAGATTGTCCCAGTCCACTCCAGCAAATAATGGATGCTTTTTCAGCTCTGGAAGGAAAACAGGCGACACAAAAATCACTTCCATGATCGCAAACAGAAACACCGGACGCTTAACGAAACACTCTTGAAAAGGAAAATAACAGTGTCTTGGCCGTAGAGAGGCCGTGGCATTGCGAGCGGATAATTAAATTCTGATGGAAATGTCAGTGAAATTAAAGTTTATCTGCGATTAAAAGGGGGGGGGGGAGAAAAAAAAAAAGCAGCACTTGAATCTATAGAGTCAAGTGTTTCATAAAAGTTTCATTTTATGAAACTATAAATAATTATATAAATAATTCTGATTTATGTTTTTAATAGAAGTGTAACAAAAGAATTAACATCTACTGAATGCTAAAGCCTTTAGATGAAATAGTACTGAATGATCAACACATTAAAGTGAAATTTCACCCATAAACACTGTGCAGCAGGGGGCAGCCATATCCAGCGCCTTCGGAGCAGTGATGGCAACAGTACCTTGCTTGAAGGTACCTCAGGGAAACCTACTGTTCTGGGATTTGAACCCATCACCTTCCAATCCTGGGGTCTAGTCCCTATCCACTAGGCCACCGCTGCCCTTTGTTTTAACATCACTTCTATCAAAATCCAGTATCTTGGGTTCTAAAAGCGTCCCGGTGTAGATTTCATACAGACTCGGTTGTTCACCCTCCTCCTAACAGTGTCCTCACCTTTCAGACCTGCCCGTTTGTTCACCTCTGTGGTAAGAAGAATTTCTATGGCATTTCTTGCATTCTGAGACAATTCCTCTTCTCCATCAGGCCACGGTATATCTGCTCCCATCACCATCATTGTGACGATGTATACCAACAGGATCAAAGCAAAAAAACAAAAAAATTAATCCCGGCATATCTACAAATTTATCAGTTTCTAGCAACTAGACTCAGTAATTGTAGCAAAACAATATAGGCATTTAAAAATTACATTTTATTTATTTATAAGACTGTTAATGACCTTGGTTGAGAATGTTCTGGAAGACAAGCTGAGGAGTCTCGTCATTAAACGGCGGCACTCCTGTGAGGAACTCGAAGAGACAGACACCCAGCGCCCACCAGTCCACCATGCAATCTATATGGAGGAAAACAAGCACTGTCTTCACATTTTATCTCCTTTAACATACTTAAACATGTTAGACTGTGATCTCAAGCCTACACTACAGCTGTGAGAGCAGGGGGAGGTCGAGTTAATATTGGTGAGGAGCATTGATGAGCGGAGCAAAAGATTTGCCACAACTTTACAACTTTTTACCCCGGGGTTAAATTTAAATCATTCATTTTTCTTGGACAGTGATGGTAGTATGCAGGAAAATAAGAGGAGTATTTACTACTGTTTGGAGTCAGCAGAACCAATCTTGGACCAGATTTCGATCTCATTTATGTCCCAATACAGATTCCTCTCTAAATATCACCATATGGCCAAGCCTACAACAAAGAAGCAACATTTCCAAGCCCACTACTCTCACAAAAAAAAATAAACTGAGAATTAAGCGTAAAGATTTTGTTTAAAAAAAAAAAGTCTAATCTTGCACTAAATGTTTTTTCCTTGAAACTCTCTCTGCTTGGGTTTCAACAAGAGGATCCCAAATGAGAGATTTTGCTTATTTTTATTTATTTATTTATTTATTTACATTCAGGAGCTTAAACACTAACGCCACCCACCCCACTCCCACGAACAAGCAAACAGCTCCAAAACTGCAATTACAGAATGAATCGTTATTTTGGCTCCATCATCAATTAAGCTTAGAATACCACCAGAGAAGATTTAGCCCCTTACAGCAGATTTTTCCAGCCCATTCTCAAAGAGCAGTGTTAATTCTGCATATCTGATCTACTTCATCTCCCCAGCCAAACACCATTTTGGATATGCTTGGAGCAGGAGTAAAACGAAAAGAGTGTGAACAACTAGTGACCTTTCAGCACCAGCCTGGAAGTTTGTCAGTTTTTCAGTTGATTGTCCCACATTTCCCAAGTTCATAGAGCATCACTGAAGCAGTAAAGAAAGGCAAGTCAAGCACATCCAATCATGGAAGTAACTGTCCATCAACATTAATGAAATTAGTCAGCATTATCCCTTGATTAATGATAACAGATGTAAATAAATAAATAAATAAAAAAGGACCCCTTCAACCAAACAAGGTAACTGTGGATAATAAATGTGTGAAAGTCCCAGTTAGCATTAAGCAGTGTTGGTTTCCTTTCACTCACTATTAGTCCGGTTAGCCCTCATGGAAAAAAAGTATTCTTTTAACCAGCCTGCTCATGCAACAGCACATTGAGCACATTCAGCACAAATTTCCAGCATACTCACCACACTCAACTGATCCTGCAACTAAAACATAAGGTCCAATAAAGAATCTGTTCATTGTACATGGCAATCAAACATCTGACAACACGACCCAAAACATGAAACCAAGCAGCCGCTTGCCAAATCAATAACATTTCTTACTAAGATCATTAAAATAAAGAATAGCAGAAAAGCTTAGATTGCAATTTTTGTCATTCTGTCATTAAAAAAATTCAATATGAGGTCTGACCCCATCTCCTCTTACCATTCTGTTAAAAAGAAGTCTATTCTATATAAAACATTTCCCCCCCCCCCATCTCCTCTTACCATGATGTTTGCCCAGTAAAAGTTCTGGGGCCAAGTAGTCAGGGGTTCCTAAGATGGGACCCCTCTCTGTTGGTTCTGGACCTCTACGGACACTCTTGGGAGTTCGATATGGGGTGTGGGACAAAACCATCGGCTGTGGGGTCTGGAGGCGATTTGTGAAAATAAAGAAACACAGATGGAATGAAATTTGAAACAGTGAGTCTGAAGAAAAACAAGGCCTTAGGATTCTCTACAGCGAGTGTTTCGCAGGGATTGGCTTACTGCCTTTAAGAGTAGCTAAGACTAAAACCGAGTCAGGAGGTTGAAAGGAGTGAGTGAGCTAAAAACTTTGGGAATAAAACTGCTGTGTAGAATTCTTGACATGTGCAACTGAGCAGCCAAAGGTTTTCTACTTTGTTTGACGAGTTAAAGAAAATTACATTATATTTTATGACAATCATTAAAAATATCTAAGCCTACAGAAAGAGCCCAATTTTTTTTTTATTGGATGCTACATGCGATAACAACTGAGGAAGACAAAACAAGTTGAAACGGCAGACTAGTGCTGTGAGCGTTTATGTATCGGCTCCATAAAAGACCTTTCATTTACGTCCAGGCACACTTTATTGAAGATATTTTTAGAGTATTCAGTTGTTTCCTCCAAAACATTTATCCTCCGTTCCTAAGGCCTACCTGGTACAGCGAGCTGTTGAGGCTGGGTCTTTTCTTCTGCACAGGGGTCACAGCGATAGGAGCACTGTGGAAGGAGGCTGAGGCAGACATTTCCATTGCATCCATGGAGGCGATGCTGAGGCGGGAGTTGCAGGACATGTTGGATCGGTTGATGGAGCTGCAGTAGCTTCGGAAGGCCACCATGGTCTTGGGTTTGAGGAAAGAAGGAGATTTGAGGAGGCTGCTGCACCGAACATGAAGATGGTCCAACCCACAAAAATCGGACTCGCTCTTATGGTGATGCACATTGTGCTGCTTCAGGGAGGCAGTTGTAGAAGTGGATTCTGCCTGTGGTGGCACCACGGCAGATATCTCTTTTTCATCCAGCTCCTGGAATGTAGGCAAAAGAGCATCTCTTGGACAGTTTTTTAAAGGAGATGCGTTTGTAATAATGGACATTTCGTGGACTGAGCTGTCAGAGTCCAAGCTAAAACTTCTCTTCAGCTCTCGGTCATCAGGAGAAGAAGTGAAGCTAGCGCTGGCCACAGCATCTACATTTTCTCCTGGCTCTTCCAGCTCTTCCAGAAGGTTCTTGGCTACATTAGCAGGGCTTGACTGTTTAGGGACCTCCCTGTCTCTCTGACCTGAAGCTTTCCAAGATGCTCCATCACTACCCAATTCAACAGCAGAGAAAATCCCTGTCAATCCTGTATGGCCTTTCAAGTCATTCTCTGGAATCGGAAAACATCTCCTGTAGTCAACATCACACTTTTTGGCTTGCATCTCAGGCTGCTCTGGGCTTTTGTCCACCTCTGCAAAGCCTCGTTTCACTGAGGAGCTCAGTTTCAGAGCAGACGCTTTCTCCAGTGACTGGCTAGCACAGGTAAACCCCACCTCAGTTTTTGTAAGGTGGTTCTCCAATGACTGTTTGAGAGGAGTCTTACTGTTGGGAGAAAGGCAGGGATCCACTTCAGCGTAGTGGAGGCTTTTTCCAGCTGAAACGTCTGGCTTTTCGTTCCTCACATCTGTATGTGCTCTACCAAGAGATGGTGACCTTGAGTTTAGGTTGCGAAGGGGAGTCAATTGAGTCTCATTTTTAGGAATCTGGAAATCACTGCTTATCCTTCCCTCAGAAGCACTCCCAGGATGTTTTTGTCTGGCTCTGTCAACTACATCCTTTCCATGTGAAAGAGGGAGGTTCTCATCACCTTCTAATTTCTACAAACACAAGAGGTTGTTTCCATTTAGAAGCAATACACAACAGGGGAAATTTACTCACCGTAATATTACTAACTTCAGATTTAAACCTCTGAGTCCTGAAGTATTTTTGTACAAGAAGCATCCCTTCTGAATATTTTCATGTAGTTCTATCCCTGTTTACCTGTTCATCTTCCCACAGTGGACTGACACAGCTCTCAGAGTCAGTGGTGGACGGCAGGAGGCACGAGTGAGCACTGCCAACACTTAAGGACTCAAACCTCTTCCTCGACTTCATCAGCTTTGGCGTCAGCCTTTTAGCTAGCACACTGGGACTAAAGATACTATTGGCTCCTGAAAAATAAGAGCACCTTTAATGAAGATTTTTTAAATATATATTTATACAGTTCAGTGAATCCAAAAATGATCAGACTAGGGAAATCTTTTTAATGATAAATTACATATTAGATTATCTTAACTATCATAAACTTGTCATAATATCTTCTCACTTCTAACACAATCTGCATGAATCTAAAGAAAGCTTGAGATAAATTATAAATTGTAATATTATGATGTATTATATACATAAATCCTGCAGCATTTTAAAATCAGCAATAAAGCAATTCTAATATTAACATACCAACTGCTCGTGAGGGACAGATAGGTGAATGAAGGAGCTCCCTTCGCCTGGCTAGAAGAGGAGAACATAAAGAACTCTTTCTCAGCTCTGCTTTCCCGCAAGACACAGGACTGGCTACAGCCGAGGCACTGCAGTGGCGCTTGCCTTCCATCACTGGAGTATTCTTTTATTTTGAGGGAAAATAAACATACATCACTGTGCGTTTCTAACAGCTGACATTCATTTTAAAGCATGGTGTGCATTCGAGATTCCTACTGTACTTACGAGACCCAGGGAACTAATCAGGGACAGAACTTGACCTGGGGTTCTGAAATAATCTTTCTTCGGTTTGGCCAAAGAAGGTGTAGTTAGAATGTCCACAAGACTCAATTCTAGAGAGTAAAGGAAACGCATTTCAATTAGCTAAAGCAAAAGGTTTCATCATTTTCTTTTCAATCTTATTAAAAAGGTTTAACACATTCAAAATTTATACTTCAACAGCTTAGCATACCTCTGTCAAGCTTCACTCTGGAGAGGCCGAAGTCAGTCAACTTAACATGGCCTTTGTTGGAGATCAACATGTTGTCAGGCTTCAGGTCCCTAAAAAAAAAAAAAGCCAATTTTTTTCCCAGACTGCATGCAACAGTTAAACTAAAAGACCCACAGAGAGTCTTTGACTTCTGCCTAATAGATTACTCAGGACATAAAGAAATATTTACCTGTGAATAATCCCATGTCGATGGAGGTAGTCTAATGCTAGTGCCACCTCCGAAATGTATTTTAATGACATGTCTTCATCAAAGTAGCCATAGATGTGCAGCAGTGACTTCACATCTCCACCAATCAGATACTCCATGACCTAAGAAAACACACAGCTATAAGTATTTGACTGAATAAAATATCGCATTCAATTCTGCAAATTCCAAACTCAAGTCATTAGTTTAATGCACTAACAATAAACACATTAACCTCAGCCTCCAACTTGCATCACCTTCTACTTACCAAATAAACCTTAGTTGCTGTTTGCAGAGAGTAATATAAATGTACGATGAAAGGACTTTTGCTGAGGGCCAGTGCGTCCCTCTCCGCCCTCATCTGATCACTCATGTTCTTGTCCACCATGTCTGCTTTCTTTACCACCTTGGGAACACAAGTGTGTAAGAAGTTAGCCAGACGTGTGAAACACTTTTTAGTAGAAAAGATGCATAGCAATTAAAGTAGCAGACCAAAAACTTTACCACAATTAAATTAGACTAATTTGTAAGATTATGTTACATCATACAATTCTTTGCAACACTTATCAGTGTAAAGGATGATGCTTCTCACAAGTCAGCAAGAGAAAGAAAGATTAATATCCTCATAAATAACTAGCAAGGATCAATTTCACTACAGTGTGTGGTTCAATTTATGCAACTACTACCAAAGGCATAAACAAATGCCTGATCTCCTTTCGTGCTCCTTAGCAGCAAACACACCTACACAGAATTATGAGCAGTTAATCAGTATACATGTGTGATCACTTCACGCCCCTCAAAGTGTACGAGCACAATTTTAAAACCTGTAAGAGCCGCCTTAAAACCTGTAAGAGCCGCCTTAAAACCTGTAAGAGCCGCCTTAAAACCTGTAAGAGCCGCCTTAAAACCTGTCTGACAGCTAGATTTTCATATGGCCAGAGTTAGTTTCAAACAGCAATGTTAATCATTTCCTATTTAATTACCCAATTTTGATAAGTCATAATTTGGGGAGTTTAATAATAAGCAAATCTAATTTTACAGGGTTTGTGAAAAAGACAATCTTGGCACATAGCCTCTAGAGCTCGTCTGAAAAAATGACAACTTACTTTGGCATGAAAGGGGCCCAGTAGAAAGAAAAAGGGGAAATGTACTTAAATTAGGTCCTACAGCACATCCAGTCTGATAAATTGATTTTAAAAGCTTTGAGTATAATTATATTAACTTTTGGAGCACTAGGAAAAGAAAAAGGTTTCTCTTTTCTACTCTCCCCTCATTGTTTTGCGTTCAGATTCAAAAAAGAGTCAATTAGATAATAATAAATAAATAAAACGAGAGAATTATTATTCATTATTATTATATTGTTGTATTTGTATCCTTCTTCATACAAACCGATCAGATACACATAAGACCACTGTGTGAATTGCGCAGATCAGTTGAAGTATTGGACCCTTGTCACCCAGTAATACAGCACATTTCTCTAACAGACTAGTGACAGTAAAGTAAAAACACAAACAAAGGCAGTGAGAGGGAAACCCGATGGTTTAAAGTGTGTGTGTTTCAAGACTGGTGTGGATAAAAGTTACAGAGCTGGTGTGGGTGCAGTTTATCGTGAACTGGGACATTAATGTGATAAACACTGCTGGTGGATCAGAAGGACACTGGCTGAAATGTGTGGAGCTGAAGGAGCTGCTGACTCAGGGATGGTGATGTTCTGGGTCTAGGGCTCAGTTCTGGTCTGGACCGATACCTTTACAGCGTAAAGCTTGGAGTTGCTCTTCTTTCTCGCCAGGAACACCTTCCCGAAAGCGCCGCGGCTGATGGGCTTCAGCACCGCGAAGTCCTCGATGGAGGGCGGCTTGGGTCTCTCCGGAGCCTCCATTTTTCTCGGCCTTAACACGGATTAACAGCAGATTGTTGGCCCTTTCTCGCGGGCATACAGCACAATGACTACATCTGAGGGCTGAACGATGGTAAAAACAAGTTTAAAACGGCCCCCAGTCATGCAGCAGAAACCTAAACAAACCCAAGCGGTCCTCTGTTTTCAACTTTTCAAATTTCGCTCCTGTCCGGGGGCCTTAGTGACGCCATAACCGCCAGGTTAAAAAAAAACTTAATCATAATAAAGTTAAAATATTAAAATAGATAAAAATAAATACTTAAAATGACCCACTCAGACGACATCTGAGTTGCAGACCTAGATGGCTGATATTAAATATATATATATATATATATATATATATATATATATATATATATATGCACCCCGCGTCAGGCATATTTTTAGTCTACTATTAAGAGACCGCTAATTTTGTACCGCGCCCCCTGGTGGCGGAGTAAATAATAGACAGGATTTAAATCAAAGCATAATTTTAAATGTGATGTTTACATGGTCATGGGGTGGAATACTCCACTGGGGGTCAAGAGGTGGTGGGTTTCTGCCTACCTTTTTAATGTTTTCATTTCATAAAGTGAATTTTATCTATCATATATCATATGATTAAAGGGATCTAATACAAAAGCAGAATAAAGAGCACTTCTCTTGACTGAGCTAAACCAGCTAAACTGTGTCCTCCTAAATCCAAACTTGACCCCACCTCCTCCCGACTCAGCACTTCATCACTTATCCCAGCACTCATAAGACAAAAGACAGAAAAACACTCTGGGTCTCCTTATATGCCTGTCGTCGGAGTGTGAGAGGAACGTGCACACTCCACACAAGCCGTCCCATCTGGGAATCAAACCAAGGACCTGATCACTGTGAGGTGACCGCAATAACCAGTGTGCCAGCTCTTGGGACTGTTCTTGATTAGTTTCACCTGGAAATATGAGGTGCAATGCAGAGGTGTAATTTTGTTGTGTTTCACAACGATGAGAATAGTCATTTTCACTTTCACTTAAAACATGCAATTTCATTCAAAAGGGTTAAAACATAAACAAAAAACGTCGGGGCAGCGGTGGCCTAGTGGTTAGGGAGTTGCCCTGCATCGGAAGATTGTGGGTTCAATTCCCTCCCCAGTGGCTTGCCCTGAGGTACCCTTGAGCAAGGTACTGTCCCCATCACTGCTCCCTGGGTGCTTTCAATAGCTGCCCACTGCTGCATGTGTGTGTATGGGTTAAATGCAGAGGTCCAGTTTCGTTGTGGTTTGCTGTGACCTTGCAATGACAAGGGTTGTCACTTTCAATTTATATCTAAAGCTCTATCACTAAAACTGTCACAGTGCACAGCTTGTCAGGATCTTTTGCTCAAGCACAGAGGAGAACTAAAACAAAACCATTGTCTTAATGATTAAACTTGTACAAATGTTTTTCACAATTGCTTCCATGTTTTTTTGGGTTTTTTTTTGGGGGGGTTTTTTTGTGGGTTTTTGTCTTGAGTTCAATGCAGGCTGTCCTAAGAGACTTTAAAAGGAGCCTGGAGGAGATATATGGATGCATTTTTGAAGGATTTGCAAGCGAAAGAAAAATTGCTTTAGAAAGCAGAAAGCACTGATATTTGCATTACCGAGGGAGAGAGTGAAGTGATGAACAGCAGACACGAGATCTGGCACACCGTACATAAATTCAGGGGGCAAATTTTATACGAAAGAGCCACTAGCTGCTCAAAAGTCTGTTCTGGATGGGGTCAAAAGGATTGCAGACCAAGGTGTGGGCTTGATTTTTCTGTTTCTGATTTGTACATTTCGCAAAAATGTTTGATTAACATTTAGCAGACACTCTTATCCAGAGCCACTTCCAGTTCCTGATTACAGGGACAGTCCCCCTGGAGCAGTTCAGGGTCTTGTTCAGGAACCCAATGGTGGTAGCTAGAGGTGGGATTTGAACCTATGATCTCTTGGTCCATAGACAAGTATCCTACCCATAGTCCACTGCCACCCCAGATTTAGTTTTGATTTATTTTTATCCTGAACTTGAAATCATCTCAGACGAATTTATCAAGAAGCTCAAACTTGTGTTCATCCTTGACGGGTTGGACAAAAGCCAGCTTGAACTAAATTTTGCCTACAAGAATGGGTGGATGAAGCATTGGTGAACCTGATCAAAGGGAATTTGCTTCCTGAAGCTAATGTCTGGATACAGCAGCAGCAGGTCGCGTAGGAAAGTCTCACTCCTACAAAATATAAATCATTGAAGCGGTGCCAGTACTTGCACAGTACTTCATCTTTTGGGCACATTATTAAATATATTCTGAAATAATTGATAGTTATCTGCTGGGGCAATGGTGGCCTAGGCCCCATGATCTGAAGGCAAATAAGGTGCTGGAATATTTCCATGCGTCCATTTAATATAGAACAGAAAATACCAAGAACAGAAAAATAAGATGTTTTAAGTTCACATTAAATACTAAATAATTATTATTTTTTTAAAGCTACACATGCATAAACTATGTGTAGTGTGGTGGCTTAGTTGTTAGGTATTTGATCCCGATTGTGGATTTGAGTCCTGGACCAGTAGCTCAGATTGAGCACCGTCCTCATCTCTGTCCACTGCAGCCACTGCTCACTGTTTGGGTGTGTGCCAATACAAGGAATTTCATTTCATTCCCTTCTTCAACCACCAGATGGGGTAAAAATCAGCCGTGCCTCCTCTCTTATCTGTCTGCCTGAAATAGGGAGCATGTCAAAAGCTGAAATGTGAAGGATCTGCTGGCTTGGCATATTGCCATTTTACACAAGTTGTGTGATTTTACATACTTTTTAGGTCCCACCACCCACTCAGCCAGCACTCAGACCTTCACCATCTCAGCTTCACCCAAACATACAGACGTCTCTTGCCAAGTGGTGTTAAAAAAGTGATATGACACATTACAGACGATAAACTGTGCTATTGAGCTGTAATTTAACAGGTCTCTCTGTGGGTGAACTGGACTGTATTCCCTCCACTCCAGAGTAAGCTGGGTGTAACCAGCTCAAGCAACATTTGGTCTAAAATGATTTTCAGAGTTGGATCAATACCCACAACGTTGACAGGTGGTTTGATATAACAAATTCCCCAAAATATACATATGTATATTTTTTTTCCAGATTATTTACCATTTTTAAACTATAAAAACTCAGCCACATGCAGGGTTACTGATGGGTTAAAATGGGTTTATTTTTGGTGCAGACGTCTGGCTCCATTCACCACCACTATAGAGGAATCCACCCAGAATCCACAATGAAACGTCACTGAAAATCCCCTTTAAAGCAAAGGTGCAGGGGGGGGGTGGAGAAAAAGGTCTGGGTCTCCTCCTCCTTCTCCTCCTCCCCTCGACCCCAGGTTTGGGAAGGAGGGGGGCAGCAGCTTCAGCACAGCACAGGCGTGCCATTCAGCTCGTCCCTCCTTCTCTTCCCTTCCACCAACTTCAGGCCAGTTCGGCGCAAACATGCGGACAATGCACAGTGTGCTGCTTTGCGCCTGCGCCTTGCTGCTGCTCCCTGCTGATGCTCAGGCAAGGTGAGTCCCTGCTTTCCTTCTTTCTCTCACTGCAGTGTTTCCAGACGAGGCAGACTGCACACTGTCTAATGTGTGTCTGGAGCTGAGCTGAAGACCCTCTGTCTGAGTGCAGCTGAGCCGAAGTCTCCCTGACTCAGTGCGGCTGAGCTGAAGACCCCCTGAGTGACTGTAACTAAGATGAAGAACCGCTGTCTGACTGCAGCAGAGCCCAAGACCCCCTGACTGACAGTGACAGAGCTGAAGACCCCCTGACTGACTGTGGTTGAGATGAAGACCCCCTGACTGACTATGACTGAGCTGAGGAACCCTGGCTAACTGTAACTGAGTAAAAGATCCCCTTGCTGACTGTGATTGAGCTAAAGACCCCCTGACTGATGACATCTGAGCCAAAGAACCCCTGAATAACTGTGTCTGAGCTGAGGACACCTGACTGACTGTTACTGAGAAAATACCCCCTGACACACTGTGGCTAAGGTGAAGACCCCCTGACAGATTGTGGCTGAGCTGAAGACCCCCAGACTGACTGTAGCTGAGCTGAAGACCCCCTGACAGACTATGACTGAGCTGAAGAACCCCTGACTGATTGTGGCTGAGCTGAAGACCCCCTGACTGACTGTGGCTGAGCTGAAGACCCCCTGACTGACTATGACTGAGCTGGAGACCTCCTGACTGGCTATGACTGAGCTGAAGACCCCCTGACTGGCTATGACTGAGCTGAAGACCCCCTGACTGACTGACTAGTTAATCTTCGTGCATGTTGCCTGCATTTGACTCCATTTATCCTGTTCTATTTTGCAGACCAAACTTTGCATGTGGTGGGAATGTGACTGGGGATTCAGGGCTTATTGGTAGTCAAGGCTACCCAGGAGTGTACCCCCCAAACACCAAATGTGTGTGGAGAATCACAGTAAGTATGTTGCCCTTTGCCATTTATATGGTGATTGTTTGAAAAAGAAAAGTTTTTAGGGGGGAAATGCATTAAGTTACATGAAGCCATACATTAATTAAGCATTTTATTTACAATCCAAACCCATCAGTGAACCAACCCAAGTCTTAGGTGGTTTAAATGTCCACTGTTTTGCTGCGCTACCTGTATTTCAGACCAAAATATTCTCAAAGCTCTCATAAAGCAATGGCATCATGCAATGTATTCATTACTGTGTCATGTAACTTTCATGTAAGTCTCTTTACCACTGTGAACATTTTTGACACTTTCTGAAGATTTCATATGAATCACTCTGAATGAGTCTGTTTGCAGCTTTATGCTGTAAACAATTGTAGATTTTCATTGTATCGGTCATGTCTTCCAGTTGCATATGCCAAACGAGACCCTGATATGCGTTCATTCATAATATGACTGTGCGGTATTTGGCTGCTATAAGCCCTGAGGGTTGCTTCAGACTCTGCTTTGCATCTTAGAACATGTTGGCATCCCCCCTGCAGTGCTTAAACTGAGACTAAGCAGTTCAACCTTTAACGTCCTCAGGTTTACTGATGTTCAGGTCTGACCTTGTCTCACTTGTTTGGAACTGGTTGACTTTGAGAGATTAAGATGGTGTTATACTGAGAGACAGCTTGACCTACTGCTATATATCATTACTTCACATGTATTTACTCTTTATCACTGCAAGTGACAGGAGACCTCACCTTGGCTTAGTGTGGGATGTAATGTGTTTTCCAAATGCATCTGTGCATGAATGTAGTACTACAGTAGTAATAGAATAGTCAGGTTAATTAGGTCAAAGGGAAATTGTACTGCACAGTAGTGTTTAAGATGTAAATAAAGTCAGAGTTTTCTGAGGCAAAATGGTTTGTAGAGGAATGGGCCGACACTACATTGGTTGTGGAGGCGGTAGGAACCAGGGTTAACATCTACAGGTGATCTTACATGTCTGTAGAGTGTTATTAAAGGTGAAATAGTAGTAATTCTCCTGAAGGACTTTAAAAAATATGGTTGAGGCCAAAATGATCTTAAGGTTTTGATCTTAAGCATTTCAGGTGATAACTATCTCTGAAGGAGGTTTTAGGGTGGAATAAACTTTTGCAGAAGAAAACATCTAACTTAAGATGTGATGCAGTGAAGAAAAAGGTGTAGATGATTCCAGATGATCGGGCCAGTGATTAGGAACTTTTATCTAGAACAACTTCTGTCTTTAGACATTTTTATCATGTATAGGAAAAATGCTTCCTGTTTCTTTTATTTAATCTACTCTAATGGCAAAGATATGGCAGTCTGACATAAAACAGTATTTTGCATCAACAAGGTGATTCCCTAAAAAACTACAAAGAAATGTGTGAAGACTTTTGCTTGTGCTGTTTCCATTTGTTTCAGAGCTCCAAGCAACTGATATTCATTACATTAAACCAGATCTGTTGCAACATATTGATCACCTCTAGCTATTATTCATGTCATATGAATGTAAACGTCTATAAAATGATGATTGACTGTTACAGGTCCCAGAGGGCAAAGTGGTGGTTCTCTCTTTCCGATTTCTTGATTTGGAAAGTGACAACCTGTGCCGTTACGACTATGTGGATGTTTACAGCGGCCACATCAATGGGCAGCGCCTGGGTCGTTTCTGCGGGACGTTCAGACCAGGCGCCCTTGTCTCTACGAGTAACAAGATGCTTGTTCAGATGGTGTCAGATGCGAATACAGCTGGCAGCGGCTTTCTGGCGGTCTTCACTGCTGCCCACCCTCATGAGCGAGGTGAGTAGAAACAAGAAGCTCCTTGAAGAGATGCCAGCCTACTATATAACCCTAGGTAGAATTTAGCATCAGTAGTTTTTGTGACAAAATGTAGGAAATATAATTTTGTAGGACAAACTGCTGCATTGAAGGCTTGCAAAGATTTGTTTCTTTCACCTGATAGATTTGGTTACTTTTTTATCTCCACCTAACCCCTAATCATGGTTTACTCTTCCCAGGTCAGACGGTCACCCTCAAAATCTTTCATATTTCATTCAGATAGGCCTGCTCTGCAAATTTGTGAAGATCATAGCATAGCATATAGTTTTCCTCAAAGCTCTTTAGCGAAGTGACACATCCACTTACATGCACGTCAGTTCATTTCCTGCGGGTCTATTTTTTTTGGCCCCAATTGCCCCCAGATGCCATACAAAACCTCTCGTTTGTTATTTTGAATGTCAGTCAAATGGCTCTTTTTTTGTGAAAGTAGGTGGTTCTCGTAACTTCAGTAGGCCATGAAACAGCCTAGCTTGTGAGACTGCAAGGTTTGGGGCAAGAAGCATGTCCATGAGGCCTGAGGCCATCTGACTGAGAGCCTTTAAACCTCCAGTAGCTGCCCCAGGAGAGGCGTGCGTTGAGTTCTGAGAGATGGGACTAGAGTGTTAATAAATGGCCTTTACTGTTCATTAGGTCTGTAAAAACAGACTGGGATTCCTGAAGTGCACAAGCGAGTGAAAGTTGTTTTTGCCTGTGTTTGTGTCGGGACTTTCACTGGGGGCTCTTTCCCTGCTGAGGATTTCTCAGAATGACGTGGAATTTCTCACCGGCGTTTTTTCTTCCTACATTTCAGGGGCAGGCCAGTCCTTCAGAGTCCTTCTCGCTTATTAAGAGTGACAAGACGTCTACTAAGCCCACTACAGGAATTTTAATAGTCAGGTTTTCCCCTCTCTGTCTGCTCACTCAGGCGGCCGACAGCTGGAGTGATGTTAGGCTGCAGTCTACACTGTGTGGGAGTCAAAATGACATGTTACTTGAGCCATGGTTCCTAGTTGCTGAACAATTTTCAGATTCATCTGTTACAACTGATTCCCGCCACTTTATGCTCGATTTTACTTCATCTTGCACTTTTATCATTTTTATTTATGAGAAAGGTAATAAATTATCCACAACCGAAAAATAATGAGTGAGTTTAGCTAATGTAAGGAGACCTATCAGTTCCAGGCTACAGGGCAGTGGTTAGGGAGTTGCTCTTGAGCAAGGTACCGTCCCAGTCCCCGGGTGCTTTCATAGCTGCCCCTGCTGCTGTTTGTGTGCATGGGTTAAACACAGAGGTCCAATTTCTTGGGTGGCGGTGGTCTAGTGGTAGGGTTGCCTACAGACCTATGACTCAAGAGGTCCCAGGTTCAAATCCTACCTCTCTACCACCACTGGGTCCCTGAGCAAGACCCTTAACCCTGAGTCCCTCTCCAGGGGAACTGTCCCTGTAATTAGGACCTGGAAGTCGCTCTGGATAAGAGCGTCTGCTAAATGCTGTAAATGAAAATGTAAATGGTTACAACTTACTTGCACAAACACAACTTGTGTATTCCCACAGTGAAGTATTGCCGATAGAATAAGATGCTGTGAAGCACTAAGTTGCTAAGGTCAGCTAAGGTCATCATGCCATCCCTCTATCATAGGCCTGTTGAGCAGGATGAATGAAGCTCCTTCTAGTACCCTCGAGATGACTTGGAGGGATTTTTGGGATAAAGAAATATCCACTTTGAGTACCTGATCTCCCAAAAGTTCTTGTGGCTGAGTGCAATCAAATCTTCACAGCAATGTTCCAACATGTACTCCTCCACAAAAAGCTGATACTATATTAACGAATGAGTTGAGGTGTCTGCATTTTTTTTTAACAGAGGTTTTTATTTAATGGGCCCAGAAAATGGAAAATCCAAATTGGCCTTAATGTAGAGCATGAGCATTGTGTAACCAATACGATCGATTTTGAATGAACTGCTTTCTTAATGTCAAAAACTTTTGTTTACATAAATCTGTCTTTTATAACCACAGGTTTCAGGAAGTTATTAGAAGATATTTAGCCTAGGCTGCTTTTTGAATGAGGCACAATGTATGACAGTATGAAAAATAGGCTTGTTTTTACCAAGACATAAAAAGAAGCTTGGAAATGCCCACTTAAGTGCAAATAGTTTTTGAAAATAAAACCACATACTGTTATAATGTCTTAAATGGACGCAGGGACCAAAGTAGGAACGCAGAAGTTTCATCATTCATCAGTCAGGACTTGAGTTAAAATAATACTTTACTACGGAACCAGTTTTCCAGAAGGTGTTTAACGATTTTTAAACCAAATTGAAATTATTGTTGATGCCTAGTGGTTAGGGTTAGGTTGGTCCCAGGATCAGAAGGTCGTGGGTTCGAAGCACTGCGGTCCCATGAGCAAGGTACCATCCCTGTCACTGCTCCCTGGGCACTTTCAATAGCTACACCTGTGTGCGGTTGAAAAGCAGAGGATGAATTTCGTTGTGTCTCACTGTGTGCTGTGCTGTATAACACAATGACAAGAATATTCACTTTCACTTTCATTTGATTATCCATATTGCAGATAAAAAAAACAGCTAGCCGTATTCTGCGTGTCTATTTACTTTATAAATGTGCTGATTACTTTTTCCTTTATGCTGACTGCGCAAATGTGTGATGCCGTCAGATTTCTGAAGAAATACATCTTAACTAATGTAACAAAAGCTGGTAAACAAACTTCTTGACCTCTTTACTGTGGACCTGTCACAGCTAAATATGGACAATGTTTACTTGAAGTGCTCTAAAGGCTCTGAGCTAAGCGAGTGGACTCCGCTGTAGTTCTATAAATGGACGTGACGCTGTTGCAGGACAGATGAGGATGTGTAGATGAAGGCGTCCCATAAGCTTTGACAGCGTGTGTGGGTGCTGGCTTTATCCCACTCTGATGTTTAATAACATCTCCTACATGTGGTCTCTCTTTTAACAGCACATTGCTGAAGATCACCACATAGATACTCATGTCCTTAAGTCACTTATTTTCCTCAACTCTAAAGGAGCTGCTTTTTTGAAGCCTGTAAATGAAAGACCTACAATTATACACACTGACCCTTTTAATTAAGACAGCGTGATCTCATGCTTAATCCTGTTATTCTACGTTATGTCACTTAGTTTGTTCCTATAAAGCTCCTGTGGTTGTGCTTTGAAGAAATGCACATTTTAATTGCTCTACACAGGGGATCAGTATTGTGGAGGCAGATTGGTGAAACCCACGGGAACTTTTAAAACTCCCAACTGGCCAGAGAAGGACTATCCAGCCGGAGTCACATGCTCTTGGCACATCATTGCTCCGAAGAACCAGGTGATGCTTTTATTTACTTCACTTCATCTAAAAAGGGGCAGCTGTGGTCTGCTGGAGGGACAAAGTCCCATAATCGGAAGGTTGTGGGTTCGTGTTTTGGACCAGTAGGTCCTTGAGGTAAGCTTGAGCAAGGTACCATCCCTATCACTGTTCCCCAGTGCAGGATATGGCTGCCCACTGCTGCACGGTGTGTGGGGGTTAAATGCAGAAGATGCATTTGGTTCCCTGTGTGCGGTGCTGCATCTTCACAGTGACAAATAATCACTTTTACTTCACTTAAATTTTTTTTTTTAAACCAATAGGCAGCTCCCGCTATAATCCTTTCATTAGTTTTAAGTGAAAGTGAAAGTGACTATTCTTGTCATTGTGAAACACAGCACAACACACTGTGAACCACAACAAAATTGCACCTCTGTTTTTACTCATACACACATGTGGAAGTGCCCGGGGAGCAGTGACGGGGGCGGTACCTTACTCAAGGTTACTCCACTGCCCCAGTAGCATTTATTCACTTATTTGTACAGTGTGCATAAAACTGGAGTTAAAATAGTTAGGAGTTAAAAACTATTCAAATGATACACACAAAAATACTTTTATTTTTCATTTCCGTGATCAACAATTTTGCCTTATGAAAACTGGGATAGACTCCAGCACCTCCACCACCCTAGTAGGAATAAGTGCTTCAGAGAATGGATGGATGGATGGAGGAATGAATAGATAGATGGAGGGTGGATGGATTTATTTTTTGCCAAACTGTGTAATAAAGTGCCAAATTTAAGTGTGCTCTCCATAAAGACTTTTTTTTTTTGAAAATCAACAAAACCTTTGATCTTGTTCCAGCTTCTGCACTGAACAGTACTATGTAATGAACAATTTGGGTTATTCTTTATTAAAGCTTTTTTCCACAATGCTACCATTTTTGTTTGCTTTCCATTTTCACAGATCATTGAGCTGAAATTTGAGAAATTCGATGTTGAAAGAGACAATTACTGTCGCTATGACTACGTGGCTATTTTTAACGGGGGAGAAATCAACGATGCCAAGAGAATCGGGAAATACTGTGGAGACACCCCTCCAGCGTAAGAGAACCGCTCCTAAGTCCTACAGCAGAAAGAACATAAATACGATCTGAAGGTTCAAAGCAGTTTCGCTGGCAGTTGATTAAAAAGAAAAAAAAAATTGCATGGTTTCTACACCGCCAAAACCTGTTAGTGTTGATAGCACTTCCTTGTGGTATGTTTTTAGCCTGCCTAACATGAGTGAACAAGCAACTTAAGTTCTTGTTATCATCTTTAGTGATTTTAACAATAATTTAAGGGGCCAAATAATTCATTAATGCTTTTGAAGGTTGCAGAAAAGTTGAACAAAGTTGGTAATAATTGTTTTTTCAGGCTCTCTATGAAACCAGGGTGTATGTTGTGTTTTTAAAATCTTATAAAACTTTGAGTGTACCCTACATGTGTTATTTTATAACGTGTGTGTGTGTGTGTGTGTGTGTGTGTGTGTGTGTGTGTGTGTGTGTGTTCCAGGCCAGTGTTCTCCGAGGGCAATCAGCTTCTTATCCAGTTCCTCTCAGACTTGAGCCTTACGGCAGATGGCTTTATCGGGCACTACAAATTTAGGCCTAAGAAGTTTTCCACCACAACCATTCCTCCAACAACCACCACACAGCCCACCACCACCCGACCCATACGTAAGTGGCACCATACTGTAGTGCTTATTAGAGGAGGCAGTACAGGCGTTTCATGTGCTTACTTGTTCTTTATAGCAAGTAAAGGCGTGTGGTAGAAGGGGATGGAGAGGGAGTTTATATTCGACATAAAATTCACCCTGATGCTACAGCATGATCCACACTGTTCAAGATGGGACTGAAGATCATGTCTGGCACCCTCCTGAAATGTTTCTTGCATGGAAAGATGTGTGCATTGTGGAAGTAATGTGAGATGATGACTGTGACATAGATATACTACCTAGATACTACCTGCCTAATATAGTGTAGCGCCCTTTTTTGCTGTTGAATAAAAACTCTGACCTCTCAAGGCAAGGACTCCACAGGATGTGCTGTGATATCTTATATATAATAGTGTATATATAATATATAACATATATATAATATATATTTTTGTATGGGGGCAGTGGTGGCCTGATGGTTAGGGCGTTGGCCACATGATCGGAGGATCGGGGGTTCGAACCCCTTCCCAATGGGTTGCCCTGAGGTACCCTCGAGCAAGGTGCCGTCCCCGTCCCGCTCCTCCCTGCGATGGGCTGGCGACCTGTCCGGGGTGCGTCCCCTGTCCTCGCCCTGTGTGCGCTGGGTTGGACACCAGCACTCCCCCGCGACCCCGTTTGGGACAAGCGGCAGATAATGGATGGATGGATATTTTTGTATGTATGTATACAGGGCCTCCATGGATTGGAACAGTTTGTCCAGCACATCCCAAAGATGCTTGTTTAGATTGAGATCAACACCTTGACCTCTTTATTATGTTCCTTAAACAATTTTTGCAGAGTGGTGCTAACCCAGGTAATGCCATTTGGGAGTACTGTTGCAAAAATGAGCATACTTGGTCTGCAGTAATGTTTAAGAAGGTGGTATGTTTAAAGTACCATTCAGATTATTGCTGGGAACCAAGAATTTCCAGCATAAGAGCATCACGCTACCTTAACCATCTTCCTTTGCCCCATGAGCCAGTTTGGATGCTTTAGAGGTATGTACTGGAGACACTTTCAGTGGTAAAACTGGTAGCATGGCTTTGTACTACGGTATTTCTACAGTGGGCACAGAATGAGCTAGTCTTCATTCTCCATGAAACTTGGGCACCAGCTGATGCTTTTTTTTTTGGACCAATTTTGGTCGGGACTGCATACCAGGAACACAATATCTGCTGTTCTGGAGACGTTCTGACCCAGTTGTCTAATATGGCCCTCATTAAATTTACTCAGATTCTTATGCTTTGATCTGCTTTCTCCACACCAGTCTAAACTAAGAGACAGCATTTGGCTGCCTCTAATAGCAATGTAATCCCCAATGATTAGATTTATCAACACTGACATTTTTCTTCACTTTCTCCCAGGAATTCCATTCAAACAAAGATTTCATTAATCAGAACAGCAGGTCTAACCATACTTCAAGACGTTTAGACAAAATTATCCAAATGTCATCTTCTTTTCTTTTGGCTGCTCCCTTTTACGGGTTGCCATAGAGGATCGATCGTCTCCATTTCTTCCGGTCCTCTGCATCTTCCTCCTTCAAACCAACCACCAGCTTGTCCTCTCTCACCACGTCCATAAACCTCCTCTATGGTCTTCTTCTTACGCAACCTACGCAACCTTGCTTCTCTAAGTTGCTCTCTAAAACATCTAACCTAAACTGTCCCTCTAATATACTAATTTCTAATCCTGCCTCGTCACACCCAATGAAAATCTCAGCATCTTTAACTCTGACATCTCCAGCTCCTCCTCCTGTCTTTTCGTCAGTGCCACCGTCTCTAACCCATACAACATAGCTGGTCTCACTACTGTCCTGTAAACCTTCCCTTTTACTCTAGCTGGTACGTGTCTGTCACAAATCACTCCAGCCACTCTTCTCCACCCATTCCAACCAGCCTGCACTCTCTTCTTCACCTCTCTTCCACACTCGCCGTTACACTGAACTGTTGATCACATGTATTTAAACTCCCCTACATTTGTCACCCACATTTGTCTACTCCCTCCATCCCTACCACTCCACTTTCCACCCTTTCATTCACACTCTGTATTCTTTCTTTGACCTACTTTCATTCCTCTCCTCTCTTGAGCATATCTCCATCTCTCCAGGTTCTCCTCAAGCTGCTCCCTACTCTCACTGCAGATCACAATATCATCAGCAAACATCATCGTCCAAGGAGACTCCTGTCTAACCTCGTCTGTCAACCTGTCCATTACTATTGCAAACAAGAATGGGCTCAGTGCTGATCCTTGATGGAATCCAACCTCTACCTTAAATGCATCCATCACTGCCACTGCAGATCTCACCATTGTTACACTGCCATCATACATATCCTGAACTACTCTCACATACTTCTCTGTAACACCAGACGTTCTCATACAAAACCACAACTCCTCTCTAAGCACCCTGTCATATGCTTTCTCCAAGTCCACAATGGCACAATGCAGCTCCTTCTGACCTTCTCTATACTTCTCCATCAACACCCTCAAATCAAGTATTAAACCTGTAATGAACCAAATATCATATTCTGAGAAATTTATGTTTATATCATATTTCAAAATTAACCTGCTCTAACCTGTTCATCAAAGTCACTTTGACGAACATAAGGGGCAAAGCCCCACTTTATGTCAACAAATAATTTAGCTTAATTGAAAAGTAATGGTGAGAAAATAATAATTTCAAAAGAAGGGACGGAGCCGTTTCAAACTTTTCCCTTGCTATGTAGTCACTGGTTAGGTTTAGTATTCATGCCCGGTTTGCTGTCTAATAATTTATTCCAAACTCAGAGGAGAGGAGAACTGAGAAATGCAGAGGAGAACATTGCTGAAGGCTTGTTTTATAAAGTGGTGAAACTGAGGATCTCTGATCTCTGCTTGCCTCTCCAGCTTTGAAGTACTCTGCAGCGCTGTGTCAACAAAAATGCAAGAGAAAAGGAACCCCTGAGAGCCATTACTGTTCAAGCAACTTCGGTAAGAGAACAGCACTGCAGGTTTTGCTCTCTCTCTCTCACTCTCTCACACACACACGCACGCACGCACGCACACACACATGCACGTGCACAGACATGTGCAAGCATGATGCACTGTCCAGCAAAGTTGCAGGACACCTGTCTTGTAAAGACCTTTTTATAAAAAAACATGTTTAATTTTACATTTTGCAGTAAAGAGGGGATTCACCACGGATCTGCCCTCAAGTCCAATTATTTAGGCTCTATAAAATAAATCTGAATGATTCAAACTGCCCGTTTGAGAAATGCACGGATTTATTCCCACTGAAGTAATGGACTTTCGCTCATGGCTAAGACTCACCCCACACTCCAACCCAACAACAAATGGGCAAGAGTTTACCAAGCGAGACAAAGACATTGGGGTTGCACTAGTGATGACTGGGCCAATACTTAAACAGCTGCGCCACTCTGAAGTCCAGAGTGAGCTGGTTTACAGTGTCAGTAGTAATGTAATGAAAAGTTGAACTGTGTGGCTCGCCACTGTGTAGCTGTATCCTGGCTTGAACTTACTTTATCAAAGTAAATCGTCCTGAAGAAATACTATGTAACAACCAGGACACTACAATAACAGCAGGACAGATGACACATGACCAGACAAAGACATATTGATACAAAAACATGGCTAGAAGCAGCTCGAGGGGTAACAAATAGGTGAGAGGTGAGGCAGGATGAAATTCAGCATGCAAACCTTTTAGGTATCCAAACTACTTTTAGGCAATTAAAGTGTTATTAAGGTCTAGTTCAGGGGTCACCAACATGGTGCCTGTGGACCTGTTGTAAAAATAGCACAACTCATCAGGGAGCAGCATCTAAAATGTAATTTTAACCTGTTGCTATTCTTCTTTAATCACATTTGCATTTATATAGATTTGAAATAATCTCTAAATTATTCAATATGTGTTTTAAAAATGTTTAGAGAAGACAAGCCCAGCAGTTGCCTAGAGTTTAGGGACTAGGCTCCATAATTAAAAGGTTGTGAGTTCAAATCCCAGTCCATTAAGTTGCCCTGAGGTAGCCTTGAGGAAAGGTACCATCACCATCACTGCACCCTGGGTGCTTTAAATAGCTGCCCCCTGCTACACAGTGTGTGGGTGAAAAGCAGGGGTTGCATTTCATTGTGTTTCACTGTGTGCTGTTTCATGATGACTAATAGTCACTTTCACTTTCACCTGCCATAGGTACTAGATTCAGAATGGTGAAAACAAAGTACAACATGAAATTTAATCAAAACAAGTGAAATCATTAATGTAAGATGATCAATTAAAAATGTGAATTGTTTATTGAGTTTAGCATTAAAACTAAGAATAACAAATTATAATCATACATTTCGGTGACTAAAACAAAACAAAATTAAATTAGACAAAAATTAACTAAGGACCAAGAAAAATCACCACAAAAAATTACTTAAATAAATTAAATAAAAAAACAAAAACAAACATTTCATAAGTTTAAACAAAGAAACAGAACTGAAACAGTAAACTGCAAACCTTTATGTAAGAAGTCAAGGTGTCTGAAAACTTTTGGCCAGGCGTGTGAGACAGTGAGCAGGAACATTTTGGGTGGTGATGGGAGAGGAAAATAGAAAAATGTTTCCCAGAATCAAGCTCACTAACAAGCGTGTTTCCATGCCTCTTTCTTCGCTCCGCTATCTTGGGCTGTCTGGTTTGTTTCAGCATGTCTGAAAAGCGTCGTTCAGAGTTTTTTTCTGCTGCCGCACAGTGGATTTGTGTGTGGGACCCAGTTCTGCCAGTGCCAGGCCGCTGCAGTGGACCGTAGGCAAACTGTGTGTAAATGGAGGTGTTGATTCAGTGCAGCACCGCAGACTCATTTGCCTCCTCCCTCTTCTCCAAAACAACTCCATAGTGTTCGTGTCCAGGAGCTGTTTGCAACATCTCATTATGATTTCTTGTCAAGATTACTTGGATTTGCATATGGAAACGTGGAAAGCTGGCCGCTCTGTGAAGGCCAGGGACCGGCCTGGACAAACGTAAATCATACTGGTGGAAAAGTCCGCTCCTATCAAGCCAAGTCTGTTACATCACACCGTTTTTGCAAACGGTTACGCAGGGACAGACAGTTCATTTTTTGGCTGTTTGGATTTAAGTTGTCATAAACAGCAACCAATTACATTCAACTTTACATTGTTAGAATAAAACACACTTCAAGGGTTCTTAAATAAGAATTTGTTTCCTAAATATACATTTTTGTATTAAATGTTGAATATTTCATAATATTTCCCACTTAACCCAAACAGTCGACCCAAACCCAGACTTTGTTTGTCATTTGAATTGTGCAAAAAGAATGACTGCAGGTGAATAAGGGGTAAACATTTCATAATGAAACCCAGAATAACACAATAGACATGACTAGAAACACCTAGGACAGGTAACAAACTACACACAGGTGAGAGCAGTAATGAGATGTAAGGACAAGGCAGAAGATAAGAAAGATAAACTACAAGGTCAAAAATACATTTTAAATAAAAACGTTCGATATGTAGATGCTGTCAACCCAGCCACTAGGGATGCACAAGCCAGTGTATTTCTCCGTGCCGGTCCCAAGCCCGGGTAAATGGGGAGGGTTACGTCAGGAAGGGCATCCGGTGTAAAAGTTTGCCAAGTCAATATGCGGACAACGATACAGAATTCCATACCGGATCGGTCGAGGCCCGGGTTAACAACGACCGCCATCAGTGCTGTTAGCCTACAGGGTGCTGGTGGAAGTTGGACTACTGTTGGCCAAAGAAGAAGAAGAAGAAGAGGAGGAAGGCATGTCCAGATGGAGAAGAAGAGAAAGAAGGGGAGGAGAGTGGAAGTGAGGGTAGGGACTGTGAGTGTTGGCAGCATGACTGGTAAAGGTAAAGAGTTAGCTGATATGATGGAGAGAAGGAAGGTTGACATTTCGTGTGTGAAAGACTAGATGGAAAGCTAGTAAGTCCAGGTGTGTTGGAGGAGGGTTTAAACTGTTCTACCATGGTGTGGATAGAAGGAGGAATGGGGTAGGTGTTCTGGCATTCTGGTGTGAGTTAGATGAAGTGATAGAGAGTGTACCCAAGGGAGAGAGAGTGATGATTGGTGCTGGCGACATGGTCATGTTGGTGAAGGGAACAGAGGTGATGAGGTCAGATGGTTGTAGTTTTTGCAAAAAGGATGGAAATGGCTGTAGTTAATACTTATTTGAAGAAGAGGGAGGAGCATAGGGTGACATATAAGAGTGGAGGAAGATGCTCACAGGTGGATTATATCCTTTGCAGGAGGGTCAGTTTGAAAGAGATTGGAGACTGCAAAGTAGTGACAGGGGAGAGTGTAGCTAAACAGCACAGGATGGTGGTCTGTAAGATGACCTTGGAGGTCAAGAAGAGGAGGAAAGTGAGGGCAGAGTCGAGGATCAAGTGGTGGAAGCTGAAGGAGGAGGACTGCAAGGTAGCATTCAGCCAGTCCATGAAGTTATGGGAAAGAGTAGTGGAAGCTCGGTTAAGAAAAGAGATGAGGATTAGTGAACAGCAGTATGGTTTTATGCCGAGAAAGAGCACTATTGATGCAATGTTTGCTCTGAGGGTGTTGATGGAGAAGTACAGAGATGGTCAGAAGGAGCTGCATTGTGCCTTTGTGAACTTGAAGAAAGCATATGACAGGGTGCCTAGAGAGGAGTTGTGGTTTTATATGAGGAAGTCAGGTGTTACAGAGCAGTATGTGAAAGTAGTTCAGGATATGTATGATGGCAGTGTAACAGTGGTGAGATCTGCAGTGGGAGTGACGGATGCATTTAAGGTAGAGGTTGGATTCCATCAAGGATCAGCACTGAGCCCATTCTTGTTTGCAATAGTAATGGACAGGTTGACGGACAAGGTTAGACAGGAGTCTCCGTGGACGATGATGTTTGCTGATGATATTGTGATCTGCAGTGAGAGTAGGGAGCAGCTTGAGGAGAACCTAGAGAGATGGAGATCTGCTCTAGAGAGGAGAGGAATGAAAGTGAGTAGGGCAAAGACAGAATACATGAGTGTGAATGAAAGGGAGGAAAGTGGAGTGGTTAGGATGGAGGGAGTAGAGGTAACAAAAAGGAGTTTAAATACTTGGGATCAACAGTTCAGAGTAACGGCGAGTGTGGAAGAGAGGTGAAGGCAGGTTGGAATGGGTGGAGAAGAGTGGCTGGAGTGATTTGTGACAGACACGTACCAGCTAGAGTAAAAGGGAAGGTTTACAGGACAGTAGTGAGCCCAGCTATGTTGTTTGGGTTGGAGACAGTGGCACTGACGAAAAGGCAGGAGGCGGAGCTTGAGGTGTCAGAGTTAAAGATGCTGAGATTTTCGTTGGGTGTGACGAGGATGGACAGGAATAGAAATGAGTATATTAGAGGGACAGATCAGGTTAGACGTCTTGAAGACAAAGTTAGAGAAGCAAGGTTGCGTTGGTTTGGACATGTGCAGAGGAGAGACGAGGATTATATTGGAAGGAGGATGTTGAAGATGGAGCTGCCAGGAAAGAGGAGAAGAGGAAGACCAAAGAGGAGGTTTATGGACGTGGTGAGAGAGGACATGAAGGTGTTCGGTTTGAAGCAGGAAGATGCAGAAATCCGGAACAAATGGAGACAGTTGATCCACTGTGGCGATCCGTAAACGGGAACAGCCGAAAGAAAAAGAAGAAGATGTAGATGCTGTCTAGTTAAACATACATGAATAAGCACATTTCTGTAATGCAAAAGGCAAAAGTTAGAAATAAAATGTATATTATTTTAATTTAAGATTTAATTGATATTTGTTTTTATTATTTATTTATATTTTATTTGTGTGTTGTTTTCTTTTTTTCTTGTGCATCACATGAGCACCAGGTTAAGAAATCATTCTGTAATATTTCAGGAATGTAGGCATGGTAGTAGTCAGAACTGAGGTGAATGTTAAAAAATTAGAAGAAAAATTCTTTGATAAAATGATTATATATTTTCTTATAAATATATATACTTCCTGTTTTATATTATGAATAAGAAGTAAAGTGAGACATGCCAGTACATGATGAGCTTTGCTTTCAGTAAAGATGCTATATAAATATATAAATATATTCCTGATGTTTTTTAAATCATCACAATCCTTCCAATGTATCATCTTTCAGTTATCACTGGAACAGTCATCACTGCTGCAATGCGAGGAGGAAGCATGTACGCTACTGTTTCCATCATCAATGTCTACAAAGAGGGCACACTGGCCATTCAGCAGGCTGGCAAAACCATGAGCACCAAGATCATCATCCTGTGCAAGAAATGCCCTTCAGTCAGGCGAGGTGAGTGTTACAGTGCAGACCCCCCCACAGTTCTCTGACCATAAGAACTGGAACTGCATCCATAGGTAGTCCTCAGAGATGATGCCTATAAAAACAGATTTTGTTTTTTAAAAAGCATATAATTATTTTGTATAATGCTCACAAAAGACATTCATACTTTAAGCATTATAACACAGAGTCATGACTTCTGGTGTTTGTTCAACTTGCTGCGCTTGAACAATTGAGGAGAAGGGGCCTAATCAAAAGTGAAAGTGGCTACCCTTGTCATAGTGAAACGCAGCGAAGCACAACACAACACAACACAACGAAATTCAATCTCTGCGTTTCACCCATACACACATGTGCAGCAGTGGGCAGCTATTGAAAGCACCCAGGGAGCAGTGATGGGGATGGTACCTTGCTGAAGGGTACCTCAGGGCAGCCTACTGGTGAGGGAATCGAACCCACAATCTTCAGATCCGGGGGCAACTCCCTAACCACTAGGTCCCAATCAATGGAGAAATCAGAAAATCATTTATATTCTCCTCCTTCTTCTGCTCCCGTTTCCACCGTGGATCATCTGTTCCCATTTCTTCCCGTCCTCTGCATCTTCCTCTCTCACCATATCCAACTGCATGTCCTCTCTCACCACATCCATAGACCTCTCCTTTGCCCTTCTCTTGCCAGGTAGCTCCATCCTCAGCATCATTCCCTTGATATAATCCTTGTCTCTTCTTTGCACATGTCCAAGCCAAAGCAATCTTCATTTTGTCTCCACAATGTTCAACCTCAGCTGTCAGACTTGTTCCTAATCCTGTCGATCCTCATCACTCCAAACAGGACCTTAGTATCTTTCACTCCGCCACCTACTCCTGTCTTTTCATCAGCGAGATAATAGTTACTAGCAGTCAATTAAAGAATGATGATATACCTGATTGGTTTCAGCATAAAGTTATGTAGACTATATGAGATAGACTCTATGTAGACTTGGCAACAACAAGCAGGTTCCTCAACCCTCTATAGCAAATGGCTTTGAGTTTGCAACATCAAACTCATCAAATAAAGCTCGATGGTCATGCAAGGTAAGTGGCACAACTCACTGTCAAGTAATTGATGGTAGTAAAGTTAGATTAATGTGAATATTTGGTTATATATATGAATATACGGTTAATATGAAGAGTTTTTAACCCCATATGTTTATAAGGTTGCCTATAAACATATGGATTGGCAGTCAAATGAAGCACTGATGGATGGTCCATCCTGAATGTCTCTGCCGATTCGCCACTGCATTCAGGCTCTTTCTGTGTGATGTCATTAGGCTTGAACTACATCTTCATGGGCCAGACAGACGAGGAGGGCCGTGGGATGATCGCTCCGCACCATTTCGTCATGGCCTTCAAAGCTAAGAACCAGAGAGCCTTCAATGTGCTGAAGAACAAGCGGTGCTGAGCTCCGGTTCCTTCTGGCCCCATCCTGAAGGTCGCAGGCTTACACTTTGCTTTGCACAGTTGCGGTCAAGACTCTCTGCCATTGTAAGTGGTTTCATCCATGAGGTTTTAATCTGGACCAATCAGCATCTGACTAAGCAATCTGATGCATATTTAAGATGTTTATTCAGGCAATGGAATAATATTTGGTCAATCCAATCACTTTAGACGACCAGCAAATCCCACATTCCCAAACATTCGGAAAGGCCCAAGATCAAAATCTATAATGCAGACCCAATGTTCTCCAGTAAACAAACAGGATGGTGTTTTATGTTTGTGTAGAGACTAGAATGGGGGGACTCTAGAATGGCACACTATTCTAGAACATCCCTTCTCTGGAACACTGTTCTAGAATGTAATACTACTCTAAAAAAGCAGCCTTTTATTCAAACTGCTCTAAAACTGTATCCTCTGTTCTTTGTTTTATAAGTCTTATACAATGTTGTTCAATGTTTATCCCCTCAAACTCAAATGTTCCTCATGCTGTTCTGCTGTGTTCTCCATTTGTACTGTTCTGGAATTTTCACACTGCTCTAGAACGTACACACCTCTTTCATGCTGTCAATCATGCTTCCTTTGGATCAGCACAAAACCAATTGCTGGCTGTAATGTTGGCGTTTGCTTGTGAATAAATGCTCAGTGTGCCACTTCTTTAAGCAAAACAAAGTGACAGTTTTGGAATTTCTGGATGGTGGCATGTCAGGTCCTCTCTCTAAATGAGACCACGCCCCTAAACTCCCAGCACTGGATGTGTGGTTTTGATAAAACCCACCCTGCATGTTTCAGCCCAACCCATAGGGCCAGGAACTGTCAAAGGGTTGGCATTATTTAAACCTGCTCCATCCTCAGATCTTAACTTATTGTTTTGAAAAGAACGTCCTGCAGAAAAAAACGTCTTCCATGGAAACTTTTGATAAGAGAAAGGATGGATAGCCCAACAAGTTTATAAAGTTATGAAAAACGATGATCCAGTTTCAAGACTCAAACATAAGCTTCCAGCAAGTTTGCAGACCTGTAAAGATCTAGTGACCAGTGGTTCCCATTACTGGACACGGACAGCCACTGCTTTGCATGTTTCTTTCCTTTAACATACCTGCTACCCTTTAGAAGGCATTCTCCCAAAAGCATCATTTTGTTAAGATCATACCAGAGTATATTCAGTGGCATGCTCTCTTTACTGCTAAAGAGAACTGTTGGGTCAGGTGTGTCTAAAACTTCCAGGATCAGGGATGGAAAATACTGACACAGAACAGAGGCAAAGCATGGAGAACATCATGGAGAACATTTTCCTTTGTTCAACATGGATGTACAAATGTTTAAGGAGCATCTAATGTGGTGATTAAGTGCAATAATTTAGAAGCATCATTTTGCATTGATTTGGAATCATGCTAGACTTTTTTAACTAATTTTCAGTTTCATGCTACAAAAGCGCTCCCAAGGTTTTTATTTCTGTTAATGCTTCCTTTGAGTTGAGATGTTCATGAAATGGGCTGTCCTGAAATTAGCATTTTAAAGTATTTTATATGATATTGATGGTGAATGTTAATTTATAAAGATTTGTTTTGTGAAAGACAAATAAAACTCATGATCTATTTTGTTTTGACTGTTTACTCCCGATCACAGTAAACTTTGTATTTCTTTTTATGCTTAAAATCAATACTGATCAATAGTAATGTGACAGATATCAGATGCACAATAAACTGGTACACTCTTCATCACAGTCTGAAAACCTTACCAGAAGAGTTAAAGATATTTAAAATGTCTATAAATAATAAATAATAATATTTATTAAATTTATCTTATACATATTGAGAAAATTACACCATAGTCAAACCTATTAAGCTATAAAAATAAATCTGGAGAAGTAATCTGCAATCACCCTCAGTGGGACGTCAAATCTTTCCTTGCTGTGAGCCTATGCTGGACCATGAGAAAAATTGTACTGCTGTCTGGACAGGCCTGGATTTTCTCACCCAAAATTATCGCTGTTTAATTATAAAAGATATGACATTTCAATAACAGCTAAGGTTTTTCATAAATCTTTAATAATCTTCTGTCAAAAACAAGCGTCGCTTTTAGAAAAGGAGTGGGATGGAAGAATATTAGAAGAAAAATGATCAGAAGTTCAGAATCTGGCTTAGGTGTGTAGAATAAATACACTCTAATAAAATTCCAGTAGAGTCCCAGGACTTCAATGTCTACCTGTATCCTCCAAATTAAGAGCAGAAAAAGAAGAAGTAGTGGTAGAGGAAGAAGACATGTTTCTGAAGCATGCTAGGTCAGTATCAGCAGCAGGGCATGGCTTAGCTTCTGGGGTAGAACATGGCGTATTTGGAGGTGCGAAAGCCGAGGAGGTCCCTCATCTCGTTGCGAAATTTGGAGAGGTCCTGGCGCAGGTCGTTGAGGTTCTCCACTGTAGCCTGATCAGTGCTTTGCATCATCTGTCTTGTGGAAGTCAGGTAGCGATGCACCAGGCAGCACATGATCTTCTGATAGTTCTCATCTCTCTTCTGCTTCAGGTTTCGCCACTCCTGCAAAATTAAAAGCAGATGAGCAAGATGCAATGAAAACGTGCTGTGCTTGATAAGAAGGATGGTAATCAAGCCAAAAGAAACTGGATGGCCCGGTGGCCCTATGATTATAGAAATACTGTACCGTGCAAAAATCTAGAGCCACCTTTAATGTCACAACAAAATGTTTGTTCCCATTTCTTTAATTCAATCAACTCGGCTTGACGGTATATTTTATCTTAAAGTATAAATAGTATCATGCTGACATCATCATGAGCCTGCTCGGCCGAAAGCGACTCACCCTCAGGCTGTTTTGTCTCTTGACCTTGCCTGTGGAGGTGTGTGAGCAGATCCATTTGCTCAGGCTGGTCACCAGGTAGCAGAGTGTCTTTGGGGAGGGGAGGATGTTAAAGGGTGGAGGCAATGTGCACTTGTCATCAAAGTAGCTAAGCCAGAGCTTTGCCCGAGCAAACTTCCACTCCTTATCTTCATGATTCTGAATAGAGTCAGAAAAAAATGTCAGAATGTAAAGTTTCTGAAAAATAAAATGGAATGTGTTTTAAAATTCAAAGATTTGGAGAACGGTCATCGGTATGAAGATGGAGAGATGACGATTGTTTAGAGATATGTAAAACTCAACCGGTTATTATTACGCAGTATCTCCACTGCAGGTTTTGGATGATTTAGTTACATCATGAAATCATGTGTGAAAACCAACTTGAGTGGCTAAAACCACTTCACTGAAGCAAATCATTTATTTAAACTTCACTCACAGCAATCTGTCTGAAGCTCTTATGTAGCATGGCCACCAAAAGCTTGGTGAGAACAATCACCACAACAATGTTGTACGTGCCAACGATCAGCGCTCCTACAAATGAACGCAGTTCCTCCGTGTAGCTGATCCTGGTGACAAAGAGTGCCACGTGGGCCAGGGAGAAGATGTACCAGAACAGGGCGTAACACGTCCCCATAAACCTGGAGAAGATAAAAGAAAGGTTTTAAGACTCCAGAAAGAGATGCTTTCCATTTACTTTACATAAAGTAAACTCTTTAGCAGGTAAGATTAATTCATGACTTTCATTCAGAATTTCAAAGTTAAGCAGTGCCTCAGTTTAGAAGAGCTAAAATGGTGACTCTGAGGCTTTCCTGTAAAATGTGCCAGAACATGAGAATGGAAAGGTACGTGTGGAAGGCGTCATTGCTCTGCTGCACGCAAAAGATGCCCTCACAGTCCTTGGTATCATTATTGCTCTTGGATGTATCTTTCTGGTCTTTTCCATAGAGCTGTGTCAGGCCAATGGTGAAGGAGAAGAGCACTAGCAGGAACAGGCCGAGGAACTTCCCAAATTCCTGCAACATCTGACCCATAGAGATCTAAACACACACAAAACCAGAAACACACACATTATAAAGCCTTATAGGGTTCACATGATTAAAAATGCATTATTAACAGAAATCAAATACTCATTTGAAACATTAAATCACTTTATATTTACTACCAACAGTAGTGCACTTGTACAGAGTTTCTAGAAAATTCTGCTGACTTGATGCCATTGACCACTTACACTTCAAATCCTGTGCTTTAGTGTCTGTAGTTTGTACAGTGTATAGTTTCAATTTATTACAGATTGTATTTTTTACACTGATGCACTTTATGTTGACTCCCTGTTGCCTGATTAAGACTTTGAGAAAGCAAGTATGAATTTCCACTCCTACATTGTATGTATAATACAATGGGGCAGCGGTGGCCTAGTGGTTAGGGAGTTGTCCCCACATTGGAAGATTGTGGGTTCGATTCCCTCACAAGTAGGCTGCACTGAGGTACCCTTGAGCAAGGTACTGTCCCTGTCACTGCTCCCCGGGTGCTTTCAATACCTGCCCACTGCTGCACGATGTTTGAGTGCATGGGTTAAATGCAGAGGTCCAATTTCGTTGTGGTTCAAGTGTGCTGTGCTGTGACCTCGCAATGACAAGGGTTGTCACTTTCACTTAATAATCAATCTTGCACATTGCATCCCATAACATCTTCTGTATTGTGCATTTCATGATAAATAGGCCAAGATTACTAGGAAAACATAAAATAATTTTTTTTTTGCAAATATCAGTTTTGCTTTTCTTTATAAAAGATACACCTCTGTTGTTATTTGTCTCCAAAATCTCCTGATTTTCTATTTGCTGCACTGATTTTAGTGTGCTTAGTGTGTTTACAGTCTATTTTAAAAGAGAGACTTTCATATTAGTCCCAAATGTCTACACATAAGCCCTTACCTAAGGTATAATGAGGTTAAGGAAACACTGCATGTGTCAGCAACATATTAACATATCTGTATCAAAGCTTCATTAAAAGCTCACAGTTAGCACTTTAATGCAGCTTACTCTAAAGGTTCTAAAGTTTTTACCCCCCTCATCCACTCCTAAGGAGCCTTTCAGAGTAGCTATCTTTGGGTTGGTGTTTATTGCAGTTGTGTATCCACCTATTTTGGGAGTATCCGACATGAATGCGTTGAGCAACTGGCCATCGTTAAGCAAATATGTTTTAGTATTTTTTTAGTGGTCCTTGGTATCATTAACCCACCCGGTATGTTGGAAAATGACTCTCCTTCAGGGGTGTCCTGTGTGGAGGATTTGGGCTGTAACAGCTGGGCTGTTTTTGAGTAGGACGCCTCAATTCATGATTCATTTTTCTGTCACACTGAGCTCCCCAGTGAGCAATATCCACAGCTTATCTTTCACAGGCCTGTTCTGCAGCAGCATGATTTACTGTGATGGGACATACTGACCATACTGACCATACTGACCATACTGTACCATACAAACATCTGCACTGAAATCCAAAGAGTCTACTTTACATTTTTTTTTGGTCAAATTACATTTACATTTAACTACAACTCTGTTGCAATAGATTTGAGTCTGAACTTTCCATTTGTTTTTAATAAAAAAATACCAAATACAGCAAAAAACATAAAGAATATGTACAAAAGAATTTACACACAATAATCATTTTCCATCAAATGCAGATAATATCAAAATGAAAGGTGACTGAGCTGAAAGTCTAGTATCTACGTCTGAATTAAGTTAGAATGTCTCCACGTCTCACATCTGAACCCCCCCTAGATAAACAAACCCACAGGGAGTGTGGGTTTGTGAGGGGTGGCTATCGTGGCTCCAACACTGAATGACCACGATTTGACCACAGTGATTCATATTTTCCTGCTGAATAATTTTACCCTGAATTTGGAAACCACTGGGAGTGTCTGAAAGCAGGTGAGTCAGCGCCCAGCACAAATGCAGTAAAAATGTAAAAGGAATATTACTACACATAGTAACTATAACTATGATTTGATTCAGAAGTAAACATGAATATCCAGACTTCCTAGAATTCCAAAAGGTCGAATGAATTACAGGATACATGAGAAATAAAGTTACTGCTTAACAAACGTCAATCCGGCAAGCATTACAAAGCCACTTCTATGTCTCTGGAACTCCACAGTGAGTCATGATCTCCAAATGGAGAACACTAGTAAATCTTCCCAGAAGTGGCCAGGCTACCAAAATTCTTCCAGGAGGGCCTCATCTGAGAAGATTTTCAGAGACAGGCTCTCAGTGTGTTATCTGAAGTTGGACTAATCAGCAAGGCATGGATCAGAGACACAAAAAAATTCCACCTCCACTTCTAGAGGCAAGACGCCTGCCTTTGGACCTAGAGGTCACAGGTTCAAATCCCACCTCCACCATTGGGTTCCACCAACTTCCAGGGAGACTGTCCCTGCAATTAGGAGATGGAAGTTGCTCTGGAAACGGTACTTTGTTCAAAGGTATCTCAGGGTAACCTGCTGGTCTTGGATTCAAGCCCAGCACCTTCTGGTCCAGAGGCCAACACCCCGAAGATTCAGATGAAGCGGCCACCCAGAAAGGCATGTCAGAATGGTTTTGAGATCTTTTGTTTGCTGTAAAGCCAGTGGGTGATGTCAGTATCTGAGCATTGGTAGGAGGACACATAGAGAAGGGAAAGTATATACACTATCTGTATGTCTGCCCTCCTCTACAGTGATTTGCAGTCTTTGCACATTCCTGAAGGAGCTGACCTCATCTATGCAACTGTTTTAGCACATTATGTAAAAGCTTTGCCAGGATTTCAGAGGGGGCATGGCAGAGAGAGAGAGACGAGCAAATGATAGAGAAGCTTTGAAGCCTGAGCCTTCACTGTCAGTGTCAGATTTTCTGCAATATATCTGCATAAAATGGAACGGCACTCCAGGCAAAAGCGATATTTTCTATGTGAACTTTAGAGGCAAATGAAGAACAGAGAACTGGCAGCGAAAAAGGCAGAGGGGAGAACAATGGAAAGAAAAAATAAGCCAGAGCATTTAATCTGACAGAAGGAACAGATGTGCTTGTGGACCTGTGGCAGCGTAATCAAACCAGGAGTTAAAGAAACAGCCATTTTATCTGGCTGGATTATGGGAAACTTTAAAAGTGGACTGAAGCTATGAGGCAGCCTTGATTTACAAGCAGTAATATTGGCTGGATCTGCTGAATCATCAAGGTGGCATATGTCCTTCCACTTCTGGAGCTGAAAAACAAGTTGAATCATGTTCGCTGGAATCCTGAATCCTAATAACATTCCACTGAAATTACTTTTCCTATATAGATCACCACGGGACTGCGAGACAAGTCTTCATGCTAGATAGAAGAGAGTATCCCATGGGCAAATATAAAGCAGTGCTGCTTGAGAGCAACCAGCTACACACCATTTCATCCCAGAGTACAAATGCAATATGCATGCTAAAGATGAAGTGGATGATTGGTTGTTTTGACTAATTGACAAATATTCCCTGATTATTCGTTGGCTATTGGCGAACGAGGACTAGTGTGGGACTGCAGGTGATTGTAATAACAGAATTTATCAGTGGTCACCATACAAGTAGAGGAGCCATAGAGCCCTATTCCAACACAAAGCCAAACATCCTTTGCTCGTGTGAGATTTCCATGATAGAATAAGAGATTAATGCAGTTTTACTGACAGCTGCTAGTTGAATACACTGATAAACATACATCATATGCTGTTAATCATATCTGCCTTGGACTGCAGCATCTGCTACTAATACGGTCTATTGTTGTTGGTGCTTGCGGTATGTAAACGGAAGTGTTGGTGATGCTCTGTGCATAACCACAGGTGTCTATGTACATAAAGAGAGGTGTTGGTGGTCTGTTGATTATAAAAAGAGGTGCTGGTGGTCCCTTTATATTAACATAGATGCTGGTGTTCCGTGTATGTTGGTGATGATCCCTGCATATAAACAGAGGTGTTGATGGTCCCTGTATATATCGGTGGTTCCTGCATATAAACAGAGGTTTATAGAGTTTACAGCGGTGGGGCAGTGTGGTCTAGCAGTTAGGGAGTTGGCCCCAGAATCGGAAGTTCATGGGTTCGAATCCCAGACCAGCAGGTTGCCCTTAGGTACCACTGAGTAAGTTATCGTCCCCATCGCTGCTCCCTGAGTGCTTTAAATAACTGCCCCTTGCTGCATGGTACGTTTGAGTGAAATGCAGAGGTTGAATTTCCTTTTGGCTCGCCGTGTTTCACAATGACAAATATAGTCACTTTCACTCTCACTTAGGTGTTGTTGGTCCCTGTATATGTTGGTGGCCCCTGGATATAAACAGAGTTGTTTATTGGTGGTCCATGTGTATAAACTGGTGTTGGTGGTCCCCATTTATGTGGTGAGGTGTTGGTGGTCCCTGTATATAAACAAAGGGAGTGGTGGTTCTTGTGTATAAACAAAGTGCTGGTGGCCTCTTTATACATTTGTGCTTCCTGTATATCAGCAGGGGTGTTTGATCGTCTCTGTACGTAAACTGATGAGTGGCTCTCCCTGTATATAAACAGAAGTGTTGGGAGTTACCTGTAAAGGGCCGAGGATGGAGCTAGTGGTGTACATGAAGAACAGACGGAGGTAACTCAGAACGTTGGCAAAGGCGAAAAGACCCTCTGCAACAAGGATGGGATGTGATGCGTCCCAGTGTTTGCGTTCTGTGTCATTGTTGTCCTTGAACTGAAATAAAACACACCCAGCAGATTAGTCACAGTAAAGGTTTTCCAAGTGTTAGAAATTAAGGAGCGATTTTTTCCAACCAGTATTTCAACTTGTCATTTTTTAATATTCAGCTTTAGCCAGACCCTTTATTTTGTCAATGGTTCTATTTTTCCAGCCTTGAAGCTTCATTACTGAATAATGTGCCAGACTGCTGATTCACAAGCTTATAATTAATAGCCCCAATCAGAACCTGCCAGTATCAGTTATGTTCTGCAGAACCAACTTCTCTTTGTCGCTTACGTTTAAACAGGCTGTCTTTGTTACAGCACCTTTATGTCTGACCCATTTAAACAGTCTGTTCTGATTATCCTGTAATTTGCTTCATTCGAAAATTTGGTCTAAAACACTCCAGTGTGAGTGTGTGGGGCTGAACTGCTGTGGTCTGAAAAGCCAGCTGTACGTAAATGGCAGCATGAAAATTATGAATTCGAAACATGCTTTAAGCATGCCTTCCACGAAGAGACCGCACGGCCTGGGGGAGCGTTTACATACCGCATCAGACTCCTTCTTAATAAAAGAAAAGGTGTTTTAAACCCCTTTTATATGTACTGGTTATACTCCTGACAAACATTCATATTTATTGGCTTTTTTTGGTGGATTTAAAAAAAAAATGGTTTTCAAAACTGTTCACTTTTAAGGACCTTACGTTTTAAACCACAGTTTTTCATCATCCTAGTCAGTAAAGCACCATTTAACTAAAGCTACTAGATTTTGATTCAGAAGTAAATTATATTGACTTATATCACTGCTTACATTAGTTTATCTGATGCCACAAGGCCAATCTGTCCTTGTGAAACACAGCACACAGTGAAATCCACATGCAATGTGCAGCAGGGGGCAGTCCTATCCAGCACCCAGGGAGCAGTGATGGGGACGGTACCTTGCTAAAGGGTACCTCAGTGCACAGTACATAACAGAGGATTACAGGATGTGATCTGGGTGACCTGCTCGCAGACGATCTCTGTGCCCAGCAAACTGCCCATTTTTCTGGCGCGCCAGACTCTCAAAAGGTGCCTAAATAAAAATACCCTAGTTTCTCACTTACACTGCTTAATGGAAATCAAGATATCAAAAACAAAACCTGCATGATTTACAGTTGTTTGTGATTAGGTCATATTCATTCATGTAAAATACCTTGCTGTTTGCCACCACTTTGAGTGCGAAGGTGGCCAGGTAGAGGGAATTCATTACAAAACTCAACTGGTTCCTTGACTCCTCCAGGAAGTCCTCCAAGCCTCATACCAGAGACGCTCACATCTGACCAACCATTAGAGAGAGAGAGAGAGAGAGAGAGAGAGAGAGAGAGAGAGAGAGAGAGAGAGAGAGAGAGAGATATTTAAAATATATACCCCGACACACACACACATCACCAGACTCTGAGATGCCTCTTTCACCCTTGAGTCCTGCATTACTGGAATATTTATTTCTGGAACGTCTGAGTTCTCAGATGCATCATCTCCCTCTGCTGTTAGGATTAATAAAACCAGCAGTAACTCCGTTCAAACTCAAACTGTCAAAAGTATCACATCAATTTATCACATCTGTTTGTTGTTTAAATGATAATAAATGTATATTACAATATAAAAGAATGACTCACTGCCTCATCTTCAGAGTGTAACTGATGTAATATAAACCCTCATCTATCCTACTTATGAGAAAAGAGAACTGAATGTCAGACTATCAAAATGAAGTCAACAGGGACATTCGCTATGCAAACAAAAAATAATATGTTATTTAATTTAAAAAAAAAAGATTTTTTTTTTTATAAAGTAAGATCTGCCAGGATATCGATTAAAATGATTCCATTTGATGATTAAACATCATTGGGTTTGAAGCTCCAAGACAAAACTATAAAACTATATTTGAGTTACTATATTCAGAATTCGATACTATATCAGAATTAGAGCAGAATTAAATCTTGGGCTGAGAACACTGGGGAACTGATTGAATGACAAATTAATGACATTTTAATTTTCTTAATCTTAATTTTTTTATCATCTTTGAATGCTATTAGCTTTATTTTTCTCTTTGTGGTCAGTTTGTCAGATTTCACCTTGCTTTCGGGCTTTAAAGTGTCTCGGATTGTACAGGAAACAAGATGTTCAAAAAAATTCAGTTAATTTTCATTTAACTTTCAAAAAGCCCTAAAAACTGAAATTTCATGGTGCAGTTCTTGCGTGTCTAAACCCATACCTGGAAGCCCTTTGAAACTTTTTCATTACTGAGTAGAGAAAGCTGAGATGCAAAAAAAAAAAAAAAGAGAATCACACGGCACACACAGAAAGTTCCTGTTTCAGGAAGTTTACAAATGTTCCCACTTGCCCTGGTCTCTGCTGTGGCTTCTGACCTATCCATGGCCTGATCTTCCACTCTTTTTAACTTGAATTTACAAGAGTCTTGGCCAGCCGCCATTCAGTTACAGTCAGTGTCCAAGTATACAAACACATCCTGCCTTCATAATTAAACTTTTCTAACACACTTCATCTGTTCATTTCAGGCTGTAGCAGCAATCAAATACATTCCAAAACTGAAATCCTTAACGAGGATCCTATACAGTCAGACAATAACGTAAAGTCACTTCGAGCACCCACAGACACTGTGATGGTTCAGCAATCTACTGGGTTCTCACTGGGAGTGACAAGTGTGTCAAAAATTCGCTCGAGCTGTGGACGCTCCCCAATGTTGATGAAGAGAGTGAGGACAAATGCTCAGTCAGTCTATAACCTGTATCCTGTCTTTGTGCTGACTGACCATACATTTGTGGCCAACTTGTTGCTTTGTGCAGCCCGGGAACTGGATTGTTGTTTAAAAACCTGCTTTTGTCTGTATATTGTGTCAGTACTGTTTATAAAGATGCTGAGATTTTCGTTGGCTGTGGTTATAAATGAGTATATTAGATGTTTAGTTCAGGTTGGATGTTTGGAGGCAAAGTTAGAGCAAGATTGCGTTGGTTTGGACATGTCCAGAGGAGAGACGCGGATTATATTGGGAGGGGGATGTTGAAGATGGAGCTGCCAGGAAAGAGAAGGAAGAGGAAGACCAAAGAGGAGGTTTATGGACGTGGTGAGAAGGGACATGCAGGTGTTTGGTTTGAAGGCGGAAGATGCAGGGGACCGGAAGAAATGGAAACGGATGATTCACTGTGGTTGATTCACACACCCTAAACGGGAGGAACCAAAAGAATAATAAGAAGAAGATTATGTCAGTACTGTTTATATAATAATAGTAATAAATAATAATTATAATAATTTTATAATGGTCTTTTTTTGCTCTTAAAAGCACTACTGTTAGAAGTGTAAAGTATCAGGGTCTTTAGTTGTTGGTGGTGGGACGTGCCTTGCCTGTGGATTTTGGTTGGGGCTGTGAGTCAGACATATTTGGGTTTGATCAAAATTTCAGGCCCTTTAGAAGCTCTTCCTCTGACTGGTCTGCAGAAAATGGCTGTGTATTGATGTAGACAGAGATGTGTGCAGGCACGTGATTGGATCTGTTAAGGAAATGGAGCTGAGTCTGGCATTTCCAGGCCGTTCTGCTCAGCGAGATATGATTTATGTGTTGATTATTTTGCTTCAGCGGTGTGCACAGTTGCTATACAAACACTCAACCAAACACACACTGTATTTCTCGCAAAGCATTTGTTTCTACCAGCATTTATTTCTGAGAGCTGGATTCGCTGACTAAAGCACACACATCTGGATCTCCATGGCAACAACGAGGACATCTGAACATACTCCTGAATGTGACGGAAGAAATACTTTACTACCAGAGCTTTTCCTCTGAAATCTCATTAGGGTCATCTGATTTAACATCTCACACTGCGTCACTACGCAGCCAATGGGATGCCCGAGGGAACGAGACAAGATCAGCAATAATGTGCTAGATCTTGAAATAGATTTTAAGTCATTCATTAGATGTATAGTATTTAATGTAAATGTGCAGACTGATTATTTTATCATGAAAAGGACTGTATACTTTAATTTAGCACAAATACAGATTTCAGTAATGCCAGATGGAGCAGTGTTCTTGCGTTACTAACTATTTCCATCACTAAGTGTACGTTCCTCTGGGATTAAGAGCGCATACACGTCTTTTTTCACCACTGCACGTGCAACTGTTGCAAATGTAAAGCAGTGATAAAACTGTAAAGCAGAATTATGAGGTTATGATGGCCTTTCTCCTTCTGGTGGCTGTTTTTCATCTCATGTCTTTGCTTTAAACCTGAAGCTGCTGCAGCTGATTCAGGAGGATGATGTAACACCGCACTCATCCTGCCAACCTGCTCCTAAAGTGTGAAATGCATTAAGCAGATTTCTTAAGCTGAGTCTTATTTACCTACTATTTTTCCAGTCCTAATATACATTTATGAACTTTTTAAAAATGCATTTTCTTTGCTGTGTATCTTTCAAGGAAGATGAATATTAACAATACTAACATTAAATGCAGGATGCTCATGGTCTCTGGAGAGATTGATATGAACGTTGTCCAAATGTCCTACAACTAGGAGTTTTGAGCAGCAGTCACCCCTGAAGGTGAACTTTGGTTAAATAGTATATTTGCACATTTGAACAGGACGCTATCTTGGCTGTTCAAATGGGTAATAATAATCTATTTTATTATAAAAATGTTCAAATTATTTAATCAATGGCTTTTAATTGGGCATAAAAAGTAATAACATGTAAAGAAATAGGCCAACACTGAGCTGTGAGTATTTATCATATGAATATGTAACAAACTGGCAGGTTTAGGAGAAGTCAAAGACGGCTACCAGCAAGATCATGAAGATGAAAAAAGGTCATTTTAGGGACATTTAGGAACAGTCTTAATGCTCATTGGCTTATTTCTAGATAACTATTATTATAATGCTCTTTGTTTTTGGTTCTGAAAGCAACAGGCATCAAAAAAGACGTAACATAAATACAACGCCATAAACATAAAGCCAATTGGTCCGTAAGACATCCCTCCTGAAAGTACTCTGCTGCTGAAAAGATTCTCAGTTCAGCTCTTGAATACTCACCTATGATCCAGAGGATGAGCAGATAGTCGATCATCTCCAGTGCGGGGCCCATGGTGTTCTTCTTGTCCTCGTTATACACCAGCGAGTAAAGGTTGAGCAGCAGCAGGAAGGTGAAGTAAGAGGCGCTGTGGATGATGAACTTGACGAAGGGTGTGTGGATGATCTGACCCACGCGAGAGCGTGGGCCCAGCAGGTAGCAGACAGACAGTAGAGGCCATAGCAGCGCAACACTCAGAACCGTCACCATCTTCAGCCCCGTGTGCTTACGCCGGTAACTCGCCATCTCTCCGAACCACACCGTGTTCAGGAACTGCTGGCAGTTAGACTGCGCCACAAACTGCAGCAAACATGCAAAATAGAGACAGAGTAAATTCAATAAATGAGGCTGCTTAAATATAACAGTCTGGGCCTCAATTATCCACCGATTCATTCAGTAAATTGATCGTTTCTTTGAAGGCGAGTGGTTCAGAGTGGTGAGAGTCAAATACAGCTCTCTGGGGCATAGTTCTTCAGTAGTGGAGAGTATCTATTTTATTTCTTCACCACACAATGATCGTAGAAAAAAAATAATCGCACTTCAACCTGATGGTCGATTACTGGTGCACATGAGGACACAAGTCACACCTGTGTGAGCATCATTAAAGTGAAAGTGACTATTTGTCATTATGAAAGGCAGCGAACGACAATGGAAAGCACGCTCTGCATTTAACCCGCACACAATACAGTATGGGCAGCCATACCAGGAGCCTTGGGAGCAGTGACGGGGATGGTACCTTGCTCAGGGGTACCTCAGGGCAACCGCCTGGTCTGGGAATTGAACCCACAACCTTCCAATCCTGGGGACAACTCCCTAACCACTAACCGCTGGGCCATCATTGGCTTGGTAGCTGAGCTAAGAATAATAATAATAAAGAGTATGATATGAATTGCTATCTCTGTTTCGGCCCACAGTACTGGGATCTTTATACCACCTTCTAAATTATTATGCAAATTATATTTCTCTGTGATTTTCCTAAATAGTCAATGCAAGTGACAGTCAGCATAATTTTTGAGACATCAACTATTAGAGTATAATTCGAATGTTACTGAACAAACCTCCCAATGATAACAGTGTGTTTTTCAAAAATAAAAAAACTTGAAATGCACTCTTCCAAATTATAATGCACAACATTATAAGTTTCAAAACATTTTATAATTTGTAAAGAACTGAAAATGGTCATTGGTTGAATTTGCAGCATCAGGAGGTCATATTTACTCAAATCAAAAGATATTTTAATCAAAAATATCTTAACAGGTCAAGTGAGGGATTAACACAGGAGCCCTTATTTAATAGCAGCTTCACAATTTTTGCTTTCATTGAACTTGGGAGTTTTTGGAGAGTTTCTGCTTGAATTTCTTTGCAGGATGTCAGAATATCCTCCCAGAGCTGCTGTTTGGATGTGCTGTTTTGGAACTGCCTCCCACCCTCATAGATCTTTTGCTTGAGGACCCTCCAAAGGTTCTTAGTAGGACTGAGGTCAGGGGAGGATGGGGGCCACACCATGAGTTTCTCTCCTTTTATGCCGATAGCAGCCAATGATGCAGAGGTGCTCCTTGCAGCCAGAGGTGCATTGTCATGCATGAAGATGAATTTGTTATGGAAAGCTTCTTCTTTTGGTACCATGGAAGAAAGTGGTCAGTCAGAAACTCTGAAGTAATTTTCACACCTTCAGGGACCCTAAAGGGGCCGACCAGCTCTCTCCCCATGATTCCGACCCAAAACATGACTCCGCCAACTCCTTGCTGACGTCGCAGCCTTGTTGGGACATGGTGGCCGTCCACCAACTGTCCACCACGCCATCCTTCTGGACCATCCAGGGTTGCATGGCACTCATCAGTGAACATGACTGTTTGAAAAATAGTCTTCATGTTGTTCTGGGCCCACTGCAGCCGTTTCTGCTTGCGAGCATTGGTTGGGGTGACCGAATAGAAGGTTTATGCATAGCTGCAAGCCTCTGGAGGTCCTTCACCTTGACGTTTGCAGGACTGTTTGCTATTTTGTAAAGGCATTTTAGCAGCTGCTCTCTGAATCCGATGTATTTATCTGGCAGAAATCCTCGTCATTGTGACTTGATCTGCACGAACCCGTGTGTGCTCTGACTCAGCCACAACAGTTGATCATGCTTCAGTTTTTGTGAAATATCTATGGTTTGGATACCTTGTCCAAGGCATTCAACTATTTCACACATTTTTGGCAGCAGAGATCCTCCTTCTTTCCCATATTGCTTGAAAATGGTGACCTGTTTAATAACGTGGAACGTCCTTCTTCAGTAGTTTTTCCTTTAATGGGGCTCACCTGGCAAACTAATTATCACAGGTGTCCCAGATTGATTTCAGTGATCCAAAGAGCCCTGAGACACAATACCATCCATGAGTTTAATTGAAAAACAAAATATTTAATCCTTATGACACTTAAATACAATTTGCATAGCTATTTGGAACGTGGTGTATTTATTTCAGGCAGATGTGACAAATGTGTTATTGGGTAACAGTTGTTGTCTTGTCTGCACTTGCTAGTCTTTTTTTTTCCTGGTGTGTTCTATGTTATGTTAGATGTCGTCTCACGTGTAGCACCACAGTCCTGGAGGAACGTTGTTTCATTTCACTGTGTACTGTGTAAATATAAAAATAAAACCCACTTGACTTCTATTTACCAAAAGCTGTGTCAATATTTTGAGCTAAAATCTCCTTTGAAACTCCTCACCTCCTTTTGATTGTATCTGATGGCTAGTTTGAGGCGGCTGAGATTCATGCGGTCCTCCAGCAGTCCTCTCTTGTCCACGTGATCTTCACTGGACGTGTGGTTCAGGATGACTTCCAGCTCACGGGAATTCCGGGCCTGGGCCAGCAGGTCTTTGGCAAACATCTTGCACTGCTTGGCCAATTCTTCATAATCGTTTCTGTTTGCAGACAATAGAGAAGGCAAAGAAAGATTAGAAGAAAGACTGGACATGCCACAAGGCAGCGAGTGATAAAACATTCTTTGGCTTTAAGAGCTACCATAAATTCAACAATCTCTGAGAAAGCTTTCCAGGAAGACTTGAAAAAAACCTGGAACCTTGGGGTGGTGATCAAGAGGTTTCTCAGCTGCAGACCAAAAGGTTGCGGGTTTGGCTTTATCTCCAGCACTGTTTAGCCCCTAAGTAAGACCTCAGGTAGCTCCAGGGAGACTTTCCCTGTCAATGTGTTTTACTCTGGATAAACTCTGGATATACTCTGGACTCTGTTGAATCAGAATAAAACTGAAATATCACTTCATTTGCAACTGTGAGCAGAGTTAAGGAGCATGGATAGTGAACAGTGAATGAATAATGATTCTATAACACATAACGTTTATATTTCTGCTGCTGTGGCTTATTTCACTCATGCTGTGATAATTCAGAAATGTTTCGATATAAAAAAGGGCTACATTAGCTATTCTTTTGCATTTTCTGACAATACTGGGTTCATATTTACTGTAAACAATTGTAAAATAACTTTATCAGCAGCAATTTCTAGTTCTAATACTGGGCTATAAACTATCATTGCCTATACTACTATACAGTAATGTAATGCAGTATATATAATAAACTGTATCTGTTTTCCAAAAAACAAACAACTCCAGCTTTACTGCTACAATATTCCGAGAAAGGCTGCTAAGGACTGCAAACACAGCGGTCAGTTTCCCAACATGCTCTGCAACAGATAATTACTTAAATGTGATCATTTTAAGGAATGGATTACTGCAGTATTCCTGATGTAAATTATATATATCTTCTTTTTCTTTCGGCTGCTCCCATTTAGGGGTTGCCAGAGAGGATCAACCATCTCCATATCTTCTGGTCTTCTGCACCTTCCTGCTTCAAACTGACCACCTGCATGCCCTCTCTCACCACGTCCATAAACCTCCTCTTTGGTCTTCCTCTTCTCCTTTTTCCTGGCAGCTCCATCTTCAACATCCTCCTTCCAATATAATCCTCATATATATAAATATGACTTGAGGCTGCCCTGAAGGTTTGAACATTGGCCCTGAAGACTTGATGCCTAGCACAGAAAGTCTACAGCCTCCTCATCCTCCTCTCTCTCCCGTTCTCTCTCTCTACCTGAATTCCACCTCCACCAGACTGAGCTCCTTAAGGTCAGCGCTAAGCTCGAATGCTCGTAGGATGGGGTCCTCCTCCGTCAGCATGATGAGGGATGGGCTGGCCAGGCAGCGGTAGATATCCAGTCGAAACCTGCAGGAAAGAAAGACCATTGTAGAAACACGCATAAGCATTTTGTATGACACTGTTTGAGGCAGGAGTGTTAAATGGTGCATAACCTACATGTCCTATTTTTCTTCTTTGAGATCCATGTATGACAGTTGTGTAATTTATGTAGCAAAAACAGTCATAATGTCTTTTTATGTCTTTTTACTGCTCTTTGTCCCTTTGAATAGGGCGTATAGGGTCCCACTGAAGTAAGACAAAAATGAACAACCAAGTAACAGATATGAAAAATGGAGATTGTTTGGTTGCTCTTATATTTTGTTATAACTTTTTATATTTTTCTCATTTTTATTTTTTCAGCCATCACTGATGATCAATCTTTCCCTCCTCAGTCCATTAATCATTGTGCAAAAACCTTTGTGCCTTATCTCAGCTCCTTTTTTTAATGTTTTCTCTTTCTGAAAGTGAAACTTCCACCTCTGCCCTGCAGAAGTCATTCATGATGTCACTGCCTGCTTTTCTGGAGACTTTCTTTACCCCTCTCACAATTTGTCATCAGTTAGTTGGTGGTAGACTACTGGTAGCATAGCAACCCAAAAGGTCGACTACTGGTAGCATAGCAACCCAAAAGGTCGACTACTGGTAGCATAGCAACCCAAAAATGTTGCAGCTGAAGCTGAAAATCTTATTTCTCATCTTGTGCTCATCTTTGATCTCAAACCTAAATATCTTCTCTTTGGAGAGCTCGGTATGAGAAGCTCGTGCATAACCCTCAAAACATTTTTGTGGATCTGTTTTTTTTTGGTGGTGAAAGCCACAAATTATCTTTTTAACAAAGATAAAGGAAAGCCTGTTATCCAAAAGTATTATTTTCTGGAGAGTCCAAGAAGATAAATCACACAATCAGCTCCTGGTTTCTGAAGTTATTGGAATCACAATATCTTAAACATCACTGCTGCTCTGGAGATGCCAGAAACATCAAGTAACAATAATCCACCAGGAGCATGAAATATTTTGGCCAACACATGTCAGGATGAGCTTGGCTGTGTGCTTTTGCCCTATTGTTCAGGAACAGAGGAGATGTTTCATGCCTGGAGTGACGCAGGCTGTCTTTCTTGTTCTTGGCATTGCAGAGGGTGCACTCGCAGCCCACAGCATGTGGCCGGGGCAGGGAGATGTCCTGCTTCAGCAGCATGGTCAGAATCTCATAGTTGTTCCTGTGGGCGGCTAGAATGACAGGGGCCACGTCCATGGTTGTGGAATATTCTGGATTTTGAATGCGCTGCATCAGTTTCTGAAAGCATAAAAGCATTTTCATCATGACGATGTTTTATTTTTCCTAATTCGTAAAGTGGGCACATTCCACTATGACACAATCCGCTGAAATGCAAGAGCACTCTGAGGCTGATGTAATTCAGCCTGATTTTATCGCACCGCTGGTATTTATAAATGGGAATAAAAGCATCAAAGAGGCATGAAATCTAAAAGGGATTTTGCAGGATTTGATGCTTTTTCCAGGCTCCCTAGCAGGGTTGCTACAAACCTAAGAAGCACCAAACGTACAATATTTAAACTAAAGAAGGCGCAATCAGGGCTGAAATGTATGTAACTGCAATTTTCTTAACCGATCGTATTACTGTGGTTACCTGGAGGCGGGTGTTTTCAACCGTTCCTCCTGGGCAGTTTCCAGGTTTGGAAAAGCAGTCAAGTGAATTATTTTAATCCAGCTTAACAAACTGCATGTTCAGAGTAAAGGCAGGGATTAAGATATGCCTTTAAAAATGATGTTTGATGTGATTGACTGTTTCATTTAAAATGAAGCACTAAAAGACCGCAGGTACTGGCACTGACTTGAACAGTTTTTAAGAGTAACTGAGAAGTAATGAGTAGTGTAATCTGATTACATTTTAAGGAAAGTAATTAGTCATTTGTAATGAATGGCTTCTTTGAGTAGCAAGAGTGAAAGAAAGCACTGGAACGTTGCGACCACATGTAAAAACTTGCATTGTGGAGAAAATTCTATTCGTTCTATTAAAATCTGATGTAATCGAAATGTTAATTTCGTTCAAATGGCACCAATTAAAACAGCCCAAACTGAAGACACACATCATTTTCTTCAAATTTCATTGGACATATTGTAAGGATTAGAACATATCTTGCACAAAGTGTTTCGTTAAGCTCCTAGAGTCTGCAAAATGAAGGAAAAACTGCAAGAGAGAGGTATTTTTGCTTAGTAAATGCAGAAATTAAACTTTTTTTTTAATTCTGTTCAATCACAAGTTGACCATATCGTTTCCCTCTATGCAAAAGAAATGTTAAAAGCCATTTTAATTTGTTTTATAAACAAAACGTAAATGGTGTAAAGAGCAGAGAACAGATATTTGTATTTTCACATACTTATGGATCGAGTGTCATGATTACAACATCTGAGAGAAATAAAACAGCGACTGACCGCGATAGAAGGTTTGGAGGATCTCCTGGGCCGATGGTTGAGAAGAATATCAACAGCTCCCACTACCTCTGAGTCAATAGCCACCAAAAGTGCATCTGTTGACTGTGAGCACACAGATCTGTTTACAGCTTAAATCATGAAGTCCAGTTATGTTTTAAAAGAGCAAGCCTAGACTAATAACCAACAATCTGGTGCACAACATTCAGCATTGTAGTCCAAAAACCTTCTTGTTTGGAGAAATCAGCTATAGAGCATGTCCCAACACTGGTCAGAAGATCATTTTCATCAAATCCATCAGCCAAAGCTGTTATTCTGTACTTTAACCTCCTTTTTCCTTTTTTATTTCAGCTCTGAGATGTTTATTCAACACTATGAGCATATTAAGAACTTTCTAAATAAGTAATTCTGAGTTTTGAAAAAAAACTTCTTTTCATGCAATTTCAATTCAACATGTCTGCTTTGTGCAGTTTGAAACATAATTCATTTTCTGGCTCTTGCCCAGTTTAATCAGGATTTAGAGGATCCAGGGATGGTCAGGAAGGAAAATTAAAAAAATATATTCAAACCTATTTTTGATCTTCATAATTGTCACAAATTTGACTGTGGAGAATTATTCCTCTTAATATGGGAATGACACTGACTGCAGGACGACACAACTTCTGAGATCTGTTCCTTGAAATCGTACATTGACCACATTAACAGCTGTACCTGGCAGCCGTGCTCCAGGAGCAGCTGCAGTATGTCCAGGTTTTCGTTCTCGATGGCGATGGTGACTGCGTCCCTGCCCAACACGTCCACACAGTTGATGTTCAGCTCGCCATGCCGTTTTTCCTCCAGGAGCTTCTTCACCATGTAGTAATCACCTTAATCACACACAGTGTTTCGCTCTTCAGCGTTGGCTGTTTGTTTCTCACGATGCTCTTACACTGATTACTGTTTAAACAAGTGCATCATCACCACTGTAACCAAAAATCTCATCTACAGAATGTCCACAAAGAAAAAAAAAAAAAAAAACTCTGTTTTTCACCCATACACAGGATGGGGCAGCCATATCCAGAGTTTAGGAACGAGGTCCCAGAATAGGAAGGTCGTGGGTTCGAATCCCAGACCAGCAGGTTGTCCTGAGGTACCCTTGAGCAAGGTATCGTCCCCATCACTGCACCCTGGGCACTTTAAACAATTGTGCCCTGCTGCATAGTGTGCATGGGTGAAGAGCAGAGGTCACTGTGTGCTGTGTCGTGTTTCACAAAGACAAATGAGTCACTTTCACTTTATATACATTTCATTTAAATATTTTCACATGGTCTCGTGGAGTCAGTGCCCTGATGGAGGTGTTTGGCAGCACGATGGGGGGCTAGCACAAGATTCGGCAGGTGGTTTTAACGTCATGGCCGACTGGTGCACGTGAAAGGTTTTATTCCATGTTTATTTGACAATGATTCTACTGCTTTGCTCCTCCTTACAATGAAAGCAAGGCCATCAAAGGACAGATATTCTTCTCTGAGCTCTATCTGGGTTTACTTTATATGGTAGGAAAGTCATCTGAGCCTGGTCTGCACAACGTAACATCAGGCGAGCAGAAACCATTAAGGTATGTTTATTTTAATCGCAGGCAGAGAGCTTTTCCTGTGGTTTCACAGGATCTACGGTGCCTCAGTCTGAGAGTGGACCTTAAACTGACCGAGCTTCTTCTAATAAACAAACGGCTATAATTTATTATCGTTAACAACACTGAATAGCTCTCTGCATCCATGGGACACTTTTTTTCCTCTCTGAAGTCTGAAAAATACCAAAAAGTGGATGCTGTGATTTAATGAATAAAAAATAATTTTTGCACTATTTCTTTTTTTAACTCTATTTTTGAAATAACATGTAATTCTGCTTAAGTCTTTGTAAATGTCCTATTTTTATTGTTCAGCTAAATCTAGATAAAGTATTATATAATGATATGATTGTATGGATATTATACATGAATATTACTTTTAATAATCCTAAAAAATAATAATAATGATTAAACAGAGTAATGTTGTTTACTACTGATGGAAAATAAATGTAAAGCATGATCAAACCATAAAAGCATTAAAAATCTCTCCAGAGTCCCAGCCCCATCACCCCGACTGCGCACGGGACGCCCAGCCCAGCAGGCCCGCTCCTGCCCCACTCACCCTTCTCGCAGGCCAGCAGAAAGAGCTTCTCGTCCAGCGTGGTGTCCTCCTTCACCTCCCTCACGTCCTTCAGCGCCAGGTATGGGTCGGGGCAGGAGGCTCCGGGGGCCTGGTACCCGGCCGCCATGACCGCGGAGAGGGAGCAGGGCAGGACGCTGAGGTGCATCCCCGCTGCAGCGCGCCGAGACGCCCCTCCGCGGGCCGGGCTACGTGCTGACGGGGCGGCGGAGCAGCGGCGACAGCCCGACAAACACACACATCGCCGCCGGAAAGGAGAAGAAAAACACAAAACTAACACGGCGACGGACCGCGTTCCAGCCTGAATACAGAGCAGAGACGGCTGATGAGGGTGATGGTGGGATGCTGGGGATGCTGCGCATGCGCACCGCGCTCTCAAACAACCGAACGGGGAGCAGGGATGTTACATAAACACACGGAGGGGGTTCATTATTAACATTTTTTCATTTGATTTTTCTTTTTTTTTTAAACTTTATTTCATCTTTATTTTCATTAAATTATATTGAAACATGAACATTATTTTAGTTTAATTTAGTGCTATTTTATTTTATTAATCAATACAGTGCATGTTATCTATTAACAACAACAATAATAATAACAATAACAACAACAATAACGAAAACTACAACAACAACAATCACAAAAACAACAACAACAACAATAATAATTATTATTATTATAACAATAACAATACTACTACTACTACTACTACTACTTCTACTACTACTACTACTACTACTACTACTAATAATAATAATTTACCTCAACATACAATTCCACTTGGCAGAAAACATTTAGAGAATGTTTTGTGGATCAAAATAAATAGATTTAATTCACTAAAGAGAGGTGAAGAAGAGAGTGCCAGCAAGTTGGAAGAAAGAGATTAGTGAAAGGCAGATAACAGCAAGAAAGTGAAGATTTACAAGACGGTATTGAGACCAGCTATGTTATACAGGTTGGAGACGGAAGAGCTGATGAATAGACAGGCGGAGCTGGAAACAGGAAAGGGGACAAGAGGAAGGACAAAGTGGAGGTTTGTGGATGTGGTGAGAGGGACATGCAGGGGGTCTGTGCGAAAGAGGATGATGCAGAGGACGAGAAGACATGGAGGCAGATGGTCCACTGTGCCCCTAACAGGATGAAGAAAAAGAAGAACGAACTGAAATGTACTTTCGTGTATTGTGGCCCCTTTTATGCAGACGTCCTAGACAAGCCAGTTCATGAATTTAATGTCAAACATTTTGTAGAACACAGCACAGCACAACACGACGAAATTCAGCCTCTGCGTTTCACCCATACACACACGTGCAGCAGGGGGCAGCTATTGAAAGTGCCCGGGGAGCAGTGACAGGGACAGTACCTTGCTCAACGGTTCCTCAGGGCAACCTACTGGTGAGGGAATCGAACCCACAATCTTCCGATCCAGGGCAACTCCCTCACCACTAGACCACCACTGCCCCTAATAAAATAGAATAAAAAATATAATAAAAAACTAGAATAAAAGCACATATTAAATAATTATAATTAGATCTACTAAGTTCCCAGACATCCCTTTATAAATAAATTGATAAAAAAGTTATGGATTCTTATCCATAAATTACACCATTATATTACTGTGTTATAATTACATGCAAAAACAAGCTGTATATTATATGTTATATAATACATATGTATATATTTTCTCCAGCAGAGTCGGAACATTATGATATTCTGGGATTCCCGGGGTTCATCCCCACTGTGTTAAAACCCAGCATCTCCATCAAATGAGGCTTAATGAGACATGAATAATGATGGCAGTACTGATGGTCTCTTCCTATAAAATGTGTACTGAACACCCCCGACACAAGCAGCAACTCTGACCAGTAGGTGGCAGCCAATCACAGCATTGCCAGTCTCTTACAGACATTTAACTCCAGATTTCTTTATAGTCATGCTTCTCTGATCTTTTGATACATTTTTTGTTACATGCTTGATTCTACAGAACATTTTTTTCAACAAGCATCAATGTGATTAATGTAAAATATTAACATTAATTATGCATTTACGTTATAATTTAGATTAATATTATCACCTGTTTTAATATGATCACATGCGTGTTTCATGTAAAGATTATCTGACTTGAAGGTGGCTTAGCAATAACAGAGGAGGGGCTGTGAGATATTTTGGTCCCTCATTGGCTTTCAGGCTTGTTTTTTCGTTCTTTTATGGAAAAAGAATGCAACTAATGCAAACTAAAGGGATGTTGTTTGCAGAATGTGAGAGAAAAAAGAGATATAATCTTTGAAAGACGGTCTGCCAACACCCAACTGTTTATAAGGGCTATATTACCCCTTTATGACATCCTCTATTAAATAATACAAATCTGCCCATAAAAGCCATATTTTCAAGATGGTAATATTTACTACTCTGAATGTATTGCAATGAAATTTAAAAATATCACTGGCAAATATACGTGCTTTAAAAATAAAAAAAATGTTTTCTGTGTTTTCTTTGTTTTGTCTTCTTTTTCCCGGGTTTTTAAACACTTATGGTGAGACCACAGCTCGATGCTTTTGTTCCAATATGCAATATAAAAAAATAAAAATAATAAACACTAGCCGCTAACCAAAAAAAAAAGTAGCCCGTTGATTGAAAGGCCAACCAGCCAATCGCCTGCAAATCCTTTACATCAGCTTCCGCCACGGACCAATAGAAATCGAGCAGGGGCGTGCCTTCGCGAAGAGGGAGAAGAAGGCTGAATCAGTTCCGCCCAGTGGTTTGAAAACACAACGGCGCATCAGGACGGAGGGACGAGGAGCCGAGGAGTCTTTAGACCTAAAACCACCCCCGCTTACCCTTTATTTCGTATCCCGACTGGTCGCTGTGGGTGTGAGGAGCTCCATGGCGTCTAGAGGTCCGATACATTGACAAAGGAGGCCTTTTTAAAGGATTACTGGCGGTTCTGGGGGTCCTGGATGGCGCAGTGCAGTGAGGGCACTGTCTGGGGGGCTGCCACTGACATGAAGCTCGCCTGAGTGTTACCTAACCAAGTGCAGATGTAGGCCACCCTGCACCAGGATACCTGCTGCTGCTGCTGCTGCATCGGGGACGCGGAGTGGTCCAGGACCACCCTCCCTTTACCGCTTCGGCTCATGAGAGGCAAACAGTACCAGCAGCTCAGACAGGCCTCCCTGGATGGAGAGTATGGGAGGAAGCTCAGGACGTACCAGAACCACACCAAGATGATCGCCCAGCCTGGGATCGTGATGAAAGTGCTGAGGAGGAAGAGGATCATCCTCTTCATCGCTTACTTCCTGCTGCTGGTGTTGACCATGCTCAACCTGGCCAATTACAGATGGAGCAAAGAGCCCCAGCAGTGCAGCCACCAGACCCGCAGCACTGCCTACCAGGGCCGCTCGGACATTCGCTTCCTCTACCGACCCTCTTTGGCCAGGAAGAGGCAGCTGGTCTATGTCTTGACCACCTGGAGGTCGGGCTCGTCCTTCTTCGGTGAGCTCTTCAACCAAAACCCTAACGTGTTCTTCCTTTACGAGCCCATGTGGCACATCTGGCAGAAGCTGTACCCGGGCGATGCCGTTTCCCTGCAGGGGGCGGCCAGGGACATGCTGAGCTCCCTGTACCGTTGCGATTTGTCTGTGTTCCAGCTGTATAACAGTCCCGGGGGCAAAAACTTCACCTCGCTTGGCCTGTTCGGGGCCACGCTCAATAAGGTGATCTGCTCCTACCCCCTCTGTTCAGCCTACAGGAAGGAGGCGGTGGGCTTGGTGGATGACAAGGTATGCAAGAAGTGCCCTCCACAGAGCCTGCGTCTTCTGGAGGAGGAGTGCCTGAAATACAACACCATAGTCATCAAAGGTGTGCGCATCCTGGACGTCAGTGTTTTGGCACCTCTGATGGAAGACCCCTCTCTGGACCTGAAGGTGATCCATCTGGTGAGGGACCCGAGGGCCGTCGCCAATTCCAGGATCAAATCCAGACATGGCTTGATCCGGGAGAACCTGCAGGTGGTCAGGAGCCGGGACCCCAAGCTCAGGCGGATACCGTTTGTAGATGCGGGGCACAAGATGAGCAAAAAGGACGGCGCAGACTACCACTCCATCGGAGCCATGGAGGTGATATGTGACAGGACCCACAGGAGCTTGAGGATGGCGTTGAACCCGCCCAGCTGGCTGAAGGGGAAATACCTGGCCGTCCGCTACGAGGACCTGGTGGAGAACCCTGTGAAAATCCTACGCCACGTTTACCGCTTCGTCAATCTCAGTGCCAACCATGACATTGAATCTTTTGCCCTTAACATGACCAACGGCACAAACTCCTCCTCCAAGCCGTTCATTGTGTCGTCCAGGAACGCCACCCAGGCGGCCAGCGCATGGAGGACGCTCCTGAGTATCCAGCAGATCAAACAGGTAGAGGACTACTGCCACCAGGCCATGGCTGTGCTGGGCTACGAGCGAGTTAGAACGGCCAGCGAGGCCAAAGACTTGAGCAAGTCCTTACTGACTGCCTCCAAACTGTGATGCCAAAGACTTTGGATTGAGAAAATAAAACAATTCGAATGGTTTCAGTGTAGCTGTGGAATCCAAGCTTTATTTTTTTTCAGTGTTTTAAGGAGGGATTTGACATGCCTCATAGGAATGTACTTTGTTTTGTGGTCATTTAATGCTACCACAGCTTTTATAACTCGATTATGGATGTTGTTTGAGAAACTGTCTACAGGAACCATGACTTGAATACGAGATTAGTCTCGATATTGTATAAATCACGTGTCTTGCGGCGGCAACACTTCAGAATGGATGTTTCGGGGTTATTTTGAATGTTTCAGACCCGTCCGTTATAAATCCAGTTTGTCTGCTCACCTTCAAAGTGCAAATTGTGAAAAATATTGAGGATAAAATCTAAGCGCTCCTTCTCAAAAAGCAGGTAATGCTGTTTAGTTAGTGCAGGATCCTCTCAGAGACAATCATTAAAGTGCTCTGTAATGCTTTTCCTGTTTCTGCTGCTCTTTTGACCTGCTTGGTAGTTTGTCAGTGTATGTCTTTAACACTGCTCACACTGACCTCCTCCTGTTTTCTCCCAACCAGTCCAGACATCTCACGGGCTTGAACTGCTTGATGATCTGCTGGAGTGTTTGTTTTTTTTCCTGCTATTTCAGATTTTGCCTGTCTTCTCAGATATAACTGGTGTGAAATGTGACTCTTACACATTCTTGGCCAAGAGCCATCTATAACGATCTATAACTTTTCATATTTTTGGTTAGGGATATGGCCAGAATGTAATGTAATGAAACGTTTAATTGTTATTTTTTTCTGCCGTCTGATTCGCTGGAATAGCAGAAACAACAGATCAATTTAAACGGGACTAATTATGCTCTCTATAATAAAACAGTTGGTTTATGCTTTTTAACAGCTGATGATATTCGTGTGAGCATCCAGGTGGAGCATGTTCACCACAGTCTAATGTATGATCTGTCAAGAGGGTGATAAACATCATCATATTTTCCAGCTTCAAGACATTTCTACTGCAATATTTATTTTTGATACGATGAAAGCAGAGGATTAGCAATTATTTATTGTTTTACTGAAAAATACACCAGAATAAATCACATAATATGGACATTATCAGTTCTTAACCCACTGCATGCTTCATGTGTGATGCACACAGCATCCTTACTGCAGATTTAGCCAATGCATACTCCGTTTTTTGAGCATAGTTTGGTCAAAACTGTGTTTTTTCTGAATTAAACGGTCAGAATCAAGTATTGTGATATTACATTTTTGCCATATCGCCCGGCCTTATTCACAGAGGGAAATAAAAGCAGCTGCGGCGTTAAAATCCAATTAAACAGCACTCATTTTTATATAACCACACCAGATTGTTCCTCAAGCACTGAAGTGCCCACTCTTAAAAGCTGTCCTTCAAGGGATCTTTAATAAGTGCTGTGGTTAGATCTAGAACCATGACCCAAGAGCACCATACAAATGGTTCTAATAGTTAAATGATGATGAAAAACCAGTTGCACGCTTTAGAAAATCTTCATCGTGGCACTGAAAGGGTTCTGCTGTTGGTCCTAGACATAAACCTTTTAAAGTAATGCATAAAATCCAATTTGCTTGTCGGTGCAATATAGAACCAACTTTAAAAGCCTCTTTAAACAATTTACATGCTCACCATTATGCGGAAGATCTTCCAGTTTTTTGGTGTCATGGTTCTATGCATTACCATCGTCTTTACTAAAGAACCCTTAAAGACGCCCCCCTTTTTTGAATGAGTATTGAAATGCAGATTTGGAGGGAAACCCCCACCCACCCATCTCTTGCATTCCCTTCTCCCCCCTCTCGATTTCACAGGCATGAACACAAACTCCTGCGTTGCATTTTCACTGCTTCCTGCAGATCTCGAGTGATTGTAAGCGGTGGGCTGGACTTGAATGCACCCTGTTATTTCTTTTAAGTTGGGGAGGTTTGTGGAACATGTGAATATGAGTGTTTTTTCCAAGATATCAGAAATAAATAGGCTGGCTTGTATCAGAGCACAGATGCTCCGGTGGTGTGCGTGGCCCTGTTGAGACAATAGGCTTGTGCAACCAGTGTGGAATGAATGCCTTGGTGGGGCCCAGTGGCAGCAGAAATGAAAGGTTTTTTTGAGCTTCCAAGCATAAAGGAACCAATTTAGAGGTTCCGTTTTAAATAATGCAGGAATATAAACATAACCACATAACCGTTGTGGCCCACAACCTGCATGGCCTTCAAGGGGATTGAATGGAAAATATAGAAATGGCTGCTCGCTCAGTGACAGCATTCCTTGGAAAATGATTTCTTGCAGATCCAAAAAAGGTTTATGTAACAATAGCGGAACCCTTTCTAGTGCTAAAAAAAGCTGCTTTATTCAGAATGCTTTCCATAGTAGAGAAGAAGAGCTGTATACCTATATGGTTTTATGCATAATCAGTGCATTGGTGTGTTCTCTGACTAATGTGATAAAATAATGAATCCCCTTTAAAAAAAGAAACAGTTCCCAAATTTAGGGTTCGTCTCTGAACTTTTGTGGAGGTTCTTTAAACTCTTGCATCTTTATATATACATATATATATATATAGAATTAGATTGTATTTTCTTAAAAAAATGCATTTTTCCTTTCCGTATAGGTTGTTTTGTTCTTTTGTGGCATCACACCAGAGATGTTTTATCATTTTAAAAACTAAAAACCGGGTGTACAAGATTTTAGACCCATTTTAGTTCAGTTACAGATAGAAGGGACAGTCCAGGTTTTGCATTTCATATAGATTTATGACAAATTCTTCAGGAGAATCTATAAAAGCCCATATTTGCGTTGTTTAGATACCGAATCTTTCAGGAGGGATTTTGTGAAACTGGTAACCTTGTGGGTTGATAAAAAGGGGTAGCTTTTTCTTGAAACGTGCCCTCTAACCTGTCTGTTAAATGATATAACCCGTTCAGGGTCAGACATCATTGCTGCAAATTAGCCGAATGTGTACCATGTGTTGTTTTGCAGCAGATATTAATGAAAACATGCGCTCGCTGCGTGATGAAGTTGTCTTTGGCTGGCCTTCTTCAGCAGTGCACAGCTGTTAGTACTGCCCTTATGGGGGTGGTGGTGGGGGGTATTTCACATTACTAATTAAAAAGGCAATATCAGGGACAAGCACTGAATAACCCAACCGCACGTCAACATGTAGCTGTTTTCCCTTTAATTTCAGAACTTTAGTATACAAGGGACTTTTAGATTGTGGGCTTGTGCTTGTTATTAACCCTCAGTAAGTTCGTTTTATCTCCTTCTTCTTTCTTTTTCAGCTGCTCCCGTTCAGGGTTAATGTTATCTCCTTGTTGATGCAAATTTGTGGCGAAACGACCCAGAGCTCATTTGTGTTCATGAGGAGAGACGATATTATGGCTTGAATTGAAGGAGAAGTTGTCTTGAAGGAGAAAGCCTCCTTTCCATTTGACCATGTGTTTGTCATTTGTGGACATCGAAACAGAAACAAATGTAGCAACCCAGCCTTCAGACGCAGCTCCCTATGCATCTGCAGCGGATCGTGCATTTGGTCGAAAGTATAGAAAAACAAAAGTAATATCTCTTGACATCCGAGGCCTGCATTTTTCATTCTTCTAAAGCGTATTCAGCTTTTGGAGCATCAGCTCAGTTCTGGCTTCCATTGGCAATAACAGCTTGAAATATAATATTGATTTGCTTATTGTGAGTGAATGCGGTCTGTCTCCCAGGGGAGGAATGGACGAGAATGATGAAAAGATTGCAGAAAAATATTAAAGACAGATAGCTGCGCCACATCTTGGCCATCATCTATATGCCTTGTGGTGGATTTATAAATCGCCTCCAACTGTTGTGTTGTGAACTGAGTCACAGCCTGTTGTGCTTTTGGCCTTTTTTCACTTTTCCTGCGTAGATGCAGAGCACCAAATTTTAGTGACGTGTTATTGTACGAATGTTATAGCTCAGATTAAACACAGTTAGACGTTATCGGGCCTAAATCTTATAATTTTGTGGGTTTTTTTAAACCAAAAATAATAACGATTCACTTTTACATTACAAAAACCACCCACCCACCCTCTTTTTAAACAGCAGAGAGGTCCTGGGACTTATTAACGGCTGGGCGTCCCAAGTTCTTTCTGTGTGGATGTTCTTTCCGAGTTTACAGGGTTTCCTCCAGGTTCTCCGGTTTCCTCTCACAGCCCGAAGACATGCATGTCATGTGGACTGGAGATGCTAAACTTTCCTCCCCGTATAACTGTGTCTGCCCTGTAATGGACTGGAGACCTGCACTCCTCTTACCCTGTTTAGAATAAGCAGCTAAAGGAGGGTGTGTGTTTCTACCCCATGTTAATTAAACCTGCTGTTTCGTTACTGGGCCTTTGAAAGTAATATATGTAAATATTCTTTGTCCTGATTGGCAAAAGTAAATTGCATAATTGAAATGTTTCAAATATTTCATCATTTTTGTAAATATTTTGGTTGAGCATGGCCTAATGATTAGAGCAGTGGGGTTTTGCTGGAGGTTACCGATTCAATCCCCTGGACCAGCAGGAAAAATATGGGGGAGGGGGAGGTGGATGAGCAATGCTTTCATCCTCCCTCATCCATGGCTGAAGTACCACAACTGTCCCCGCCCACTGCTCCTACTGGGATGTGTGTTCACTACTGGTGTGTGTAGGAATAATTAGTCCATTTATGTTTTTTTGTTTAAAGTATGTGTGTGTGTGTGTGTGTGTGTGTGTGTGTGTGTGTGTGTGCAAGAGCCTGAATATCATCTAATTTAATTTACCTAACACAAAATTAGGAAAATTGCATTTAACATTAAATGGCTTTTTAATACAGTATAAAGTAACAAATTATCGGGTTCTCTCCACACTCTAGTCCATGCACAAGTTTAGTCATTTCATTACTTCATTAACTAAATCAAGTAAATATAATCCCAGCCAGCGAAGATGGACTGGCCATCGGGAGGACTGGGACAATTTCCAGTGGGTCCAAGAGTGCACAAAAAAGAAGTAAATTCAAATATTTGCCCATTTGAATATTGTTGCTGGTGTGATTATATATAAAGTTGCTGCTGCGGAAAAAAAAATGGAAAAGAAGGCAAAAGGGGCTTTTTTCAAGAAGGCTTCGAGCATTTTTATTCATTTGTCTTGAATTTTCTGCTCAGTCTGAGCGAGATGGCATTCAAATTGCGCAAAAAAAGTACAATCTGACCAAAAATGAGATATATGGGGTTTGTTCCGACAGCGACTTTAGTTCATATCAGAGAAAATAACTATATATATGATTTGGTCCAAGTGGACCAAGGGGGTGGCCCAAGACAATTGCGCTGTACTGTTTGTGCTGTTCCTCTGAGCGTCCGAAGGAAGACATAAACTGTCCACCTGGAGCACAGCTTTTGCTTATTCAGCAGGCAGCTGCAGGACCCCAGCAGGAAGAGCTCAAGTGAAACATTGTAGAATAACAATGCAGGCCTGTTAAAGCCACACTCCAAACAACAGGTAAGGAGTGAGGTGTGAGCAGAACCATTCACTAGTCTGGGGGAGTCGGATGCTGATGGTATCTTTTCTGTTCCCATAAGCAGACGTTACTAGTTTGCAGAGTACAGCGTGATATTAAATAAGCTGGTTTAAAGCAATGGTTTGTCCAGAAAGGCCACTTTTCACAGTAGGTCCTTTTCCTCAAACCCATAAAGACATTCATTTTCTGATCGGACCACTCTAACTGATTCTGAGGCAATTTTCCAATACTCTGATTGCTTTATTATTTTGTATAATAGGGCTAGTTCCAATAAGTGGAAAGGTATTTTCACACTTCATTATTTCTAATCACCCACTCATTTTCTGAGCGGCTTGTCCTAATTAACATCAAGGGGGGTGCTGGAGCCTATCCCAGGTCTCACAGGGTTGAAAGGCGGACCCTGGACAGGCCGCCAGCCCATCGCGGGGTAAACACTCACACTCCTTCAAGCAATTCTGCATCACCAGTCCACCTGACTTGCAGGTCTTTAAACCGGATCCCCCCAGAGGAAACACACACAGACACGGGGAGATCATTTAAACGTGTCCACACAGAACGGACCGGGACCACCCCGTCTGGGAATTGAACCTTGGACCTTCTCGTTGTGAGGTGGCTGTGCCACCGTGCCACCCTCGTTTTATCCAAATGGACCAAAATCTGTTTTCAAAAATTAACATTGCTCCTTCATTGGTTACCTGGTGTTTATATTATGCCACAGGATTTCCTCCCCGCTGGTTACAACAGCTGTGGGTGTAGATCACGGCCCTGGTCTCGGCCACAGAAAATGATGGTAAAAAATTTCTTGATGGACTGGATTCATATCAGGCTCAGGAGGAGATGCAAACTAACCCCCCTGATTTGACCTGTCAGGTGGTCTTCAACAGGGCCTGCGCTTAATTAGCCCTGATGTGAATAGAAGGGGGCTTTTGAAAGCTTGGTCTTGCTTGATGTGTGCTGCTTTTGGGTGGAGAAGAACTATAAGGCCGATTGTTTTGTTGCAGAACTGTTTTCTGACCTTCACGAAGAAATCCAATCAAGGCCAGAGGTGCTGCAGTTTGATTCAAGTAGACTGAAAGAGAAAATTGGAAAGAATCAGTGGAACCACTGAAACAGTGTTCAAGTGTGTGATGAAGAAGGCGTGCAGTTTGTGCTATATTGAAGGAGTGCCTGTAAGCTTCCATTAGTCTTGTATCTTGTTCCAACCCAAAGAAGCAAACCTCATCTAGAAGACATCTCAGCTGACTGACTGCAGTGCAAAAGGGGGGGAATGTATAACTTTGCTCTGCAGTGCTCTGGCTCTTCAGAACAGGAGTGTGAGCTGCCTGCTGTAGGCGGTGAGGAAAGGTAAAGATGCAGGTTCCTCTCCCTGTGCTGTAATCACTGCCAGCCTGAGGGAGTTCCTGCTGCTTTGATGTTTCTCAGGCCAGCACTAGCGGTTGTAAAGAGGCTTAGCCAATGAGCTTTAAGGGTCATGAGAAAAACGAGTCATAAAAAGATCAGAGCCACGGCGAGTGTGCTGCTTCTTAGGAGGGAAAGGGTTCAATATTACACTTCCATCAGGGGTTCACTTTATTCCAGTTCCCTTCAGCAAATGCAAGAAAGTATCAAGAATGTTGCATTTCAGAGGGGTTTTCGTTCATTTTTACTTTGATGTTTTGCAACATTCCCTGCGATGGGCTGGCGACCTGTCCAGGGTGCGTCCCCCGTCCTCGCCCTGTGTGCGCTGGGTTGGACTCCAGCACTCCCCCGCAACCCCGTTTGGGACAAGTGGCAGAAAATGGATGGATGGATGGATGTTTTGCAACATTTATTATTTGAGGTGCTGATCCAACCCAGGGTCGATGAAGCCCATCCTGAAACACACTGGACTGATAGACCAGTCCACTGCAGGACAGGCTCACAGGCCAACATAGTTGTACCTATTTAGTATCTCCAATCCAGATGTCTCTGAACTGTGCAAGGAAGCCCATGGGAGAACATGCTACTCTAAACAGAAAGGGCCCAGGCTGCCTCAGCTGGGAATCAAACCCAGAACCTCCTCTCTGTGAGGTGACAGTTATACCCACTACACCACCCTGACACACACAACGTAACATTTTGAGCACACAGTTGTTTATATCTCACCATCTTTCCGGCAATGTTGAACAACATTGTCCTACATTTAAACAAATGCCATTTATTTCGTAGTCACACTTTTTTTTGTGACAAAAGAGCTTCAATATGTGCTTTTCATTGAAATTTGGAAAGAAAAGCAAATTATAAAGTAGGTCAAATCTCATCAGCTAACCAAGGAACGCTGTGATGAACGTGATTCTGCAGATTAGTTTACTCACAAAATCAACAAATTCCTGCTTTGTTCTTATTTATTTCAAAACGAATGAATGGATGGGAGGATGGATGGATGGGTGTTGAAAGGTCAAAGCAAATGTTTGCATCTGCACTTCAAGGAAAGATAAAGGTCTTTTCATATTTTTATTCGATATTCTTTAGTGAAGGATATCTTGCAGTTTTAAGTGTTTTGGGATCATTTTCTGCATCTTTCCCATTTATTCTTAATTTCCTCATTAATTTATTTACATTTTATTCTGTTTTGTACGGTTTTTGGGCTGAAAGTCACATGCAGAAGCATGCTGAATAATGAAGAGTGTTGCATTGACAATTGGGTTCTTATTGATGATTGAATAGCCAAGACATTGTTTTGATATTGGTTTATCCTTTTTGCTCTTTCAGTGTGGAATTACTTTTATTTTTTATACATTGTACAAATTCAGAAAGCTTGGTAACCCAAAACCTGAAAGCCATTAAGTAACAGTGCAAACAGCCTCCTAAATATATTTAACCCTTTGCTGCTAAATTGGCATGATCCTGGGAACCTGCTGCTTTGACCAGTAAAAAAATGTTTTAATTTAATCCATTATTTTATGTTAATATCTATTTTATTACGATTTACCAGTTGCTGTGGATGTTTGTGTAGTGTGTGTGGGAGTGTGGGAGTGCCTCCATTGGGAGCAGGGGGTTGGTGGTGCCTTAAAGCACCAGCACTCAGGGTCCCATGAGTGTCTTAATCCGCCCTTGGAACACAGTTTAGCCATGAGCAGGTGGGCTGTGTTCACCAAAAAAAACTCCTACATTACAGCCAGAGGTACTCTCTGTGGAAGGATCGAGGTGCAGCTCACAACAACGTGTGGGGTCTTTATGTCAAAACCTGGAATAACCACACATATGGTCACACGCACACACACACACACACACACACACACACCCACACATGCTTTCATATCACAGGCTTCATCATCCGCCTTGCCCATCCTGCACTGATGCTGTGTGCGGTCGCTATGACAACGGTTCCAGGAGGTGCTGCCATTATTTGTATATGAGGCAGAGACTACCAGAGCAGGTGGTGGAGAGAAAGAACAGAGGAAGGGGGGGAGTGAGGGATAGATACAGGTCCAAAAGATAGAGCGGATAGAAGTATAGAGAGTAAAAAAAGGAGAAAGAAGGAGAGCGATAACACAAAGGATGTCAGATAAAAAGAGAGGTATTTTATTTGCGAGAAGGCAAACCCTTTCTACCCATGCCTTCACTACACACACCCATGCCTTTACCACACAAACACACACACACACACACACACACATCATCCCTCTGAGTGCTTGGCAGGGGGAAAATGCAATCATTGAACTGAGTTTGTTTTTAAGTGTAGCAGTTGATTAATATAATCAGAGGCCATTTACAGCTCAGTGTTATACACACTGTCAGAATCAGAGGGGCTTGGCCTGTAGTTACAATTGTGTGTGTGCAAACTTTTGCATGGTCAGGTTACATGGATTATGGAAAGGGGTTTTGAAACACACAAGCATTAACTAAACACAGAACTCACACAACCTCAGAAACACAAGCCACAATGATGCGCACGATGAACAATGACCGACAGCTCTGGCCTGATTCGCTGGAATCCATTTACCTTTAGGGCCGTGGTGGCCTAGTGGTTAGGGAGTTGGCCACAGGATCGGAATATTGAAAGTGAAAGTGAAAGTGACAGCCCACGACATTGTGAAACGCAGCATATCACAGGTTTGTGGGTTCAAACCCCTTACCACTAGGTTGCCCTGAGGTACCCTTGAGCAAGGTACCATCCCCATCACTGCTCCCTGGGCGCTTTCATAGCTGCCCCCTGCTGCATGGCTTGTGTGCATGGGTTAAATGCAGAGGTCCAATTTCACTGTGAAATATCGGTTCACTGTGTGCTGTGCTGTGTACTCACAATGACAAGAATGTCACTTTCACTTTCACTTTCGACTAATGACATAGTGAAGTGCCAAGTGTGCCCAGTCAGCGCAGAGACAATGTGTTTCAGATAAAAGCAGTGAGTTCATTTGTAAAAGATTTTAAAAATGTAATATAATATAATATAATATAATCTACTCAAGATACCAAAAATAAGATCTTAAAAATTCATGAAATTTTATTTTTGCACCAACAAGGCAATTGCCCAACATAAAGAAAAGAGGGGCTCAAGACTTTTTCACAGTACTGTACATTGTTTTGACTTGTAACTCTGGTTCAACTCCTGGACTGATATACTGGTGTTCATACCAGTAAATGGGAAGGTACAATGGAAGATCTGAGTGCTGCATGCTGAATTTCTTTTCTTGAATGTGGGTTTAGGCTCCAACATACAACTCAGCAGAGAATCATTGTGGGCGGCTGCTGCCTGAGCCAAATGGACAGGAAATGGAATGCGCCTAAAGGGTTTCAGATCAGCATCTACACACACACATACACACAGACTTGCCCACATTGACAAACAGGGAAAGGGAGGGAGAGATCCTTTTCATCTTGATAATGCAAATATAGCTCATAGTAGTGCTGTCTTCTATCCGGGGATCCCCAGTCGTTTTATATAATGATTTTGGCTCCACTGTCTTTGAGTCCATGTATTAAACTCCACTCAGGCACTCACAAACCAAGCCTGGCACGTTGGCAGACTCTTAACAGTCTTAGAAGATGAGTAAATGTTAATTGCATGGCTAGAACCAGTAGCTGCAGCGGTCCTGAGTCCTGAATTCTTTTTGTACAGTTGCCCATTTTCATAGATTACATTCACACTGAATAGTAATGCACTGACTTTAATCAAATGAGCACATCGTTATGACGTGAATGATATCACTATGTTGTCAGTCTAATTATCGAGGCAACAGTTTGTTCTGATTTTGCGTCTCACAACATCATCACAAACATCTTTTGAAGCCAGTAGATAAACCAGGTGTAGAATCAGGGTTGAGGTTATAGAACAGTGTAGTACCAGGCGATGTGGAGCAGATCTGTAGGTCTAAAATTCTGATTTGAACATTTTTGATTTACCATTTTTTTGATCCTATATTGACCCATCCATCCATTTTCTGCCGCTTGTCCCAAACGGGGTGTGCCGGTGTCCAACCCAGCACACACAGGGCGAGGACGGGGCCCTGGACAGGTCGCCAGCCCATCGCAGGGAGGAGCGGGACGGGGATGGCACCTTGCTCAAGGGTACCTCAGGGCAACCTATTGGGAAGGGGTTTGAACCCCCGATCCTCCGATCATAGGGCCAACGCCCTAACCACTAGGCCACCGCTGCCCCCCTATATTGACCACCAAACTAAATATGATGAGTTTTCATTTTATAAATCATGACGCCTTACTGCAAATTCACTAGTGGAAATAAGGATTTTCGCCGTGTGCACAGTCTATAAAAGAGGGAAATTTGAGGATTTCCACTCTATACCCATTCAATCTCAAGGTGCTTTGGCCTATGGCAACTTGTCTTTTATGCTTTTTGATCGCAGCTTAAAAAAAGTAAGATTTTTTGTTCATTTTAACCAATTACATTAAAAAAATGATTAAAAATAAACAAGCAAACAAGCAAAAAACAGACAATCCAAGTAGATTTTTTAAATGAAATGAATACACGCACTTTTGTAAAAGTAATTGTTCATGTGCATTTTAAAGTCAGCACCCCCTTTAATCCTGTGTGTAACAGGAAAACCAAACACAGCTCAGTTTGAAATGTTAACTCCCTCATGACACACGCCTGGAACTTCCAGAAGTTGTTTTTGTAATTGCAGTGATTCATTAGGGCACATTTTTGGGCATCGATCCATGTTGGTGCTTCTCTAAAGGTTAACAAAATAAAAGACACTTCATTTTATAATTATTGTTAGATTTATCTGACGTTTATGAGCATTGCCTTATTGAAGGTAGGTTTATAAGCACTACTGTATTACAGATCATCAGGTACATTATAATCATTATTTTATTGTAGATAATCAGATAAACCGAACATGGAACAGATACTTTAAACCAGCAAGGGCTGCCCAGGTTCATCCACTCTGGAGACACACAAAAAAGCAAGACATCTCTGTGCTTCTAATTTCTTAGATGTCCCTGTTAATGTACATTCATCCATAAACTTTAGTAAAAGCACAATAGTAGAAACATTAGCAGGAGTTCCACACACTTTTAGGAAATGATAGTGATTCACTTTATCACCTCACACATAATAATGCTTTAACTATAAAGGTATTTACATAGTTGCATAATTGTTTGCCACGCTCTGTGGCCAATCCGGGTGCAAGAAAATACATTAATACAAATGTAAAAGCTTCTCCATCTATTAACACAAAGTATGCAAAATATGCAAATGTACAGACCAGTTGAAACAAGTGGGGGGAGAAGATGGTGCTCATTTGCAACTGGTGGTCATACACTCTCCTTATTTGTTAAGCTTTGTAACTAGAATAGAATAGAATTGAATAATCATTTATTATCCCACGAGTGTGAAATTCGGGTGTTACAGGGCTCTTTAACAAGAAAGAAAGAAAGAGTCTTAAAAATATATAAAAAATATGAAGAACGAGGAAAGACATACGTATACTAGAGCTATATATACATATACATATTTACTTGGCAATTAACAAGGAAATAAAGAATATAAAGACAGGAACGATAGGAAAGATAACCATAAACACAGTGAGAATATAATAATAATAATGATAGTGAATAATAATAAATAAATTATACATAAATTAATGTAAGCGTGACTATAATAATAATAATAATAATAATAATAATAATAATAAATGGGTAATATTGAATAGATAATGTTATGTTGAGTTGTGGAGTCTGATATGGTCTGATATGGTGATATGGACACCCAGGTATTTGTACTCCTCCACCGTTTCGGTGCACAAACCCTGGATGTTCACCGATCCAGGTGAACTACAGCACAAAACAAGTTTAGACCCCAGACCTGACTGTGTTTGGAGGGCAAAATTGATAAATTTGATGTTGTGGCTGAACCTTCGTTTAAATCGCACCTAGATAAATATCCCCCTGTGCAGATTTGTGAGGGATTAGTGAGAAGCGACCACAATCCTTTCAGGCCGGCTTTCATTTTCACAGGGAGGTAATCTCTGTCTCTCCCTCTCCTTCTCTCTTTCTGCTAAACTGAACGCTCTGGAACTATTGACCTGCTCTCTGTCCACAGCAGGATAGTGTCCAGCTGCAATTATGGCTCTGAATTCAGTTAGGCCCGTCGCAGTGGACCTAACTAAGCCTCAGAGCACAGAGATGCTTTGTGCTCTCATTCATTTTTTATTGAGTTACCACGTCTTATTACACCTTCTCTCTTGCTGTATTTTTATTGCCTCTCCTTCTGTCTCTTTCTATCTTTCTTTCTTTCCATCTCTCAAACAAAATCACACACTCTCACCCCTCTCACCCCCCCCCCCCCCCCCTTTCCCGCTCTGCTTTGTTTCAGTAACCTGAAGAGGAAACGTTCATATGTAACACTGATAGTGTCTCATGCTCATTGTTCCGTCTTCCTGTTTCACCCGCAGAGTTGCAGAAGAATCCTGTTCACATTAAGCCCCTCTGCGTTGCCCATCCCTCCCTAATAATGAAAATCAGTGCAAGGCCTGGCCTCAGGGGCCCAATGGCCCAGATCAAATGACCTTGTGTCTGTCTTATCAATGGGAAAGACCCAATGTTCTCAATGACAAACCCTAGAGGAGCTATCCCACCTCAGAAAGCCCACCCTGTGCTTTGCTTTCCAGAATGTCCTTCCAGGTTTGTAGGAACTCACCAGATATTTCCATTAGAATGATGCTGGAAGTCTCTAGTGAATTGCTCTGTTCACAGAGACTGCCATTCAAAGCTTGAAATTACCTTTAAAAGTATCATAATTCAATTATTTTGCATGCATTATAAAATATATTCTAAACTGGACATCAAAAGGTAATTTTTTGATCTTTTTGAAACAAAAATTATTTGAGAGTAACAGGAAGTCATTGAATAATAAATAATATAGTGTCATTTTTTAATTTTTAAAAATCTGTTCATTTTTAGACTGTTTCTCTATTTTTTATTTTTTTTTTGTCAGATTAGGGTCAATATGGCAGGTCGGGAGCCACGATGACATTCATTCCTGTTTTTATTCCAAGAAATTCAAGGAAAGAAAATGCGCTTGATCTCCAACACTAACACCATTTTGAGCCATTTGAACCAATCGAGCAAGGTTTGACACATTCTAGGATGATATCCAAACTGATGAGAAACATTTCAAATCATGACCGATGTCATCAAACAGATTCAGCTGCGTTGTCAATAAGGGCCATCAGCATCTTAAAACCATGTGATCATCAAATGGAGCCAATGGTGACAACCATACATGGCCAAATGGTTTTCCTAAACAGGGTCAGTGGCATCAAAAAAAGCGCTAATGGTATAATCATACGGGGCTAAATGGCATCATCAAACCAGCCAGTGGCTTCATTAAACTGGCCAGTGGCATCATCAAACTGACCAAAGGCATCATAAAATAAAGTTAATGGCATCCTTAAAACAGCCAGTGGCATCATTAAATCAAACAGTTTCATCAACAAACTGGCCAATGGCATCATCAAACCAGCCAGAGGCATCATCAAAACAAACAGGCCAGTGGCTTTCTTAAACCAGTCAATGCATTATCAGACTGGCCAATGGCATCATCAAACTGGCCAATGGCATTATCAGATTGGCCAATGGCATCATCAAACTGGCCAATGGCATTATCAGACTGGCCAATGGCATCATCAGACTGGCCAATGGCATCATCAATCTGGCCAGCAGCATCATCAGCCCAGTCAATAACTTCACCAAACATCATGAAAACAAGGATGGTCCTTGCTTGACCCTGGCCAACTGTAATCTAAACAAGAGCAGGTTATGACACAGAGAACACACAGCCACAGCCCTCAGATTAGGTAATTGGATGGATCTGGAGAGGTTGGGATCTGGAGAGGTTTAGGTGAATAGAACTGCAGTCAGAATCATCAAAACCCTTCTGAAGGAACAGTGCTTGTCCTGTTCTCCCCTGGATTCATAGCGTGTCTCCTATGTGTGTATGCGTGTGTGTTTACATGAACTATATAAATGCCAAGGTCATTTTCGAGTAGTTTGGCGGTGATCTGTGACTGCCATGCTCAGGGTGTACACACACACACACATACACACACACACACATACACACACACTTCTGAGAAAATGCCAGCAGTTCAACCTTTGGCAAATGAAGATAGCCGAGGCAATTAGGAGTGGTATTTGTGTGCAGGTGATTATTTATCCACTGCTGGCTTGTAGTCCCCTCGTCGTCTGCATGCTCCAGCGCTCGATCCTGTGTGAGGGCGAGCTGAGCCCTATTGAAACCGATGAACTCTGGGCTCTCTGGAGACAGCCCAGTGAGGCGCTTCATTTGGAAATGAGTCATCTCACTGTCACACTCAGCCTATGCGGAGAGAAGAAGCAGTCTGCTATATCTTCTAAGTGACCCATGTTCTCTCAGCTTATGTGTAGAGAAGAAGCAGTCTGCTATATCTTCTGAGTCACCCATGTTTTCTCTTCCTTCCTCTCTTCATTTGCTCCTTTGCGTTCCCGTTTTCAAAATTATTTATCCAGGTGAATGAAATGGTGTGGATAAAGATATAAAAGTGATGATTTTCACTGCTAATGAACTAGAAAATCTACACAGTGCACTGCAGTCTATTAGCACTGGACTATGAATCACAGTCAGACTTTGTTGACCCTGTCAAAGGATGGCATGCCTTAATCATAGACTGTGCATTTATGAAAGCCAGATATGGCAGTTAAGAGGAAACCAGACAGCTACTTTTTCAGAAGAGTATCTCTTCTTCATTGAGTGGACTCACTGGTTATGCCTGTAACTGCAGAAAGGGCCTTCTAGACCACTTACTCACAAACATTTATTGACAGCTCAAATTCTAACCAGAATGAAACACTGACAGCATCTGTAATAATTATTATTGGATTGTGTGCATTGAAGAGCCACTGTTGGATCCTTCTGGAATTTTACAGTTGATGAGATTTAAAAATGGAAAAAAATTGAAAGCCAAATCCCATTACACCCTGGGCCCTTAGCACCTTAGCACATAGCCCTTCCCCTCTTTTTTGACCTTTCATAGCTAGGGGTAGAGTGCCCCAACTCTTGTTGGGATAAAGAGGAGGGGTGAAGTGTTTCAGAGGCTTACACCTGACAGAGATGTAATCAGAAATGTCCTAGCATGTTTTGGGAATCACCGGCTGCACAGTTGACCAAAACAATTAAATAAAATTGGTAAAAAGTAAATTAAGATTCTTAAATGACGTTCAGTAGTAGTGGTGAGTTAGTAGTGGTGAAGTTGAGGTAGCAAGACAACTAACAATTTACATTGTTACGCAGATCTGTGCAGGACATTCCTGCATGTAGACACCTTTTCATGTCCCATGTCCCTGTGATGGCAGATGAAACCCTGTATGTTACTACAGCGGTCACCTAGTGGTGAGGAAGTTGCCTCTGCATTGGAAGATCCATCCATTTTCTTCCGCTTATCCGAGGTCGGGTCGCGGGGGCAGCAGCTTCAGCAGGGATGCCCAGACTTCCCTCTCTCTGGCCACTTCTTCCAGCTCCTCCGGGCGGATCCCAAGGCGTTCCCAGGCCAGCCGAGAGACATAGTCTCTCCAGCGTGTCCTGGGTCTTCCCCGGGGTCTCTTTCCGGTGGGACGTGCCCGGAACACCTCACCAGGGAGGCGTCCAGGGGGCATCCTAATCAGATGCCCGAGCCACCTCATCTGACTCCTCTCCATGCGGAGGAGCAGCGGCTCTACTTTGAGCCCCTCCCGGGCGGATGAAACCCTGTATGTTTCTACAGCGGTCACCTAGTGGTGAGGGAGTTGCCTCTGCATCGGAAGATTGTGGGTTCAATTCCCTCACCATTAGGTTGCCCTGAGGTATCCTTGAGCAAGGTACCATCCCTGTCACTGCTCCCCGGGTGCTGCCCACTGCTGCACGGTGTTTGAATGGGTTAAATGCAGAGGTCCAATTTCGTTGTGGTTCACCGTGTGCTGTGCTGTGACCTCACAATGACAAGTGTTGTCATTTTCACTTTCAGTCCAGCAATCACTAGACATTACAGGTCCTCTTATCAGTGCAGACTGTCAGGTCACTTCCAGGGCATGATAGTCACCTAGTAATGATGGAGCTTGCAGGATTGATGTGAGATAATGAAGATGTGAAGCTGAGGATGGTAATTTAACTGAAAAACTAAACTAAACTAAACTAAACTAATTACTTAACTGATCAATTACATTTGGAAATGTACTTTATTATGGGGCAATGATGGCCTAGTGGTTGGGGAGCTGCCCCGGATCAGAAGATTGTGGGTTAGAATCCCTCACCAGTAGGTTGCCCTGAGGTACCCTTGAGCAAGGTACTGTCCACGTCACTGTTCCCTGCGGCGTTTTCAACAGCTGCCTCCTGCTGCTCGTGTGTGTGTGGGTGAAACGCAGAGGCGGAATTTCGTTGTGTTCTGCTGTGCTGCATTTCAAAATGACAAGAATAGTCACTTTCACTAAGTTGCAACCTTTAAAACAAAGTTTTGTAGATTTTCATTTTTGAAGAGAAGGGTACATTTTGAGTTTCTTCTAGAAATTAATTGACATCGCATAATGATTTAAACTGTGCAGTCTACATTCCTAATGTGTAAGAGCTCTGTTAATATTTAGTCTTTCTGCCGGACCAGCCTTTCTTTTTCATTTGCACTGCTGCTCGGAGCCTCAGCTGTCAGATTCTAACCAGTCATCCCAGCGGCTGTGGATAAAAAATGAAAACATGAACATTCTCTTCATCATACTGAGCACATACATTTTTATCACTGAACGTGTTGACTGTATGAGCCACTTCATGCAGGGTCAACCCAAAAAAGCAGTAGTGACTGTTTATTTAACAGTAGTTACAGATTAACAGTGTATAAAGGAATAAAACATTTAGAATAAAAGTGTTCTGAATCAAGTTCCATTTACATTTACTAATTTGCATTTGCTTTTTACTATTATATTTATGAATACTTATCATTATACATTATATATTGTTATATTTATTATTAGATAATTATTCAAGGGGCAGTGATGGCCTAGTGGTTAGGGTGTTGTCCACATGATCGGAGGATTGGGGGTTCGAACCCCTTTCCCAGTAGGTTTCCCTGAGGTGCCCTTGAGGAAGGTGCCGTCCCTGTCTCGCTCCTCCCCGTGATGGGCTGGCGACCTGTCCAGGGTGCGTCCCCCGTCCTGTGCGCTGGGTTGGACTCCAGCGTGACCCCGTTTGGGACAAGCGGCAGAAAATGGATGGATAATTATTCAAGTTATTCTTGCAAATAAAATTAATATTATTGGGGCCCTGACACACAGGTAAAAAAGCACAGAGATTTTAATTTCAATTAAACATGCATTAATATCAATTCATGTATGTATTTATTGTATTATTATTATTATTATTATTATTATCCATCCATCCATCCATCCTTTTATTTATCTGTCTATCACTGGAGCTGGTTTTACAAACCAGTGCTGTGGGACATGCTCTGGACCTTTTTATGGAACCAGAGTACCTTGCAAAATGCAAAGAACCTCAAGAAGAACATGCAAATTCTTCTTCTTCTTCTTCTTCTTCTTCTTCTTCTTCTTCTTCTTCTTCTTCTTCTTCTTATTATTATTATTATTATTATTATTGTTATTGTTGTTGTTGTTGTTGTGTCTCTATATCCATGTCTCATGTTAATGTCCATGTCTCATGTGCAGTCCTAGTAATTAGTAAGTCATTAGAAATTGTAACACATTCTTACCTGATAAGCTGCCATGACAACACATGTGCCTGTAAAAGAAAGCACAATGTATTTGTTGTGTCACTGGGGGAGATGGTGGAGAGAGGTTAACAGCATCATTAACAAAGACAAACATGAAAAAATGTAAAGAATGTTTAAGGCGTCTGTTTAAACATTCCTGTTTCTGCAGCGGTAACTTTACCGACCAGCTGCCAGAAATGGAGAGAAGTGAAGCTTGTACTCTGGCTTCAGTGTTATATGTCTGATTCTAACTTTTCCCTTTAAGGCAAGGTTCTGAACGAGTGAAGAGCAGCATGGCTCTGAATGAAATGCTGATGCAAACGTCTTAATTCAGTGTTCAGGCAGAGACACCTGGAAGCAGAAAAGCTCATCCACTTTAGCTTCAGTGGATCTGTGCCTGGGGCGAGCTTTATTCACTCTCGAGGAAAAGGGAACAAAGGAGCGAAGGATTGTGTTTCAGTTAGAGAGAGGGAGAGGAAGGGGGGAGCAGATAACTCTGTCATTAACGTCAAAAACAAAGGACGTGGTAAGCAATCAAAGGACCTAGATGTGCTTTTCTAGAGAGCTGCTTCACATTGCTTTGTAGGCTTGAGGTGACACATGGATATGGGAGTGTGTGTGTGTGTTTGCGTGTGTGTGTGTGTGTGTATGTGCATGTGTGTGTTTTAATGTAGATCTACTATCTTTATAAGGTACCAATTATCTCCACACTGGGAGAAAATAATGAACATTCAAACACAGAAGGCCACTTTAGAGCAACTTAACATGAGGATAAGATTTTTTTTTTTGCTAACGAGAGGTTAAAATGAGGTTTGGTGTAATTTTAGGCTACAGTTAAGAATATGTGAGGTCTGTAGAAACTCTCAAATCATGAGCATTCAGGCCATGGTACAGCACAGTGGTGTACGAAAAAAGACAGGAGGTGGAGCTGGAGGTGTCAGAGTTGAAGATGCTGAGATTTGTGTTGGGTATGACGAGGATGGACAGGATTAGAAATGAGTATATTAGAGGGACAGATCAGGTTAGATGTTTTGGAGACAAACTTAGAGAAGGAAGGTTGCGTTGGTTTGGACATGTCCAGAGGAGAGATGAGGATTATATTGGGAGGAGGATGTTGAAGATGGAGCTGCCAGAAAGAGGAAAAGAGGAAGACCAAAGAGGAGGCTTATGGATGTGATGAGAGAGGACATGCAGGTGGTCAATTTAAAGGAGGGCGATGCAGAGGACCAGAAGAAATGGAAATGGATGAACTGCTGTGGTGACCCCTTAATGGGAGCAGCTGAAAGAAGAAGAAGAATCACACCTTCGGTGCAAAAATCATCATGAGAAAATTTGGTGTTACATTTTTGTTGCTTGGTAACTTGTCCATTCTCTTCATCTTCTGCAACTCTCTAGCGGAGGAACTTCCCCAGAAGGCAACAAGATCACTTAATCTGATGCTGGACTAATCTTCAGTCTTCCTAAATTCTCACACACTGCTACTACGGGACTATTGGGTCTTTGATGCCACGTGCATCAGGTTCAAATCCTTAACACTTACCTCCGAGATCAAGAAAAGACTTTTTATCAGCATGAATCAGCGTGCCATTGCTCTTCCTCTCATCAGGTTCATTCGGTCCTCCTCAAAAGAAGAGGAAGGCAACCATGGAGAAGTCGTCACTCCTCAGTGGTGGAAGGACCTTCTTCTTGATATCTGAACTGCTGATTAACTGGCTTTCTTTCTTTTTTAACATTGCCTTAAGACCCACCTCGTTAAGGTGTACATGGGGCTTAATTACAACCTCACACTGCTAATTGTTAACAATTTTGCTATAAAAAAAACAAAACACACCCATTAACTTCCAAACATGCATTCATGTTGACTGTGTGGGCATGAACTGTGGCCGGCAGTAATTTGATTAAGCAATAAGTGTTGACCTAGGTTTACAGGTATGAAGAACAGAAATGGACTGCAAAGAAGTGATGGATGTTGCTCTAAGAACCTCTGTTAAATGCCAAATATGTAAACAAAAAAAATTGTCCCAACAAACATGACCTTCATTGCTGTGTTTCCCTAAATATCAGAGTGCTTGTTGCTGTTACTGCATTGAACAAAAACGTAGATTAGCACAATAAATGTGAGACGACTTCTTAGGAATCGTGTTACTGCTTAGCAACCCTGACACAGTGTTTCGTTTCCAAAGCTAAAAGCGTTAAAAGAGAATGTCAGCTCAGGCTGAGTTCTGCTCCCCATCAGCTCATCGCAGGTTCGCTCGAAGTTGATTTGTTTCATTTATAATGTACACACTGGTATGAGGTTTCAGGTGTATACATTTTACTGCACACTGTTGTGGTTTTTATTATACAACACCTGATTCAGGTAATGAACGCGTTCAGGAACACCCAAGTGGTGTCTTGGGTGTTGAATCCACACTCTCCTGGGTGGAAGATCTCCAGGACTAGGATTGGGCAATCTTTAAGATCTTAGAGATCTAAGCTCTGGATGTTACTGTGTGGGGAGAATAATGGTAAAGCTGACTTGAGTGATGGATGTATCTCTGCCTCAGTTGCTTGATTAATTGAAACAGATAAATTGAAACCGATGTCCGTTTTGAAAATCCTCAGCGAGCTCAATGAGATCCATTGACGGTGAGTTTGACAAATTCAGATCCTTTAAAAAACATTTGAACATAAATTGGTTACTATCAATTTCATAAGTGACCTAGTGTTTAGGTAGTAGGGACCATGATGGGGAGGTAGTGGGTTAGAGTCCCAGAACAGTAGGTTACCCTTAAGGTACCATCCCCATCACTGCTCCCTGGTGCAGGATGTGAAAAATAGTCACTTTAATTTCACTTCACTTCACTTAAGATCATTGACACTTGGCACAGTAATGCGTAGTTATAGCCAGCCTGGTGGAATCAAAACTACGTTGCTATGCCACGATCCAAAGACTTTTTTTTGGTCTCATATATGTTCTCACTTGTTCTTTCTTTTATGCCTACCTTCACACCTGTTTCTGTTGGGATTTACCTTCGTCTTGGGAAACATGGACAAACAGAAAGGGGAAAGTTCTCTGACTGCAGAGGCATCACGTTTGGATTGCTCAAGTCTCGATTGCTTACTCTGTGGTTATCGAGAAGGGTTCTGGAGTAGGGTTTCAACTTTGGTATTTACTACACTGGAGTCTTCTAGATTTCATATTACTTGGGAAGGACTGTTCTCTGCTGTGAGCTAAGGACTTAAGTGGACCTTAATTGCAGTTGTAAATTGGTTGAGGTTGTGTGTAGAAGCAGCACATGCTGAACACCTTTGATTGAATACAAATTTTGGCTTTGTTTTAGCATGAATTTCCTTTTCTTTAAAAAGACCAGCAAGTGAGCTGTTCTTCTTTCTTTTATCAGTAGAGTGAAAGGGTTAAATTTACATTTGTGGCATTTATCAGACGATCTTATCCAGAGTGACTTCCATGTCCTAATTACAGGGACAGTCCCCCTGGAGACACTCAGGGTTAAGGGTCTTGCTCAGGGACCCAGTGTTGGGATCCGAACCTGAGGCCTCTTGAGCCATAGGTCCATAGGCAAGTACCCACCACTAGACCACTGCCACCCTGACAAATGGTTGCAGACCACCAAGCTTTTTGGAATAATCTTCCGAAACAAAAACATTTTCTAGTTACATCTGTTATAAAACTAATACAGAATTGCAAACTAAGGACAGTGGACCGGTTGTCAGGCAGGATGATTGAGGTTTGATAAGCTTTGTTGTTGTCATCTTGAGTCTATCCATCTTTTCTTCATATTTTGCTTCCAAGGATCCAGAATTTCTTGTATTTTAATGTGCTGTTGAGGAGCAGTTCTCCAAGCTTCCTGAAGGACAGTGTTGTTGTCTCTCATTTTCAGTCCAGTCTCTGTACCTGAGCAGTTCTCCAGATCTTCCTGAAGGACAGTGTTGTTGTCTCTCATGTTCAGTCCAGTCTCTGTACCTGAGCAGTTTGATAGTTCTGTGTTGGTTAATCCACAAAGTGATCTACGTCTGAACCTTCAAGCAGAACATAGCGTCTAACTTAAGACATGAAGCAGTGAAGAAACAGGGTCAGATGATTCCAAATGATTCCAGATGATCAGGTGATTAGTTTACCGCTGATGCTGAGTGGGTGGCTGGAATCCCTTTATCTAGAACCTTGTTTAGATGCTTTAGGCCTATCACAATTAAATATTTGTTCCCATTTTTTCCATGTAATGTATTCAAAATACCAAAGATAAGGCATTAACAGTATTTTTGCTCCAACAATGTGATTCTCTTACAAAAAAATACAAAGAAACAATAGAAGGTTCAAGACTTTTATATGTTGCATTGTGCTTCAAAGTGACAAAATCTCATTTTAATTTGTAGCTGTATATTGTTACTGGTAATAAAGGAGCATTTAAATGCTTGGAAGTTCTGCAAAGAAGAATGGGCTTAAACACCTCCACAGTAAATGCTCTTCACAAAGTGGAAATGTTTGATTTGGCTGCATTTACTGCTCCTAAGTAGCAACATCATTTTGTTTTTTCACAAGGTTGAAATAGGTGTTACAGAATGTTTTTCCTTCACCTAATAAAATATGATTTAATTGAATTATTGTTTCCTCCTGTTCTTCTTCAGGATATGAACCTGAAATCATTAAGCGTGACCAAACATATTAAGCACAGCACAAAGAGACTGGTTTATACCTCTCCATACCCCTACCATCATAACGTAATGACCTTGGTTCTGTCAGACCTTCGTTTTGTTGGACAAGCCTTTTTGAAATACGGGCCCAGGGCTGGCTTGTTATATCCCTGAAATCTACTGTGTGTAGATGTTTGTCTGCACATGATGGTAAGAGTGTCCCAAGACATTTACATTTACAGCTTTTAACAGACGCTCTAATCCGGAGTGAGTTCCAGTTCCTGATTACAGGGTCAGTTTCGCTGCAGAAACTTGGGGTGAAGGGCTCAGGAACCCAATGGTGGTGATGCTGGAGGTGGAGGTGGGATTCGAACCTTTTGGCAGCGGTGGCCTAGTGATTAGGGAGTCTCCCCAGAGTGGAAGATTGTGGGTTCGATTCCCTCACAAGTAGGTTGCCCTTAGGTACTCTTGAGCAAGGTACCGTCCCTGTCACTGCTCCCCAGGCACTTTCAATAGCTGCCCCCTGCTGCACGTGTGTGTATGGGTGAAATGCAGAGGTTGAATTTCATTGTGTTGTGCTGTGCTGCGTTTCACAATGACAGGGGTAGTCACTTTCACTTTCATAGATGAGTACCCTACCACTGAACCACCGCCACCTTAATGATAATAAATGAAATCTGTGTTTAATGTACCCGTGTCCATTATCTAATTTTTCATGCAATGATCTAATCATCTTCCTCCTCACACTGAATTATAACATTTCATTGCAGGAATCGAAGGCCAAGACTATAATCTGGAGCTTGGACTGCACTGCATGTATTGAGGAAAGTGTAATTTTAAGTCAGGACTGTCTTCACCCCACAATAAATCATTTATTTAAATAAATAATTTTTTTTTTTTTTATACGGTTCTCAATCTGGAGAATGCAGCAGATTCAGTGTGTTTTATTTTTCCAAGGCTGACAGAATCAGACAAATGTGGAGAAAAATCTTGGTGTCTGCTCAGCCTCTTCTTCACACCATGGGGCTCAGTATTAAACACACCCTCGCTGTGGGAAGAGAGAATATAAATTCCATAACAGGGATATAAGATGAATGAACCCCTTCTTGCAAAGTTGTATTAACACACTGTATAGCTTCCCTAAAGGTGGTCAATCACGTTTCTCAGCAGCCCATATTTTTAATGGTATTACAGCATCCTATGGACCAAATTAAGCAATTTTCTAAATTCGAAGTTAGAAATGATTTCCACATAAAGCAAGAAACGTTATCTTGGTGCTTGAAATCCTGGCCTGTGAATCACCTTCAGTGAAATTATATTACGCTGTATTCCAGATAGCTTCTTTTTTTTAAGCATGTCTCTGCAAAAGGATCTGATGATGTAGTGAGATAATTAGCCAAGTGAGGCAATGTGTGTGAACGAAAACCTACCCATAAGCCTCAGTGATCTCCACCTTTTTCACACTGACTCTATTTACTCCATCATGCACAGAATTTCCAGCTCCAGTCCTGAAAACTCCCTTCCCAGCATGTCTGTAATCACCCCAATCCCAATTAGAAAGTACGTTTTGGGGGAGTCGGGGAAATCGTTTGGGGCGAGGAATACATTAACAGTAAAATGTTTTATCCAGAATTTACATTTTGTATAAAATCTTTGTTTTTTTTGTTTTTTAAAGCATGTGAAAATATTTAATCCAGTATTTCACTGCAGGTCCATCATTACTTTAAAAGGCTTGAATACTAACTATAATGTCCCAGTTCCTATGCTCTGCATTATTAGATTGTTCCTAAGCTCTACAGTTCATTGGTATCATTGATCTCCAAATTAAAACATGAAGATTGGATGACATCATTGCCATTGCAAGCTTTGTGATTTAAAACAATGGAAGGCTTTCAAATCGTGATTTTTATATGAAACTGATTATTTGCTCAGCCTTACTATTGAGTCTTCAGTAGTTTTACTTCCAGACCCCACATGGGCCTTGCCTTAAACAGTTTTTAATTTTCGCATTTTAGACAATGTAAAAATTAGGTGTGATTTAAGATGATGGTTGTTTTGCCCAATTTTCTTAAAAACCAACTCAACAGCAAAGTGCGTGTAATTATCAGCAAGAGTAAAAATGACGCTCACTGCAGATTAAAACTGAAGTTGTTTATGTTGGTCTAACTAAACCCTGCTACTGCAGATGGACTGGGGGTTGTTGCAGAGGCAAGAGAAGAGAAAAAAGAAGAGGAGGCCTTAAAGTATCTTGAGGAGTTTATCAGTCACACATAGAGATAAAATGAACCTCTCAACCAGACCTCCCACTGGACTCATAAAGCCACAGGCAGGCAGAAACAACCGCAACTGTTTCCCACGATTGGAGAGTCTACAAAGCTTTTTTCTCACTCTGTCATCAGAATTTGGAGGCATAGGAGGGATTTTATGCTGACTCGGGAGAAAATATTTAAGACTACAAAAGCTGAGGTGGTCAGTTGGAAGATTCTAGATAATTTTGACAAATTAGAAACCTCCTAAAATTGACCTTTTCCTTATTTACTATATTAGGCCATATTTGAATCTGACATTGTTATGAGATACTGCAAAGTACTATGAGATACTGCAAAGGTCTGAGTTGTTCTATTTTATACACGCAAAAAGTCTTTTTTTACTGCATACCTAAGTGATTTATTTCTGTAGCCCGACTCTTTTTATGCTTATTTAGTGCTAGGATGTTACATGGCGGCTTGCTCACCTCATCGGACTCGGACATGTCTCCTCACAATGAGAAGGTTCAGAGTTTGATCCCCAGATGGGGGTGTTCTAGGTTCTTTCTGTGTGTTTGTGTATTTCTCCACTTGTCTGTGGTGGCTTCTCCTCTGGGTGTGCCGGTTTTATCCCACACTTCAAAAACATTTATGTCAAATGGATCAGAGAAGCTAAACTGCCCCTGGGTGTGGCTGTGTTTGTCTGTGTGACAACCCTGTGATGGACTGCCAACCTGTCCAGGGTATTTCCCAGCTTTACAGCCTTTAGCCTTGAGGTTCCAGTGCCTTTCATAACCCTGCTGAGGACAGGTGCTTATGATAACGAATAAACATAATTTACATTAAATGACATAAATTACAATAATTTATCATTTATAAACAGCCACAGAATCAACAAGATCTCTAAAGACCTCTGTGGTGTCTGGCATCAAGATGTTAAGTCCTCTAAGTTGGTTGGCATGGTGGTGCTGGGGGTAGTGCTGTGGCAATGAGAAGGTTCTGGGGTTGAGTACCATCCTGTGTTGAGTTCGCATGCTCTTCACATCAGGTTCTTGCTCATCCGACAGACACTCTTTCTTTACTCCCCATCATTTTGTTTATTTCGATGGGTGATGGTGGTCAAGTGGTAGCCTATGGATCTATGGCTCAAGAGGTCCCAAGTTTGAATCCCACCTCTGGCACTACCACCACTGGGTCCTTGAGCAAGACCCTTAACCCTGAGTTGCTCCAGGGGGACTGTCCCTGTAATTAGGACCTGGAAGTCGCTCTGGATAAGAGTGTCTGCTAAATGCTGCAAATGTTTATTTTCAGTAGGTATTATCACCTACAAAGGTACAGAAGTGGGAGCCGATCCAGGATATTTGCATTTTTTACTCTTTGATAATGCTGGACAAGTTTTGACTCACAAATTTTTATCATATGTTAAATTATGAGAGCCTTAGCATGCTTTAGTAGAGAGAGCAGCTTACTATGTAGTGGACAATTCAGAGTTTTCCATAAACCCCTTTTGCTAATGCAGCTGCTGAGCAGGCTGAGCCTGAAGTGGAAGCCTGAGCTACATAAACTCATTTTTGTTTCTTTGTTTCCAGAATCAAAGGACAAAGCCCACCCGAGATATCTTTAGCTCATCTCCAAATGGAGGAGAATGAAAAAGTGCAATAACAGCAGGTGGAGATGATATGGAGCAATATGGAGGATGACACTTGTCAGAGCAGGGTATTCAACGACAGGCGCTGGAACTAAAAGATCTAAAGGTCACTACAAAGGTCGCTTCCAAACAGGAAAGTCTGCCTTCTCTTCTTTCTCCCTCCCCAGCATGCTCTTCACTGGACTTTCACCTGTTACAGCACAAATCGCTATAGGCTTAAACTGGACTAAGGATGTATGAGCCCTCCTCTTCCAAAGCAAACTTTTGGGAAAAGCCAAAGTGGTTTGATCATCCTTATCTTCATATAAAAGCCATCAGTATGAGATGGTGAGAAGAGCTTGGTGTTTATGAGTTGGTGTCTAAGGTGTACTGTGGTTCGGTTGAGTTTAATAACAAGAAAGAGACTCAACTTTATGCACTATTGCGCCTGTTTGCCTGAATGTGGTGGGATGTACCTTAATGAGAGAAAGGGTTTCTCTGCCTCTAAAACTGTTGCCTTAGCAGATAAGTTTGTGCTGACTCATGCAAGCTGAGTAGAACCTCCTGTGTTGACGGACCAGCAGCCTAGGTCAGCTCAGTCTGGTCAGTCAATCTCCTTCTTCCTCCAGTTTTTATTGCCCAAACAGAGTCATGTAATCGCAAATTAGTCAGCTGAAAATCTCCATTCCACAGCAAAGCATAGTCAGGCTCATACCGTTGCTTTTAGATTTTTATCCATTTCATCACCTGGTAAACTCCTTTTGCTAATGCACTGGTGGCTTAATGGTTAAGGACTAGGCCCCTGGATTGGAAGGTTGTGGCTTCAAATGCCAGACCAGTGATCCAAGGCTCCCTTGAGCGAGGTACCCTCCCCATCACTGCTCCCCGGGTGCTGTATATGGTTACCCACTGCTGCACTTTGTGACAACAACTGCAACAACAACTTGTGTGCTTAGGGTAATTAGTTTGCTACATGACCCACTTTCACTTGAGATTTTGGAAGATCATTAAAGAGCCCGAATAACTTCTAAGCAAAGAAACCAAATCCACTATCTGCTAGAAGAAAGTGTCAAGATTAAGACATGCAGCTTGAATAATGCTACTTGATGAGGTGTACACACATATTATTTTTAGTCACACAAAAATCACAGCTGCAGAATTTACAGGGAAAAAGTGTCAGTACTCCTGTGACCATTCAGAATTTAAACTAAAACTAGTTTAAACTGCGACCCTGCAAATTGGTGAAAAGGAGGCGATGCCTCTCATTGAGGACTCCTTAGGGTGTTAAATTCACAAAGATGAAACAAACAAGGTCAGTGAAAACACTCAAATCCCTCCGGTCGCTGCTGGAGGAAGGGCGCTTTGCCCTACCAAACAATCTCCCTCTTGCTGATCATGCGGTTTGTAAAACATTTTCACTTTAGTGTTCGTACAGCTGTTTGTTTTGCATTATTTAGGAATTATTTTAGAAATATTAAATGTAGTAATGTAGTTAAGACTCTAATTACTTATACAGTTAAAACATTTTCAGTCCAGGACCCCTGAAGGGGCTGGAGACTTGCACAGGTATTTGACTACCTAGTTTACTAGAATTGCCAGAATTTAAATACTGAAGGTAATGTTTGGGTATTGAATGAAAGTGAAAGTGATTATTTCTGATCGTGAAACACAGCAGAGCATACAGTGCAATGAAATGCAACAGTGCTGCAGGGGGCAGCTGTATCCAATACCCAGGAAGCAGTGATGGGGATGGTACCTTGCTTAAGGGTACTTCATGGCAACCAACTGGTCGGGGATTTGAACCAACAACTTTTCCAAGTTGGAAAAGCAAACTTTTCCAATCCTTGGGACTAGACCCTAAACATTTCCGCATTGTTCACTGCTAGACTTAGATTTCCAACATGTCCACGCTGTTGCTCAGTCAACCGTCAACCATGCAACCATGCACGCATGCAGTTTTGCTAAAATGTCTCAGTCCAAGACAAATAAAGGCTCTGGCTGTGGTAACTAGGTCAAGAATATGAAGACCTAGCTGGAAGAAAATGTCATACATGGCGTCATACACTATGCTTCTCAGAGGGTGTGCTTTGAAAATGTCACTGCTAAATAGGGTCAAAGTTGAATTTGGCCTAATGGAGGGGCAAAGCATTAAATCAGAGTGGTGGGCAGTGAATCAAGCTCAAGCAGCACTGCTGGAGGTATATGTTGTCCTCTGTGCAGCACCTTGGCTCTGGAAGAATGCTATCTTGTTCCACTTTCTGTTGAGTATAGGGCTGGAATGATTCCCTTGAATAATAACAGGGCAAAGAAAATATTTTTGCAAATATACCCTAGTTTATGTGAGACTACACGGAGCTCTTAAAAACTGAGAAATAATTGATTAGTTTATAATATCTTAAAGCAAAGTGGGCAGCTTTACAGTTTGGTATGAGTGCTTCCAAGGTCTTGGCAACATTACTTTTCTTCAGATTAGATTAGATGCTCTCTCTTAATGAGAACTCTCTGCTATATGTGCATATGTATCTTGTTTTCCCCAACGAGGATTAAGCCTAGACTCCCTTATCCGTTCTCGGAAAATGAGACTGTTATTGTTAATTCATGTCAAGGTTGCCCCCCCAACCCCCCCCCTTTGAGCTCCTGCCCTGCAAAGCTTCTGCCCATGTGCCTATGCATCACTGTGACCATAGTTTTCTGATGTTTCTGGGAAATGAGAGCCAGTCTGGCCTTGGTTCACTCTGCCTGTGTCTCACTAGCATTCATCAATTGCCGTGTTTGCTTCTATTCCATAGAGACAGAGAGGCTTCCTCATTTTTCATTACTTAATTGTCTTTCAGATTTCCATACAGCAAGCATATTAACATGGCAAGGTGGCCCATTCCCAACTGCCCAGACAGTGCCAAAACAATTATTACTGTGTAATTTTAAGAAAAGTGAATTTACATAATTTACGGAATTTCTTCTGGACAGATTTGCTGTGAAAGATGACTTGCCAGCTACTAAACATTTCATTTAAATTAGCAGACAGTTATTTTGTTGAGTAGAGATGATGTACCAGCAAGAGCTTGGAAGCAGACAAGACGAGACAGGAGTCCTCGTGGACGATGATGTGTGTTGTGATCTGCAGTGAGAGTAGGGAGCAGCTTGAGGACCTGGAGAGATGGAGATATGCTCTAGAGAGGAGAGGAATGAAAGTGAGTGGGACAAAGACATGAGTGTTAATGAAAGGGCAGACAGTGGAGTGGCTAGGGTGCAGATAGTAGAGGTGACAAAGGTGGAGGAATTTAAATAAGTATTTAAAATACTTGGATCCACAGCAGAATCAAAAGACGAGAGTTCAGGCAGGTTGGAATGGGTGGAGAAGAGTGGCATGCGTGATCTGTGACAGACGGGTACCAGCAAGAGCGAAAGGAAAGGTTTACAGGACGGTAGTGAGACCAGCTATGCTATACAGGTTGGAGACAGTGGCAAAAGACAGGCAGCAGAGCTGGAGAGTTAAAAATGTTAATATTTATGTTGGGTAGGACGAGTAAATTAAAAGAACGGATCAGGTTGGACGGTTTGGAGACCAGGGTTAGGGTAAGGGTTAGAGAAGCAGGATTGTGCGAGGAGTACATTTGGAGAAGGTTGTTGAGGATGGAGCTGACTGGCAAGAGGAGAAGAGGAAGGACAAAGAGGAGGTTTATGGATGTGGTGAGAGAAGACATGCAGGTGGTCAGGGTGAAAGAGGAGGACATGGTGACCCCTAACAGGAGTAGCCGGAAAGAGAAGTTTTTTTTGATCCATTATTGCGTAATGTAGCCTTTATGCTACCACTATGAAAACATTTGCAGAACACAATAATTATGGTTGCAGGTTTTGTTTGCTAAACTTGCTTCCCTATATATATATATATATATATATATTTTTTTTTTTTTTTAACAGCACTTATAAATTAGCATATTATAAATGTGTGCTCAGTCTGTGTATGTGTACTCAGTCTGTTTACATTGTGTTTTTAGATGATTTCTTGCTAGATCTAAATAAAGTTACATCCTGCTGCCTCTGGCTGCCCCCCTGCTTTAACATGCCTGCTGAATAAACACAGAAGATCAGACAACCAGTTTCAGATGTACAGCTGGCTATGATGCAGCTATCCTCAGAAAGCCTGAGTCAGCCTGGTTTTCATTACAGACACACACACACATATTGGAGGAGAGAGAGAGTTATGTCGAAAACCTCTGGTCTTTTTATGTTGGATAACTTTCCCATTTAACTGTTAGACCTAATCCTTAAAAAGGGTATGTTTAAAACTTCAAAAGGTCGTGGGTTCCAATCCTGCAGCAGTAGGTTTCCCTGAGGTATCCTTGAGCAAGGTACCGTCCCCATCACTGCTCCCAGAGCACTGGATATGGGTTTCTACTGCTGCATGGTCTGTCTGGGTTAAATGCAGATGTTGCATTTTGTCTGTGCTGGGCTCACAATGTCAAATAGTCACTTTCTTTTCACTTTTTCTGTACTGAAATGATTCCCAGGGTCCTTCTTCTGGCAGACTCTGCAAACTTGTTGGGAGTGAGATATAGCCACTGTTGCACATTGTATGCTGGTGATGAAACTTGTACTGTGCTGTACAGTACTGTGCAAAAGTTTTAGGCAGGTGTGGAAAGAATGCTGTAAACAAAGAACGCTTTCAGAAATGGAAGTGTTCATCATTTATTTTCATCAATCAACAAAATGCAGTGAATGAACAAAAGAGAATCTAAATCAAATCAATATCTGGTGTGACCTCCCTTTGCCTTCAAAACAGCATCAATTCTTCTAGGTACACTTGCACACAGTTTTTGAAGGAACTCGGCCGGTAGGTTGTTCTAAACATCTTGGAGAACTAATCTTCTGTGGATGTAGCTTCCTCACATCCTTCTGTCTCTTCATGTGATCCAGACACACTGGATGATGTGGAGATCAGGGCTCTGTGGGGCCAGAAGAACTGATGCTGGTTTGAAGGCAAAAGGTAGTAACACCAAATTCTTGGTTCACAGCCTTTTTTCACACCTGCCTAAACCTTTTGCACAGTACTGTATATCGCATAATGACCAAGCATATATAGTGGACCTGTGTGATTTCTCACATGTTGCCTTGAGGCTGATGTTGCGAACAAGCAGAGGTGAGAATAATTATGCATCAAATCTCAAGTCTTGTGTCAATACAGGCAAGCCTTCAATACAGGACAGAAATGCTGAACAAACTATAGAGAGATCAGAATGAGGGTGAAATTTAATGTCCATTTTAACTTTAAAATCAAAGCATGATAGAAAAGTGATGCAGTTAACACACTGATAATGAGACAGCTACAATCTTCCATTCCTTAAAGCTTCTTTAGTGCACACTCTCAGGAAAGAAGGTACTGGTGTCTTACTGGGTAGCTTCTAGGTTCTGCTTTCATTACATCTGACATTGCTCACCCTGTCCTGACTCCGGGCTTTCTAACTGACTTAACTGCAGTGAAGGGTAAGCGTTTGTTTGTCATTGTGAATCACTGCACAGCACACAGTGAACTACAACCAAATGCTTCCTCTGCATTTCACCCATACACAACCGTGCAGCAGGGGGCCGCTATTGAAAGCACCCGAGTAGCTGTGATGGGGACAATACCCTGCTCAAGGGTACCTCAAGGCAAGCTACTGGTCTTGGATGCAAAAACCCACCTGGGGCCCTAACCACTAGACCACCACTGCCCAGATTTGAAAATGTATTTTTTAAAAAGGATTTTTAAACATTAAACCATGAAATGTCTGAAATCTGCCCCTTTGTCATGTCAAAATTTATTTTAGGAACAATTTTGCACCTCAAGATGGCGGTGATCTAGTGGTAGGATACTTGCCTATGAATCTATGGCTCAAGGGGTCCCAGGTTCGAATCCCACCTCTGGCACTACCACCACTGGGTCCCTGAGCAAGACCCTTAACCCTGAGTGTCTCCAGGGGGACTGTCCCTGTAATTAGGACATGGAAGTCGCTCTGGATAAGAGCATCAGCTAAATGCCATAAATGTAAATGTAAGAACCATTTGTGGACACATTTACTATGTTTGTCCCTTGATGAACCAAAGATGTACCTGACATTGTAGCTCCTCCAGATTTCAGAGACCGAATTTAGGCTGAAAGACTAAATTTGAAATATGAAATGTGTGAGAATTGTGAGAACTGCATAGACAATTGCTTTATTCCTGAAGCCTGGAATTGAAAAAGTGATGAGTTGAGGTCAGACATGGTCCCTATATCCAACCAGAGACAGCAATATGAATAAAGAGCAGATCTTCATCAACACTTCAGAAATATCAAAAAAATCTAAATCTAAATAATAGAAATATGAATCTTATTTTTTTAATGTTCTCTTTCCCACATCCATAAACAGACAAATGTTGTCTTTTCCAGTGAAGAAAGGCTCTCAGATGTAGCGTGGTTTTTCTGTGGTGGTGTGCTGTGGACCTATAGAGAATACCGTGAACCTGGTGTCTGTTCCGCCAAAAGAAAGAGCTGCAGCATGAAAGTGCCAAACGTCTGTTCCTGAAACATTTCCTTCCACATTTGGAAGAGAAAAAAGAGAAAGTGTTCAACAGCAGTTTGGATCTCCTGTGGAGATGGGAACAGAGAAATGAGAGTCCTGCTGAGGAATACCTTTAAACCTGCAATGTTTCATCTCTCTGTTGCCACGGTACCTGCCTATAAAGGCTTAATGGAGTGCGGAACAAAACACATGGACCTGGATGCTGCCTCTCGTTTGCTGTCAATCGATGAGTGAAAGCATTGTAACTCAGCAAAAACAGATAGTGGTCATTACAGTTATGGCCCCTTCACTCCGTCTCCACTCAGTACAGATCAAACCTGGCACGATGCTCCAGGAACACTGAGCATGGTCTCATGTGCCACGTCAAACAACCTGCAGGGAGAGACTGCAGTCTCTGTAGGGTGTCTATATCCACAAATACAAACACATGGTTCAGAAGGACATTTTCTTTTCAATGCAAAAATGTATCTCTTACCATTAATTAACATTTATGCATTTGAAAAGTGTAACTTTTCATAGCACTGTGGTACTGATACAGACAGATGCAGCTTTACAGCCTCAGAAAAATGCCAAAAACCTAATTGGCAACAGTGCAGAGTAACTGCGAGTGTGGAAGAGAGGTGAAGAAGAGAGTGCAGGCAGGTTGTAATGGATGGAGAAGAGTGTCTGGAGTGATTTGTGACAGACGGGTACCAGCTAGAGTAAAAGGGTTAGGGTTAGGGTTCAAAGGGCAGTAGTGAGACCAGCTATGTTATACAGGCTGGAGCGGTGGCACTGACGAAAAGACTGGGGGCAGAGCTGGAGGGGTCAGAGTTAAAGATGCTGAGATGTTCGTTGGGTGTGACGAGGATGAACAGGATTAGAAATTAGTATATTAGAGGGACAGATCAGGTTAGACAATTTGGAGACAAAGTAAGAGAAATAAGGTTGCGTTGGTTTGGACATGTCCAGAGGAGAGACGAGGATTATATTGGGAGGAGGATGTTGAAGATGGAGCTGCCAGGAAAGAGGAGAAGAGGAAGACCAAAGAGGAGGTTTATGGATGTGGTTAGAGAGGACATGCAGGTGGTCGTTTTGAAGAAGGAAAATGCAGAGGACAGGAAGAAATGGAAATGGATGATCCTCTGTGGCCCTAAACGGGAGCAGCCGAAAGAAGAAGAAGAAGAGTGTAGAGTCTTGCCCAAGGGTTTCCATCCTGCTGCATGAAAGACATACACTAACAAATGGCAACTGCTAAATTAAACCTTTTGAAAGAAACAAATGTCTGATCAAATTGAATAAATACTTAAATCATTCTTCATTTTTGTTTCTAAGTGCAGCTATTTAAAGCACTCGGGGAGCAGTGATAGGGAAGGTACCTTGCTCCTCAGGGCAACCCCATGATCCTGGGGCCAACTCCCTAACCGCTAGGCCACTGCTGCTCCTGTTTATCTACCTCATCTTGCTTTGTTTGCACATTTATTTATTATTAATATTAAGCCTTTGCACACTTTATTGATCTGCTGCTAAATACAGTGTTTGCCATATTACAATACTGCACTCAACACTGGATCCATCGCTTTCTCACCCGTCACTCTCCACCATATTCTTATACGCTACTGTCTCTGCTCTGTGCTGGATGGAGGCTATCTGTTGTGTTGTGTTGTTTTTATCTTCAGTGTTGTACAGTCTGCACTTGTTTAGCCTTAAATTGTTTCTATGTCATGTTATGTTGTATGCATCACCAGGGTCATTATTTCAGCTCACTGTATACTGTGTATATGGCTGAAATGAAATTAAAACCTACTTAACTTGACTCTAAATGTCATTGGAACCTTGTTAGGATTCATAATATTATGGATATGATGCATCCGGAGATTATAAATGCAACGCTGGATTCTGGTTGGATCTTCTAGCAAGGCAATCATCCAGACCAGATAAAAGTGCTCCAGTGAACACAAAATCCAAACCTCTGATATCTTATTTCTCTGACCCAGAGCCCTTTGAAAACCTTTATGGTGAGCTGAAGAGGAGAAACAAGAGGACCCAGGAGGCTGGAGAACCTGGAGAGATGCAGCTCTCTAAGATTTTTTTGTTCTGTATTTTCCAGATTCATAGAGAGTTATTGGAGGAGAAGACTCACTGCTGTTTAGTTTCCTTTTTTAATAAATATTTTTGTTTTCTTGGCCTAAAGTTACTTGTCAGGAGCTGACGTCTCCCACTTCTCTGCATCACTCAAAGCACATAGAGGTTAATGCCCTCGAAAATACACAGCAAATCCTCAACCTCGCTCCTCTTCGCCTTTCAATTTCACCACAGACCACAGAAGTGAAATATTCAGAGAGACAGAGAGAGAGAGAGAGAGAGAGAGAGACACAGAGAGAGAGAGAGAGACACAGAGAGAGAGAGAGAGAGAGAGAGAGAGAGAGAGAGAGAGAGACAGAGAGAGAGAGAGTCACAGAGAGAGAGAGAGAGAGAGAGAGACAGAGAGAGAGAGAGTCACAGAGAGAGAGAGAGAGAGAGAGAGAGAGAGACAGAGAGAGAGAGAGTCACAGAGAGAGAGAGAGAGAGAGAGAGAGAGAGAGAGAGAGAGAGAGAGACAGAGAGAGAGAGAGAGAGACAGAGAGAGAGAGAGAGAGACACAGAGAGAGAGGCACAGAGAGAGAGAGAGAGAGAGACAGAGAGAGAGAGAGAGAGACAGACAGAGAGAGAGAGAGAGAGAGAGGACTGAGAAGGGCAGACAGAGAGAGAAGACAGAGAGAGAGAGAGAGAGAGAGAGAGAGAGACAGAGAGAGAGAGAGGGAGAGACAGAGAGAGAGAGAGAGAGAGACAGACAGACAGACAGAGAGAGAGAGAGAGAGAGACAGACAGAGAGAGAGAGAGAGGGCAGAGAGAGAGAGAGGGCAGACAGAGAGACAGAGAGAGAGAGAGACAGAGAGAGAGAGAGAGAGAGAGAGAGAGAGAGAGACAGACAGAGAGAGAGACAGAGAGAGAGAGAGAGAGAGAGGGCAGAGAGAGAGAGAGAGAGAGAGAGAGACAAAATCAGGGTTCTGGCCTGCAGTGTGTTTAGAAGATGAACACAGGCAGTTGTGATGTGGAATATTATTCTGCTGTTGGCTAAACCAGATCACACCGTCTGAACTTTTAATATCTCCATAATTCTGTGGTCTGCCAAATAGCTTATATGGCTCTTGTGCCCCCTTCATGCCCCCCCCCTCTCTTTCTGTGTATCTCTTTCTCTCCCTCCTTGCTGTAGGAAGTATTCAGCTCCTATACGTGAGTGATGAAAATTTTAAGGCTTGTGATGAATAATGGTTGAGGAGAATTTTAAAAATGGTGGCAGCAGCTACAGCTGGAGATATGAATCCCGGATGCAACTGTTCCTCCTCCCTTCCTCCAACACTTCTTTCCCACCATTGCCTTCTTACCCCTCACTCCCTCAGGCAACTGTCAGAATTTCTTTCTGAATCCTGACACACTAGGGACAGAGCTGCAGCTCAAGTGAGACATGAGTTGACTATTCTCTCTCTCTCTCTCTCTCTCTCTCTCTCTCTCTCGGTGCCTAGGAGATATATATATATATATATATATATATATATATATATATATATATATCTTCTTCTGGCTGCTCCCGTTTAGGGGATCATCCGTTTCCATTCCTTCCTGTCCTCTGCATCTTCCTGCTTCAAACCAACCATCTTCAACATCCTCCTCCCAATATAATCCTCGTCTCTCCTCTGGACATGTCTAAACCAACGCAACCTTGCTTCTCTAACTTTGTCTCCAAAACGGCTAACCTCATCTGTCCATCTAATATACTCATTTCTAATCCTCGCCACACCCAACGAACATCTCAGCATCTTTAACTCTGACACCTCCAGCTCCGCCTCCTGTCTTTTCATCACCGTCTCCAACCTGTATAACATAGCTGGTCTCACTACTGTCCTGTAAACCTTCCCTTCTACTCTAGCTGGTACCCGTCTGTCACAAATCACTTCAGCCACTCCTCTCCACCCATTCCAACCTGCCTGCACTCTCTTCTTCACCTCTCTTCCACACTTTCCGTCACACTGAACTGTTGATCCCAAGTATTTAAACTCCCCCACATTTGTCACCTCTACTCCCTCCATCTTAACCACTCCACTTTCCACCCTTTCATTCACACTCATCTATTCTGTCTTTGCTGGACTCACTTTCATTCCATCCATCCATCCATCCATCCATCCATCCATTATCTGCCGCTTGTCCCAAACGGGGTCGCAGGGGGGTGCTGGTGTCCAACTCAGCGCACACAGGGCGAGGACGGGGGACACACCCTGGACAGGTCGCCAGCCCATCGCAGGGAGGAGCGGGACGGGGACAGCACCTTGCTCAAGGGTACCCCAGGGCAACCCTTTGGAAAGGGGTTTGAACCCCCGATCCTCCGATCATGTGGCCGACGCCCTAACCACTAGGCCACCACTGCCCCTCTCACTTTCATTCCTCTCCTCGTAGCTCCATTTCTCCAGGTTCTCCTCAAGCTGCTCCCTACTCTCACTACAGATCACAATATCATCAGCAAACATCATCGTCCACGGAGACTCCTGTCTAACCTGGTCCGTCAACCTGTCCATTACTATTGCAAACACACACACACATATAAATATATATACATACTTCCACAAAGATGTGTTGCTTAAAAAATGCTAATCATAGAGGCTCACATACTTTCACATTTTGGATCATTTCTCTCAGTAATGAAAAGGCCAAGTAAAACATTTTTGTCTCCTTTGTTTAATTGGCTTCTCTTTATCTGCATTTAGGATTTGAAAATCTGATGGTGTCATTTTCATTCAGAAGGGCTGAAAGCCAATATATACAGAAAGTGTTCAAAAACTTTCAGTCACCACAGCCTGTTTGCTTTATTTGATCATGTTTCAGAAACTCAAGAATCATTTGTTCAGACGCACACACACTTGGGCCCATCTGCGCTGTCCGGTTGAGTGGTGCAGGAAGGCTTCTCTCTGATGGAGACACATGGCTGAAGGATGTGCCAGACTGAAGTATACACACACACACACACACACACACACTGCCAGAAGAGAGCTAATTCTCAGACGGCATCAACACACAACAACAGATGTCCTGCCTACGGCCTGCCAAAACTGCCCATTCAGTCTTACACACCCCACTTCACTCTCTCTTGGCTCTGTGGTTCTGCAGCCTCCCATGGCTGTGTGCAGCAGTGTCAGCACTTTATCTCTAAACACACATACACAACCATTCAGACGTGTCGAACCTCCTTTTCAGGAAAGCATCACAGACCTGACTGCAGATACGGGTCCAAATCATAGTGGTAACAGAGTCCCTACAAGTGAAGGCAAAATAAATATATATATTGTTTGACTCAAACCTTCTACAAGATGAATGGACCAATAGAAATGGACTAAAATGTCTCAGAATGAACCTTGCTTCCTTAACTGACACTGGGAGTTAAGCCTGTTTTTACCTTTTCTGTAAAGTCATTTTCCTGGAGATACAAGGTTTTGCTCTGACAAAGTTAAACTTTAATAAATATATGCAGAACTGGCCTTTTGGGCTCTTTCATTTTTATCAGGAACGTGTAAAGTAGTTGGGACTTTTATGTTAATGGTGTAAAATCAAGAATGCAGGGGATGTGTCCACGATGATGCATGAGACTTTAATGTACGCTGTACAATATCCTGCTTCTTCTATCGGCTTCTTTCTACCACATCAGCACTGCTAATAGAGGGTTTTTATCTGAGAGAGAGAGACTTCACACCTTTATGTTTTGCAAAGCCGATCACTGGAATGCGCTTCTCACCGGCTGAACCAGTGGCTCAGCTTTTTTATTAGTGCATAACATTCTTACACTTTTACCTGATTTCCTTGACACCACATCTTTCTTTGGTACTTTACTGTTATGCTCAGGGTTTTTTTTTTTTTTTTTTTTCAGTTTTTGACATTTAAGTTGTATTTTTATCCATATAAAATCTAGTCTATAATTTGCTGTTGTTCTACTTGTACCTCTGTCTATTTGTGCAGGTGTACTTTAGTTTCCCTCAGCATCAGTAAAGGTTTTGGATTCTGATTAATATGTGGAAAATTAGTGAGTGTATTTTGGGTCTACGTGTATCAGAGTGAGACAGAGTGAAGCTCTTTACACCGCTTGATGCTTTTATTAGCTGTTCAACAAATCGTGTGTGTGTGTCTGTGAGTCTGTGTCTTTTTCGTTTTCAGCTTCTTATGTTTCAGTTTCCACTGTAGGAAGGTCTACCTTTGCCCACAACAGTAACTCAGGAAGTGAAAGTTCATCGTCTCCCCTGTGGTGACTCATGAATCCTTTCTGACTCTGACTTATAACCAAACCTCCTGCGTTTGCTTGCCGCCTCAGAGCTTCTCTGGGTTTGATTTTGACACATGTAGAGATCACACTGCTGAAGTGAATTCACAAAATCAAAATATGTTTGTCAAATGCATCACTTTAGAATGGACTCTCTTGCCTACAATAGCGTTGTGTTTTTCAGTTTTTTTGGAGGTAAATGTTTTGTTCAGTAGTCTTCAGAAGTCTTGAGCAACTCCTAATTTAAATAAATGACAGATGAATAAAAATAACCTGTCTTGTCTTTGGTATATTGGGAATGAAAGAAAGGGGAGCAAAGCGTCTAAAGATACAAGGTTATAGATAAAGGGGTTCCAACCACTCAGCGTTCAGCATCAGCAGTAAACTAATCACCTGATCATCTGGAATCATCTGCTCCTGTTTCTTCACTGCTTCATGTCTTAAGTTAGACGCTTTGTTCTGCTTGAAGGTTCAGACGTTGATCACTGTGTGGATTAACCAACACAAAACTATCAAACTGCTCAGGTACAGAGACTGGACTGAAAATGAGAGACAACAACACTGTCCTTCAGGAAGATCTGGAGAACTGCTCAGGTACAGAGACTGGACTGAAAATGAGAGACGACAACAACACTGTCCTTCAGGAAGATCTGGAGAAATATTCTTCTGCAATGCATTAAAAATACAAGAAGGTCTGACTCTTTGGAAGCAAAATATGAAGAAATCAGGAGCTTGTGGCTTTTAAATTCTACTGAACAGTGTAAATGTACCCTCAGGGCTACCGCATGGCCCTTGAGGTCCAGTTTTGTACCTTAAATCTGTTTGTCCCTGGAAAGGAGCTGATTTTTCTTTTCCTGACCTCATTAAAATAGAAGAGTAAATTGGAAAGACCAGAGCTGGGAATGGATGTGAGTCTGTTCAATTTAAAAATATGCCTGCATTGGAGCATGCCAGATCTTTGTTCCATAACTAAAGGTACTGAAGGCACCCCAGTGATGCCAGAGGTACCATTCCAGTGTCATTTACATCCCTTTTTGATAAGGGTGCACGGCTGAAAAACACATTCTGGTGTATTTTTTCTATTCGAAAGAAAAGCTGCATTAAATTAAGCCACTGGTAAAATAGTTTTCACTCAGTGTAGGCAAATGCTGAGCCAATCAGTTGGAGAAATGTCTTACTGGTAATTTGTATCGATCCTGGCAGTCTGCGGTACCAGCTTTACGAGCTGGGCTTTCTCCAGGCTGAAATAACTCTGGAACCTTCCCTCATCTAGACACAACTCCTAGATGAACCAGCCAATGGAATTTGCTGTGCTTGCTGCAGAATACTGTCCCACAAAGGTCTCCACACATGCACAGCGGCGGATGTTAAAGGGTTTGTACTATTAATATTCAAGAAAAATAAATGAGCAAATCAATGAATAATGGCAGCATGGTGGCAAGGCGGTAGTACTGTCCCCTGACTGAGAAGTTCCTGGGTTTGATTCCCAGACGGGAGTTCTTTCTCTGTGGAGTTTGCATGTTCTCCCCGTGTTTGTGTGTGTTTCCTCCAGGAGCTCTGGTTTCCTCCCACCATCTGAAGACAGGAACTCAAGTGGATTAGAGCTGCTGAATTTCTTCTCACATGTGCGAGTCTCTGCAATGTATATGCATTTTTATAGAAAATCCATGCATCTCCCATCAATACTTTTTTAAAATCATTGTCGGCAATGCCCACAAGCTGGCTGCAAGTGACAGCAAGTTGTCAGAGATACAGTGACAAGTCTGCTAGTGTGAATGCAGGGTGAGAGACTGAAAGACTAGAGTGAGGACAGAGAGAGAGAGAGAGAGTGACTGAAGGAGAAAGAAGAGAGAGACACAGAGTGGGACTGAAGGAGAGAGCAGAGAGAGTGTGTGTGCTTTGAAACTGCTGGACAGAGATAAGACTGTTGCTGAAGGCTGAAGGGTGTGTTTAACAGCTGTGAGGGCCAGGCGGAGAGCTGTGGAGGGCAGGAAACGGACAGATGGATTTGAGATGAATAGCTGTAGAAGAGAGAAGCCAGTCATGGAGCTGTGAGTTCAGTGTCTGGCAACCGATGGTGTGCTGTCGCTTCCGCTATTGCACTCTTTCAAACCCTTCACAAAACCTCCTGCAGCAACGAGACACTAAGAATAAACAGACTAAGAGATACAAATTATTATTACTTACATTTTTATTGCTTAACAAATACAGGAGCCGACAGGTAGAAAAATGAAAGTGTGAACACTGATGAACAGGATTTCCTTTCAGGATTGATTCACTCTGAATGGCATTAAAAAGAATTTCCCTACTTTCAAACTGTCTGCATAATTCATCATTACATTTCCAGAGTTTAGCCGACGCTCTTATTGAGAGCGACTACAGGGAGAGTCCCACTGGAGGAGCTCAGGGTTGAGGGTCTTGCTCAGGAACCCAATGGTGGTTGTGCTGGAGGTGGGATTCATACCTGTGACCTTTTGGTCCATATGCAAGTATCCTTCTATTAGACCACCACCCCATCATTAGGATGCACACAACTTATTCAACTTGGAGAAACAAAGGTCAGGAAAGAATCGATTACATATGACTGAAATGATGTAATTAGAGCCCAGGTTACATTTAATTACAGACTGCATCCTTAATTACAATTAATTCAACAATGATTCCTAGATTACCTTTTTGCTTCCATATTTAAAATATGGCCATTTTAAATGGTAAATGCTACTGAAATGTGTCAGACATGCAGAGCTTTTTTGACACGTGCTCCACTTTTTGCAGGGGAACAAAAATGGTGTCAAGATAAAAAGTTCACTCCCTCTAAAATAGGTGATTCCTGCCAGTATCAGCTTCACTCCAAATTCAGAAATGTGCAAAACAAGAACATTGACATCCAGCACAATTTGTGCAAATCTAGTATAAAGTTGCTGTCATCCAAAAAAACCTCAACTTCAAAGGAAGTTTCCTTCTTAGCAGCTAACACTGGAAAAGAAGAAAGAGAAGCAGGAGAAGGTGGGATAATAGTACACTAGTGTAGGGCACTAAGTTGCTGCCAGTTTGTTTTAAAGGTGATCCAGGCACTTGATTTACATTGAAAATATTTTGAGATGTTTAAAGACTGGGGGCAGCAGAGGCCTGGTGGTTTGGGACTAGACCCCAGGATTGAAAGGCTGTGAGTGCAAATCCTGGACCAGTAGGTTGCCCTGAGGTGCCTCTGAGCAAGGTACCGTCCCTATCACTGCTCCTTGGGTGTCAGATCTGGCTGCCCACCGCTGCACTGTGTGTGTGTGTGTGGGTTAAATGCTGAGAATGCATTTCACTGAGGTTCACGCGGTGCTGTGTGCTCACAATGACAAATAGTCACTTTCACTTTGCACTTCACTTATTAATCTGACCCAGCCCTGAACTAAACTCTTTGCAATAGCGTCAGAAGGAACCAGGAACCAGGAACCATATCTATCAGTTCTTTTTACTACCCCAATGTTAATCTGATGGTGATAAAGTAGTGCTTAATCTGACACTCGTGCGGACGTCTTACATTGTGCTGCATGTAGTAGTGAGGGAGCTTATAGAGGGATTAAACCCTTCAGATGGTGGTTCCATTCACCACCACTGTAAATAATTCTTACACTGGTGTTCTTCTAGAAGTTACCATTTCTCTGCATGATGGTGTTTAGATATTAACCGCTTAAACATTTAGAAATTTTAGAAATGTTGGTGGGATTTCTTCATTATTTCCTCCACTAGGGGTTAGGGATTTGTCCCCAGGATCAGAAGGACGTGGGTTCGAATCCCAGGCCAGAAGCTTGCCCTGATGTACACTAGAGCAAGATACCGTCCCTATCACTGCTCTCCAGATTTTTAAATAGCTGCCTCCTGCTGCAGGTGTTTGTATGGGTGAACTGCAGAGGAAGCATTTCTTTGTGTCTCACTGTATGCTGGCTGTCTCACGCTGACAATTAGTCACGTTCAGTTTACATTAACTTTGTTTTTGACACACTGTTTTAGCAAGTTCTTCCAAAATGAGCTCTCTGCATGAAGCTTGCTAAACTTAGAGAGTAGATGTTGTCCTCGGCCAGGTATAACGAGCAATCCTGCAAAAAAACATGATAAACACACTGTTTAGAATTTCCCAAATGGACACTGACTCGACTCAAACACAGAAGCAAAGTCCTGTGAAACCATGTCTATGGTAATTCTTCTCAGTCAGCGTGAGCAAGCAAGTTTGAGTTCAGTTCAAACAGCGTGCAACTCGAGAGAAGCGGCAAGAAACTGCCTCTGGTGTGTCACTAATGCACAAAGCGACTCTGAGTCCCAGCGGAATAAAATGCTTCAGTTCAGGGTAACTTTACTACCTCGTCTGCAGAGCTGCCAAAATATGTGTGTGTCGCTCACAGAGGTTTGTGACAAAATGTTCACATGTAATAAGAACATGTGTATTTGGACCAGAAAATCCAGCAAGAAGGTCTTTAATCTCCCTCAACTGAAAATGACTATTTGCCATTGTAAAACACTGCCCAGCAAACCACTTTTCACAACCGTGCAGCAAGGGGGCAGCCATTCAAAGTGCACAGGGAGCAGTGATGGGGAGGGTACCTTGCTCAAGGGCACATCAGGGCAACCTACTGGTCTGGGATTCAAGCCCATCACCTTCTGATCCTGGGGTCTAGTTCTTAACCACCAGGCCACCGCTGCCCCAACAATTGCAGAACAATTGTATGCCCTGTTCTCACAGTGAGAAGGTTCTGGGTTCGATTCCCTGTCTGGGTTTTTTCTATATTGAGTTTGCATGTTCCCTGTCTGTAAGAGCTTTGTGTAAATGTTCTACTTTCCTACCACAGTGCAAAGACGTGCAAGCAGCGGGCGATAGTCCATGCTTAATTGTGTTTGTTTGTCCCGCAGTGGACTGGCATCCCATCCAGGATGTTTCTCCATTATTCACCCTATGAGTGCAGGGACAGACTCCAGCACCCCCTGTGACTCTTGCTGGGATAAATGTTTAATAGAATGGATGGATGGCTTCAGTATTGTTTTCTCATTGAGCTGTCTGGTGCTGATCCAAGAAAGATTGGCTTCCCCTTGAGCTTTGGTTCCCCTGAAGGTTTCATCTTCTTGCTCTAAGGAATTTGTCCTCAACACTGTCATCTCTGTCTGGGGCCCGGATATTCATCTCTGCAAAGCTGTTTTGCAATTATCGTGTTATACAAAGAAATTGGACTCAGCTACATATCTGTTTGTATTCATAATTGTGTCATTTGAATGTTTGTAACCTTTTCTGACAGCCAGTCCTCAAATGTCTTCACTTTGTCTCTACTGATTAGCCACTCAGAATGATTCCCTATGTTTTGATGCAGATACATTTAAATGGGGCAGCGGTGACCTAGTAGTGAAGGACTAGGTCCCATTATCGGAAGGTCATGGGTTCGAAGCCCAGACCAGGAGGTTGCCATGAGGTATGCTTGAGCAAGGTACCATCACCATCACTGCTCTGCAGGTGCTAGACATGACTGCTTACTGCTGCACAGTGTGTGGGTTAAATACAGAAGTACTGGTTCACTGTGTGCTGTGCTCACAATGACATTAAATTTCACTTCTCATGCGTCTCTGCAAAAATATAAATCTGGATTCTGCATGACTGGAAGCATCCTTTATGGAGCCGTTGCCCATTCAACCTGAGAAAGCCATATGCTGTAGAATTGAAAGAGGACGTCCCAGTAATGCACTGCTCGTTAACCCACACTGCCTGTGAAGATGAGGCAGTAAAACAATGTGTTTTTTAGTGTCGAGGCTTTATTGCCTCTTAACTGTTATTCTTTTTATTATTGCCTTTATCATTTATTAATGTGAATAAATTATTATTCATATTCATATATTCACAAACCACAGAATGATGGTTCTGTACCAAACACCCACTTTTTAAACTCCTCCCACCTCCTGAGTTTCAGCTTCAAAAAACTTGCCACAACTTTTCACAGGGAGTACTATTAGAAAAAAAAAAAAAAAACTTTGTGATTAATAGAGCCTCTGACATGTTCCAGCTGACAACTGATTGTGTCAGACTTCATTAAACTACTACAGATTTATCTCCAATGAGTGTGTGTGTGTGTGTGTGTGTGTGTGTGTGTGTGTGTGTGTGTGTGTGTGTGCTTACTGTACTGTGTGCTATCATTTAATTATGAAACTTGGTCACGTAGCTAACGGCCATTAAAGTCATTTATATTAGACAACCTCCTTCTTTCCAATTTGCTCCAGCTTGCACAAACACACACACACACACACACACACACACACACACACACCTACACACACACACACACAGAGAAGAGAGAGAGAGAGAGAGAGAGAGAGAGAGAGAGAGAGAGCTGGTATGTTAGAAATGGTCTCATAATCACTAGTCCACACATTAGAATACCAGGAGCTCTACAGAACACCATTATGGGAGAGAGACTGGAACAGGACACAGTGCATTATGGGTATCCTGTGTGTCAGTATGTATACCATTTGCATAATATTTATTCTTGTGCATTGTGGGAATGAAAGAGTCCACTCAATGTGCTTTCAGGAAACATGACCATTCGGAAACCAAATATTGACTTCTACATTGAAATATTGAGTTCTAGGTTAGAAGTGTCTTTGTGTTAGATTGTTTTTACATGTGGGTTTGCACTTGCAATAAATCACTGTCCTTTTCCTACCTAAAATAATGAAATGTGGCTTGGCTCAAGACTTAAACTCTGCCACTTAAAAGAGATTTTGGGTTAAGTTTGATAAATGAACATGGAGGACTATCTTTATCCTCCTTTGTGGGCGAGTTCAGGCCTGTTTTAATGGCGGACGGCTGCGCTGGACTCGATATCACACTTCCATTGCATGCACTAATGTTAGTGTTGTGCAGTTTTTCCAAAGAAAGCAGCAGAAAGGCTGAAGAAGAGAAAGAAGACCCTGTGCATCTCTGTGCTGGATCCATAAGTGCGACCAGACAACATCCAGAACCTGCAGCACACCCCGTCGCCATGGACACACTCAATTTGTGTCACCTTTAGCTGAGCTGAAAGGGAGCAGACCAGTTCTCATTAAACTCCAGTGTTCCTACACCATTGCTAGAGAAAAAAACATAAACCAGAAAGTTCTGAGAGCCTCTGGCTGCAGTCTCCTTCGAAGCTTTAATATAACATAACTCTCTCCAGAGTGGTTTGTGCCCCTTCTTGGCTGAGGATCTGAACACCCTCTGGGTCTTTGGGGGAAGAGAGTCTTTCTTTCTTTAGCTGTTCAATCTTTGAACTGACACACGTTAACAGAGAGAGGAAGAGGCCTCATACAAAGCGGCTGGAGCGTCCCACTGGAATGGCATTAGAAAAACTTAGTGCTGGTGTGTGTGTGTGTGTGCATGTGTTTTGAAAAAAAGATTGAGAAAATGTCCAGAAGATCTGAAGATCTTTTGATTTTATTATTTTCAACGTAAGTTTAGAAAATACTCAAAAATAAAAATACAGAACTATATTATATATATATATATATATGTATATATATATATATATATATATATATATAGATGGAGAGAGAGAGAGAGAGAGAGAGAGAGAGAGAGAGAGAGAGAGAGAGAGAGAGAGAGAGAGAGAGAGAGAGAGGGAGCATTGTGACAAGCTTAGACAGACAGGCAAAGCTGTTGTCTCCAAAAACTGCGGCAGTGGTGGCCTAAGCGGTTAGAGAGGCGTTAGCTGCATGATCGGAGGATCGGGGTTCCAATCCTTCCCAATAGGTTGCCTGAGGTACCCTTGAGCAAAGGTACCGTCCCCATCACCACCTGCTCTGAGTGCTCGTAACTGCCACTGCTGCAGGTTTGAGTGTGCATGGGTTAAATGCAGAGAGTCCAATTTCGTTGTGGTTCATGTGTGCTGTCCATGACCTCATAATGACAATGGTTTCCTTTCAAAACATTTGCAAAGGTATAGAAAATTGGCAAAGAAATTATGAAGGAAGTTGATTTAAAACAAAAAGAAGCTTGTTTGCAAGCTATTTTTAGCTTTTCTTTAAATTGAGCCAATCGACATGCATGTTCACTAGGGAACTGGCGGTGGCTAAGCGATTAGGGCGTTAGCTGCATGATCGGAGGATCTGGGGTTCAAACCCCTTCCCAATAGGTTGCCCTGAGGTACCCTTGAGCAAGGTACCGTCCCCATCACTGCTCCCGAGTAGCTTTATAGCTGCCCACTGCTGCACGGGTTTGAGTGTGCATGGGTTAAATGCAGAGGTCCAATTTCGTTGTGGTTCATGTGTGCTGTGCCGTGACCTCGCAATGACAAGGGTTGTCACTTTCACTTTTTTAGTATTTTTAAAATACATTTTTGCTCGGGGCAGGTTGCCAGTGCATCACAGGAGAAACACACTCACACCAACACACAATGCAATTTCTTTACATACAAAGAAACCTATGGGTCTGAGTCTGAGTATGTGTGTGCATATGTGTTTATGTGTGTGTGTTGTGTGTGTGTGTGCGTGTGTGTGAGTATCTGGCGGGTTCTTTGGCCAGTTCCTCTGCTTGAATTATTGTAGTCTGGCTAACGAGCAGTGATGTTTGTTTGCACATCTTGTGTAGACAGATGGTGCAGCCAGAGGCCTGGATTCTGCCCCATTGGCCTCTGCTGGCTGTCCACTGACTATCTCTTTCTTGCTTTCTTGCTCTCCCTCTCTCCTCCCTCTATTCCTTTCTTCTTGCACCTGTTCATCTCAGGAATCTGCTCTTTGTTGATCTCAGGAATGTGGCTGAAGAAACAAACCATTAGACTATTTACTGACTGTGACTAAAACACACTGCAGCACTTGCACTGCACTGCAATAGTTACAGGTGCTTGTTGGGCTGCTTTCACACGGCAAAACGTTCATGTTGCATTAATTGTTTCAAATAAATAATAAAGTCATTTGTGCTGCATTTAACATTTTGTGGCATTTACCTCTGAGCTCAGGAAGCTAATTATGTAACAGCGGGGCTTTTTGAACGCCTGTTTGAGCCATCATTACTTCTGCTTTGCTACTCTGGTGTATTGTGATCTGAGTAGCTATTTATTTCTTCCCCTTTTGGCTTAAAAAAATGGAAAAATTGCTGATTAAGATTGTAGATTATATTATATCCATGAAATATTGCAGCTTATACAAAAAAAATGTCAATAATCTTGCTGTTAATTCTTTTAATCGATTATTTTTCTGCACCCTGAAACTGCTCATAGGAAAATTTCAATTTCACACGCATCCCTAAATAAAGGTGAGAACTGATCAAAGCTAAGCATCCACAACCAGCCTGAAACTCAGTTGCCGCAAGGACGTTAAGAAGACATGCATGAACAGTGCAAGACTTTGCAACCAACAACCATAAAGAACTATGTATAGATACAGAAACCCTGCTAAAGAAAGGTGCAAACAAACAGGACACAGGTGTTAATAATGAGTGGGATCAGATCTCATTCCGTTAAAGGATGTCAACCATTTTCTCTTAGTGTCCACATCCTCCAACAGAATTACAAAGAAGAAGGTACTTTCTAGTAAAGCCCATGCCTCTTGAGCTCATGAGCTATTATTAACGTTTGCCTGAAAACAGAAGCAAAAGCAGCCTAGAATTGGCTTCCATAGCAGTAAATATATACCCAATTAAGAAAATATTCAGCCTGTGACCAGTTTTTGCATCAGTTACAAACCCTGTTGGGGTGATCAGCCCCTGGGAATGTGTGCAGGCCACACTGAAAAGGGCCTGAGTGACCTTCAGTGAAGTCACTCTTACTATTACTACAGCAGAGTTAATGCTGACAGCAGCTGGGCGGCGTAGAGACAATGCACTCTATTTATTCCTCTGTCAGAAATAGGCGTCTGACCGAGTTAATTGGGAAATGCTGGAGTGACCCACTTCTTCTTCTGTGGCTCAAAGATATTGAAAGAGGAAGCTAAACATGAAAAAGTGAAAATGAAAGTGACAACCCTTGTCATTGCAAGGTTACAGCACAGCACACAGTGAACCACAATGAAATTGGACCTCTGCATTTAACCCATGCACTCAAACACCGCAGCAGTGGGCAGCTATTGAAAGTGCCCGGGGAGCAGTGACTGGGACGGTACCTTGCTCAAGGGTACCTCAGGGCAACCAACTGGAGAGGGAATCAAACCCACAATCTTCCGATCCGGGGCCAACTCCCTATCCACAAGTTAAACATGGGCAGCTAGTTGGTTAATTGTATTCATTTATTTATTTGTCCATAACCGCAACAGAAAATAGGATTACTGCAGCTTGACGGAATAAAACTGGAATAGAACTAAGGCTTTACTGGTCTTTGGGACCCCAAATTCTGTCATAATTTCAATGGAATGAATGAAAGTTAAGGTGCAGACTTTTTTAATTCAATAGTTCTAACGTTTAAGCTGCCTTTCATGCTAAATGGACATCTTTGATTGGACAGTTTTATTCAAAATGGTGTTGTTTATCAGGTAGCGCTACTGCCTCAGGTCCTGGGTTCAATTTCCAGGTGGGGCGGCCTGGATCCCTTCTGTGTGGAGTTTGCAAGTTCTCCCCATGTCTGTGTGGATTTCCTCTGGGAGCTAAGGTTTCCTTCCACGCTGCAGGACTCATCAGGTGGATTGGAGTTGCTAAATTGCCCCCTGCGGTGTGAGTGTGCTTGTCTAAACGTCTGCTCTGCAATCAGACTGGCAACCTGTCCAGAGTGTCTCTCCTATCTCTGGATAGGCTCCAGCACCACCCGGGACTCTACTCAAGCTAAGAAGTTAAATAAGGATGGCAAGAGAATGAGGTTTATGATGATCAAACTGATTACCTGTGAAATGGCTCATGGGTCTCAGAACACTGTGACATAAAGAGCTCTACATCAAAACATGGCTGTATCTTCCAGAGCTTTCTCTCACTGAGCCCAGCTTAGGCACTTGGGCTGTTTCTTTCTGTAGAGTAATCCACAATCCTCTTGACTCCAAGGAATAGACCTGCCTTACCCCCAATTAAAGATAAAAGACTCTCAGTGCCATGCAGATGATAAAGATGGATGAATAAAGATATGAAGCTTTTCTGTCTCCACTATCTACCTACTGCAGTCTGTCCAGACTCAACTCTCTCTCCCTCTCTCTCTGTATCTCACCCTTCACTTTCTTTAGATGTATATTTCATATTTCATCCCTTTCCAACCCTCCGCAATGGCCTTCTCTGGCAAAAATGAATAAAGTTTGAGAAATATGCGTTAGGAAAGCAATTTGCGGCACTACTGCCTTTGAACTGCCATGGAGTTCTGCGAGCTCAGCGCCCCGGCCAGAAGGATATGAAACTCCGCTTAATGAGATTTCCAAACCCATTTTGTCCGACAGAATCTCGCACTGGGTTTGATTATAATACTTCTGAAATTAACCGTCTTTTGTATTCATCGCTGGCAGAGAGAAAAGCCCTCACAAAAAAGTGGCCTTATCTTTGGAAACTGACTTTGTCCGGTCCGTTATATCAAACAGCTCCACGGGAGATGAGAGAAAGCGCCTCTTAAAGATCTAATTTAATGATCCAGAGATGGACGGCCGCTATAATTTCTCTCAGAGGCCTCATTTTGTCTCCATTTCTTCAAAACACTCTTGTTCCTTTCCCCCTTCACAGACTTTTACAGCAACCTCTTCAGTTTCAGTGCTGATTATCTCAAAATGAATATTCGTAAATGTGCAGTTGTTGGGTTAAGGACAGTAACGTAGGCGACACTCTGTGGGAGGATTTAGACACTATTGTTTTTGTTCCACAGACAAATGGCTCTGTAATTGCATTAGTGGATAACTGGGAATGGGTGCGGCTTTTTGAAGACTTGATGTTGAACAATAGTCCAAAAAAGATTCATGCCACATGTTTGTCTTTGGAACAGTGATGTGCTGTATGTTTCTAACCTACAGGTGCAGTGAAACAAAGTATAATACTAATATTATTCTCATATTCAGGTTAAAATGTCTCCCAGTTTCTTGCATCTGGTCTGCAAGGGAGCAAGGCTTCCAGTGGTAAAGAAAAACCACTCAGACTCAATAAGTAGATCCTTAAGAGTCTGAGGAAGAAACTCTCACACCTTTTTCTGAGCCACTTGTCCTAATTAGGGTCATGGGGGGTGCTGGAGCCTATCCCAGTTCTCACAGGGTGTAAGGTGAGGAAACACCCTGGGCAGATTCTCAGTCCATCACAGGGTAGACACACCAACAATCTCACACCAAGGGGACAGCTTGACATCTCCAACCCACCTGACCAACTGGGTCAGGATGGTGGGAGGACACAGGAGTTTCTGGAGGAAACACACACAGACACAGGGAGAACATTCAAACTCCACACAGAAAGCATCAGCCTGATTCCAGCCTGGGAATCAAACCCAGGACCCTATCGCCGAGCTGTGACAGCGCTACCCACTGTGCCACTGTTCCACTGCTCCACCCTGAGAAAGAAACATTAAGAGGAATTTAGACTCAAAAAGAACACTTGGCAGCATCAAGACAACAAAAAAGAAATTCTCTAAGAACCACTGAGAGGTACTAGTATTGAATAAGAGAACCTCTCAAAGAGCATTAGCATGATCCACTAAGTGTAACCAAGAAGCAGAAAGCTTCTGAGAGTGAAAAGGAAGATAAATTTAGATGAAGCACGGCTGAAAAAAAAACTACACAAGTGCATGAAGAAAATCAACTGAGGAACCAAGACTCAAAAAAGAGAAACGTTGTTCTAAGTAGAACAATGACTGAAAAAGATAAACGTTGTAAGTAATTGAAGAAGAGCTGAGAGGAAGAAGAAGGATTCTCCAGACAGCAGGCTGCTCTGCTTTTAACTCTACATCCACATGCACAAGGGGGCAGATCACAGTATCCTGGTTATTTTGTGTTTTTGTTTGCGGAAAAAGTTGTCCAACCAGACTCGTTAAAAACTTAAAAGCTTATTGATGCCTTTGAACATGTGTCTTTGCCATGTAACTATGCCTTTTCATCATTAGTTCATGCTTGCTAGATAAAACATAAAAGTAATTAACCACACTCGTCATTGTTGGTGGTGCAAAAGGAGATTTTCAGAGGTGCAAATGCGTGGCAAACTGTCAGATACTTTATTATATAATACAAACAAACGGAAAAGGCAGTGTTCTAAAGAATGGACAACTTGGGGACGGCATGGCAGTTCTTAAATACCTGGTTGCCCAGGTATGACGGGTTGCGTGCTGATCGGTGAGGAATTCCCAGGACAGTAATCTGGGAACCAAGACAGGCAGGTCTCATATACAAGCTTTAAATCCAGCATAGGTAACTACCATTAGTGTAGCTTAAATGTTTTAGATTGGAAGCATCTAAATATCTGGAGCACTATTGGAAATCAAGTGTCTGTATTGAACCCAAGGAAGCTTAAGATTTGAGTTGCAATGTTTAGCCTCACAATCAAGCTCTAAAATGTATATATACAGACCTTTTCTCGTGGTGAGGCATTGCGACATCTGGGTCTCATGGCAAGCCTCAACCAAGACTGAAATAGAGAACCTCTCTTCCCCTGGAGAGAAAAAAAACAAAGAGACAATAAAGCCAAATATGAGAAACGAAACAGTGAGTAAGGCATGACTCATGAATCTACAGTAATGAGAAAAAGAGAAACGAAATAATCCTGGGAGACAGAAATGTTCAGATCACGGATGCCTGTTAGAGGTTGTTTAAAAGATTGAGAGGACAGGTGAGAACGAAGAGGTAAAGAGCACCGTATCTCAGCATCTCACTGAAACAGGTGTAAAACATCAGTGAATGAATACTGTTAGTTAGTAAGGCCGGCGCAGGGGTCAGTCGGCACCTTCCCAAACAGGCTTTAGAGATGCAGGTGATTATGGACTATTCACCAGACTCTCCATGAATGGAGGGAAGGAGGGGCACACAGGTGAGGCTTTCTAGCACAACAGAAGAAGGTCAGAGACACATGCAGGTGGCTCCACGGTGGTCTAACTGGTTTGGACAGTTTGTGAGCTGGAGTGCATGGTTAAGGTAGGACCAGCATCAAACTCGAAAAATGGAGTAACTTCTGGAAACTGCTCCATAGACTTTTAAATCCTGCTGTGACCTTCATACAGTCTGGAGTACGAATATGTACAATCATCTTGACAAAATGTGGGTTATTACAATAACGCAGCACATGAGAATAGTTAAGATACATTCAGTAAAAAGTAAGAAAAGATGGTTTCTTATGAACTAGCTTTAGCAACATAGGCTCAGTTCCAGGTTTCTCCTTCAGGCCATCACACAGTAAACTATAGACCTCCATCAGCAACACACCTGGAACCAGGTAAGGAACAGAAGCTACTAATTGTAATACATACAGTATAAAATATATGGGAATATGGGAATACATCAGATTTAACTTACTCACTATAGCTGTATATATGTACATATACATACATGCATATGAGGTGCCCCAAAATAATATATTTTCCATTAAAGAGGATATTTGCTTATTTCACTTTCACCCTGGTAGCTAGACTGAGTGATGAAACATGATCCAACATGGTTGTGTTTAGAAAAGGAAATAGGCCATCAGATTTAACCGTGATCCTTATTTCTTATCTAAGAATCAGTGCTCCTTGGACATTGACATATGGGCAGGAATCTGCATTCAAAACAGCTATATATGGGCCGTGGTGGCCTAGTGCTTAGGGACTAGTGGTAAAGGACAAGTACCCAGGATTGGGTTCAAATCCCAGATCACTAGGCTGCCCTGAGATACCCTTGCGCAAGGTACTGTTCCCATCACTGCTCCCTGGGCACTTTAAACAGCTGGCCCCTGTTGTATGGTCTGTATGAGTGAAAAGCAGATAATGCATTTGGTCGTGGTTCACTGTTTGCTGTGCCGTGTTTCACAATGACACATAGTCACTTTCACTTTACTATATGTACCTAATTTTGAAACCAAGCCATAGAAAAGCCTTGTTGCTTGATCAAGACAGGATTTATTGTACATTTAAATGAGAATGACACCAGTGGAGATTCTGGTTTCCCAGATATTGCCCTTGGGCAAGGCGCTTAACCCCATAACTGCCTCCTTGGTGCAGGTAGGTTTTAGAAATTTTTTGAAGGTTTAAGTGAAAGTGAAGTGAAAGTGACTGATTGTCATTGTGAAACACAGCACAGCACACAATGAGACAAAACAAAATGCTACCTCAGCATTTGACTCACGTGCAGCAGGGGGCAGCTATTTAAAACGCTCGGGGAACAATGATGCAGACAGTACCTTACTCAAATATACCTCAGGGCAACCTTCTTAACCTTCTTAAATACTTGAACCCACAACCTTCTGATCCAACTGCTCCAACGTACCTGAAATGATTCTACAGACTTCTCTGATAAATACAAGTTCTCCAACAGCCCATTTCCAGCCTTCTAACAAAATAAAAGTAAAAATTAAACTGATTTATAACTTCAACGTATACACAAAACCATGTGCCTTTTATAAAAGAAGTGGAAACCACATTCACATGACAAAAAAACTACAAATGGTTTCTGTGGAAGGCAGAAAATAACAGATGCTCGGAAGAGGCGAGGGGTGTTTCGGTGGAACATCTTCAGGTTTCAGCTGGAGCTGCTTCTGCCCAGGCTGAGGCCGTCAGGTGTCTGGAGCTTGAACTGCATCTGCATGCCTCACATCCTCCATCAGGATGACTTCATTCGTGTAAATGAGGGCAAAATAAAGAGAAAACAATAACAGTATCCTTTTGCCACTTAACCGGCCATGTCTGAGGGGGCGTGTGCTACTGCCCTCTCTTTTGAGTTCTTCACAGATTCAGTGTGCTTTTCCCGCAACACTCAGACACACAAACCTCAGAGCCCAGAAATGACACAGTGTATTAGTATCTGAGGGCCAGTAGCAGCTCTGCCTCTTACACACACACATGCACTCACACACACACACACACACACACACACACACACACACACACACACACACACACACACACACACACACACACACACACACACACACAATAACAGTAACCCAGACATTTCAGTGATGAGTTAAAGCTAAGGTTTCCGTGATGAGAGCAGTGTGTGTGTGCGTACGAGGGAGAGCTGGAGGCTGCTGTGTAAGCTGTGTGTGGTGTAGTGCAGTGGCTGCAGGCTGGCGTGCTAATTGCAGAAAGGTCTTTGAGGGATTGCTAATGAGAAAGAGAGATGAGGAGTCAGGGGGAAGGAGGATCACAGCACTGATGCTGATCAGAATGGAAATATTATCTACCCATATGCACAGTCTCAGCACAAATAAACATATGCTGCTCACATGCTGAACATTGTAGAATATATATATATATATGAGAAAAAAAAATGTCTGCAGGTTTTTATCACAAAGCAGTCAGACCCTGATGCAAGTTTTCTTTCCAAATTACTGTTAAAAAAGAATAGATTGAAAGTCCTTAGGCCTGAAGGTCTCCCAGGTCAGTGATGTTGGACATGAGATTAGTTTTTTTGGAAACACTGCATATTAGAGACTGATTTTTTGGCCCAGGAGGGGAGGATGGTGCTGTTTAGATAAGAGCTCTTTGTGGGATCCTATCCCTTGTAGCCCAGCATTGAGCTTTTTTGTCTTTTTGGAGCCTTTGATGATAAACCCAGCACTGAATGTCTTACTTATTCATTCCGTGTTGCAGTCATTGCTGTTAACATGGCAGCTAGCCATCCTCTAGCAATCCCTGCTGCCTTGCCAGTTCGTTGACTGGGTGTGGCTCTTATCTTAAACACAATGCTAAGTGGAATATGATGAGATTGAATCCATTCCTGGCAGCGGTGGCCTAGTGGTTAGGGAGTTTGCCCCAGGAGTTTGCCTCAGAAGGTCATGGGTTCAAATCCCAGACCAGTAGGTTGCCCTGAAAGTACTCTTAAGCAAGGTACCTTCCCCATCACTGCTCCCTGGGCAATTTCAATAGCTGCCCCCTGCTGCACGGTGTGCATGGGTAAAACGCAGAGGTATAATTTCATTGTGGTTCACTGTGTTGTGCTGTGTTTCTCAATGGCAAGAATAGTCACTTTCACTTCCTAAATCTGTAGATGTTTGTTATCAAAGTAGCTCACCAAATAACAATCTACATTAATGTTCTCAGACCTAAGAGGGTTAAACAGATTGTGAAGAATTCTGATGTCACACAAAGAGAAAGAATTCCTTAAACGAAGGGTGGGGCTTTGGACGTTCCTTCAGTTTTACAGTTTTTCAAAAGAAAATGAGACCTAACATTTAAAAACACTGCTCTCAGGATAAAACATTGTAATTACAAGCACAATGAGAGGAAGTGCCTAAAAAGGAAGCATTGTAGAAACTGATGCAGAAAAATACACAGAAGTGCTCAGGATCTTAGGCTGGGGCAATGACAACAGCATGAAGCATAGCAGCAAGAAAACAGGAAGTGACTTGAACCCAATAGAGCATCTCTGGCTTCTTCCTGTGATCTCCGGGTTAAATTTAAAACAGTACTGCTTGCCTACAAAGCCAGAATTGGTCCGGCTCTTTCAATGAATGAGCCCAAGTCGCATGTCGTGGTCTAGTTTTTAGGAACTAATCCCCAGGACCAGAAGGTCACGGTTTCCAATCCTGGACCAGTAGGTTGCCCTGTGGAACTCTTGAGCAAGGAACTGTCTCCATCACTGCTACCCAGGTGCTGGATATGGCTGCCCATTAGTTAAATATGTGTGTTAGTTAAATGCAGATGATGTATTTTGTTGGGTGCTGTGCTCACATTGAAAATTTAACTTTTAGAGTCCTCCTACATCCAAGATTCTTCTCAGTCTCAGCTCATAAGTGCTGGAAGGAACTTCCCCTGACCATCAGAACAGCTGAGACTCCTCACCTCAAACGGTGACTAAAGAACCAACTTTAATTAGCACTTAGGAAAAGGGACTGTCACCTAACTGGGTACATAGCTGCCCATTGCAGCACTTGGCCGGTTGAGTTGAATGCAGAGGAAGCGTTTCGTTGTGGGGCACTGTCTGCTGTACTGTGTTCACAATGATAATCATTTTCAATTCACTTTCATTTAACAACCTAAATTATACAATAGAACTACACAATAAATCAAATTATATATAATTTGTTGGAGCTTTATGTTTATGTGTAGTAGAATCGTAGTGGCCAGCAGTTTAATTCAAAGTTCAAAGGATTAAATGTTTCCTTTGGAAACTACAAAGCACTCATGCACATCACTCTGCGTATGAGCGTCTGCCAGACGCTGTAAATGTTAATGTTAATCTCTGGAGTGATGTGAAACTATGCACAGGTGCTTCTCATCCAACCTGACTGAACTTAAACAAGCGTGCCAAGAATGTGGTGTGCCAGGTTTGTAGCATCGTCCCAAAGAAGGAACTTCAGGTCATTGTTGCAAAAGGTAACCAAGTGAAGGGTATGAGTACTTAAATAAATGGGATATTTCATGTTTTAATTTGTAATACATTTACAAAACCTATATTTCAATGGGCATCATGCAGTATTGTGCTGGCTAGTGCAGACATTCTGTCTTTTCTTTCTTTCTGATTCTCTCACTCTCTCCATTTTTGCTCCCCACTCCCTCTTTCTCCATCCATTAGATGTTAGTAGCCAGACCTCCTCAGAGTCTTTCATTGCAATGGGCTGATGGCCTCAGTGATAGATTTTAAAAGCATATATAAATGGCAGAGTAAATTGCAGTGTGCAGAGTTTATGTGCTCATCAGAGCCTAATAGACTGGAGAGACCCCTCCACACACACACACACACACACACACACACACACACACACACACACACACACAGGCTGAAGGAATGGATGTGAAAGCAATGCAACAAGAGGCAAAACAGAGAGAGAAGGATGTGCAGTTCAGATCAATAAAGTGAAATGATGGACAGTGTTTAAAAGAACCAGTTCATAAACAAATAAAATTAACCCATTATGATTATTATTATAACCTTCGGTGAGGTAGGCAGGTGCTTGTGGCCATAAAAGAACTGCAAATGAATCCTTGGAGATTCAGGTAACTAGGGTGAACTCTCTGTTCTCTTGCAAAGATGGCTTTAAAATGATCATAATAGCCTTGCAGATGTGTTTCTCTGCATAGCTCTCAAATAGAAAAGGCCTACTATTACTCCTAAACAATTTTCTTACAGTGCAACTGTGGATTCTGTGGATTTTGCCACCAAGATGTCATTTTTCCTTAAAACATTTTTTGACATATCCTGAGAAATACAGCACTGTGCAAAAGTTTTAGGTAGGTGTGAAAAAATGCTGTAAACAAAGAACGCTTTCAGAAATGGAAGTGTTCATCATTTATTCTCATCAATCAACAAAATGCAGTGAATGAACAAAAGAGAATCTAAATCAGATCAATATTTGGTGTGACCACCCTTTGCCTTCAAAACAGCATCAATTCTTCTAGGTACACTTGCACACAATTTCTGAAGGAACTCGGCTGGTAGGTTGTTCCAAACATCTTGGAGAACTAATCTTCTGTGGATGTAGCTTCCTCACATCCTTCTGTCTCTTCATGTGATCCAGACACACTGGATGATGTTGAGATCAGGGCTCTGTGGGGCCAGAAGAACTGATGCTGGTTTGAAGGCAAAAGGTAGACCACCAAATATTGATCTGAGCACTCTACTAGTCTTGGTTTTCAGAAACAAATTGAAGTGTATAGTTATCGTCAGTATAGTTGTGAAAACCAAAACTGAACTCAGTTTTCCTAACACTACCACAAGGTCACATAAAAAGAAAAAGAAAAGGCCCTAAAACAGAACCCTGTGGGACTTCATAAGACGTTTTGCATGTTATATGTGTTCTCAGGTTCAAGCCATTCAACTGAATGAAGAAAATAACAGAAATAAGCTTTTCTGCTGGAACATTTTACTGCATAATCTTTATCTTCTGTTTCTGAAAGAAGGCCTGCTGGGGTTAGAAGTGCTTTGGAGTAGCTTGTTGGTAGTCTATGATTTTCTTGTTTATGTCGATGAGTTCTTCACTTCTGCAGAAAGTTAGACTTATTTCTGCTGGATTTTCAAGCATGTACAAGCAAGCTGGGCACCTCTGTAATTTATAAAAATCTCTTTCCAGGCAAAATGAGATGATTTCAGTTTGATCAGCCACCATTTATGTAATACTTTTTATACATTTAGCTTCAAAGCATGTTTTGGAGCATGTGCACCAAAGCTTTCTTTTGCATCTTAAAGGTACAAAGTTCTTCAATAATGTGCTAAATATTTAAATTTGGTGATCCAACTCCACTGGACCAGATGGAGATCTAATTAGGGTTGATAATCTGGGAGGCTTTTAATGAAAAGTGTTGTGGAGGATGTTATATCAATGTCTAGAGTCTGGGGAAGGACAGCTATGTCTACTTTAACAGCAAGGGTCAACATTAAGTCTAGAGTGCGACTGCAGTAATTTGTGGCACAGAAACAAGGAACAGAAACCAGGACGGATACAAACGGCGATTCTAATGCACCATGTTTTTTTTATTAAAGTAACTGTTAAAACTTCATTAGGATATACAGCTGGATCTGCTAGGAAACCACACATTTCTAGTAAGTGCCTGGTGGCCTGTAGCGATGAATCAGCGTGAAATATGTCTTATTAATACCTGGTTTGGAGATGTTAAATGAAGGGGTTTTAAAAGAAGTAAACGTGCAGCCTGTTTTCTGAATGCTAATTAAAGCAATTCTGTATTGAATTTTCTATGGTTGCTGTGTCTCCCCATTTTCTGCTCTTTGAATGCAATCAGAGTTGGGTTGTATTAATGCAGAGAGTGATTTAATATTAAGCAGTTTTAGCTTTAGGTCAAAGAAGTTTTTTTGAGGAGATTTGAAATTTATTTGAATTATTAGAATTCACTATTATGAGTTTTTCTCCTTTTTTTGTTGTGTTTGGGGAACGGACATGGTCTTGAAATAGTGAACCTTGAATGGCGTCCCTAGGCATCTCAGGGATGGATGATTCAGCCAGTCTCTTTGCATCCTGGCCTCAGCCCTGCTTTTGCAGCAGCGGCAGCCTGAACTACTTTTCCGAAAGACTTTATAAAAAATATTATTAGGGAACGTTTTCCTGAAAGCTCATATATTGCAATATGTGAATTGTTAGTTGGCACAGAAGTTAATAGACACAAGCAAATGACTCCTCTCAATAACGGCGAGGGACTGATTTTTTCCTTCTCCAGTGGTTCATGGATGCTTGGAACCAGTAACATAAACTGCTTTACATTTTAATTTTTTTGCTTTACTGCACATCACACCATGTTGTACATTAAAACTCTACATGATCTGAGAAAAGTTTAAAACACCTTTTAAAGTGTTTGCAACACTGGCTCTACAGCTCCAGTGCAATGAGCTAATCCGTGCTAAAGAGCTAATCTAATCTAACGTTGAAAAAAAAATCACATTTTGGGGTAAAGTTAGGTTGTGATCAGTTTTGTTGAAGTACAGTTGTTTTTTTACTTAAAGTATGTCCATATGGTATAAACACAGGAAGCTGAATCCTTAACCTAACATGTACCTGGATAAAGCCATCTGATACACTCTCACAATCTCTGAGAGGTGGATTACATTACATTTATCATGAGAGAGAGAGAGAGAGAGAGAGAGAGAGAGAGAGAGAGACAGAGAGATCTGGTCTTGATGGTGCTCAAATCTAGCCCGGAACTGGCCCAGGACCCTCGGGGGCTCGTCCCAGACAGCAACAGCAACAGCCCATATGCATCCATATGCGTACTGGCACACTGAATTGAATGTGAGAACTTTACTCACTTGCGTGGGTTTATCTCGCTTAACAACTAGCACTTCAGGTGGGTGGGAGATTGTATCTGTGTAGGCAGCTGAGAATGTGTGTGCATGAGGACTGTGAAACAGAAAGTTAGCATTATTGCATGTGTGTGTGTGTGGGTGTGTGTGTGTGTGTGTGTGTGTGTGTGTGAGTGTGTGTGGTGTGGGCTGGAATAGAGAGGTGTTGCACAGCAGGTACTGAGAACAGCTTCTCTTCTTCTGCTCAGATAGCTTTTACATCAGCAGTAGGAGAGCGACACTGCGCGATGGAGAGTGCCGTGTGCTCATGTATACATATATATATATATATATATGTGTGTGTGTGAGTGTGTGTGTGTGTGTGCCAATTAACTCGCAGTAAGACTGAGTTATGGTCTGCTTAAGTGTCTAAAGAGCAGACTGTGTGTGTGTATGTATAAGTGAACATTCTGGTTTGTGTGTTTAAGCATTTTGGCATCTGGAAGGTGTTTGCCCTTGACCGTTTTTAAATTCAGAGCACAAAGGATAATGTTAAGGACTTACTTCTGGTTCCCTTAAAATAATGTTTGTAAATGAGATTTGCGAGTGTCAAGTACCTGTTAACAGTCTGAAGAACCTTCACTCTTAGTAAAGCCACTTTATCAATTTAAGAATAAGCCTTAGAAGAATGTTAAACTACAAAGGCAGCTATCAAAGGTTGGGATATAGTAGGCAGTGAGTGAAGAGGCAGCTCTTGAAGTTAATATACTGAAAGCAGGAAAAATGGGCAATGTAAGTAGAAGTGATAGCTAGATGAATGGATCAGAGTATCTCCAACATAGCCTGGTGTGTAGTAGGTAGCACTTATCAAAGGCAACTGGTGAACCAGTGAAATGCTCATGAGGCCAATCAAAGCTCAGTGGGGAATGGGGAGTGAGGATTATCCCATCTGGTGTGACCCACTGGAAAAATTAGAGTAGCATTAATTGCAAAAAAAGATGCATCACAATTTGCTTGGTATAGCATGTTAATCTCCATCAGCAGAGATGCCAACAATTGACATGTGAGGATCAGAACGGCACCATGGAAGAAGGTGGCCTAGTCTGATGGAATTATGGATCTAAATTGGATGGATCTAAATTCCTGGAGAAAAGACAGCACCAGGATGCACTATGGGAAGAAAATAAAACAGACACGCCTGGCAATGTTCTACAGGACACCTTGAGACCTGGTGTTCATGAAGATGGCACCAACTAGCCCTCTTTATTGGTGATGGCAGAGGCCAGTTATAGCAGGACAGTGCACTTTGTAAAACTGCAAAAAATGTTCAGGAATGATTTAACAAACGTGACAAAGAGTTTAGTGTGTTGACTTGATCTTAATCTGATAGACCATCTGAGGCAAGTGCTTGATAAACTAGTCTAATCCAGGAAGGCCTTTCAAGGTTCTGCTGTTCATATCTTGACGCCAGACACCCCAGCACACCTTCAGAGGTCCTGTGGACTGTCGGCTATTACAGGTCAGAAATGTATTGGCAGCACGAGGGGGACCTACACAGTGTAAGGCAGATGGTTTTGTAGCTATGCCTGATGTGGTGTCTATTCATGTGTGTGTGTGTGTGTGTGTGTGTGTGTGTGTGTTTGTCTGTGTGCCTTCCATAGCAGCACCCACTCCCCTACGCTCGTCTAAATGCATCTCTGTGTGTCTCAAAGCTATTTACAGCTGTGTTTATAGTAGGACTATACTTAGTTCGTGGTAATTTCTGCTGGTTCTTCTGCCTCAACGCTAACAGGAAAGACACCCGCAGAGAGAAATAAACAATTAAATAAATAAATAAACATCAGTTCATTTTTCTTCTTACATTTCTGGAAAAGAGTGGAAGGCTTGCTGAAGCTTTTCCCTGTTTGTTCATTCTTCTTGGAAAATAAACTCATTGTTTTGTCTAGTGTTTCTTATGCTGCTCATCAGGTTTTTAAATCATTAAGTAACATTTTTAATTAATTTGAAGCCTCTTCTTCTTCTTCTTCTTCTTCTTCTTCTTCTTCTTCTTCTTCTTCTTCTTTTGGCTGCTCCTATTAGGGGTTGCCATAGCGGATCAGCTGTTGCCATTTCTCACTGTCCTCTGCATCTTCCTTCTTCAAACCAACCACCTGCATGTCTTCTCTCACCATGTCCTTAAACCTCCTCTTTGGTCTTCCTCTTTTCCTCTTTCCTGGCGGATCCATCTTCAACATCCTCCTCCTGATATAACCCTCGTCTCTCCTCTGGACAAGTCCAAAGCAACGCAACTTTGCCTCTCTTACTTTGTTTCCAAAATGTCCTAAGCTGTTCCTCTAATATTCTCATTTCTAATCATGTCCATCCACGTCACACCCAACGAAAATCTCACAGACATTCTGTCTTTGTCATACTCACTTTCATTTCTCTCCTCTCTAGAACATATCTCCACCTCTCCAGGGTCTCCTCAAGCTTGTCCCTACTCTCACTACTGATCCAAATATCATCAGCAAACATGATATTCCAGGGGGACTCCGATCTAACAATGCTGTCAGCCTATGCATTACCATAGCAAACAAGAGTGGGCTCTGCACTGATCCATGATGTAATCCCACCTCTACTTTAAATGCATCTGCTCTTGCTGCAGACCTCACCACTGCCACACTGCCCTCATACATATCCTGAACTACTCTCACATACTTCTCATACAAAACCACAACTCCTCTTTAGGTACTCTTTCATATGCTTTCTCCAGGTCCACAAAGGCACAAGGCAGCTTCTTCTGCCACTCCATGCCACATCTCTCCTAAACACCTCCCTTCTTCCCCCTGCTATGTCATCTGGACCAAACGCCTTTCCATTCTTCATCCTCTCCATCGCTGCCCTTACTTCCATCATGCTAATTCACTACACTTCCTGGTTCACTATCTTTATATCATCCAGTCTTCTCTCTCTCTCATTCTCTTCATTCATCATCGGGATCTCTCTGCCCTCTGGACAGGACATTAGGACCACTCGCTGCATCCGCAAAGCAACCAGCATAGTGGATGATCCCTCCCACCCATCCCACACGCTCTTCTCCCTCCTGCCATCCGGGAAAAGGTTCCGCAGCATACGGGCCTCCAATTCCAGGATGGGAAATAGTTTCTTTCCCCTGGCCATCAGACTTTTGAACTCTTAAACCGCCAATGTCTACCCAGTCCACCATTTTCATCTTGTATTTATTTATTTATGTTGTACTCTGCACTTTATCAATAACGCTGCTCCACCACACTGCTACACTATAATCTACCTGGGCTGCTTTGTTCCACAACACTGCAGCCCTCTATGGATGAATGTACTGTCTGTCGTGCCGTCTGTTGTTGTCTGTCTTGTCTGCAATTGTTGCCCCGTTTTGTGTATTATGTTGTGTCTTATGTTGTCTTCTGTCTTGTCTTGTGTGTAGCACCAGGGTCCTGGAGGAACGTTATTTCGTTTCACTGTGTACTGTGTATATGTCTGAAATGACAATAAAAATCTTACTTGACTTCATCAGCCCCTTAAAGCACTCCTTCCATTTGCTCATGAAATCTTTCCTCCTCTGCTTCTTCTTTTCCTTTGGCCAACATTAGCCTCATTTCCACCAGCACCCCGTAGGCTAACAGCACTGGTGGTGGTCATTGTTAACCTGGGCCTCATCCATCATTGTCTGCATACTGATTTGAAGTTTTACACTGGATGTCCTTCCTGACGTAACCCTCCCCATTTATCCGGGCTAGGGACCAGTACGAAGAAATACACTGGATTGTACATTCCCGAGTGGCTGGGTTTTTGGAGCCTATAGCAAACTATATTTAATTTTTCTTGTATGTAGCAGCTTCCAGTGACAAACTAAACAAATTGTAAATGTCCCAGATACTGTTTTCCATTTCATATATAGAAACCCAGTAGCTTAGCAGTAGTATTCACTTTGAGTAATGTGTCTGGGTTTTCCACATGGAAAACCCAGACACGGAAACCCAGACCCGGAAACAGTGATGTTCTTTAGTTATGAAATGGTTCCCACCCATTGGAAATTAAAAAATGATTGATTGATTCTCGTCTTTTTCTTATTAGCCCTTCTGTTCAGCTCTTGAGGGCTGAACTAATGGCAGAGCTGCCACATATCTGTCTGGAAAGAAAAAAAAAATCCTGATTTGATCCTGATTGATGATTCAATTTTCTGTTTGGTATTTCAAGCCATCATGCCTTTTGTTTCCAACTAAAATGTAACAATGTAATAGGAGTATTATTACAATATTTGCAGCTTGCAAAAATTATTATACCTAATCAAGGTGACCTAAAATTTTAGTTTCCAAACAGGTTCGCTTTTCTAAATGCCCTGCGATGGCCTGGCGACATGTCTAGGGTGTTTCTTTGCCTTTCACCCTGTGAGAGCTGGGATAGACTCTAGCAATCCCCTGCGACCCTAATTAGGACAAGCAGCTATGAAAAGGAGTGAATGAGAGTTTCTCTAAAGGTCTGCAAGGCCCTGATAATAAAAGCCTGTTCCTATTTTTTCTAAAAAATAAAGGGTCCATTAACCGCATCAAAATTAAAAGGGGTAAAAAAAGGTTCTTAGAAGGGTGTAACAGTTCTGTGCCAGCAGAGGCTGCATCCAAGCCAGACCGCTGGAGGGAAAGCGGGGTTTCAGGAGCTGCAGCTAAACCCACCAGAAGACCGCGGTGCCGCGGAGCGTACATTTGGACTTTAGTTGGACTTTTTGTTGAACGCATGTGTAACCCCTCTCCTTTTTGGGGTCCTGCTTCGGAGGAGGCAGGGTCTGGTGCCCCAGGAGTGGCGCCTCTGCGGGGGGGGGGGTACTGTAACGGTTCAGTGACGGGAGAGGGCGCCCCGCTCTGATTGTGCACACGTGGGCATTGGGCATTGGCTTCCCACACCCTGCCATCGTGACAAAGGGTTAAAGAGCTAATCTACTGTACTGTTCAAAGGAATGCAATAAAAAAAAAACAACACTTTAATTGATGGCTCTAGAAAGGATCATTTTTGAGTGATAAACTTGTAAGCATTAATATGGGTGGTAGCCATTTTGATTACTAAATTATGCCAGGAAGTAGGAGTAGGAGACTGAAAAACAGAGGTCCAAGAATTGATCCTGGGGGAACCTCTCGGGTATCGGCATTATGTTTACAAGCAGTGCTCAATTAATAGTCACGATTACTTAAAGAAGATCTTAAGGTTTGGCTAAAGAGGCCTGCTCAGTTTCAACCAAGTCAAGTAAAGTTGTACAAAGGTCAGAACGAAAGATTATCTCCATGGTAACTCTCAGATGATGTAAGACAGGCTGTCCTAGAACCATGACCATCCTTAAAACCAGGTTAAAATGTTTCACTTAGGTGCTTTGCATTCATATCATCTTTTCCTAGTTGAGAAGATATTATCTTTAGTTTAGATAGTCTGGAGTTGGACGTTTCAGAATATGAGCTTTGGTTGAATGCAGCATAACTATGTATTTAAAGCTTTTTATTATGGTGGGAATTAGAATATGGCCTTTTGAAATTTTTGAAATTTGCACTTCTAAGATTTTGTTTTAGTGTTGAAGGTTTTTTTATATATACAACTAGATGAGAAATCATGACGCCTGTTAGTTAATGACAATCATTTATTGTTTGTCATTGATTTATAACAGGCTTTTAAACTAACTGAGCCTTGATGTGGGAGTTGTTGGGAGGAGCAGGATGGAAAGCCCATGCTTTCACAAAATATTCATCCTTTAATGCCTTACTGTATAAACTTAGAATGCTGATGGAGGTGTGGTGTTACTGTCTAGACGCACAGTGGGCTTTTAATAACACCAGTATCTAATTACATTCTGGAGACTGGGACACCTCCTCAGCACAGCCCAATCATAATTATCTACTGCCCTGAAATTATGCGACACAAGCTTTGATGAGTCTGTAATGAAAAGTATACACTGCACACACCGATGGGATGAGAGCTGAGCTGGGGAGGGAACAGGCTGGATTGAGTCTGTCCCTCAGAATTGACCCAGAGAGTGGCTTAAGAAAGCTGTATAACAGATGATGCTCCTTTATATATATATATATACTGTTGAACCCATTGCTGACCAAGATTGATTGTACGCACACAGCTAGCACTGATAATAAAATGGACCGGTCTCTCCTGATCTTAAGGTCACCACTAGAGGGGAATTACTCTTCCAGCAGGGGTTATGGGGTAGTGGAACTTTGATTATGCATCTTAAACTTTTGGGAGTGGCAATAGTGCTCCAGAGCTAATCATCCAACATCAGTACCTGACCTCACTAATCCTTTTGCTGCTGATGCAGTCAAATCTTCACAGCAATGTTCCATTGAAGTGTAAAATTTTCTCAAAATTACAGGCTGGGGCAGCGGCGGCCTAGTGCTTAGGAACTAGGCTCCCAGTTCGGAAGATCATGGGTTCAAATCCCTTACCAGTAGGTTGCCCTGAAGTACCCTTGAGCACAGTACCATCCCCGTCACTGCTCCCTGGGCATTTCAATAGATGCCCCCCTGTTGCACATGTGTGGGTAAAATGCCGAGGTGTCATTTTACGTTGCGTTGACTGTGTATTGTGCAGTGTAAGGGTGGCGGGGGTCTAGTGGTACTTGCCTATGGATCAAGAGGTCTCTGGTTTGAATCCCACCTCTGGTACTACCACCACTGGGTCCCTGAGACAGACCGGTAACCCATAATTGCTCCAGGGGGACTGTCCCTGTAATTAGGATGTGGAAGCTGCTCTGGATAAGAGTGTCTGCTAAATGCTGAAATGTAAATGTAATGTAAATGTGTATTCACAATCACGAGAATGGTCACTTGCACTTTCACTTGATACCAACTGAAGCAAATCAGGTGTCACTTGGAGAGCAACACTGTGCAAGAAAAAAAGATCCTCATATAGGTCTTCCCAAATTATCTTCAAATAGATAATAAAATGGTCAGGGTGGGGTTTTTGGGCGTTTTGAACAGACAAACCTCTCGTACTTTTGGTCAAACCTCCCCAATGTTCTCCATCACATCAGCACGACCTACTTACCACCAGTTCCCCCCTTACACCATCTTGCACCTGTTCACCATAATGGACTCATTAGAATTCTAAAATAAGTTGCTGCCTGAACATAACCTTGTATCTTCAAAAATAGCAACCAAGAATGTAGGGCATTATGGGAAAGGTTTGCTTCCACCCTCTTACCACATTCATCAATGGTCAGGACCACCGGTGGGCAGATGTTTTTTGGGTAGTGAATAATTCTTAACCAAGCATTGTTCTGTGTGTGCTGCTGAAGTTTTTAAACACATCATAGTCTTCCAGACCACCAAAAATTTGACGGTGTTCTGTACCAAGAAGCTGCTAACAAAGAATCAGTGTTTCCCAAGGTTTTGGAGGAACAAATTATGCAACATTACAAATGCATTTACCATTTATCTTTTTGGCCTTTTATTTTATGCTTTTTATTTTATCTTATACCAAACTCTTTAAATAACTACTGCAGTTTTCAGTAATATTGCTGTGTAATTTGCACAATCCCAGCAAAGATCCAATATAAATCCAACTCAACAGTGAGAGAGAGCATCTATGTAGCTAAAAGAGAATAATAATCAGGTCTACCAGCTAGCAGTGAGTCTCAGATCCTTCTCAACAGTGTCCAGACCTTGACTCTGTGTAGTCTTGATTGGTTTTAGATCAGAGTTTTATTTATTTAATGGGGTGGAGAGTTGGTGGACATGGTATTTTAAAGGACTTAAATTTGCATTTAAGGGAGTTGATGAAAGACAGTGATCTGAATGGACACAGCATACAGATGGAGTTTCTTTGTAGGGTAAATCTGAAGATCATTGAGGTAAGAGGTGTCAGGAGAAACAGAGGTCTGGCATGGTCTGACACCCCCTCTTGCATTTAAGAGGTACCTCCTGCTGTCACAAAGAGCCTGTCCCAGCGCATCTTGTAAAGCTAATCTCTCTTGTGTTTCCGTGGCGATGAGGAGATCCTCATTAAGCAGGCGAATGGCATCTTGTTGTCCCTCACCTGTCACACTGGAGAGCATTGCACCATTGCTGCCCTGTTCAGCAGCCTGAATCTGACGCTGAGTGACTTTAAGGATTATTTAGCCTCACTTACACGTTGTCTGCTGTGGTTATCCAAACTGGGAGCCCCCCATTGCTCAGTGGAGAGAGAGAGGGTGAGAGAAAGAAAGAGAAAGGATGCCAAATAAGCTGCTTAATACCACAGGGAACAGCAGATGTTATCAGTTTCCAAAACTGAGAAAATGGTTTCATATCAAAACTCAGCAACAGACAGCTTATGTAAGAGTGAGAACAGGCCACAGGGGCAATGAACCACAGCAAAATCAGAAGGAGGACTGCAGTTCTGATTTAGCAGCATGTAAATGCCTTGGGTTTATTTTAGAAGAGCTACAGCTTGGATTTTCATGTCTTGAGTCCATTTTATACAAGCTCGTTGTTAGGGGGTACTTAATTATTGATTAATAAAGTCATTAATTTTGTAAATACGCCTATAATGGCAATGTGAAGTGAAACGTCACGGCAGAAAGGGTACATTAATGCAGGAGGATCTGCATCCATCACTCAGTAATGGGTACTGATACGGATACGGATGTGCTGAATGCTTTATTTCCACTCTGTATGTTTCTTACAACTAGACACTTAACTGGGCATTACACTGGGTAGTAACCCAAAGATACATTTTTATTTATTTTTATTAAATGCAATTTATACTGTAAAGCGTTCTTTGCACTTCTGGTTAGATACTAACTGCACTTTATTGGCTCTGTACTTGTACGCTGCTCAATGACAATAAAGTTGAATCTCATCTAATCTACTCTAATCTAATCTAATCTAATCTAATTTAATCTAATTAACTGTAATTGTAACATTATCTGCTGCATTTTTCCTATACTGCAACACAACAGGTCCCTCTGTAGTTGCTAGATTTTTCCACTGTTGCCAGAACAGCAAACAGAGCTGAGCTTTCTAACTTTGCTGACTTGTGTTTTTACAATAAAACCCTTAAGCAATCTATCTTGCTATATGAAATGATTCATCTTAAACAGCACTAATAGATAACCTCTAAACCTGGGACTCACTAGTCTCAGAGTGCATCGGCGGCCTTGTGAAATGGGACTAGGCCGCAGGATTGGAAGATCATGGGTTTGACTCCCAGACCAGTAGGTTGCCTTGAGCTACCCTTGAGCAAGCTACACTGCTCCCTGGGTGCTTTAAATAGCTGCCCCCTGCTGCACGTGCGTGGGTGAAAAGCAGAGGCTACATTTTGTTGTGTTTCATTATGTGTTTTGCTTCACAATGGCAAATAGTCACTTTCACTGTTAGTCTTGGGCTATATTGCAACCTGTGTTGACAGCTGAGGTCCAGAAAGACATCCGACCTTGCTGCAGAACTGCAGGCCTTGCTTGGCTCAGATAAACTTAGCCTCATGATTCCATCATCAGAACAAGAGAGTGGACAAGAATGGATCTTGTTGAAAGCCACAGGTGCTTTCAAAGCTACCTTAAAGCAAACACAGCATTTCACCATAAGAGCATCATACCAACAGTCAAACATGGTGGTGGAAGTGGGATGATGTTGCTTCTGGGCCCCTGCTCTACACCAGAAATCATGAGAATGTCCAGACATTAGGTTGCAATATAAAATTGAAGTGCATCTAGAGAAGATATTTGAAGCACAAGAACAGCTCCACCTCTAAATGGATTGATAGAAACAAAATGTAGACTTTGGCTTGCCCCACTCAAAGCCCTGACCTGAACCCCAGATGTGCGAATGTGTGGTACAAGCATAAAAGTTAATTCATGTGGGTGAAATAAAGAAATTCTGCAAAGAAGACGGCTAGAATTCCTTCACTCTGATGTTAAGGGCTGATCTCCAAAGAGAGTGGATCCAGTTATTCAAAGTTTAATTACGTTTTAGCTTCAGAACTTGTTTTCATCAGTATATGAAATGATCATTTAAAAATGATGTTCTGTTTTCTGTATCAAGAAATCAATTTAGGGTGAACCATTTAACCATTTTAAAACCATTTAGGGTGAAAATGTGAAAACATTTCAGAAAGCAGGAGGGAGTAAATATTTTGGCAAGCACTGTATGCTTTTGGTTGAAATGGCATTTTTAAGTCATAGAGTGATATAAAATGAACATAATATGATCATGTTTAAGGGATACTTTTGATTTTTATTAACTTTTTTTTTTTCTTATGCCCAACATGTCACAGATAAAACAGCCAAAATGTGGTCACATTAGAAGTAAGCCATGGCACACTCCAACATTTGCATGCATGAGGGTCTGCAGGGTCCATTTCAACCACTATATCTCTGTTAAGAGCAAGGAAATTGGCAAAACTAATGCACTGCCACCTTCGTAATGACACGAAAGTGAAAAGACTATAATGATGAGAGTGGCGTGTCAGAATTACGCTGATTACAAAAGGTGGCTGTTTTCCATTTAAAGCGACCATTTCAACTAATGGGCTGCAGTTCAATTTAATCGAATGGCGATCATTGTCACAATGACTAAATATATAGGCCTGCACTTTGGTGAGGGCAAAGTGAGTGAAGCTGAAGCAGAGCAGAAGAGGGGAAAAAAGCCTTTATTGCCATTTTTGTGCAGTCAAACTCATTAGACTCAAAGGATCACGCACACTTGGGAGGCCTCCAAAATTCTCTCTGCATTACTGCCATTAGCCGCGAGCCTCTGCAAAAACAGAGTCATTAGAGAAAGAGGCTTTTGTGGTGAGAGAGGCTAAATGTGCTCATTTGCAGGATAGTGTTGTGGCTAATCACCACATTTCTCTCCCGCACCTTAGAGAGGACAGCAATTGTCAACTTCAATTTCGACACACCAATATTATTCCAGAAAGTCAAGAAAATGAAGTCACTCCTGCAAAAAGGCCATTTGATTGTATTAGAACAAAAGCCATGCTGCATTTTTGCATCTTTTATTTTTGCTACTTCTTTTCTTTGGCAACATTTGAATGTTTGCTTTTGCTTTATGACACATTTCTTGGATTATTTGTAACATTCTCCCTTTTTGTATCTTGGGAGCAGTGGTGACCTAGGGGTTAGGGACTGGGCCTCATGATCAGAAGGTTGAGGGTTTGCAGCCAGGACCAGTAGGTTATACTGGTACACTGTTGGTGTATTAATTAAACGCAGAAAAAAGTATTTAGTTGGGATGCAGAGTGTACTGTGATGAATTCATAATGACAAGTCACTTTCACTTACTTTTTAAAGTGTGTTTTTCCCATCCTACTTCCCAAATTAACCTATTACCATCACATTAAGCCCTTTCATAGTAATTGCCAACACCTTAATTATTTTAATAAATATATCTGATAGTGGGCGATATGGTGGAGCTGTGAGTAGCCCCTGGGTTTGATTCCCAGGAGGGACATCCTTTCTGTGCGAAGTTCCCACCTTCCAAAGAGATGCATGTCAGGCGGATTGAAGATACTCAATGGCCCTAGGTGTGAGTATGTGTGAGTGTGTGTTTGGACTGGCAACCTGTCTAGGGTTTTTCCCTCCCTTTCGCTCTACGAGACCCTAATCAAGACAAGCAGCTCAGAAAGTGAGTGAGTGAGCCACTAGGGATGCACAAACCAGTGTATTTCTTCAATAAATGGGGAGGGTTACGTCAGGAAGGGCATTTGGTGTAAAACTATAGCCAACTTGATATTTGGACAACAAAACAAATTTCTATAACAGCTCGGTCGAGGCCCAGGTTAACATTGACCATCAATATTGTTGATCAACAGGGTGTGAAAAAGTGGGCTACTGTTGGCCAAAGGAGAAGAAGAAGAAGAAGAGGAGGAAGGCAAATCTGGAGGCAGGAAGTGAGAAGGAAGGGTAGGAGAGTGGAAGTGAGGATATGAACTTTGAATGTTGGCAACATCACTGGTAAACTATTCAGGATTCAGGAACTAGGCCCCAGGTTCAGAGGGTCATGGATTTAAATTCCAGGCCACCAGGTTACCCTGAGGAACCCTTGAACAAGGTACCATTCCCAGCACTGCTACCCAGGGGCTGGATATGACTGCACCCTGCGTGCTGTGCCGTGTTTCACAAGGACAAATAGTCACTATCACTTGTTGTCTTCTCTCTTACCTTCCTTGTCATTAGTCTGAGAGAAACCTGTCCATCTTTTTGGGGACAGTTATCTGTGGTTCTATGAACTTTCCACTTTCCACAAGAATTGACAGGAATGTTACAGCTGTTTATTGGGTCTCTCTAGAAATGTATGCATACTTATAGAAAAATCTGGAAACGTAGATTAGTCAGTCAGTCATTTTCTGCCGCTTGTCCCAAGCGGGGTCGTGCTGGAGTTCAGCCCAGCTCACACAGGGCGAAGGATGGGGGACACACCCTGGACAGGTCAGGTCACCAGCCCATCGCAGGGAGGAGCATGGCAGGGACGGTGCCTCAGGGAAACCTATTGGGAAGGGGTTCAAACCCCCAATCCTCCGATCATGCAGCCAACGCCCTAACCACAAGGCCACCATTCCCCCGAAATGTAGATTAAAATTCCATATTGTCACTCCACAGTGTTTGATGAAACAGTTATAGTTAATACCTGAATACTTGCTCAGTGTTTCTACAGGCCTACATAACTAACCCAGGATTAAGCATCTCAGCATGATACATGGATAAAGTCTCTCTTGGGTTCAGTAATATCCCCGCCACCCACTCACAATCTTTTCCCCACAATGCATTTAAAGGCTAATTGAACAGAAAGTCACTTAGCCCCTAAGTTCTTTGGACGTCAAGGGCCACAACCCCCATGGAGATACATGAATCTGCCCTTGCAATTTGTTCACCAGCAGGATGCGTACACTAAATGGTCTAGGGTAATAATATTTCTTGATAAAAAACCCTGGGATCAATGAATGGCACTAATTAAAGCTGTTATGAAACTTTAACTCTATCTCAGCTTTAATAAACCCATCAGCTTGCTGGCTAATGGCACACTAATACTGTGAGAGGGTTCAAGGTCTGGGGGATTTGAAAATGAAATGCTTTTCTGTTGAGAATTTAACAGAACATGAGACCAGTTGGACATCCGTTAAACTTATTCATCATTAGTTTACTTTACTTTTACAGCATTTAGCTGATGCTCTTATCCAGAAAGGCTTCCATTTCCAAATGGGAAGTACCCCTGGTGGTAATGCCAGAGATGGGATTCAAACCTGGGACCTCTTGAGCCATAGGGCCGTACCCTACCACTAGACCACTGCCACCCCCTTCTTCTTGTTCATCTTGAAAAACATCATGTGGAGAAAAGAACATAAGTTGTAGGAAGACAAATGTGGAGTAAAGGTGCAGTTTAACCAAAATTGCTCACATAAGGAACTCATTTAGTACATTTACGGATCCAGGGTGACTTCCAATTCATAATTACAGGGACAGTCTCCCTGGAGCAACTTGGGATTGAGGGTTTTGCTCAGGAACCCAATGATGGCATTGCTGGAGGTGGGATTTGAGCCTGCAACCTCTTAGCCCATAGGCAAATATCTTACCACTAGATCAGCAGCACTCATGGTGCTGTAGTTGCAAAGCTGCTTGCCTTTGTATTCCTAATTCCTAAATGTTGACTCTTTGGAAAACAATATTATTACCAAATATACCAAGAAATGAATGTGATGTGCCATTTTTAATTATCTACACTTAACACTCATTAATTTACACTTAATGAACTTTAAGTAAAGAGATTTAAAGCAGTTTGCTTTGTGCTAAAGAGATTAGTGAATTAAGCTAGATCCCTAATGAAGTGTTGGGTTAATTGATTTAAAAAATTAAATACCCTAAAATTGACTTGTATTTGTTTCTTGAAATAAAACGTTTAGGAGCGAATGCTCAAAACACGATCCAATAAATTGACTGTGTTACCATGGCAACAGGGCAAGTATAACATTTGTCTCATTCCTGGACCTTCAGAAAACATGTCACAAGTGTTTCATCAACAACACAGAAACACTGCCCTCATGTACCTCGACCTCCGTGGGTCTGAGGTGAAACCCAATAGGATCAGTAATGCAGAGCCATCTGGACTCGGCTGTGTAGAAGAAAGGCTTTTTGGAGAAGGACCAGATCAGATTGCCTGGACCTCCCAGCAGCGCTGTGAATGTCAATGATGTGTCCATGTCCAGACCCCTGCTGTCACTTCTCCATTAGACGGCCCACACAGCCGCCTGCTTCATATGGTCACAGAGTGAACGGTCAGCTAACCCTTCTCCTGGGATTCATGATGAAAACGCGAGAGCAGACAATGGGAACTCAGCCATATATATTTTTTTTCACTTTTTTCCAATTCACTCCTCTTATAGAACTAGGCTCATTAATTATTTTACACACAACAAATCAAAGGTGTGGAGCAAGCTGTTTTTTTCAAACCTTATAACATATTTAACAATTAAGTCCGTTATAAACAACCAATGTTGTTAGCATCTTTACTGCTAATGGTAATGGCAATAACGGATTAGCCTCATAGTGGCATATGAACCATTCATCTATCCATCTACCCATCCACCCATCCATTCATTATCTTAGCTGCTTATCCCGGTCAGATCCGCAGGGAGTGCTGGAACCTATTTAAAATCCATGAGAGGTTGGTAAGGCAAACATACCCTATTGGAACTGACGTGCATGTCTTTTTAATGTGGGAGGAAACCTGAGCACCCGAAGGAAAGACCGGAAATTGGATTTTGAATGACAAACCAAAAATGCACATAACTCTGTACATAAAAGTCTATGGTCTTCAAAAAATATATTTTTATTTACTGTCGATTTGTGTGCGTGTGTGTGTGAGATATATATATATATATATATATATATATATATATATATATATATATATGTATGTATATATATATATATATAGAGAGAGAGAGCGAGCGAGAGAGAGAGAGAGAGCGAGAGAGAGAGACCCTTATAAATTATAATAGACTTGTCTGCACTTGTTATGTCCTCATTTACTATTTGCTATTCTAAACCACAGGGACAAAACCTGACCCTAGACAGTATCTTTGTACCCACATGGTTTAGAGCCTATTAAATATCTAAATCCTCTTAATAGTTCACATTCATGGTCATATGGACTAGGCCCGCTAGGCCACCGCTGCCCGCAGTGTTAGGGCGTTAGCCGCATGATCGGAGGATCGGGGTTCAAGCCCCTTCCCAATAGGTTGCCCTGAGGTACCCTTGAGCAAGGTACCATCCCCATCACTGCTCCCCGGGCGCTTTCAATAGCTGCCCACTGCTGCACGGGTTTGAGTGTGCATGGGTTAAATGCAGAGGTCCAATTTCGTTGTGGTTCATGTGTGTTGTGCCGTGACCTCGCAATGACAAGGGTTGTCACTTTCACTTCACTTCACTTTCATATCAACTCCACTAACGAACACATCAAGTCATCAAGACTCAGAAAATGATGAGAGGTGGGTACAGATTTCCTGTACAGCCCTAGAACTCTACTATTGTCAATGGACATTTTTTCTGGTGCCAAATAGATCTTTCTTTTACGAGTATACTTGCCACTGTTTCCACCATTTTTCAAATGGTTTTGCCCAACATGTGAAGAACTGTGGAAGACCACCAGCTACACCAGCTGAGTCCTTCAACATCTCAGGAATGAAGAGCTCATTTCATGGCTGCAGTTGAAGAATCGAATAAAATGTGATGCAACAGTTGGGAAAAGTAGTCTGTCTCAGTATCATTGGTTTTTAGACAGAGCTGGTGAGAGCTTTTAATCCTTTCCACATTTTTAAATCATCTGACTGAGCTGAGGGCATCTGCTGGAGCTTCTGAATGTGAGAATGAGGTGGATCTGATCAGAGCTGTGATTAGGAGAATGTTCTACACTATTTCTGCAGCCATTCTGTCACAAACATTTCTTGAGCCAATAAACAAGCACTGTAAATAATATATTCGATCACTGGATAAATGATTTATAACAGTGAAGTGCACCATAGGTTGGGTGGTTTAGTGGTTAGCTCTGTTACGTCAAAGGGAGAAGGTTCTGGGTTTAGTTCCCAGTGGAGCTTGCAGGTTTTTCCATGTGCGTGTGTTTCCCCCAGGAGCTCCTGGCTTCCTCAGCCATTGGAAAAAATGTTGGAGATGTTATATTTTTCCAGAAAGCCTTATGAGCCTGGTTAGGATAGATCTGATAGATCTGTGGATCTGATAATGGATGAACATTGTGACTTTTTGAGGCATTATAAAGCATTATTACTAACTATTTTCAAACTTAATATAACATATGGTATCCATGCAATTTTCAGAAACACACACTCTGGGACTGGGAAAGCACACTGTGAGGACTTCTTTGTTGTCTACACTAAGACGACAGATGGTCACGTGACTGAGATCACACCAACATTCCTCCACTGAAAGGCCACAGAGGCTTTAAAGCTGTGCAGAAACACCAGCCAGTGAAGCTCCTCATCCAAATCCTCACATCCTAAAGGTTCAAAGGCTCATGGACAGTAAAGAGAGTGAGGGTGAGTAAACTAAAAGGATGGAAGTGAAAGCTTTGGGTAAATATTTACTAAAAACATGGAAGAGATGGTCATAAATGTGCTGGAATTAATATTTTACTGTAATTAATATTAAAAATCCAGAAAGCTTTCATATTTAAGTTGTTTTCGAATGGAGTGCAAAAAAAGTATCCACCTCTTTTCATTCTCATTTTATATCTTGGTTAATATATTTTATTTAAAAATATAATATATTTTTCATACGGGTGGTTTAGGTAGCACTGCATTTTAGGCTTCAGTGAATCACACGATTATTAGAAATCTGCGTGTTGTGTTCACTCGGGTTGTCTAAGGTATTAAATGACATTTCTGGAGATCAGAAAATTTTGTTATAAATAAAGAAAAAGCATGAAGCATTTTTTTTATACTTTTTTTTTTGCTTTTTTAGTTATGTTTATAATTTAAGATTATTCTTAATTATATACATTATTACCTGTTTTAAGTATTGTGTGTGTATCTTCAACACCTTTGCTGTCAAAATGTTTTAATGTTAAATGTTAAATAAAATTTAAAAAAGCTGAGACAGGGACAGGTAAAAGAAAAAAAAAAACAACTACTTTCTTAATCAATTCATTAATTGATTAATTAATTCTATCCAAAACAACACACTTTAGCCGATGAGCAGTTTAGGAGCCCTTTTCACGAGGCCCACTAGTGTTCATTCCAGCATTTAGCAAATGTCCAGGGTCATGGGGGTGATACAACTCCCAGCACTTTCACGGGGTGAAAGGTGGAGAAACACCCTGGACAGGTGAGCCATCCATTGCAGAACAAACACACAGTCAAACCCAGTCACACCTTGGGTGCAATTAAGCATCTCCAATCAACCCAATGTCTTTCCCACTTTGATATTTTGAGCTAATTCAATGAAAAACCCTTATAACAGCCTTGTTGTCAGATGACCTAGGACACTGTCAGACTCTGTGTGACTCTATGTTGAGCTGCTAGTGAGCAAAGAGGGGTAAAATGGGTGGCGGTAGGACCCCTGCTTTAATGGTGGCCACAAAATAGACAATCCAACTCCAAACAGCAATCAAACACAATTTAAATAAACACTTATTTTAAACTTGATGAACTATCGAGCCAAAATCCAGTCTACTTCTTGTTTCGTCAGTCACAGATTACCATCATACACGTCCCAAGAATGTGGTTAAAGGAAACAAAATGAAAAGTTCAATTAAAAGATGTTCAAAACAATGTTTTATAGCTTTGAGAAATGAAGTTAGAGTCTGGAAGATAAGCTGGACCATTATTTAGAAATCAGCTCACGATGAAGGATTAGCAGTTAAATGGGTTCCTCTGAGAAATTCCTGATAAGGAACAGTTTCAGTCGCTCACTTACTGAAGGGAACCGAATCTCTCAGTTCTCCTAAAACATGTGGGTCGACGTGGATTTCAGTACAGTATAAAATGAGAAATAAACAGATGTACCAAAATGTATGGGTAAAAGTGTTTGTTTTAGAGCTCTACTAAAAGCCGAAAATGTACAACACAAAGTTTAAGTCACGCTCTCTTTTAAAATACACCCCATCACCAGCCTCCCACTCTGCTGCAAAGGCCTACTGTTGACACTTTCTCTCCTAATGCACACACACACACACACGCACACACACACACACACACATGCTGAGCCACTTTGTCAGGAGAATAACAAGGTTAAGTGAGCATATCAGCAGTTTGGCGGGATAGGCTCTTGCATAAACCCTAGCATTAGGTTTCCTGATGCTTTGCCTTACATAAGCAGTTCATCATTAGTATTTCATTTGCTGTACTTAAAAACTAACCCCTCTCATTTGTTTTTCATTAAGACTCACTGTTTGATAAAGTTACAAATGAAACAGGCCCGAAACCTGAAAAGTTTACTGCATGCAAAACCAGCCCCTGCATGGAAAAGTTTTTATTAGCAGTAGGCGTCTTAGTAAACCAACAGAACAAGCCCTCGTTTTCCGTTCCTCACTTCCGCTCCTTCAGACCAGCAGATGCTCTTAAAGTGAAATGTTGGTGAAATTCAAACTGGAAGAATATTGTATACTTATAAGTAGTGGCATTTATGCTAAAGTATTAATCGGGTCCCTTTGTTGGAAAATAAGCATTTTAAACACACTTCCAGTACATCTATCTTCTTCAGGCTTACACCTTGTTGTCTTTATCTCTCTTATCTATAAATCCAAACAAAAAAGCATGTATTCATATATATATATATATATATACAGGTGTGGAAAAAATGCTGTAAACAAAGAATGCTTATAAATAATGATTGTTAATTTTAATCAATCTACAAAATGTAAAGTGAGCAAAAAAAAAAAGAAAAATCTAAATCAAATCAAATCAATATCTGGTGTTTCTACCTTTTGCCTTCAAACCAGCATCAGTTCTTCTGGCCCCACAGAGCCCTGATCTCCACATCATCCAGTGTGTCTGGATCACATGAAGAGACAGAAGGATGTGAGGAAGCTACATCCACAGAAGATCTGTGCTCAGTTCTCCAAGATGTTTGGAACGACCTACCGGCCGAGTTCCTTCAAAAACTGTGTGCTAGTGTACCTAGAAGAATTGATGCTGTTTTGAAGGCAAAGGGTGGTCACAGCAAATACTGATCTGATTTAGATTCTCTTTTGTTCATTCACTGCATTTTGTTGATTGATGAAAATAAATGATCAACACTTCCATTTCTGAAAGCGTTCTTTGTTTACAGCATTTTTTCCACACCTGCCTAAAACATTTGCACAGTACTGTATATATGTAAGGCCCTGGGTTTTATTCCCAAGCAGTTCCCAATGTTCCCCTCGTGTCAGCGTGTGTTTGCTCTGCGAGCTCCGGTTTCCTCCCACCGTCCATGATGTGCAGGTCAGGTGAATTGGAGATGTTAAATTGGCTGTATGTGTGAGTGTGTGTGTGTGAATGTGTGTGTGTGTTTGTCTGCCCTGTCTACGACCTGTCGAGGGTGTTTCTCCACCTTTCGCCCTGTGAAAGCTGGGATAGGCTCCCCTCATAACAAGTTGATGTAATCAACTTTTTGCAACTTTGTGATGACAATTCAGATAATTCTTTCTGGAAAATCATTTTCAACTCTCCATGGTTACGCTGATCCCACTGATGGACTTTAGTTCAATACAAACCTTCACCCTTTTCTTAAACACCAGTTTACAGGTTTTTTTTTTGTTTTTTGTTCTTGATGAAACATGCCTTGGCTGAAGAGATTATGCTGTGCTGTGCTGCAATTATTTTAAGAGCATGAAAATGAAAGTGACCATTATCGTCATCTTGTCAGGTCACAGCACAGCATATAGTGAACCACAACAAATATGTTGTATCTTTGCCAAAGAGGCTTGTGTTTTTTTATATTACAGATGTGTAAAGTGGTGAATTTACCCAGGTGGGAATCAAACCCCGGTCTGCAAGGGGGTGTAAATCTATAGTCTTTCATAACATCCGAAAATCATGAATCATTTCTGTTCTTGCAGTTTAGTGTCCGTATTTGGACAGTGTGGACAAGATGCATGATTTAAACTTCAACAGCGTTTGCATCCAGCTCTTTTATTAAACAAAACTTAACCCAGTAGTTCAGTCATGCAGACCGCAGCCCATGGCTGTGATGTTTTTAACTGTTCAGCTGGAACACTGGGTGTCTTAGCCTAGGGCGAAGTGTGTGTGTGTGTGTGTGTGTGTGTGTGTGTGTGTGTGTGTGTGTGTGGGTTGGGGGGGTTAAATCAGGCCTGTACAGCAGAACAACAAAGCAAGTTAGAGATTTATGGCTCATTAAAACAAGCAGAAAAGTTCTAAAAGTCCCAATCCATAACACTTTTGATTTTGCAAGTAAGAGGAGATGATATAAAATCATAGTGTTATAAATCTGATGGGTTCCCTGTCCATCTGTCTTTGTTTACACCCGCCATGTGCTTTTGTTTTCGTCCATGTCCTGCCCCTTTCTTGCCCCTACACAGCTGATTCTTGTTCATGTCTCCGTTCTTGCCCCAGGTCACGTGTGTTTAGTCTTGAGTTATATGCCCCTGTGTTTGTCCTGGTTGTCACTGGTTTTTTTGTCTTCATCTGGACTTTGTCTCTAATCTGCCTTGTCTATGTCCTTACCTTGTACCTTGTCTTTCATTGTCTATGTCTTTGACATTTGTCTCGTCATTCTCATTGACAGGTCAAGCCATGCCTAGCCTAGTCTTGCCTTGTTTATCATTGTGTAGCTTTGTTAAGCCTTGCCTAGCTTAGTTTAGCCGATCCTAGCAGAGTTTACTTTACCTAGCCTTGTTTACCTAGGCTGGCCTTGTTTAGCCTGGTTGAGCCTTGTCTAGATGAGTTTAGCCTTGATTGGCTTTGTTCAGCCTTGCCTGGCCTTATTTAGCATAGTATAGCACACTTTAGCCTGGCTTAGCCTTGTGTAGCCTAACATTGTCTGGCCATGTTTCACCTTGCCTAGTCTTGTATAGACTTGCCTAACCTTATTAAGCTTTGGCTAGCCTTGTTTAGTCTTGTCTAGCCTTGATTCACCTTACCTAGTCTGGTTTAACCTTGCCTAGCCTTGTTTAACCTTGCCTAGCCTAGTTTAACCTTGCCTAGCCTTGTTTAACCTTGCCTAGCCTAGTTTAGCTTTGCCTGGCCTTGTTAAGCATGGTCTAGTCTTGTTTAGCCTAACCTTATCTGTTTTGTAAAGCCTTATTTAGTCTTGCTTAGCCTTGCTAGCCTTTCCTGGCTTGACTAGCCTTGTCTTGTTTTGTCATGGTTGCTTTTGTTGCTTCTTGTTTTTCTTTTCATGTCCTTGTTTAGTTTTGGTTTGTGTTTTCTTTGTTTAATAATGTTAAAGATAAATAAAGATGTCTCCATCTTTTTTCCAACCCTGACAAACATCTTAAGTATTTGTGCTGTTTTTGACATTTTGACTTCATTAAAATGGGAAAATGTGCAAATATAATTTCAGACCTGCAGAATGGAAATGAAAGTGGACGTAAATGTGATTTCACAGATTTTTCTAAATTACTTCAAGACGATCACTTTCACTTTCACTTTCACAATGGAGCCAGGGCTCATGTTCAAATAATCAAAGCCATTTGATTGACTTTTAAATCCACCAGTGAATATACACATCATCCGGGCTTTTTTGCATCAGAATCTTTATTGTTTGGTCTGTTTTTCAACACTCTGCATATTTCCCTTTACCATGAATAGATCTGAAATCATATTTATAGATTTCAAATATGCCTTCATCACAAAACTCTCAGGCATCAGGTTGTTTATTAGTGATTTCACTTAATGTGAGGGAGCTTTTGAAGGCATTAAGATGTCTGGTTTCATTTACCACCACTGTGGAGAAGGAGAACTCTCTGCAAAGAGTTCCATCAGTAGTTTTGTTTAATTATGTTAAAATTCGCAAGATTTCTCTATAATTAACCATAACTGTGTAATTATGTAATCATGTAATTACACTCATCAGTCTCAAGTGATGTCACTTTAGAACTTTACTGCCCGTCTTGATTTGGCTGATACAAAATTAAAAGTTTTGAAACTCTGACAGTGTTTGGCAGGTAATTAAGTGAAAGTGACTATTATTGTCATTGCGAGGTCACAGCACAGCACACAGTGAACCACAACAAAATTGGACCTTTGCATTTAACCCATGCAAACATCGTACAGCAGGGGGAAGCTTTGAAAGCGCCCAGGGAGCAGTGATGGGAACAGTACCTGGCTCAAGGGTACCTCAGGGCAACCTACTGGTAGGGGGTTTGAACCCACAATCTTCCGATCCTGTTTGGCCTGTTCGGGCCAACTCCCGAACCACTAGGCCATCGCTACCCTGCGCTAATGTTATTGTTATGGCCAACAGTCCACTTAACTTAATATAGATTGAGAGATAGACTGGTTAATGTAGACAATGTGTACCAAATTTGGTTTTATTTAGAGAAAAAGTATCTCTTCCATTTTTTTAAACCCATATTTTCAGCTTGCTTGATCATGAAGCACCAAAGCAGCAGGAGAAAGTGGTCTACTTTTACAAGCCTTCAGGCGTTTACTGGTGCATGGGAGTAGATCACTTATTGAATGCACATGTATGTCTGTAAACATTGCATTCAGCAGATTCTCTCTTTCCACAGTGCTTCACGATGGTAGGCAAGTATAACCTGAGGAGTTGAACTCAAACATCTTTATATGTCATGGATAACAGGAGAGGTGCTCCCACTTTATAATAAGGGACTCACTTTACCGTGTAGCAAAATTTTAACAATAAATTTAACACAAATATGGTATGTAATTACTCTCTCTGCTATACTACAGCAGCGCAGCATGAGTACTGATGGGCATAGCATCAGTGATCAATTTGTAGCAGTGAATACGTCACTGGTAGGTACATTGTTATTACATGGATTATTATAGTGTTATTACATAGTTATTAGCAAGGCTTTTTGCTTTTGCTTTTCTAAATATTATGTTTTGCCGCATGCAGTGGCATTCTAGGAGCGAAAGCTTCCTGTCTGTCTGCTGGAGAGAGCAGAAGCTGGGGATTGATGGTACCGGTCATTTGCTGAAGGACAAGCTCTTGAATAATGAGGAGGTCAGGGTTTCCATGCATCACCTTTGAGGGGGGGGCAGTCATTTGTTTCTTCTGAACAACTGTGGTTTTAAAGGGCTCAGTTATGAAAAGAAAAACCCAAAACACTCAGAAGTCAAAATCTTATTTCTTGGCCAATAATTTTAATGCACTAGTTCTGACCATTTGGTGATTTTGGTCACAAGACAACATGCAGATGATGGAAATATTATTTACAGACAGAACACGATACTCCCAATACCATGAGGGATGCTAATGAATCTAAGGGTCTATGGCATACCCGGTGGTATTTTTGGTCCAAAGTTTAAACGGAATATGTTATACTTTTTTGGTAGATCAAATGAGATATGCAGTAAATGTAACCATACTGGAAACCATAGTGTAACAACCGAACATTTCCTATTTAGCTTTGCTCTTTTAGCATTTATTGGAACTTCTTAGTTGATCTGTTCCTATATAGCCATACACTCTTAATTAAATTCTTTATCCTAAAGATGATTCGCATATAAATTTAAGGGGAAAACTTGTGCTAATCTCTTGTTTTTCTGTTTTTCCGTTTTTGAGTGAACTCCAACTAACCTCTGGTCATGAATAGATAGGCTGCATGATGTCTGACCCTATCGTATATTCTCAGTTCCTTGTTTTGAATGTGTATATATATATATATATATATATATATATATATATAATATATATATATATATATATATATACATGTATGGGTGTGATAAGAAAATCTGCTGGAGGCAGCAGTTTCAGGTCTCATCACGTAGGGGGCTATTTTTTGATAAGCAGCCACACTGAAAGGGGAACCACACCCCAATGGTATCGACTATGTGACAAACACCTACAATGTCTGGCTTGTCACATACATTATTCTTTTATATCAGAATAAAAACCTGTGAATTGTAAGCTCCTTTAGTTCATGCTCAGCAGAACTTTCTGTGAGGGTTAGGGTTAGGGTTATTGCTCCTTTGCAATGCTCAATAAAGATTGGAACGACAACTCTCTGACTTTGTTTGGTACAGTGTGAGTGAGGGAAAATCCCACCACAGGGAGCAGTGATGGGGAAGGTACCTTGCTCAAGGGTACCGCAGGGTAACCTACTTTTAAGGGATTCAGTCCTACGCTCTATCGATCCGGGGGCCAACTCCCTTACCACTAGGCCATCACTGCCCCGTCCAACTGTGTTGGCAAAAATCTAAAAAAAAGATTGAGTGTGGGAGAGAGGGAGAGAGCCTGATAAAGAGTGAATGGAAGAAATAGATACCGTTGAATTGGCCTGTGAACCGGGTGGTCTTCCAAACGGCCAAGCAAAGATCAGCGAACTCATCAAGATTCTGTTCCCTTTATCCACTTCAAAGGAGACGTTTGCCAAGGAGGAATTAATCTGTGAACAATCACAATGGCCTGGCAATTATTTAGGCAGATGTGGGCCGAGTGTGAAACGTATACTGTTGTATTTTAAAGGTTATATAAGATATCTGATGTGTCCCACTTCTATCCCAAAAAGGCTGTCATATCATCTCAGAGATCAGAGAAGCCACAGGATACAGCGGGCAAACACCCTCTGTGTTTGTTCTCGCTGAGACAAGGCAATCAAATGCCATTATACACTTTAAATAAATCCACTCCACTTCACAGAGGATGCAATGCGATGGAGACACCCTTCAAATAACAAGTAGGATTTGTTTCATCATGCCTGTACTAATTTAGGAAGAAGAGAGAGGATTATTGTTATGATATCAATCCTCAAGAGCCCTCGGCTTCTGCTGCATCAGTCATATGTACACTGTATGTATGTATACACAGGAAAATGGGGAAACTAGCGCTATATACTTTAGAACCAAGCCATGTCTGTGCCTTATTTAAACATTACCAGGATGACGATGCATAAACCTACACAGTCAGGGGAAGAAACTAGGGTGTCAGTCAGTATTGTTTAATAGCAAAACAAAAAATAAAAAATAAAGAAATAAGAAATGTACAAGATTTTTGTGCCTATACACAAAATACTTTCCTTTACTTTCCTGTATTTCTATTTATTTATTTATTTAATTTATTTTATTTAGTTATATTTTTTATTGATCGGACAAAGTAAAATATGGTGTTAAAATAATTTAGAATATAATAACAGAAAGTAGATTTTTATGAATAATTAATGTTAGAAAATGCTATGAATAATTCCATGAATGATTCATGGTTTTACTAATGCTAACATTATTATTTTCCATCCATCCATCCATTATCTGGGCCACTTATCCTTATCCAGGATCACAGGGGATGCTGGAGCACTTCCCCAGTTCTCAAAGAGCAAAAAGCATGGAAAGTGAAACTGACTATTTTCGTCATTGTGAAACACGTGAGTCACAATGAAATTCATCCCTCCATCCATCCATTTTCTGCCGCTTGTCCCAAACGGGGTCGCGGGGGAGTGCTGGCGTCCAACCCAGCGCACACAGGGCGAGGACGGGGGACGCACCCTGGACAGGTCGCCAGCCCATCGCAGGAAACTCAACCTCTGTATTTCACCCACACACACCATACAGCAGGGGGCAGCAATTTAAAGCAGCAGGGGAGCAATGATGGGGACATTACCTTGCTCAAGGGTACCTCAGGGCAACCCAGTGGTTTGGGGTTCAATCCTGGCTTTCCGATCCTGGGGCCAACTCCTTAAACACTAGGCCACCACTGCCTGGACACCCTGGAAAGGTCACCTTGGTAATTTAAAATCCTGAATTCGATATGTCCATTTTTTTTTTTTGTTACCAAAAGCATTGTCACTCCCCCTCCAATAATTACATGTACATGTTATTTAAAGACGTAAAAGAAATATTAACATCTAAAAACTGCCACCAATTAATCATAAAATTGGGACCTGTTCTATAAAGCTGAAAATCTGAATTGGTGATTGCAAGAAGAGCTCAGCCCGTACTCAGTGGTGCAGACAGCTGCTTGCCTAAATAAGGTTGTAGAACTGAGGGCTTTTGTGTAAGAATACCACACATTGTTTACCACGGAGACATCTGCACTAACTGGGGCATAACCCGGCCTGACGTGCAGCGAAGCTGGAAGACTTGAGCCTGGAGGAGCTCTTCAGCCTCCTCCTGCTATTGGGTAAAGCGTCACTGGGTGCCTTTTAGGCTGCTGATTTGAAAATCCCTGCATGCAGAATGTCTCTGATTCTGTAGACAAGAAGGAGTACAGCAATGCTTAAACTCTGCATGACCTTTGGCCCCTCCTCCCCGCCTTCATCCTGCAGCTTCAGACTTGCCGCGCCTTCCATAATGCCTCCAGCCATGAGAGTTAGCCAGAAACTGCAGGAGAACTAGGAGGAAAGAGAGTGACCTTACAGCAAAGAGATTTTTGATTATCTGAGCAGGAATGGAAACACATAAAGAAAGCTAGCAGAAGTCACATAAATGAATCAGTTTTAATGCTCTGACTTTATTAGCTAATAAAAAAAAGGTGAACAAAAATAATAACTTTTTAGGACCTGCACTTCAAACGAAAATATAGACTGGGATGCAGGCAGATCTGAACAGGAAGTGAAAGTGAAATAAATGCATCCTCTACATTTAATCCATGCACACTGTGCAACAGTGAGCAGCCATATCCAGCACCCAGGGATCAGGACGGATACCTTGTTCTAGGTTACCTCTGGACAAATTACTGGTCAAGGACGTGAACCCATGAGCTTCCAATCCTGGGGCAATGTCCTTAACCGCTAGACCACCGCTGCACCAATGTCAGCATTATATAATAGAAATCATCATCTATCATCATCATCAGTATCATTTGAAAATAAAGAATACACAATATTCATGATTTATAATATCATCCTTTGTAGGCCTTAGTTGCACAATGCTCCTTTCTTTCTTTGCTTACTATTGAAGGCTCTTCGTTTGAGTCAACCCCCTGCATATGAGCCACGGGCCTCCATAGGATGCTTCACGGCCCACTTGAGGTCAGGTGAGAGATTCCCTGCTGTAAGCTGTTTAAGATTTTAATATTTGATTGAAAAATGAAAATGAAATACATTCAAACTGTCTTAAAACTGGCTGCTCTACCTCCTCTTTGTCCTGTTAATCACATCAGCTCCATTGTTTCAGGTTTTGCTTGGTTGAAGAAAGGACTATGTGTCAGGTTTTTACTCTTTTGCTCTCCCATCCATCCACATGAAGCAGGGTGCATCCATGCAACAAACAGCATTGAGGACGGTACCTTGCTCAAGAGTACCTTGGGGTAACCTAAAGGTTTGGTACTCAGACCCTTGACCATTTGATAGCAGGGTCAAGAACCAAACCACTAGGTCACTTTTGACAAAAGGATGCAATTCTAATGCAGGACAGTCTGAGTCCAAGTCCAAGTGGAAGAACAGAAAGAGTAAAATGACGTGAAACAGCAATAGCTATCATAGACTGGCTTTCTAAAGTTGGAAGTTGGAGAGATCAGCTAGTATTTATTAGTTTCTAGGTCACTGCCAGACAGTGTAATTGGTCATTGAGTCTGGAGGAAATAAACCAGCAAACAATTCCCAACAAAGTAGACGACCTTTGCAATCAGCAAGATCAGCAAACCTAAACTATGCAGTCAGGGCTGAAGAGAGATGAAGGGAAGTACAGCACAAACAGACAAAGTGGCTCCAGAGGAATGTGCAGTGAAGTATCCAGGTACTAATAGTTCTCAAAACAAAAGTTTTCACATTGACTGCTGTGTTTGCTGGAAGCTTTAGGCGTCTGGGGCAGCCAGACAAAGCACCATTTGAGCTTGTGTTTGGCAAGAGAGCATAGCGAGCTCCGCAGTTGGAGGAAACTGGTCATTTGGATCGTACAGGAGGGTTTAAATCAAGCACGTCCAATCGATCTGCGTAAAAAAAAAAAAATAGAGAGCGAGCAACAGAAAGAGAGAGAGAGTGCCTTTGCAGGTATCGCAGTGATCTTTTAGGACTCAGCATCTGCTGACATAGCTTGAGAAACGTATAAACGGTGGGCGAAGGGGGGGACCAAGAAGCCGAGCTCATTTTTACAAGGCTGCCTAATTACACCCGGTCCAGATTCGAAGGGATGAGGCAGCTGGCCGGAGGCTCATCAGATGCTAGCCTCACTGACTGATGACCTTTCTGTCATGACAGGAGCCATTAGTCGCTCTGATGCCCCATCTGAGGCGCCTTTACAGGGCAGTGGAGAGCAGTTTGTTAGGAGTGCAATTACAGCCGGAGAAAAGTGGGAACGGCCCATTGCCGGATGCTGCTGGACTTAATGAACAGTGAGAAAGGTGGGGGGACGGATATTAGCAGCGGATGACAAACGGTCTGGCATGCCTAGAGAGCCTTATGGCAGCAATGGTGCTACAGACACCTTTCAAGAGGAAACTTACAAAGCCTATCTTACCACTTTACATGATGGTCAACAGTGTGTTAATAGGTTAAAAGCTTTATTTGCAATGAAATGTCATGCCAGCCAAGGCTGCAGGTCTGAAATAAATTCTAAATGCTAAATTATCCGAAAAGATGAAAAGTTCAGCTGCAAAAACTCCTTGGTAATAAAAACAAACAAACAATAAATGGTGCAGAAATGAACAGTTTTTTGCTGTGCTGGGCATTCCAGTGTAATATACTGGGACGAGGATGTATGGAATGGGAGCTGCCAAATCACGCTTGTATTTTCTCCAAAGTAGTCCCGCAGAATGCAATTTGTGTCAGACTTATTATTCATTCAGGCTGGAAAAGCCGTCCTCTGTGAAGTCTACCCGCACCTCCGGGAGTGCTTGCTTGCCTGGAAACTGAGGCGGCTATTGTGGCTCAGGAGAGGAGGAGTGGAGGGTTATTTAAAGAGTCATGAATATTTCCTGTGGATTGAAGGGAAGTAGAGAAGGGACAGAGCCTCCAGAACATTGGTAGGACACACTCTGCTGAGTTACATGAGTTTTAAGTACTGCCTTTACAGATGGGTTTATTTATTTGACAGTTCACCGACTCATGCCCTGCCCACAATTGCTGTTGTCAGGTTGGACAAGACAAACCTTCAGTATAATGAGAAATCCCAATGCTGTAATATTCTCATGCATTCAGTCATTACATATGAAAACACAAGACCCAATGTACCCCCAGACACTATGAGCCACTGATAAAAACGGGGTAGAACTGGATGGTATGAAAGAACTTCATATTTAAAGACTTGCCTAAAAAAACAGTTCTTCAAACCATCATTCACAACAAGCCATTACCTGCAATACTATGTAATAGGCTGCAGAATCTAGGGAGAATTAACTACTGAAAATATATGTTAATATATAAGTAATCAAACATGCAATGTGAGTGAAAACGGCACTACAAGCCTTCTGGAAGTTCTAGATATGTCATTGACTGTGAATATGAACAGGAGCCTCACCAGTGGGCTCTCTCGGACTGTGCACAGATTACTGAAGGACATACAGGATAAAACTTATCTTTCTTCTTGATCTTTTTCAGGTTTCCAATCCAGCGGAGGTCTTCTTTATCACACCCTAGCTGCTGACCTCTAAGTGTGAAGGCTAATACGTGCTTCCTCCACCATGTGTGAAGACAGCTCAGCCCAGGGAATTGGAGGTCAGAGCTTACACTGCGGTTCTGTCCACCTGACCAAATGGATGCTCTTGCCTGGGCAGCAGGGCTCCACATCAATAAAGAGTGAGATTATTCAGCAGGGATCTGCACCCAGTAAGATCAACTGTACGGCAGCTGCTGCAGTTCTTCAGTTCATCTTTGTGGAGAAAATATCATTTGAGTCCGTGTCCTCCTGCCACTAGCTGAATAATTAGCTGCAAAAAAAAAATAAAAACAGTTATTTAAACATGAAATTAAGGTGAAGATGAATTCTAATATTGATTGGTAATGTTCCCACCCAAAATATGAGGTGAGTGCTGGATGCCATGTGTTTCTACAATGGCACCAACATGAGAACAGTGTGTGATGAAGCATGACTCAGATGGACAAATGGGCAGAGCTGATGGATGACCCAAACAGAATGTGGTCATTTTCTCACATTTTAGAGCTGTTAACAGAGTGTTTATCATTTAATCTGCTCTTCAGCACACATATCCATAAACAGTATCTTAGCCTGCGACAGAATTTATGGGAGAGCAGTTACACTGCTGCCTCAAAGTGAAGAGGTTTTAGGCTCAATTCCTCACAGCAAGAAGGTTCTGGGTTTGATTCCTTACAGCATAAAGATTCTGGGTGTGATTCTTCATAGCAAGAAACTTCTGGGTGAGACTCTTTATGGCAAGAAAGTTCTGGGTTTGATTCCTCACAGCTAGAAGGTTCTATGTTTGATTCCTTAGCGCAAGGATGCTCTATCAGCAAGACAGTTCTAGGTTTGAATTCTCACTGTGAGAAGGTTCTGGGTTTGATCCCTCTGAGCAAGCAGGATCTTGGTGTGATTCCTCAGAGCAAGAATGTTCTGGGTGTGACTCCACACAGCCAGAAGGTTCTGGCTGAGGTTCCTCACATCAAGACGTTTCTGTAATCGATTCCTTACAATTAGAAAGTTCTAGAGTCAGTTACTCATAGTGAGAAGGCTCAAGGATCAAATCCTCACAGCAAGAAGCTCCTAGGTTTGATTTCTCATAGCAGGAAGGTTCTGGGTTCAGTTCCTCAAAGGTTATAGTTTAGATTCCCAGTAGGGGACCATTTTTGTGTGTGCTTTTTTCTGCATAGGTTTCCTCCAGGTGCTCCAGTTTCCTCCCATAGCTCCAATACATGCCCATCAGGTGGCCTGGAGATGCTTAGTAGCCCTGTAGGAGTGGCTGTGGATGTTAATGCAGTTTATACATGATGATAAGATAATCAGTCGAAGACTAATTTTTCAAGGGTCCTCAATGGAGCTACGATGGAAAATGTTTCCACTGTCAGCACCAGCGCTGCCTGCTACTTCAAAAAAGTGAGAGAATTAGAAACAAAAAAGATTAATTAATAGCAATAGATTGTTTTAGTATTTTAGTAGTCATTTTTTGCATTGATCTAAACCAGGGGTCACCAACCTTTTTGAAACTGAGAGCTACTTCACGGGTGGTGAGTATGAATCTAAACTTCCTGTATAATATACATGAAGTATATGTTTTAAAACATGTTTTAAATGCTTCTTTTTAGATATTGTCATTTTCAAATCTATATAAATGCAAATGTGATTAAAGAAGAACAGCAAAAGGATAAGATGAAATTTTAGACAATGCTCACTGGTGAGAGATTTTTGGAACAGGTCTGAGGGCGACTCATGTGGTCCTTGGGGGCATCCGGTGCCCACGGGCACCATGTTGGTGACCCCTGATCTAAACTCTGTCAGCTTGATAAGTGCTTATTGTGAAAAGTGGACTGTTTCTGTTTCTACAGCTTAGCTAAGCTAAGGCAGAGCTGCTCATAAATTACCAGTTAAAGTGCAAGTAAACATTAAATTGCAATAAAATGCAGCCCAACGGCTGACAAGGGAAAACAACTAGATTACTCTAATGAGAGAAGCTGAGGCTAATATGTTATTTTTAACCTCAGGTCAGTGTTGTAGTGTCCTGCAGTGTCAGGGAAACATGGACAGCATTGTAGGAGGGAGGGGAAGCGAAACCACATTAACACAGGCCTGACTGACTCCTCTCATTAACATTCCTGGGCCATTACTGACGTCAGGTTTTGTACACAGCAGGCGCAGGGCCACCAGGTCTATGGGGCCCCTTTCAACTGACAAAGACATTGTGACTAAATTGTGTGTAAAATCTGTGTGCGCGCGTGTGAGAGGGTGTTAATTGGTGGACAGTTTCATTGGCATCACAAGAAACAATTAACCAAAGCTTAATGAATTAGGACTTGTTAAGTGTATTCAGACTGATCACATGACTATCCAATAAATTCAGACGAGAACTTTTCATCATGTCATTTTCTGGGCCGCTTGTCCTAATTAGGGTCGCGGGGGGTGCTGGAGTCCACACAGAGAACTTTTCATTTAAGATAAAATGCATATTTGCTGTCATCATATCACAGCCAGTCAAACACATTGCACACAGCCTTGAAAAGTGTGGGGCAGTGGTGACCTAGTGGTTAGGGAGTTGCCCTGGATTGGAAGATTGTGGGTTTGATTCCCTCACCAGTAGGTTGCCCTGAGGTACCCTTGAGCAAGGTACTGTCCCCGTCACTGCTCCCTGGGCACTTTCATAGCTGCCCACTGCTGCACGGTGTTTGCATGGGTTAAAAGCAGAGGTCCAATTTCAATAGTCACTTTCACTTTCAGGTGTAGGGCAGGGCAGCAGTGGCCTAGTGGTTAGGGAGTCGGCCCCGGATCAGAAGATTGTGGGTTCGAACCCCTTACCGGTGGGTTGCCCTGAGGTACCCTTGAGCAAGGCCGTCCCCGTCAGCTCGCTCCTCCCTGCGATGGGCTGGCGACCTGTCCAGGGTGTGTCCCCGTCCTTCGCCCTGTGTGAGCTGGGACTCCAGCACCTCCCCGCGACCCTAATTAGGACAAGTGGCCCAGAAAATGACTGACTGAAGATGTGCCTTATTTACAAAAGTAAGATCTGGCACCGACTCTTTTTCAGTCCAGTCCTACTGGATTGTTTTTTATTATTTAATCCACACAGTGGCCCTCGCTGATACCTGGTTTCTTTCAGAAGCATTAAGGAAATGTGTCGTAATTTGAGATTCCCAATGAATTACCTCTCCACATGCCTGCATTGTGTAATCAAGATGTCAGTTCAAGTCAAGCAGGTTTTTTTGTTGCTGTTGTCATTTCAACCATATCCAGAGTAAACTGAAACGAAAAAAAAGTCCTTCAAGGAAAATGGTGCTAAACATTAAACAACATGACAAATACAGCACTGTGCAAAAGTTTTAGGCAGGTGTGAAAAAATACTGTAAACAAAGAACACTTTCAGAAATATAAATAATGATTGTTTATTTTTATCGATTTACAAAATGCAAAGTGAGCAAACAAAAGAGAAATCTAAATCAGATCAATATCTGGTGTTACTACCTTTTACCTTCAAACCAGCATCAGTTCTTCTAGGTACACTTGCACACAGTCAGGGATTCTGTAGGATTATAGTCGGTGTCTGATCAACCAGTTTTACCAAACAGGTACTGATGATCATCAATGTCACACGGAGGTTGAAACACAGTCATGTCTGGAACAACCTACCAGCCGAGCTCCTTCAAAAACTGTGTGCGAGTGTACCTAGAAGAAGTGCTGATGTTTTGAAAGCAAAGGGTGGTCACACCAAATATTGATCTGATTTAGATTCTCTTTTGTTCATTCACTGCATTTTGTTGATTGATGAAAATAAATGATCAACACTTCCATTTCTGAAAGCGTTCTTTGTTTACAGCATTTTTTCACACCTGCCTAAAACTTTTGCACAGTGCTGTAACTCTACCCAAGTGCAGACATTACAACATGTGGTAAAGGGTGGTTGTGGTCTAGGGGTAGGACACTTGGCTATGGACCAAGAGCTTTGGGTTCCTGAGCAAAACCCTAAACCTCAGGTTGCTCCAGGGGGACTGTCCCTGTAGTTAGCAATTGTAAGTCGCTCTAGATAAGAGCATCTGCTAAATTCTGTAAATGTTGTACAAATGTACAGCACAATAATTGAATGTTTGATTAATTGAATGAACTGTGTGTGTTATGGAGCTTTGACTGGAGTTTGGCATGGTCTTCAGCTTCCTTCCACCTCTGTAGGCAGAACTGAGCTATTTCTCCTCCTCAGATCTCAGTGCCGTGCCAATCAGTGACAGACCCAATGCTGGCACACTGTGGGGGGAAGAGGGCACTGCTTTAACCCCAACCCACCCCCCACCAAACACCACTTCTCTACAGCCATGGCTAATAATCTCTGACATCTCCAGACATGCTCGCTGTGGAGGAAGTGGAGCTGCAGGAAATGGCAGTAGAGATAAATCACGGCAGGGGCTTCCAATCAAGATGCGTGATGTAAGGAAAATTGATCTACCTATGCTCCACACACAAATTTATTCATTTGCAGCTGCTGTTGCTGGGCTGACACGGCTTTAGAGAATGTTCCATTTAACATATTGAGACGTTGTGTACAGTTATAGCTGTTTGGCATTAAATGTCAAAAAAAATTTGTTAAATTTGAAAGATGTTACTATTCGGAAGTAACAGCATATGTAATAACATATTTGTTACACAACAATATTTTAGTTTGATTTTTTTTCCTGTTAGAGTGAAAAGTTTCTCTTTCTAGTGAAGAAAACAACTTCAAAACAATCTGTTTGTACAGAATCAATGTAAATGCAACTGTGTAATAAATATGTTATTACATGTGTTATTACATCTGAAGCTTGACATCTTGCAGCTAAAAATGATAACCGTTTACAATTTCTCAATTGCAGAATCAGCACTTTTGAAAGTTTCTCTGTTTACTTTATTTAGCCATGATTGAAAGAGAATGAACCCCTAAATTTCTCTGCATCCCAAAGCTTATTAATCAGCTACTACAAGCGCTATAGTGCAAATTATTGCAGTTATTCCTATGCTGGTGCCAGATATTGGACATATGATTTCCAGCCATTTCAAGGGTTTGAATTAAATTATCCAATAATTTTCTCTTTCTAAGTTTTTAAGTGGTTAATTTTGAAAGAATTGTCTGTTGGATGCATAATGAAATACATTGATTTCATTATGCAATAACCTTTCAAAGGCTAAACAACTCCAGCACAACTTCAGTATTAAAACCAAATCATTTATCTCACAGTGGAGAAGTCAGAAATTACACCTCACAACATTTTGGAAATCAGAGCAAAAAGACCAAAAAGGCAAAACATTAGAATTTATGATTTCAACACAGAGAGATGATTACAAGCATTAAAATAAAATTCAACAGCAATAGGGTCATTAAGTTTAAAGTACAAAGTCGATCATATTTGTCAGTCTTTTTGCTCATTGCATGTAGCTCCTTTTCTCTGTCATGTCTGTTCGTTTATATCTTCTGATTGGGGGATGAGGATGCAAAACCCCCTTTTTACCCTCTTACGGTATCCGGTGTTGAAGTCTTTATTCACAGCTGGGTCGGTATACAGTATGCAAGATGAGAAAACATTGCTGATAGATTCTTCTGAACTACAATGTTGACTTACAATGTTTTGTCACTACACAGAGTACCAGAACCTTTGTATCCTGGACCCTGGAACCAAGCTTTTTCTAATCTCACCTGAAACTAATGGCAACTGAGCAACTAATGTACTATTTCAGGTGGAGATACAGCAATACTGGGACCAGTATTGATCCTAGAATGCCATCTGGCCCATATGTTGATTATTTTTGTATCATCACTTTGCACAGACATTGCTATGGTAACCAACTTATTAAGCCAATAAAATGTCTATTACCATTTAGGCTATCTACCTTCCACAGAAAAAGTTCTTTTTTCATTTTTTCACAATCAATAGGGAAAATTACACACTCTGAGTTGTGCAATTTTAGACATTTGCATGAGTGTGTTGAGCACAGAAAGCCACGGCTTGTTCTGTGCTGTAGGAAGCAAGGAAAATAGCTTGAGAGTGCTTGAGAGCCTGGTGAGCGTTCCAGGTTCTCAAGAAAGGAAATTTCACGTGTACTTTTACATTATTATTTTTCCCCTGAAGTCCACTTATGATGTTTGTGTGGATTCCTGTGTGAACAAAAGACAAGCTTTGTTCATTTTACATAACCATTTCCATCCTTTCTTTAAGCCTTTAATGCTTCAAACAGGCTTTTATTTTAACACTCATATACAGTCCCCTCTAAAAGTATTGGAACGGCAAGGAGAAGTCCAGGGCAGGGGTGGCGGTATCACAATCTGGTCTTTGAGGAAAACCACCAGATGCTACAAAGTTATTTAAACGCATTAGAAAAATACGAATCTTGACCAAATTAGTGGAAAAAGATAAAGTGTGGGGATTAAAAGAATACACTTATGATCCAAAATGAGCTTGTTGGTGGTGGAGGGAATGTCATGGTGTGGACTTGCATGGCAGATTCTGCTCGAGGTTTAGTAATCAACTGAAGATGTCACTTACGATGGTAGCAGCAGAATACGTCTTGAAGTCTTCTTCCAGCTTATAGAGCAATGCATCCAAATTACGTGGGAGGTAAGACAAGGATCCAAACAACATTTCCAATGAATAAAAGTTGAGTTGAGTAGAGTGAAGAAAGAAACCCTCAGGAAAAACAACAGCTGAAAGATGCTGCATAACATCATGAAAAATAATGAAGACGAACCATGGTGAGTCACAAGCAGCATTTATTGCAAGTGCGGGAAAGTAATCAAATAGTATGTGTAAATATGCGTTCTTTATGTCCTTGTAGGCTTATCCTTTAGTTTCAGTAATTTACTTGGATTGTATCGTCTTTGGTTTGTTCCCTTGTTTTTTTGTTTTTGTTTTTGTTTATTTAATGATAAAAAGTTGTATTTTGTCTTAAGTTGCACATGCATCCTGTTTACCATCCTCTCTATCGTTAAAACATCACAGGCTTTGGGGTCCAATTTTGTATCTAAAATATGTTTATTCATTAAGAAAGGGGGCAAATTTGCATATTTTCCTAACCCAAAGTTTAACCCAGCTACTGGAGACAAGCCAGTGTATATAGCCCAGATAAATGGGGAGGGTTATGTTCAGTATAAAACTTGCCAAATCAATCTGCAGACAATGAAACAGACTTCCATACTGGATCAGTCGAGGCCTGGGTTAACAATGTAGTGCTTTTAGCCCACAGGATGCTGGTGTAAACTGGGCTACTGTTGGCCAAAGGAGAAGGATAAGTGGAGGAAGGCATGTCCAGATGCAGGAGGAGAGAAGGAAGTGGGAGAGAGAGGAAGTGAGAGTAGGAACTTTGAATGTTGGCAGCATGACTGGTAAAGGTCAAGAATGAGCTGATCTGATGGAGAGAAGGAAGGTTGACATTCTGTGTGTGAAAGACTAGATGGAAGGGTAATAAAGCCAGGTGTATTGGAAGAGGGTTTAAACTATTCTGCCATGATGTGGATGGAAGGAGGAATGGGGTAGGGGTTATCCTGAAGGAAGCGTATGTGGAGAGTATCAGCTCCTCCTGACCCCTCTCTCCAACCTGGGGATTGCTGGCACTGCCTGGCAGTGGTTCTCCTCATACCTACAGGATCGACAGTACCAAGTTTCATGGCAGGGCCATCGGTCCACTCCACGAAATTTGACAACTGGCGTTCCCCAAGGATCTGTCCTCGGTCCCCTTCTATTTTCACTATATACCGGCTCTCTGGGGAAGATCATACTCTCTCATGGCTTCTCCTACCATTCTTATGCAGATGACACTCAACTTATCCTCTCCTTTCCCTCCTACGATCAACAGGTCTCTACCCGAATCTCTAACTGCCTGGCTGACATCTCCGCATGGATGACAGCTCACCACCTCAAGCTCAACCCTGACAAGACTAAGCTTCTCTACTTAGAAGACCATCAAACTCCGCGTCATGACCTTCACATCTCCTTTGGGGGATCACTTCTCGTCCCATCTCGATCGGCTAGGAACCTCGGTGTCACTTTCGACAACGAGCTCTCCTTCTCCTCCCATGTCCTTAATCTCTCTAGGTCCTGCCGACACCTTCTTTTCAACATTAGAAGAATCCGTCCTTTCCTCACCACCCAGGCAACCCAACTACTGGTCCAGTCCCTGGTCATCTCGAAACTGGACTACTGCAACTCTCTAGCAGGTCTTCCACTGAAGGCAACAAGACCTTTACAACTGATTCAAAACGCTACCGCTAGACTCATCTTCAACCATCCGAAGTTCTCTTTATCCACTCCTCTGCTGCGGGATCTACACTGGCTCCCAGTAGCTGCTCTTATCAGGTTCAAAACTCTAACTCTTGCTTACAAGGCTACTAACAGCCTTGCACCATCTTACCTGTCGACTCTAATCAAACATCGTGTCTCTTCTCGTCCCCTCAGACCATCAAGCACTGCTCGTCTTGAACCCCCACCGTTGAAAAACAGAGGAAGACACGCATCAAGACTCTTCTCAGTTCTGGCCCCTCAGTGGTGGAACGAACTCCCCCTGATGGTCAGAACTGCAGAGTCCCTTGCTGTCTTCAAACGTAGATTAAAGACCCACCTGTTCACGGTATTTCTGAGGGACTAATCCCTCCCAAACCATCTACTCTCCTACCCTTACTCTTTCTTCCTAAAAACCTCTACTCTCTTTCCTACTCTCCCACCCCTGCTCCTCCTCTCAAAAAAAAAAAAAAATGTATGGTGTATACTTGTTACAAGGGCTCTTAGTCTGTTACTTAGGTGGTACTAGCTAATCAGCAGTTACTGATCTGTGCTGGTTACCAAGATAAGGATCTATTGTGGAAATAAAGCACTGTTGTAAGTCGCTCTGGATAAGAGCGTCTGCTAAATGCCGTAAATGTAAATGTAAATGTTTTGGAAGTGAAGAGGGTGTCAGGGAGGATGATGAGTTTGAAGCTGGAAGTAGAAGGTGTGATGATGAATGTTGTTAGTGCTTATGCTCCACAAATTGGTTGTGAGATGGAGGAGAAAGTAGAATTCTGGAGTGAGTTAGATGAAGTGATAGAGAGTGTGCCCAGGGCAGAGAGAGTGGTGATTGGTGCAGACATTAATGGACATGTTAATGATGGGAACAGAGGTGATGAGGAGGTGATGGGTAGGCATGGTGTCAAGGAGAGGAACACAGAAGGTCAGATGGTTGTAGCTATTGCTTGAAAGATGGAAATCTGAGGGTGTTTTCACAGACAAAGCTGGGAACGATCTGCTGCAGGTCGGGTCGATTAAAGACAGAAATGGAAACATGCTCACTAGTGAGCAGAGTGTGTTGACCAGATGGAAGGAGAACTTTGAGGGGCTGATGAATGAATGAGAGAGGGAAAAGCCTGGATGATGTGAGGACAGTGAACCAGGAAGTGTAGCGAATTAGCAAGAATGGCAGCAATGAAGAGGATGAAGAATGGAAAGGCTGTTAGTCCAGATGAGGTACCTGTGGAGGCATGGAGATGACAGTGGAGTGGCAGAGAGTTGCATTGAGCCTTTGTAGACTTGGAGAAAGCATATGTCTAGAGAGGGGTTGTATGAGGTATTGTATGAGGATGTCAGGTGTTACAGAGAAGTATGTGAAAGTGGAAAAAGTAAAAGTGGAGAAAATGAAAAAACCCAAAAAGCAAGGAGAAGGTGAACAGGCAGCATCACGATTCATTGACGCCCCCACTGATGGGGGCGTAAAGTAACTCGCTAAGTACAATGAGTTGTCCAGTTAGATTAGCAGGGATTTTGTTTGGAAGAACGCCGTAGTGGACGGAGCACGAATTGGTCAATTGTGTCTGAAGCCGTTTTAGGAAACACACTGAAGCTCTGAACATGCAGACTGTTGGTGGGGGGTGTTGCGGTGTTCTTGTGAGGTGTGTGTGCTCTTTCAGGGGTGTGTTTTTCTCTCTGCTGCGCTGAGGCAGAGCGGAGGGAGATTACAGCAGGGGAGCAGGGACTGATTAGAACAGCCAAAAGGAAGCAATTAACGTGTGTGAAGGAAAACTGCAGGCAGAGCCCAGCACTTTGAATAATGCAGCAGTCCACACACGCACACACACACACACACACACACACACACACACACACACACACATAGGGTTTTCATCCTATGAACACTCAAAGAAACAAACAGACACATAAAAACAGACCCGCTTGCACAAATTAACATGCATAAACACACACACACACACACACACAGACTCATTCTTGCTTGGTCATAAATCTACACTTCCATGCACACATCCATGTTTGTACATGCACACTCTCACAACAAACACACACACACACACAGACACCCCTACACACATACATGCATATTTGCTTGCATATGTACACAAATGCATACAAACATGCATGCACACAAAAACACACACAGACACATGCACACAAATAAACAAGTATATGCAAACAAATACAGTCACATGCTCACTTCTGACAGTGATTCAGGGCACAGTGGGAATATGAATGTATTCTGTGTGCTGTGTGTGTGTGGAAGTGTGAGGTTCAGGGCATTTCACTGATGATCAGACTTTACACATATGAACAGGAAACTGACTTTACCCAGCTATTACCCCTCATAGCTCTGCTCTACGAACAATTAGCTAGGACACTGATTCTGTTGAGCTGTTAGGGAGCAACGAGAGATGAATCAACCTGCTGTAAAAATAAAGTTAACAGATGTCCATTAAAGACAGCCATGCCAAATGCAGATTTCAGAAATTATTCTGGATTGCCAAACCAAAATGCAGTTGTTTTATTGAATTAATAAATATTTTTAGCCAAAAAAAACCAAAAAAACAAAAAAAACCCACACATTTAGATAGCTAAGTGAGTTCTTACTGGCTGTGGGATCTGCCAATCATAAATTAACAATCCAGTAATTGGACAGGTTATGCGGAGGATGTGAGCTGGCAGGTTCTTCAGAGTTTATTCTGATAGGCTGGGATGAAGAACAGATGAGCCACTATTGGTCAGACAGACAGACATGTAGGCTTAGTTCCTGAAGTAAACACATAATCATGAGTCACTGTGTTACAGCTACATGCTGCACTTTTCACAGAGAATTTAAAAATGTTTTTCCATGTTTCGCCAATGCAATCCCACTCTGGGACCGAAACATTCATCGAGGCTCTTTAATGGAGTTAAGTTGATTGTGGTCTGACTGGAAGGTCAGATAAAAGTGAAAGTGACAACCCTTGTCATTGCGAGGTCACAGCACAGCACACAGTGAACCACAACAAAATTGGACCTCTGCATTTAACCCATGCGCTCAAACACCGTGCAGCAGCGGGCAACTATTGAAAACGCCTGGGGAGCAGTGACGGGGACAGTACATTGCTCAAGGGTACCTCAGGGCACCCTACTGGTGGGGAATCAAACCCACAATCTTCTGATGCTGGAGCAACTCCCTAACCACTAGGCCACCACTGCCCCGTGTGTTTTCAAGAGAAATCAGATGGAAACGAGATCACTCTCTAAGATAAACATGTTCTACGGAGAAAAATGAACAATTAACTTGCAGTAGTTTCTCATAAAATATTGTCAAGAGATAAAACTGACACAGTTTTGAGAGGAACTCCTACAATGACAGGGTTGCACACTTAAAGATGTGTAAATCATACTCTTGTCCATTTTGCACACATATTCCATCAGCGTTTTTTAAACTTTTATTTTAGGCATTTCTTATTTTTTATAATTTATTTTAATTGCAACTTATAATAGAAACGTACTATACTAGCTTCAATTTGCTTGCGTCTATCTGCTCCTGCAGGGGGCGCTGCAGGCTCTTTTGGCTCTTTGCTATGAGGAGGTGAGGGACCTGCCTGGGACGCATTGCTGCTTCTCTAACAGGATTAGGATATTTACGCTTTCGGCTCTGCTCTCAGCAAACACGCTGCAATGGAACTCCCTGGCACTGAAGCAAAGAAGGAGGGAGGGAGAAAGAGAGAGAGAGAGAGAGAGAGAGAGAGAGAGAGAGAGAGAGAGCAACAGTGCTGTGCTGCTATAGAGGTGATTTATTCAGGATGATGGGATTTAACTCTTAATACTCCAAGGAACTCCAGACTTTGATTGACTTCCACTCATAAAAAAGGAGCTTTTGTTACTTGATGTCTTTCATCTCCACTAAACCTGTTACATTTCTTTAATTGGCTTGAATACGTAAAAGCACAGAGAAACTGAGAGGACTCAAATCAGCACTGCAACACACACACTCCAGGGACAGAAGAAGAAGGAAGAGAGAGCGAAGGGAAAGAGACAGTACCTATTGAGACAGAGTGTGAGAGAGAGAAAAACAAAGAGGAAGAAGAATAAGAGGTGGACAGAGGAAAGAGAGGAGAATTTGGAGAGAAAGAACAAGAGCGAGAAAGAAACAGAGAGAGGAGAAGAAAGAAGAGAGAAAATATGGATAGTAATGAGAGACAGAATAAAAAAGAGAGAGTGGGAAGAGTAAAAATGTGAAAAAGAGAGACAGAGGGAGAATGGACAGATTTGTTTTTTATTTTATACTGATTATATCTGTGCCCCATGAAGGGCTGAAAAACACACACAGACACAGACACACACACACACACACACACACACACACACATACACACACACACATATATGTATGAGGAAGGTTCTATAAAAGAACCATGCATGTTCTGAGAGAGAGAGAGAGAGTGGATGGAGAATGGAATTTCTGATGGTAACAAAAAGAGAGCGAGGAAGGGCAAGAAGCAGAAAGAAAGAAAAAAGACAACTAGGGGAAGAAAGAAAGGAGACATGGAGCCAGAAAAAGAGGGAAGAGACAAAAAAATGGGACATAGAAAAGAGAGCACAAGTCAGACACAGAGTGTGAGAGAGAGAAGAAAGGAGGAAGAGAAGGTAGAAAAAGTTAACGACAGAAAGATGCAGAGAGACAAAGGAAAAAGGGAGACAGAAAGAAAAGAAGAGAATATAGGAAAGAGAAAGACAGAGTAAGTGAAAGGGAGAAAGAAAAAGAAGAGAGTGGTAGAGAGCAAGGACAGGATGGAAAAACAGAATAGAATCGAATAGAATAGAATAGAATAGAATGAGAAAGGAGGAAGAAGGAATGCCAGATAAAGAGAAAGAGAAAGGAGAGAGAGAAACAACGAGAGGAAAGAAAGGGAGAAAGGGTAAATGAATGAATAAGGGAAAAAATGAAAGGGAGAGGGAAGGGGAGAGAGAGAGAGAGTTAAGATTAAACCCACTCTGTCTGTCTCGCTCTCTCTCTTTCTCTTTCCCTTCCCTCTCTTCTATCGCTCTCAGCAGGGTGTGATGATGATGTTGCCGTGGTAACCCCATGCCGCAGCTGTCAGGAATTCATCAGTTTCCACAGTAACAGTCGCACACGGAGGCGAGGGTTGATCATTATTTCAGTATTTCAGGATTATTACATGTGAAGGGCTCTGATGGAAACATAATTGAGGCGCATTACGAAACGGAATGACGCTTCTGCCTCTGCTGCCACAGAACGTCACACACAGTACAGCAGAAATCATCACAGGCCTCGCTGTCAGGAGGCTCCCACAGCCCTCTGGATCCAAACCAGCCCACGTCCTCGGCGCTGTGTTTGGCACCCCAATATGAGATGAAAGCAATACAAACAGGAGTATGAAAAGCACCCATTTTCAGCTTTGGAGCCAGCGTGTGATGATTTGCAGGACATCAAGGGAAAATATTTGGACTCTCAATCCCTCAGTCCTTGCTCACTTTATACATGATGCATGTCCACACACTGCAGGACAGGGAGACCTTCATTTGGGAACAGATGGGAAGTAAAAATCACTTTCAGCCATCTTTGTTGCCCTCGTCTGTCCTTGCTGTCGCTTTGCCCTCCTACTTCTTGCCCTGACTTTTTTCATTTATTACTGTATTTAAGGAGATTCTTCAGGTGCCTGTATTTCAATCCTGGCTGCTCTGGAAACAGACCTTACCTGTAGGAGAAGATCCCGATTGGCCTGGAAAGCAGCATTGTTGAATTACTCATGTAACTGGCCTTTGCATCATTGAAAGGGAGGAAACTGGTATAGAACAACATCACCAGGATCTCATGATTCACTCTCATTTGCACAAATGAAGTGTCTCCACTGTAGGGTGTAGGGTGGTGGTGGTCTAGTGGTGGGATACTTGCCTTTGGACCTATGGCTCAAAGGTCCCAGGTTTGAATCCCACATCTGGCACTACCACCACTGGACATCAGACCATGAAGCATGTCTTACCTTGTTTGATTGCCCTTCAAGCCAAGTCAAATAGGAAACCAAACAACATTTCTCCAGGACTGCAAATGAGACAACATAGAATGTGCCAAAGACTAAATGAGTGCAGGCAGAGGAGCATACAGTGCAAACAATGTCCCAATAGAGGGCATTCATCCGATTATGGAGCAGGAAGTACATGATTATGGTGGAGGATGCTACCTGAGCAAACAGTAACAGTGAGTCCAGTCTGAGGTGCGATATGGTACTATAAGCGTGTAAATATGTGCGGACTTCTGGTTCAGAAGTCTGATAGCCAGGGGCATAAATGTTTCTCATCCTGGTAGTGGAAGCCTGTAGCTGCATGGTTCCAAGAACACCCTGGTCCTGCTGCACAGTAGCATCTAGCTTCTGATGTGGAACCAAACCCAAACCCTGTGTTACGCCTTTATTATCAGATTTCAAGCAAACAAGGTTATTTCCAGCTGCAAAATGTGTTTGATCCTGTTGCTAGGGGCAGCGGTGGCCTAGTGGTTAGGGAGTTGCCCCACATCGGAAGATTGTGGGTTCGATTCCCTCACCAGTAGTTTACCCTGAGGTACCCTTGAGCAAGGTACCGTCCCTGTCACTGCTCCCCGGGCGCTTTCAATAGCTGCCCACTGCTGCACGTGTGTGCATGGGTTAAAAGCAGAGGTCCAATTTTGTTGTGGTTCACTGTGTGCTGTACTGTGACCTCGCAATAACAAGGGTTGTCACTTTCACTTTCACTATGGGGATACCAATAGCCCCAACAGAGATACCAGTTTTCCCTTACTGTCCAACTGGACTAACTATGTCACTGTAAGCTAACCGGGTCAACTTTTAATGTCATCCTTCCATCCATTGACTGTAGATGGTAGACGTATGACTTTGATTGAGTTTGATTGATTGTTGCTCCTCAAAGGTGATATTGGGTAAACGGAAGTAAATGGGAGAAGTCGTCCTCTAGTTGGTCAGAAACTCTACATAAGAATGTGCATGAATCCATCGAACGCTGCTGCTTTTGCAACAGGACAGCATCTGTTTACTGCTGTGAGACACGTCCACTTCATCAGAGTAATGATACTTCAGTTAGAGCTGAGAAATTACCAAAGGACAAAAAGCAGCAGGGGTGCGAGGGAAGAGTGGTGATTCACATCAATGATTCTGCATGGCCTTGTTTTTAAATTAGCACATGGTGAAGTTTCAAGATGATGCACTGTTTGTGTATGAAACGAAAAAGTGGAAAAGCCTTAAAGCTCATGACTGAAGGTTGGGCGGCAGCTTCGTCAGGTGCAGGGCTTATAATGATGGACGGCTTCCTTGCTGAGCTCATGCCGGCTGAGCTGATAAACACAGCGCATCCCATACCTGCTCAGCAAACCTGGGCTTTCTGTTCTGTCGTCACTGTGGGATAACACAGCCCTATTACATTTCCCAGCTCTAGTTTACTGGAATGCTCTACAAAAATTGTTGCCTGCTTATTCAGGGCGTAGCATGTGATCAGTCACCACCGAACCTACTCTTGATGTTATCCCGTTCGGAGAAAACCTATAGAATAAAGGTTAAAACAAGCCAAATGGTCAGAATTACTCTAAAAATGCTGAAAAATTTTTGGGAACAGTTTTGCTCGCACCAAAAATAGACTGGTGCATCACTGATATCTTTAGAAACTCTGGGATGGCATTCTCAAGGCTACGCCTTTAGTAACATTAGTTATGAAACATAATTCCTCCATAATCTCCTGTTCATTTTTTTTAAGGTGGACTGAATCCACATTTCAGGTCCCCACTGCAGGAGACCTATTTGCTTGGAAACATCAGATTATAAAAAGGAAAAAATCTTCCTCTTGCCCCTGGGACATTATAATTAATATTCAAATCTAGAAGAAGGTATATTTACACCAAACAAAAAGTGAAAGTGACTATTTTCGTTGTTGTGAAACACGGCAAGGCACACAGCACCACGGAATGCATCCCAAGCACGCAGGGGGCAGCTATTTAAAGGGCCCTGGGAGCAGCAATGAGGACGGTACCTTGCGCAAGGGAACCTCAAGGTAACCTTGAGGGGATTAGAACCTGCGACCTTCTGATTCCTGGGCTTCGTCCCTAAACACTAGGCCACCGCTGCTCCATGGTTACATTGTCACATTGTTCTTTGTGTCTACTGGTGTATCCGTTATTCTGTTTGTGCAGTGGGTCCTTTGGTATGTTCTTCAAGAAGTCCGGAGAACTATTCTTGAAATCGAGGACGCCTAAGAGAGTCCAGGCTGTAATAAATCACTGTACTTATCGTCTTATTTTCCTAGAAAATATAAAGAAGAAAGAAATTCATGATTAAAATAACATCCTGAGTGCTTTCATGATAAATGCTCTGTTTAAAGAGTGAAACTTTTTACAGGAACCAGATTTAAAGCCTCTAGAAAGTACATCACATGACACTATTAGCTGAAGTGTGTATGAATATGCTCTCTAACGTCTTCTGTATTATTTCTTCAATATTATATTATATATTATTAACATTACAAATTAAACTAAGAGGATGTTCACTACTGGACAGTAAATATAATGAATATATTTGGATCTAGCTCCCTGTTTCCTTTCACTGCCACTGTAAAGGAAGCCATGCTAATAAGCTGATAAATTAAAAAATTGGACTCAATTGTTAAAACTTTAAATGGAATTGCCCTGTAAAGAGGAGTCTTATAAATTGGGGTAACAAGCTGCATGGGAAGTGGTTGGTCTACGTTTTAGACCCTCTGAGTTTCTGCGGTCAGGAAAAGTTTGATGGAAGATTAGTAGAAACAAGGCCACCTTGCCTTTGTTTGTTTTGAAATATTTCCAGCCGGGGTAATTTTCTTCGGAGAGGATGTTCTGAGCAGCTTTATCGACCTGTTCTGATGGAACAGGTGTAAAATTGCGAACGAGTTTATCCAAGGGGTCGCACAAAAGACTTTAGGCTTCTCTGTGCTGCTCCACAGGCCCAGTGTAATTACCCCACCTGCACTGCTGGTACTTTAGTGAAGTATGTGAAGGGAGGTGGTGCGAGGCTTTATTCCTCCAGAAAGACGTGAAGAAGGTGCAGAAGAAGCGAGGTGAGATTTGTCAGGTTGAGGCAGGTGAGATAGTAGGCTCTCTGCTCTGCCTGGGCTGGAACACGACGAGACAGGCAGGCGTGAAGCTCTGACAGCCGTACAGCTGAAGCTAATCACCCAGCAAGAGGAGGAGGAGGAGGAGGAGGAGGAGGAAGAGGAGGAGGAAGGGTTTTGTTGTGGCTCCAACAGCAGGCAGTGCATTCTGGGATACATTTAGTCACAGTCAAGATTGACATTTCAAATGCTTTCTTTCTTTCTTTCTTTCTTTCTTCCTTTCTTTCTTTCTTTCTTTCTCACATTATTGTTTGCCTTCTTTCTTTTTTATATTATTTCTCAACTTTTTTCTTTCTTTCTTACATAATAGTATGTGTATGTGTGTATGTGTGTGTGCACGCGCGCGTGTGTGTGTGTGTTTGTGTAAGTGTGTGTGCATGCGTGTGTGTGTATGTGTGTGTGTACTGTGTGTGTGTGTGTGTGTGTGTGTGTGCGTGTGTGTGTACTGGGAGTGTGTGTGTGTGTGTGTGTGTGTGTGTGTGTGCGTGTGTGTGTACTGGGAGTAATCATCCTTTCACAGAGCTTGTTCACACTCCAGTCGTGCAGGGCTGTGAAGGCCTCCTTCTAGAGTGCAGGGGGATTCTGGGGAATTGGGTATTGACATTAAATCAGTCTCAGGTAAACTGCAGTGAAGACCCTGAGCGAACGAGAAACGACTGAACAGTGAAGCGAACACATCATGGTGGGAGGATGAAGAAAGCATCTGGGCCGCAGTGCAGGGTCCTGCATGGTGACGTCTCTGTTGACTGCATACGAAACCCACAAAACCTACCACACACTTTTATACATGGTCAGAGTCTTTATTCCACATGTGAAGCTTCAAACTTTTAGAAAGAGATCTGAGTGCCAACTGCTTAGTAAAACAAACAATGGTTAATTTTTAACAAGAGAACGACAGATTATGGAGGTTTTCATAGCAGCGTGCGGCTTAGGGAAGCGGTTTGCTCCATATTTGATGATGAACTTCAGCCTTGCTGAGGCTTCTCTCATGTGCATTTTCCCTCATATATGCAAGAATATCTTACTTTATTTATTTCATTTACTGGCTGATTTGACCCACAGTGACCACTGAGCATGATTATAGAACAAAAAAGCATCATCTGCATTCAGACAAGTCTTTCTTTCTGTCTCTCTCTCTCGCTTTAGTAGGATAAACCAAGCAGGGTTGTTTGTGGAAAAACATAAAGAAGCAGAGAGAAGTTTTCTAATATCAGCTGAAGCAGCTGCTCGCTCACCAACATGAACAGCAGGGAGTTATGGCAAGCAGGAGCGAAAGAGAAAGACAGAGAGAGAGTGAGAGAGAGAGAGAGAGAGAGAGAGAGAGAGAGAGGGAGTCGGAAAGAACTAATATAATATACGGCTAAGCTCTTTAGTTTGGCTGAGTGTGAATGTGCAGTGTAGAAGCAAAGCTCAGAGTAATGAAGCATGGCCTGAGATGAGCCTGCAATCTGGCTCTCTGGTTCTCTTGGGCCGTTGCCGTTGTTTTTCAGGGGGACAAAGAGCACTGTCGGTGTCACACTGATGGAAAATGACTTAACGATATAATTAATAATAATCTGTTGTTATTTATTCAGCACTTGGGCAGTCTTTAACCATCCTCAACTTCTCATCCTCGGCCGTTTGTCTGAGATGATACTGAAACGTAGAAAATAAAAAGCTGCGGACCTCGCATATCTCTACTTCCTGCGCAGACTGAGGAAAGCCCATCTCCCACCTTCCATTCTCACCATCTTTTACAGAGGAACCATCGAGAGCATCCTGAGCGGCTGCATTACTGCCTGGTACGGGAGCTGCAACGTCTCAGACCACAAGTCCCTACAACGGGTAGTGAGAACAGCTGAGAAGATCATCAGGATCTCTCTGCCCTCTGTACAGGACATTTTCACCACTCGCTGCATCCGCAAAGCAACCAGCATTGTGGATGATCCCTCCCACCCGTCCAACACTCTCTTCTCCCTCCTGCCGTCCGGGAAAAGGTTCCGCAGCATACGGGCCTCCACTTCCAGGATGGGGAATAGCTTTTTCCCCCTGGCCATCAGACATCTAAACCGTTAATGTCTCCACACCTATTATTCATCCATAGCCAGCTATTATCTGTTTATTTTCTTCTTGCACTCTGCTAATGCTGCTCTGTTACACCGCTACACTGCCCAACATCCTGCTGTTCCGGATGAAAATACTGTCTGTTGTGCTGTCTGTTGTTGTCTGTTGTCCTGCACTTGCTGCCCCGTCTTGTGTATTATGTTGCGTCTTCTGTTATGTCTTATGTTGTCTTGTGTCCTATGTCTTGTCTGTTGTTGTCTTGTGTGTAGCACCAGGGTCCTGGAGGAACATTATTTCATTTCACTTTGTACTGTATATGTGGCTGAAATGACAATAAAATCCTACTTGACTTGACCTGACTTGACTTGATGAAGCTGTTGGTTCAGTTGACCCACTTAAAGTGATTGCTGCTGATGATGTCTGCTTACATAATAATGTTAGTGTCTTCTTTTTAAAGTGAAAGTGCCTATTCTTGTCATTGCGAGGTCACAGCACAGCACACAGTGAACCACAACGAAATTGGACCTCTGCATTTAACCCATGCAAACACCGTGCAGCGGGGGGAGCAGTGATGGGGACGGTACCTTGCTAGGGTACCTCAGGGCAACCTACTTGGAAGGGATTCGACCCCACTATCTTCAATTCTGGGGCCTAATCCCTAGCCACAAGGCCACAAGGTCACATTTACATGTAATAAGATTTTGAAAAGCTTTTGTATCTTGAGTCATTAAAAAAAAGATTCCTGGCCTACAGACGACACGCTAAATTTGCCAAGAATGACTAAAAAAATCCTCAAAAACATCAGTTATCTTCGCTTTCAGGAGAAGAAAAGCTTTGATTTCATGTCTTTTCTTTGATCTCTATAGAGGTCAGGCATGCGGACACCCTGCTTTGGACCTGCAAGTCAAATTTCATGTTGCAAGACTCTTGTCCAGTTCTTCTGCTAGTCATGACTTGAATGTGACCACAGGCTGTTTGGAAGAAGCAGCTGGGTGTCAATAACCTTCCCTCCTATTAGACCTTTAGAAACATGAGCTCTCCCAGTGGCCCTAATGTAGCTTATGGAGCCGGTGAGCTCATTGGGGAGAGCCACCCAGACACTTAACCATTACTCATCCCACTAAGTAGCCTCTCTCAGTCAGCAGGGCTCGCTGGGTAATGGGGAAGCGCCCAGTGGGAAGCATTTAAATGGACTCACAGGACTAGGCCGGCACTTTCTGTCAAAGAAAAAGGCATCAGATAAGATTTAATGTTCGGTACATTTATTATTTTATAAGAGAATATGCAGTGGCTAAAATAGGGCTTACTTTTTTTTATCCTATAAATTCAGACAGTCCTGTGTGTCTATGTGTTGCCTTATTATTATTATCATTATTATTATAATGCACAAAACTAGCCTTCTTCCATTTTTGAATCTCCTGCCCACACTGTATATAGTGTGAGGGAAAATATAATAATAGATACCAACCAGAAATATGGAAAACAAATCATTCTTTCGCTCATTCACTCCTTCTAAGCTGTTTATCATAACCGGTGGCGAGTGTATATTTGAGGTCATAGGACCTGTAACACTTGGTTGATGGTGTGGTCCGGATGTAAACGTGAAGCCAGGGATCAGTGACTTAACTTTATTGAACATAGAAAACATAAAAGCACCTGCACGTGTACCAAAACTAACAAGAATGACTGACGCTCTACTCATACTTATAAAGCCAGCTCCCAATGAAGCACACCGGCACTCGGATGAGCCATGGTGTGCTCACCTACCGTGATATAACCGAAGGTAGGGACACATCCAGGTTATTATCAGGCAGACAGTGACGAAGCCAGACACACCAGGTACCTCCTGTCCAGCATGTCTTCAGACTGTGGTAGCAATGCTTTTAAGAACTTCATTTTTGTGCAGCTACAGGTGGATTTATACACACTCGACCAGTGGTTCTTTTCTGACCCTTAAGACAACACCAGGGATAGGGGTCATTGGTGTAGTGGTCCTTGACCCCATGATTGGAAGGTCTTAGGTTTGAGTCTCCAGACCAGTAGATTACTCTAAAATACCCTTGAGCAAGGTACCGTCCCCAGCACTGCTCCCAAGGGGCTAGACATATGGCTGCCAAGTGTTTGGGTGGCTGTGTTAAATGCAGAGGAAGCATTTTGCTCATTGTGTGTTGTGTTGTTCTCAATGACAAATAGTCACCTTCTCACTCTGATATGAAATTGCTTTGACCATTGCTTAACCTGTCGTGAACATGCCTGTTCGCCTCACTGGTGCTTCACTGGAGGGAGATTTTCCGGTTTACAGCCTCGGAAAAGCCCTTCTGGGTGTCTAGTAAGTGGGAGGCACTAAAAGTGCTTTGGGACGGACACACAGAAGCAGGTTTTTAGCCACAAGCGTGCTACGGCGGAAGAAAGCCACATTGCTAATGTTGCTGAAAGGAAGCCAAATGTCACATCTGTGCTCATTAACCTTCACAGCAGTGAATTGCTTTATAACCATGAGGTGAATCCTAGTGATTGATGGTTTCCTGCTGTGCATGTTGGGTACTGTAGTACAATGGAATTATAAAAATTTAAAATAAACCTTGAACCTCAAATCGTTGAGGCTGAGGGAACAGCTATGCTGCTGAAACTGAAAGGTACAGCGCTGCTATATTTTTGTTCATTACGGTACAAACAGTGCAAAAGTACCCTCAAGGATAGATGGTCCAGTTTTGGACCTTATATGTTTATTTCCCAGGAGAAAGCAGGTGATTTGTACCTTTATGTTTTAAAGTAGAACAGCAAAGAAGAAAGCCTGGAGGGAACAGAGCAGTCTGCCTTAAAAATAGTGGAACATGATGGAGTTTTGTTCCCTAACTTAAGAAACTGAAGAAGTAGGAGAAGAAGGAACCATTCTAGTGAAGTTTTATCAAAAAGGGTACGTAGCTCAACAAATAGCCTAAAAACTGCTAGATGTGGGTTGGAATATCCACATTATTCAGTCACAAGAATGAATCATTTACAAAGAACCAGGGGTACCATCGAAGAGATGCAGAATGAAGCCCATGTGGCAGTGTTTTCTTCATCACCATAACGATGCAGGTCCTACAGCGAGCTTTTCCCTCGTTTCTAGAGCAGTCGGGACTTAAATGAACCGGGAACATTATGAGTTTATTCCCTGAATGCAGCTTCAGAAATGTTATGCTGGGTTCGACCAGATGATTTCATACTCACACACTCACACACTCACACACTCACACACACACACAGATATACTGCTCTGTAATGCTTTAATGAGGTACGGTGCCTTCGAGGGCGGGTGAGTCATGCCTTAAAAGAAACATCACATTATTATTCTCCAGAGACAAAAAATCGACTTGAAAATAAAGAGCGCCTCGTTCAACTGAACTGAACTGCCTCCGAATAAATGGACTCAGACTGACTGATGCATACGTGCAGCAATTTTCTGTTTCCTTCTGTCATTGTGATCCTGTTGGTTTCTGTTTTTTATCAGTTTTCCTCTCTTAATATCTGTGTACACCGCAGACATGCAGAGCAGTGATCAGAAGGCATCAGTCTTTCTGCCGTTTGATGATGCAGAATGAAGGTACAGGTTCTGATGAGACGAGCAGCTTCACCCTGCAGCCCTGAGGGTCCCCCTGCTTTCTGCTCGGCACGACCTCGCTGCCATGGAAACAGAGTTACGCCTCTTTTTAGAGTCACCACGGATACAAAGACCGAGGGCAGTCGCCGAGATCTACTTTACTGTAACTGCACCTGCCTCTGGAGGCATTTAGATGACCCAGTCAGCCTCGGGCTCATTTAACCCCTTTTTATGGGGGTGGTGGGTTGGATTAATTTAGGCCTATTTGGTTCAACTGTATTTATCTTACGAACTTCTCTGAAGCATCATTTAAAGATAAAAAAGATTAAAGTATCACAGACTTTCAACTAGAGCCTCTCCATATTTTTACTTATTTGAAATTAAAAACATTTTTAGTTTTGTTCGAAAGACAATCTGCAATCTTTCATTCTTTGTTTCCAAAGAGTGACTTTTTTGTGTTTTTAATGCATTTTTGAGGAGCAGTTCTCCAGTTCTCCAAGTTTTTGTCTCTCATTTTCAGTCCAGTCTCCGTACCTGAGCAGTTCTCCAGATCTTCCTGAAGGACAGTGTTGTTGTCTCTCATTTTCAGTCCAGTCTCTGTACCTGAGCAGTTCTCCAGATCTTCCTGAAGGACAGTGTTGTTGTCTCTCATTTTCAGTCCAGTCTCTGTTCCTGAGCAGTTTGATAGTTTTGTGTTGGTTAATTCAGATCTACGTCTAAACCTTCAAGCAGAACAAAGTCTAATTTAAGACATGAAGCAGTGAAGAAACAGGTGCAGATGGTTCCAGATGATCAGGTGTTTAGTTGACGCTGAGTAGTTGGAACCCCTTCATCTAGAACCTTGTATCTTTAGGACACTTTACAGCCTGAAGCACTAAAACATTTGCCCCGTTTCTTTAACGTAATAAAATAGTGTTGTGATTGATTGCTTTAGGTCACGATGGTTGGTTAAATGGTCAAAATGATTAATAATAAATATCATCTCCATTTTTCAGGCTTAGGCCAACAGAAAATATTAAGATTGCCTTTGAATAAAATCATTAACAACGACAGCTTAGACTGGAAGTTAAGAATCGTTTTCCTTTTTGGGGACACTTTTGGAGATGACGATATTTGCTCTGACAGTGATGATGGTGCAACCTCCAGCACAGGGTTGCCAGCGTTCAGGAATCTGCTGTGAGACTCACACTTTTAGCCTTAATGTCATTCTCTCATGTTCACACAACATCTCACACCAGCTCCTCCACAAATATTGGAAATATTGTGCAACAGTGAACTTAACATCATTTGTGGCAACAAAGCTTGACCCTGAGTATACACAGCAGCTCAGGAAGGGCAGAGAAAATACTGAAATTATATGTTAAGCTCACACCATCCAGCTGAGAAACTGTCATTATTATCTGGCACAAATGACATTGCACAATTCACATCCTCTAATGTTTCACTATAAAAACTATATATATATATATCTACAGTACTGTGCAAAAGTTTTAGGCAGGTGTGAAAAAATGCTGTAAACAGAACGCTTTCAGAAATGGAAGTGTTGATCATTTATTTTCATCAATCAACAAAATGCAGTGAATGAACAAAAGAGAATCTAAATCAAAACAATATTTGGTGACCACCCTTTGCCTTCAAAACAGCATCATTTCTTCTAGGTACACTTGCACACAGTTTTTGAAGGAACTCGGCTGGTCGGTTCTTCCAAAAATGACTGTTTCAGCCTCCGTGTGACATTGTTGATCATCAGTACCTGTTTGGTAAAACTGGTTGATCATACACCGACTATAATCCTACAGAATCCCTGACTGTGTGCAAGTTTTTTAACTTTTTTTACAAAAGGTAGTAACACCAAATATTGATTTAGATTTTTGATTTAGATTTTTTGCGGGGCAGCAGTGGCCTAGTGGTTAGGGCGTTGGCCACCTGATCGGAGGATCGGGGGTTCGAACCCCTTCCCAATAGGTTGCCCTGAGTGCCATCCCCGTCTCGCTCCTCCCTGCGATGGGCTGGCGACCTGTCTAGGGTGTGTCCTTCTCCCTGTGTGCACTGGCTTGGACTCCAGCACTCCCCTGCGACCCCATTTGGGACAAGTGGCAGAAAATGGATGGATTTAGATTTTTCTTTTGTTCACTCACTTTGCATTTTGTAAATTGATAAAAATAAACAATCATTATTTATATTTCTGAAAGCATTGTTTCACCTGCCTAAACACTTGCACAGTACTGTATATATATATATATATATATATATGCTGCAACCCACATCAGTTTTCTGCAGCTCACACGCATCCTACTTTGTTGTTTTCTCCTTTATTGGTAGGTTGTGTACAGCTGACCTCGGTGCTCTGTTTTAGTTTACTTTCAAGTCGGTTAACAGGCTGAATTTTCATCCTCGCTTCAAGATTTTTACTTTAAAAGCTGAGGGACATGTTTCTTGAAATCGATACATATAATAATATCTGTTATTTGACATTTATCTACCAGCATATGCAACTGAAATGTGAACCCTTGTCATTGTGAAACGCAGACACAGCACAACGAAATTCAACCTCTGCGTTTCACCCATACACACACGTGCAGCAGGGGGCAGCTATTTAAAGTGCCCGGGGAGCAGTGATGGGGACGGTGCCTTGCTCAAGGGTACCTCAAGGCAACCTATTGGTGAGGGAATCGAACCCACATTCTTCCGATCCGGGGCAACTCCCTAACCACTAGACCACCGCTGCCAATTTAAATAGTGAGTGAGAAATCATCCATAGTAATTCATATAGACAGCTCTCAGTCATTTTCTGAACTGCTTGTCCTAATTAGGTTCCTGGGGGGCTGGAGTCTGTCCCAGCTCTCAAAGGGCAAAAGGTGGGAAAACACCCTAGACAGCTTATCAGTCCATTGCAGGCCAGACACACACACACTCTCTCACCTAATGGCAAATGAAGTATCTCATGTCTTTAGAAGGTTCTCCCAAGGTTCTCCCAAGTACCTCCAGGTACTCATGCAAATTCCACACAGAAATGGCCTGGAACGTCCTATCTAGGAATCGGCCCCAGGACCTTCTCGAGGTGACAGCTCTACCCACTGCGCCACCATGCTGCCCCTGCAGAGCTCAAGATCGAGCTCTTCTGGTTAATGGTTGGTCAGCAGTGATCATGTGATGATGAGATATGTGGTTTTTGCAAAATACAGGAGCACTTTTCTACAGAAGAGGGAATCTGTGTGAGCTTGTAGTCCACTATCCAATCAAACTCCGAAACCCAGAAACCCAGAGGGGTCACAGGGTCAGGAATGAGATGCATATGACCAGTAATCTCCTCACTCGCTGATCTGCTCCCAGCAGGAAGGTATGTGGGCGTGTGTGTGGGAAAGCAGAAATAAAAAATCTGGCTCAAATCATTTCAAGTGAATGACAGAACGACAAGCCGCCTGCTGCTGGTCTGAGCAGATTTCATTCCTTTAAACTGGGATCGCGTCCTCTGCCTGCTGTTTTTTTAACCTTGTGTTGTGAGTAATTCACTCAAATACAAAATAAACAACAATATTTCACAATATTTTACAATATTAACAATAATGTATCAGTGCATGTCCTTTAACAGACGTCCGATATTCCAGGGGCATGATGAATTTTCCTTTAGCCAGGAGGGAAAACCCCTGAGGTCTGCAGAAGTTTTAAAGATTTTCATCACCATCTAGTGGGCTGAAGTGAAACAGACGATGGATTTTCATTAGAAATAAGCTCGCGAGAAAAAAAAAACATATTCTCTGTGTTTGAATAGGGAGGTATTATACAAATTCAATGAGTAATTACAATTATTAGTGTCATTAATAATTATTACTAATAAAATCAGTAAAGAAGTGAAAAAAAGATTTTAAAAAGCTATTTTAATGACAATACACACACATCTGTGTTTTTTTTGTTTGTTTTTTTTTTCAACAAAATCACCAATATAAGACTGAATGGAAGGACAGAATCAGCTGTAATACCCAGTCTCTGGTTTGATTAATCAGGACTTCATTTCTCTATCAGGTTAAATTACGAATTTGCTCTGAAGGAACTTAACAGCTCAGCTACTCACATCAGCAGCACATGAAAAGAAGACATTTGTGTTATTTATTAGTGTACTTTCACACTGAGAGGAATACAGTATATTGAATGTCTATTTGAATCCAAAAACGAACCATTCTGAATCATTGTAACACGTATTCACAGTGACAGCATCATAGACCAGACTTAAGTGCTAAATTTTAATTAAACTAATGTAAACTAATTTCTCAGCCCATCACATCACTCCAGGGCAGCGCTGGCCTAGTGGGGAGCTGGCCCCATGATTGAAACGTGATGGGTTTGAATCCCAGGCCAGTAGGTTGCCCTGAGGTACCCTTGAGCGAGGTACCATCCCCATCACTGCTCCCCGGGTGCTTTAAATAGCTGCCCCCTGCCGCGCGGTTTCACAACGACAAGTTGGCACGTTCACAAATTTGACTAATTTAGCCGTCTTACCTTTCAAATCGACAATAATATTTGTTTTTAATAAAATATCATCCAATCAACCAATCAATTTTCCAAATAATGGCTACAAAATCAACATCATGTTGAACATTTGTTCTCTGTGACACCTTCGTGATGACTGGACCAATAGAAAGAGGTTAAAATGTGAGGTGCCTCTAAAGTTAACAAACATGGGATGTATGACGGAAAACTGAGCAAACGCTCAGCTGCTTCCTGTTTTATATCGTAAACCTTGTACCCTGTATCTCCGTGTCGTGTGATGACGGCGCCTGGCTTCTAAATGGATGCATTTTTTGTTGTTTTTCATTTTCTCATTTTCAGCACTTTAACCAGAGAGTGGACTGAGTGACCTGAGTCTGACCTCAGGCACGGCCTGGTGCTGCTGGCTGTGAGGCATGATGGATGAGAGAAACAGGCGGCAGTGACTCGTGGAAGTGAGGCTGTTGGGAAAAGAGACAGACGTCTGGGGTCTGAATGGCGGCAGGGTGAAAACTCAGCCTGGTTCCAGATGGACAAGAAAAATGTTTGACAAGATGTGACAAAAGATGAAGGACAGCAATCTGAAGACGTTTCTCACAGTCCAGCACCCCGTCACACTCGCCCTCCATCCTGCTCTACACACACTAGGCTTTGTCGACTGGTTGGGAGTGTGCAGTGTGTGTTTTTCCGTTATTGAGATGTAACCAGACTTTTTATTTTTTATTTTTTCCCAAAACTTTCAAAACCTTCAGTAGTGCTGAATAAACTTCTTTACTCAGAAGAAAAAGTGAAAGTGACAACCCTTGTCATTGTGAAACACTGCACAGCACAACACAACGAAACCTCTGTGTTTCACCCATACACACCCGTGCAGCAGGGGGCGGCTATTGAAAGCACCCAGGGAGCAGTGGCAGGTACGGTACCTTGCTCAAGGGTACCTCAGGGCAACTTACTGGTGAGGGAATTGAACCCATAATCTTCCGATCTGGGGCAACTCCCTAACCACGAGGCCACCGCTGCCCCAGAAGAAGAGAAAAGTCCAGACTTCACCTATTTATTATTCCTTTAGGAGTAAAAGCAAAGTCATCCTAAACACAGCATTTAAATCTAACACTTGAAAATTCTACTTAAGTATAGAAATTGATTTTTTTACTTTGCTGCAGAAAGGCGAAGTTGCAATACACACAATCCTGACTGGGGTGAGAAGAAAGGAAAAAAAAAAACACATGCTCCAGGAGTTTTGTGCAAAAGCCTTGTATTGAACTACATAAAAGTTTTTTATCTATAATGTTAACACAAGCCAAGAAAATATACTTAAGTCACATGTGCGTGCGTGTGTGTGTGCGTGCGTGCGTTTGTGTACAGGCCAATACAAATCAAGCAGGAAACGTTCTGTGTAAATAAGGGCGTTTCCTCCAGAAACACTTTGTGCATATTTTAACACACAATTACTGTTTATTTACTTGAACATTTTGGGAAAAAAATAACAGAAAATGTTTAAATTTACACCAATAATGTCAATTTATGTCATTCGTTTTCGCTCAGTGTGCACTCGGCAAAAAAATGAATAATTGTCTAAACCTAACTTTACAAGGGAAGGGAAAGTCAATAATGCAAAATGAAAGTCAAGTGGACAAAGCGCACTACCCAGAGAAAGTGTGATGGAAAGATACTCCTCACTGTAGGTGGACGGGACAGAGGGGACGGGACAGCGGGGGCGTCTTCTCCAACAGGACTGGAGCGTTTCTACAGTAACATCTGCACATTAGCGGAGCTGCAGCGTGTCTATATATCATATTTAGCACTCATGGTATCAAATGCTGGCCAGAGAAACAAATGGGAAATATGAGCTGAAAAAAGTCATTATCATGAATTCTCATCTGAAATGATGTAATGAGCTTCTGCAGCTCCTTCCTTCTGCTCTTCTGCATTTGTCTTCATGATGCCGTCTCCAGTTCTGCAGTCAGAGACAGCCAGCTGGCTCTAGCAGCTGCACTCACGTACCCGTTACAGTGTTCTCTTTAATGCACGGGTGCCAACTCAGTGGGCATTTTAAGGACGGGAGTCTGTGCCAGAACTCGACTGTGTAAAAGAGCTGATAAACCCTGAGCTGGTAAAATGAAAGAAATGAGAACAAATGTTTTAGTGCTACAGGCTGCTAAGTGCCTGAAGGTTCTAGATAAAAGGGTTCCAACCACTCAGTGTTCAGCATCAGCAGTAAATGAATCACCTGATCATCTGGAATCATCTGCACCTGTTTCTTCACTGCTTCATGTCTTAAGTGAGACGCTTTGTTCTGCTTGAAGCTTCAGGCGAAGATCACTGTGTGGATTAACAGGAGAGCTGGTCCTGGTCTGCAATACATTAAAAACACAAGGATGTCTGGATAATTGGAGGCAAAATTTAAAGGTATTTGCATGTTCGGTGTGGTCTGTTTCAACTGGTCAGAGTAAATCTTTTCCCAGAGTGCTCTAAATCTGTCTAATTCTTTCAGAAGGCCAGTTTGGGCTGCAGGCTTCAGCAGACTTTGCTCATGGTGTTATTATCCATGTGCATGTGAACGTGCACCTGATTATATAAATGAAACTGAAGGAACGTTATTTTTATACAAAGACAATAAGAATGTTTTGTTAGTAATAAACAACTAATGATATAATAAACCTGCAGCCCTGTGAGCTCACAGATCCAATATTTACCCTGTGTGATTCAGTGCAACTCAGGTGTGATTCAATGTTATCAGTTTCATTCAGAGTGAACCAGTACCATCAGTTTGGTGGTGGTGGTCTAGCGGTAGGGTACTTGCCTATGGCTCAAGAGGTTCCAGGTTCAAATCCCACCACTAGTACTACCACCAGTGGGTCCCTGAGCAAGACCCTTAACCCCGAGTTGCTCCAGGGGGGACTGTCCCTGTAATTAGGACATGGAGGTTGCTCTGGATAAGAGTGTTTGCTAAATGCCGTAAATGTAAATATCAGTTTAATTTGGAGTGAGAATCAGTAATATCAGTTTCATTTGGAGTGTAATTCGGTGTGAATCAGTAATATCAGTTTAATTTGGAGTGTAATTCGGTGTGAATCAGTAATACTAGTTTAAATTTGAGAATAATTCAGTGTTAATCAGTCATATCAGTTTAATTCTGAGCATAATTCAGTGTAATTCAGTGTGAATCAGTAATATCAGTGTAACGGCGGCGGGGTGATGGAAGGACGCCAGTGCGGAGCCAGGGGTTCGGAACATAGTTTTATTATTCACAATTACACAAACAAGGAGCAGGGACTGCAGTTCTAATCAAAAACCCTAGAACCGAGGAACTGCAGTCTAACTCTAGATACCAAGTGACATATACCAGAACCACCATTACACATAGGCTTCGCCTAACTAATGAGCCGCGCTCTGTTCTGACTCATCGGGGCTTAAATAGTCAGCCCCAATGAGGCACACTTGTGCCTTCTTAAGCTCAGGTGTGCTCAGTCAGAACAGAGCGCCCTCTAGCGTGCCCAAAACACCCCACATGTGACAATCAGTTTAATTTAGAATGTAATTTGGTGTGAATTAGTAATATCAGTTTAATTTGGAGTGTAATTAAGTGTGAATCAGTAATATCGGATTAATTTGGAGTGTAATTCGATGTGAATCAGTAATATCAGTTTAATTTGGAGTGTAATTCAGTGTGAATCAGTAATATTCGTTTAATTGGGAGTGTAATTCGATGTGAATCAGTAATATCAGTTTAATTTAGAGTGTAATTCAGTGTGAATCAGTAATATCAGATTAATTTGGAGTGTAATTTGATGTGAATCAGTAATATCAGTTTAATTTGGAGTGTAATTTGATGTGAATCAGTAATATCAGTTTAATTTGGAGTGTAATTTGGTGTGAAAGTGAAAGTGAAAGTGACAACCCTTGTCATTGCGAGGTCACGGCACAGCACACATGAACCACAACGAAATTGGACCTCTGCATTTAACCCATACACACACACTGATTAATTCAGTGTGAATCAGTAATATTCGTTTAATTAGGAGTGTAATTCGATGTGAATCAGTAATATCAGTTTAATTTGGAGAGTAATTCAGTGTGAATCAGTAATATCAGTTTAATTTGGAGAGTAATTCAGTGTGAATCAGTGTGAATCAGTAATATCAGTTTAATTTAGAGTGTAATTCAGTGTGAATCAGTAATATCCGTTTAATTGGGAGTGTGTTTCGATGTGAATCAGTAATATCAGTTTAATTTGGAGTGTAATTCAGTGTGAATCAGTAAAATTCGTTTAACTGGGAGTGTAATTCAGTGTGAATCAGTAATATCAGTTTAATTGGGAGTGTAATTCAGTGTGAATCAGTGTGAATTAGTAATATCAGTTTAATTTGGAGTGTAATTAAGTGTGAATCAGTAATATCGGATTAATTTGGAGTATAATTCGATGTGAATCAGTAATATCAGTTTAATTTGGAGTGTAATTCAGTGTGAATCAGTAATATTCGTTTAATTGGGAGTGTAATTCGATGTGAATCAGTAATATCAGTTTAATTGGGAGTGTAATTCAGTGTGAATCAGTAATATCAGTTTAATTTGGAGTGTAATTCAGTGTGAATCAGTAATATCAGTTTAATTTGGAGTGTAATTCAATGTGAATCAGTGCTGGGAGAGGACAGTTGAGTGATAAGGCCTGTGGGACAGGGCCCTGGAGAATTCAGTGCAGAGGAAAAGCAAATCCAGACAGAGAACAGCCATCTTTCTCCAGAGGAGCGGCTGTGTGGCAGCCTGATCTCCAACGGGGCAAAGGTGACCTAGTGGATCCGAAGATCGTGGGTTCGAGTCCCAGACCAGTAGGTTGCCCTGAGGTACCCTTGAACACGGAACCGTCCCCAACACTGCTCCCTGGGTGCTTCCAATTGCTACCCCCTGCTGCACGTTTGTGAATGTGTGGGTAAAATGCAGAGGTTTAATTTCGTTGTGGTTCACTGTGAGTTGTGCCGTGTACTCACAATGACAAGAATGGTCACTTTCACTTTCAAAGCCAACAGCTGCCAAAGCCCTAAACGGATAATATCATGGTGCAAGCTTTATTCACTTCACTACAAATGACTTCCTGTGAGTATGGTAATCTGCATGGGAAAGAGCTCTCTTCAAGCCGTGCATTTGGCTCATCCACAAAACATTTAAATCTCTTGAAGGAAGACTAATAGCAGAGCAGGGTGAGATAGGAATAACGCCGTAGTTATATTTCCTGGTCACACAATAGGGCGTAAAGGTCAGGCCAGTGCGTTGTAGATACTAATTGCCTTTGCAAATCGAGCAGCACTAAATTTAATCAGGCCACAAATTTTAGTGCTTTTGCTCCCTTTACGGCCAGCGTGTAATGGACTCGCTAATGCAATGAAATGCTTATCTTGACCTGCTTGGGCTTCTGTGCTTGGTGTGTAATGACTTAAAGGCACTCTCAAACACGCAGGCCACCCTAATGGCATCTTAGGTGGTCTTTGTTAATAAGCTGCCACCATTTGCAGTGCCAGAAAAAAAGCAGGCTGATTTAACCCAGAGTTACAAGTCGCACTGGATCCTGTTTACCGAAGCCTATAAAAGACCACGTAAAACCCAAAACCCAAAGACCATCACGGAAGAGCAAACTTTTCATGCCGTTTTGGAATGAATGAGCTGAAACTATCTATCTGTCTGTCTGTCTCTCTTTCTGTCTGTCTGTCAATCCTCATACCTACCTAACTGTATGTCCATCTATCTATCTATCTATCTATCTATCTATCTATCTATCTATCTATGTCTGTCTGTCTGTCTCTCTTTCTGTCTGTCTATCAAGCATCATACCTACCTAACTGTATGTCTATCTATCTATCTGTCTGTCTGTCTATCTATCTATCTGTCTGTCTGTCTGTCGGTCTGTCTGTCTGTTTGTCATCATATCTATCTATCTATCTGTCTGTCTGTCTCTCTTTCTGTCTCTCTATCAATCCTCATACCTACCTAACTGTATGTCTATCTATCTATCTATCTATCTATCTATCTATCTATCTACCTACCTACCTACCTACCTAAATACCTATCTATCTATCTATCTATCTATCTATCTATCTATCTATCTATCTATCTATCTATCTATCTGTCTCTGTCTGTCTCTCTTTCTGTCTGTCTATCAAGCATCATACCTACCTAACTGTATGTCTATCTATCTCTCTGTCTGTCTGTCTCTTTTTCTGTCTCTCTGTCTGTCTGTTTGTCATCATATCTATCTATCTATCTATCTATCTATCTGTCTGTCTGTCCGTCTCTCTTTCTGTCTGTCTATCAAGCATCATACCTACCAAACTGTATGTCTATCTATCTATCTGTCTGTCTGTCTCTCTTTCTGTCTGTCTGTCTGTCTGTTTGTCATCATATCTAACTATCTATCTATCTGTCTGTCTGTCCGTTTCTCTTTCTGTCTGTCTATCAAGCATCATACCTACCAAACTGTATGTCTATCTATCTATCTAGCTATTTGTTTGTCTGTCTGTCTGTCTTTTTACCTGTCTGTCTGTCTGTCTTTCTGTCTGTCTTTCAAGAATCATACCTACCTAACTGCATATCTGTCTGTCTGTCTATCTATCTGTCTGTCTGTCTGTCTGTCTAGCTATCTTGATTCTGAAACATGGGATGGTGTGATTTTCCCTTTAAGATCATCTCATACGCAGCCTTTCTTAAACGGTCTTTACCCTCTTCTATTAAAAAAGGCTGATTTTGCATCTAAATTAGTCTGTAAGTGTAGCCTGTAGACTGTAACAGGTTAAACTAGGTGACTGAGCTGATCTTCTTCACTTTATTGCTTGTTTGTTTGTGAATCTGATTTCAAAGGCTACCTGATATCGTCTACTGCACGCCATCCTTGGAGAGAACGATAAAGAAGAGATTCTTCCTGCAGGAAAACGAGTCTCTGCGGTTTCAGATGGCAGCGGTGGACTCGGCCACAGGTGCAAAATCAATGGAGGCCTGGAGCAGAGAGTCGGCTCCAGAGGAAAGGAAGAGCAGCTGGAACAGGCTCTGCGCCGGCCCCGGTCATCAAACCCACGAGAACAAAAGCCCTCAGCTCAGAGCGATGGGGAAAAGAGCGAGGACGGGACATGAAGGTCATCAAGTGGATGCCCGTTTCCATAGTAACCAAGGACAAGCTGATGTGCTGTTACGGGACAACACACCTCTGTTAATTTTGTATCTTCCTTTGAAATATATATTACATAACATGACAAAGAATAAATACTACTGTCAGCTTTTCAAAGGTCTGGATTCAATAAATACACAATTTAAATCTATTTAAATCATGATAAATGCTCTGTTACCTGTTGTTTTCCTTCTGATAACATGATGAAATAAACATAAGTTTGCATTAAATTAATATTAACTTCTCGTTTCCAAAAACGACATTAAAATGAACAAAATAAAAATATGATATTCATTACAGAAACAATCATGTTGCAACTTAAATCTTAACAGAAGCAAACTGGGAGTAATCTGAGCATCTGTGAATCGCCAAGACACTCGGTGCTCTTTAATTATTCAGTACTATCTGCTTCCTCCACTCCCCAGTCTGCATGGTTTCAACTCCAAAAAGCCAAGGAACATTAATTCCTATCTAAACCACAAGGTGGGAGCACATACAAGCTTTTCACCAACATCTCATCATCCTTTCAATGAATTCAGCATCATCAAACGGTCAATAATGCACTTTTAGTTTTGTGATTATTCTTTTGCCTCTTTGTTGTACATGTAGGTACTTCTTTATTTTACAGCAGTAGACTGTTTTATCTAATAAACTGGGATTCTGGCAAGTAGGCTCATATTTGATTAAGGCAAGTGGACGGACGTGTTGAACACGGCCTGCTTTATTAATCTTTCATCACCTGCCTCTATCCCTCCGTTCTGTATGTGTGTCTATTTTTGGAAGCTGTGCTCCCTGGAGTCTGGAAATGTGGCCCAGTCTGTTTCTGGAGCTCCAGACTTTGGCCCATATTTCCTCCTGCAATGCTGCACATCTTCAGAAGAAAGGCTTTTTTGGAGCTGTATATATATATATATATATATATATATATAAAGTTTATTAGCTAGGATCCTTTTGTGTTCTTTACTTTAGATCCAGAGCTCTGAGGCTCTAAAAACTGAGGCGTTGGGATGTGAGCTGCTTTATTTTGGTCCATTTTTAGGTAACGATAAATTGCGTAGTGATGAAAACTACATTCAGGGGTCAGTTTGATATCATGTGTGATGATTTAAGTCAAAACCTGTGGATAAAAGCTTGGAAAAGCTACATAAGAAGCAATCTTCAGACATCAAAATGTCTACAAGGATGTCTTCTCATTCACTCTCACTCACTCATTTTCTGAGCCGCTCATCCTGATTAGGGTCGCTATAGGTGTCGGAGTCTATCCCAGCTCTCACAGGGCGAAAGGCGGGGACCCATTCTGGACAGGTCTCCAGTCCTTCACAGGGCAGACACCCGTGCTCCAGGCTGCAAAGTGGCTGAAGGTTCTAGATAAAGCAGTTCCACCCACTCAGCATCAGAACCGGTGCAGCTGTTTCTTCACCGCTTCATGTCTTAAATTAGACGCTTTGTTCTGCTTGAAGGTTCAGACATTCTTAAGCCACCGTTTGAACACAGTCTGCATTTTTTGTGCTTTTCTGCACTTAATATTCAGAGGACTGAAGAACGAGATGAGTCAGGTGAGTCAGGATTAAAAAGCATGACTGATGGACCTGTAACATGGTTAATAATCTGGGGAGATACCGACTGACCGCCCCGCTGGTGTACGGTTACACACTGTAGGCCATCAGTTGATGGCATTTATAATGAATCCCCCAGGCTTTCATCAGCGATGCTCCACTTTCAACCCAGCAGCAATACTGACACACACAAACCTGGCCGTGCTCAAAGTGAAAGTGACTATTCGGGTCATCGTGAGAACACACAGCACAGTGAACCACAATGAAATTGGACCTCTGCATTTAACCCATGCACAAACACACACCATGGGAGCAGTGACAGGGACGGTACCTCAGGGCAACCTACTGGTAAGGGGCTTGAACCCACAATCTTCTGCTCCTGCCCCCACACGCCCATTCACACACATTACCAAACCGCTGGAGATCAGTGGGTGAGGGCGACGACAGATGGACGGTGACACGACGAACTTCTAAGGTGGTCTGACCTGATGTAGTGACCCGTGAGCGAAAATACAAAGTGGGTTTTCTAATAAAGTGGCCTGTTAGTGGATGTGCAGGACTAGTGTTTCTAATAAAGTGGCTAATGCAGGGCAGCGGTGGCCTAGTGGATAGGGACTTGGCCAGAGATCAGAAGATTGTGGGTTTGATTCCCTCACCAGTAGGTTGGCCTGAGGTATCCTTGAGCAAGGTACCGTCCCCGTCACTGCTCCCCGGGTGCTCCCCCCCCCCGCTGCACGTGTATGGGTGAAACGCAGAGGTTGAATTTCGATGTGTTTCACAATGACAAGAATAGAAACTTTCACTTCAGTGTGCAGAAGTGAAACTGGGTGTTTCCAATAAAGTGGCCAGTTAGTGAAGAGAAAAGTTCCTGTTTCTAATAAAGTGATAAGTTAGTGGAAATGTAAGTGCGGCGTTTCCAATAAAGTGGCCACCGAGAAGAAGTACAGGGTGGGTGTTTCCAATAATGTGGTCAATTTACAGTGAAACTATTTAACTATTTATAAAACTTCCTAAAGCTATAGTGTGTTTTAACTGAACTGTACAATGTGTTGCTTTTTGGTGAAGTTTTGTTGAGTAAATTGCACCGTGTAGAGTATCTCCTGAAGGGGCTACAGGGCTGAGAAATGATCAAAATGATCAACCTGGTGTAAAAACAGCCACAGCTCCGGACTGAGGCCGGTGGGCGGAGCTCTCCGCTCTCCCGCGGAGCCATGGTAACGCAGGAACGATTGCCTAGGAACCAATAACGTAAAGCGAGCGCGAGAGTCGTAAAGTGGCATGGTGCTGAGTGAGAGTGTTTGCCGGAGAGCGGCGAAGGCGCACGGGCTCTCTGAACCGCAGGACAGCGCTCCTCCTCGGCGGCACAGCGGCGAAAACGGCCTCCCTGAACACCCACCGGAGCCCCGGGACGAGCCCCGAGCAGGCGCGGCGGGCAGCGAAAGGCGGCGTCCCCGTGTTGACCGCACGGCGGAGCCGGGCTGCGCTGCTCCTCCCCGGGCTGCGGAGCGAGAGGAGAGCCGGGCTCCCCAGTGTGGAGCTGCTGCCTCCTCCCTCAACTCCCACTGACCGCGTCTACATTCATTTAAACTCAGCTTTTCCTCCTTTTATCCACCACTTGCTCCTTTTTCCTGCCTGTTCTGAAGAGGGAGAAATGCCTCCTGGGAAAGAAGACTGCAAGGCTGAGTGCTGAAGTCTCCCAGGTTGGTTTTTCCAGTTGATTTCTGCTTTACTTCCTTCTCTTTCGCTCAGGGTTTTTTTTTTCTTTCCTTCATTTTCTCCTTCCTTTACATCCAAATGCAATATCTGTGTAGTTTTCCTGCCTTTCCAACAGTGTTTACCAACCTTAGACCTTCAGTCTAGTCCCAGGTCCATTGTGGTTTTGGTGGGTTTTATCTTTTTTTCCTCCTTTTTTTCTTTTTTCTTTTTTTGAACCACTTTGCAGTGCACAGATCTACCAGACATGTGTTTTTCACCATGCATGAATTAATGCAACCGTATCTGATTTTCTTTTAATCAGAGAAAGGGTTCCACGGAAGCTTCCCTCCTTCTCTTCTCTGCAGAGCCGAGGGTCCGAAGTTAAAGTTCTTTAGTTCCTTTTTCATCCACTTTGCGGTGCAAGGGATATACCGGACGCATGCATTCACCATGCATGAATTAATGCAACTATTTTATTCTCCTTTCATGCAAGAAAGGACTCGGAAGAAGCTTGCATTCTTTTCTGCAGAAATTTATATTTTCTTTTTTTTCTTTCTTTCTTTCTTTCTTTTTAAACCACTTTGCAATGCAAAAATGTACCAAACACAAGATGTTTTCTCCTGAAGCTCCCTCGTCAGCAGATCTGCAGAGTCAGGAGTTTCTTATTTCTGACAAACGGGGCAACCTAACAGGTCCCTCTGTGTGTAAGTGATCTCTAATGTGTGTGTGTGTGTGTGTGTGTGTGTGTGTGCGCGCAGATCTGGGCCTTCATGTGTGTCCAAAAGCTCCGGCCAAATTCTGCACCATCGCGGTACTTTTCTGACCCTGACTTTGTTCATCGTCCCGCGTCGTGTGGTCGTCCTGAAACATAAAGCTTTATTCCCTCTGCAAGCAAAGCAAACGATGGAGCGAAACCTCCATAAAGCTCCTGTTAATGAAGGCATGTTTGCCAGCAGTGTATCGTCTACTTCCATCATCAGCTCGGCCGGCTGCCTTGTCTTCTAGTGAACTTGCTCCGAACACAAGGCAAACATTGTGTCTGGTTTGTCTGAAGTCATTGTCGGGGTCGGCCAGCAGCACAATGTGCCCTTTTTGCCAGAAGCGCTCGGTCAGTTCTGTCTGCATTTGCACATTAACTCTGTAATGGAGCAAAAAAGCCACGATGCTGAAATAATAGCTGTTGGTCAGAAACCGCAAAGCAAATCCAAGGAAGGATCATCATTGGAGCAGATGGTGGAGAAAAGAAAACAAGCACGAGAAGAGAAATGAGAACTGTACGATTAGGAGTGGAATACTGATGATCTGAGTCTCAACCCCAGCGCATCTAAAAGGTCTCCACGACTCGCTTCTCGTGTGTTTGTTGAGAGAGAGAGAGGACGAGCCAAGAGAAAGAGGGATGTGTTTCCATTCAGCCCTCGGACCCTCTCCACTCACGCACTTCTTTTATGTTGTCGCTGTCGGAACAAAACCTAGCTTCTCCAGAATGCTTCAAGAGGAGAAGGACAAAACACTCGCAACGTTTAAACAAACCGACGTGAAACAATTCGTGTTCTAATTGTTTGATATCTAATCTTATTTTGGAGCATTTCTACCAGTCCTTTCAAGATAAAATGCTCTCTCAGGCGCTTCGCTCCCTTGAATGCACAAGAAACCAAATAAAAATGGAGATACAAGGTTTTGTCCCAGTACGGATGCATGTTTGTAAAGTCTCCAGACATCTTTTCTTTTAGGAAAAGGGGAAAAAAAAAAAAAAAATCTATACATACAAGTTGAAATATTGAGATTTGATTAGTGCTGCATTTAGAGGAACTACAGATTTCATCTTTTTCATTTCTTTTTCCTCTAATAAGAGGAGAAGAGAACGCTGCTTTCCTCACACGAGTTTCCGTATCACAAAGATCGTCCCTCCACGATTCTTCTCCTTCCTTTCAGTGAGATTCGTGGTACAGGAGAGACTCACGTGGGAAACAGGAGCGGTGCTTTTAAGCGCTTTCACTTCACTTTGCTGTTGCTTTTGTTAGTTTGCTGCTTGTTGAATGTCCAGATCTGCTGGAGGTGCTGCTTCACGAGTGGGGGTGAGTAATGTGTGAACAGCGTATTAAGAGTGTAACTGCATATCTGTTTGACCATCTCCAGGGAAGCACATTCGGTACGAGGTGCACGTTGTGTTGCGAGTAAATACGGTCATTGTTTGAATGAACAGATGAATAAAATGATAGCGGACAAGCGCGTCCTCGCCTCTCCAAATCTAAAGCCGAGCCGAAACATAACAAACTTTCGTCTCCGTGACAACGTCGGCCGAAAAGAGCCCCCCGTATCCTCCCAGACTCCCGTTGGGGACATTTTCTGAACTGCAGGAGGACTAAGACACACGGCGATATCAATCGGCATTATTTAAGAACGCCTTCCTTTATTTGGTTAAATTCGTGAATCAAAGATATTTTGCTTGTATTTTTATTTTCAGCGCACCGAAAACGTACGGGACAAAGCGAGGCACACTCCGAGCTCTTCTGTTTGCATAGCTTCACACCCCTAATGTATTACACTCTTTCCAGAAACGTTCGCAGTGCTGCCTGTTGTGTTTATTTTGCTTTGAACCCGTTTTAATGGAAGAGCCAGTCGGGGTCGCGGTAAATCCAACACCAGCAAACAGTCACTTCGCTGTCTTTTTGTAATGAAGCCTAAAGAAAGCAGCTCGGCTTCTGTCTTCGCTTGCTGTGCTGGATGTTGAGACGGCGGTACGTTCCCGACGGCAGACGTCCCGTACGCTCTGACCTCCCTTTCATGCTGGGACGCAAGATAACAGTATAGTTTAAGAAGAAATCAGCTTTGTTACTTTGCTGTTTACCCCCATCCTGAAGCTTTATCTGTTACTTCCCACCCGAGCCCTGTTTGCGTGACGACTGGAGTTTAGATCGACGTTGCTGGCAGACCGTCAGCCCCCATCCCGCTGTTTTTATCTCTTGAGCGTTTCAGCTTGTTTGATTTGGTCCAGTTTCCTGTTATTTGCAGGGCCCGACTGCTCGTAACGTTCTGCTCCGTTTGTGCCAGGCGCTGTGCGGTGTTGCCCAGGCATCGCGTTGGCATCTGCGCCAAGCGGCCGGATTCTCCTCCACGTGCTGCCTAACTTCATGGCTAATGGAGAAGTAATTCAAAACAGAAGAAGCTTGTTGGAAATAAACACTACTTTGCCCGAAAACAGGAAAACGGGTTTCATGGAACACATCTTTGAGCGATTCTGTAACGGATCTGGTCCAAAAAGAGGCGCTGAAGCTGAAAAAGGTAGAAAGAGATGAAAATATGAAGAGTTTATTGTTTAGGAAGGGACCAGATATGAGGGTGGACCTATGAAGGTTCTACGATTAGTTTTCTGTTCAGTATGGAACTATTAGGTTCCCTCGAGAGCCAAATGCACATGGGCGACCCCTAATTTAACCCCTGCCGGTAATAATGTTGTAGAAGCCGATTGAATTTAACCTGAGCTTTCCTCGCTGAATTCACTTGATAGATGAATAGCTCTGTTTGTATTTCTGAAGACCCACAGATGAAACCCTCTCTAACGAGTCTAGTGACAGCTTGTCGGGCTTTTTGGTTTAGTTTGGTAGGGCAAGTGTTAAAGCTGTGGCAAAAATATCACCAAACAGGAAGCTTTTAAACACACAGCACGTGTCTCTATTTATTCTGAGGTCTGGTTACAGAGAAGAACCTACGGTTTGGAATTTTACACCTTTTACATCCTCTCTCGATAACGAAACCTGCTCATTCGGTTCCTTAAATACCGAAAACGTCCCAGAATAGCACACAGTGATTTTCCCATGATCTGTTTGTCATGCTTTGAACACGACGTGTTCCTGAATGAATATCGTTCTAATTACTCTTCCTCGGTGCCATCTTCACCCTGTTTGTGTTTCATATTTAACCGTATTCCTGCGTTTCTGGCTACAAGGAGTTTGAAATGATCCGACATCCGTGAGTTAGTGCTGTAAGTAAACTGTCAGAGTAGGAGAAGGAGACGTCTGACGTTCGTTTACCATGAGATTAGCAATTTTCTTGTTTAACGTCTTATTTTATTCGTCAGTTTAGCTGCTTGGCTCAGTCAAGAGCCAGCTTTTTGTTGTCAGTAATTTCCCCAGAACGTAAAGTTGCGTAATTAAAGGCAGAACTACAAACACGAAGCCGACTTCAGCTTCACGAGCTCGATTGTGAGCACCTCCAAGTTTCTGCAGAATAAATATGAGTGATCCATCTCCTCTTCGTTTCACTGGAACCTGTAAATAGGAATTAGCTGTTTGACTTTGTGAAAGCACCGTTCCGTTCCCTCGTATACGTTCCATCACTCTTTATGAGAAAAGCTGCCTTTTTGTTTTTTTGGACTTGAGTAAACAGCCGTTTTCTTCTGGTTTGATGATGAAATGCTTTGTCTGATACAGTGATAAGCTTTTATCTCCAAAAAAACATCTCAGAGAATTGTCAGGGTTTCCGAACGGCTCCTTAAAGGAATCCGCCGTGGCGTGTATTTCAGAGTGTGGTGAGAGACGTTCTTGTGCGGAGAACGTTGGAACTGGAAGCTGCGATTGTAAGTGTAAAGTGCATTATGTCAGCGTCAGGTCACGCTGTAGGCTGTGAACCGATTGGTCAGTCGCTCGTCTTGTTGCATCATTAGTTCATACACAAGAGACCTAACAAAAGGTCAGGAGTCCATTTACTGAAGGACCGCACTGTGTCCCTGTAACAGAAGACTTGAACTGGCTGCTGGGAACTAGAAAGGGAAAAGGTAAAAAACGTATAGAAGAAGTGAAACTCTAAACTTTCGACACTAGACGTGTCGATTGTAGACATTTGGATCAGTTTGAAGTCTGTAGGAGGGACTGCGATTCAGCTATATTACTAACTAGGGCCGAATGATTAAGGGAAATATCAAAATGCAGGTTTTCCACCTAATATTTCTAATTACAACACGATTATTAGATTAAGCTCATTTTCACCCGGACATTCATTTGCCAAAAAGCACCCTTTCATTTTGCCATTCCTGAATAAAGCTATTCATATGCAGTTCCTCTTCATGAAAATCTGGAGACGTGGATCAAATCTGGAAGGCGTCATTTTGGGGGAAAAAGTTACAACGGCTTTTGTGTTTCTTGTTAAGGGCTGTAAAAGGCAAATATCGAAGTCTTTTTAACAACGAAACATGCTGAAGAAATGGAATTTAAACGTAATCTGAGAATCTTGGACCACTGAGAGAAGTCTCGCGCTCGAGAACGTCTCGTGAAACCATTATTCTGCAGCTGTAGGTTCGGCGTGGACGCTGGTGGAAAGATAGAATAATACTTTATCAGTAAAGCTTTATTTAAAGCTTTTTTTTAGTTTTGGTTTTAGTGAAGGCCCTCTAACACTGCTGTCCAAGGCTCTCCAGACTCATCAGAAGAGCGTGAGCTGCGTTTATCAGCCAATATAAGATATTGAGCTTCAACAACGCCAATGTTCTGGTCATTTCTTCCAAAGAGAAATCTATCCGAACCATTTCCCAGTCGCTTTTCTCCAAACGGCCAACATCCTGTCTCGTAACCTGAAGTCTCAGCCTTTTAAAAGCTTAAAAACGTCACACTAGTTGCATTCTGTGATGCGGTAAAAGCAAAGGAGCAGATCATCTAAAGAAAGATTATCACTTTTAAGAATCTAGAACCAAAAAACAGTTTTACTAAACTAGACTGAAGCCTATTAGCTGCTTCTAACGGCAGAAATTTGGAACAGGACTAGGGTTACAGCGGTTAGTCAGCAGACTTCAAGAAAAGCTGACGACGTTGATTAAGCTGGTCAGTTCCTAAAATGAGTCTGGGGAGGGTGAGGTTGATGTCTGCCGTTCTTTAGAACTCGTCTTTTCCTTTCTAACAAAATCAGCCTCTGCCATGCTGATCGTCGAAGACGGCAATATGCAAGTGAGCTTCCAGCCCATCAAAAATGCTAATTAGATTCAATTAAAATGCTAAATAGTTATTTAGGTGCTTAAAAAGTTTGTATATCCCTTACACGGCTGTGTTAGCTTCCGTGCCTTTAAAGACCGATATGTAAATGAGCTCTTTTCTCATTGGCTGCCCTGCATGCCTGCTCATCTGGAAGGTAGCGTGGGGCTGAAACAGCACCCCAGCATGAATGGGTGGCTGAATAAACCAGTGTGTAAACGTGTTGGTTTTTGTGACCTCACAAAAACCTGGATTTGTTTTTGCAGCTTCGTTTCCACACGCCGACTGTATTGAATGAGGGTGAACGTACATTTGCATGAACGTGACATTATTTCACTCCCGTAACCTGGATCATGGCATCACGCCCCTTTGCCTGGACGCTGGTCCTGCTGATTTGGTAGGATTAGGAATATTGTTTTGACGGGGCAAAACGAGATGAAACGGCACGATTGGTTCATCAATGAATTGGATTAGAGCTCAGATTAGCAGATTACCATTGGAATAATTGAAAGATTAGTAGTTCACTTCAGAAATAGTCATTATAGGTAGTTGGGCTTTGGGAATATTTCTTCTGAAAACGAATTCATGACTAACGATGACACAAACTCAGTTTAACATCATCTCACTTGTTTAATGCGAGTTCTGTCCTCTCAGACTTTATTCGTTATTGTCAAGATGCTCGTTTGGGGCTGCAGCGTCGTTTTGAGCTTGCCGCTCTCTTTGGGCAGGTCCCGGGAGCGCTCGCTCGGGCTGAAGTGAGCGAGGCTGACTGGTGTGGGTGCTCCCTGTCACTTCCTTCAGCCACTTCCTCTCTGAACCGCTGCTCCGTTTGGCCCTCTCGCCTACTGTCACCTCGCATTTCACCCAAGTCGATTAAAATGCGTGGAGAACATCTACACGCTCCCCGATCACGCTGGATCACTCTGAAAGCCATCGCTTTTAACAGGCATGGCCTAATTAGCTTTAATTGAAAAAATGGCCGAACGTTGCACCCCTGATGACTGACGAGAGCCTAAATGAGGAAAAGAAATGCTGCAGGCCGAGAGAAATAAAAGGGTTTTTCCTTCTGAGATGCATTTTAGGGGGCAAAAGGACAAACCTGTGGAATATTTTCTAGTTAGGTGAGGCAATGAGCCGACTCCTGTTGACCTGACATCTTGTTCAACAGGTATCAGCCGGGTCTCGAAGTTGAGCTGAAGCTGAGAACGTTGGCTCCTCAGTGTTGTATGAAGGAGCCGCACTCGATTTTGGAAATGAGAAGCAACAAGCTTGTTTTGTCAGAAACATTTTGTCCGTTTGTCTGTCAGTCTACCGCTCAGCCTCTATGTATTGGTCTGTGTGTCTGACCGTCTCTGTCTATGTATTGGTCTATCTACAAATTGATGGATCGGTCTGTCTGTCTGCATATTCCAATATATCTTACAGAACTTGCCTGACTGAGCAGATGAGGTGTTCAGGAGCTCCTGAATGCAGGACCCAAATTGATTTGTGTAGAAAAACCATCGTGGTTTTTAATGCACATTGGAAAAAGCAGCTGCGAATATTGACTTCGAGCTACTGACTCTAATATAACTCTCGAGATTCTCCTTTTTTAGTGCTGTAAAATAAATCTCTCGTTTACAGCCTGTTAAAGGTCTTTTAATAAAATAATAAAACGGATAAAGCGGTGTTCCTGTATTCGACTAGGCAGTGCTGCCGGTCCGTTTACAATTTTCGCTTTTAATGCCGTTGATGTGACTGGATCTTTCTGGAGCTGGAAAACATTGGAGCTCGTACGACAGGACATAAACGACAACACTGATACGGGACAACAGCGGTTTTCTGTAGGGCGGCACGGAAACTCATTTTTAGCCAAGATGACAGTGAGACTGGTGCTTATACAGGATGCATAGAATTAGACCTGCAGATTATGACATGCAAAGTGCCTGAAAGTTCTAGATGAAGGGATTCCAGCCACTCAGTGCTCAGCATCAACAGTAAACTGATCACCTGATCATCTGGAATCATCTGCACCTGTTTCTTCACTGCTTCATGTCTTAAGTTAGACGCTTTGTTCTGCTTGAAGGTTCAGACGTAGATCACTGTGTGGATTAACCAACACAGAACTATCAAACTGCTCAGGTACAGAGACTGGACTGAACATGAGAGACAACAACACTGTCCTTCAGGAAGATCTGGAGATCTTGTTCCTCAAGCACAATGTTGTTATTTGTGATTTAAAAAATAAAGTTTTTGTTGCTAATTTCTAATTTTGTATATATCTGCTACACTGGGGTTAGACGGGATCACAACCTGAGTTAATTTTCTTCATCAATCTTGTAATTCAAACCAAGGAAAAGTGACTGTTCCATTAAATGGGCTCTTGAAACGTGAATGTCTCATGTTCTTGAGGTCTCGCCATTCATAGGGCATTGGCTCCTTGCACGTTCCAGACATATTCGCTCTAGAATTGGTAAAGAACCTTTTTTTTTTCCCCCCTCTTCATAGCCCTTTGGTGATGCTGATGTTTCTTCTTTTTTTTTTTTTTCTTTTTTCTTTAAGGCTGATGACTTCAAAGTAAGATTAAAACTTACCAGTGCACCTCTGATCAAAGGTTAAACTGAGCTCAGCTTGGCTCCCCTCACAATACACTGACGAGCCTCTGCGTTTGAAGGCAAAATGAATCTGGCAGGATTTGCAGGTGATGGAGCGTCAACATGCAAAAGTATTTCCCGTTTTTGCAGCAGCAGCTGCGGTCTGATGGCGGTGACGCCGTAATAAAACGTCTTTCAGACGAATCATCGCCCAGCCGTTTTTATTAATAGCCAGAAAGTCCTCCGCTGACACATGCCTTATTCCCAGTTTTATTTATTTCTTTGTTCTGGGGTTGTCAGAAGCCTTCTTGGGGGGGAAAAGCCTGGGCCAGACTGGTTCACAGCGTTCTGTAGGTTATTGGTCTGGCAGGGATCCATGTGGTTACAGTTGGGAGAGTAATGAACCTGCCCGAATGACCTGAACACTTTCAATTTGTGAGGCAGTCTGAAGTGCTACAAGAATTCGTCTGAAGTTTTTTTGAGAAAGTGAGCGTTCTCACTGCGCTCGTTTGTGCTTAATAGGAATCTCTCTCTGCAATTTAGAGAAGATTTACAGCCGTTTGCTCACTGTCTCCTTGTTTTTTTGCAGACTTCGTTGTCGGCGCTCTGTGGAGTGGTCAGAAGCGGCGCTGAGAGCATGTCTCCCAGGGTCTTCCCAGTGCAGTGTAAGTGGAGACTGCATCAGCATCCTCTTCCCCATCTCCAGCAGCCGTAGAGAAAGATTCCTGGCACGATGGCAGCGCTCCAGTGAGGCTCAGCCCTAAAGCGACTCTCCACTCCCCCATCCTCTTACCCCAGCATCCGCTGGTCCACAGGCCGACCAGCCCAGAGCATGACCATGCTGCGCTTCCTGCCCCTCAAGCTGGGCCGACTGTACCGCTGCCTGAAGCTGCTACTGCTCCTGGGCCTGTCTGTAGTCCTGCTGATGAACACCCACACGCTCTTTGCCTCCTTCCAAAAGAACGAGCTGACGGATCGCCGCTTCATCAACCTCAACAAGTGCCCCGCCTGCTTCGGCACCAGCTGGTGCCGCAAATTCATGAACGGCCAGGTGTCCTTTGAGACGTGGGGGCGCCTGCGCTTCCTGGACATGTTCAACGTGAAAAACGTTTTCTTCGCCCAGTACGGGGAGCCCAGGGAAGGCACCCGAAGGATCGTGCTCAAACGCCTGGGCTCCAACCAGGAACTAGCCGACATCGACCAGAAAATCTGCAAGAGAGCCACGGGACGTCCCCGCTGCGACCTCATCCAGTCCATGTACAAGACTGAGTTCGCGCGGCTCAACGGAGACGTGAGGCTCCTGACTCCGGACGTGGTGGAGGGCTGGTCGGACCTGGTGCATTGCCCCTCCCAAAGGCTGCTGGACCGGATAGTCAGGAGATACGCCGAAACGAAAGACTCCGGAAGTTTTCTCCTCAAAAACCTCAAAGACACGGAGAGGATGCAGCTACTCATGACTATGGCTTTCAACCCAGAGCCACTGGTGCTGCAGGTAGGTGTGCCACTGCTGCAGTGATGAGCCAGTAACGTGCCAATGATCATTTTCCAATTTCCGGTGTGGATCATTTATTTAACACAGTTATGCAGCCATGCCATATAGTGTAATACAAGATGAAAAGGGTCTGGTTTCTCTGATATAGTGTACTTATGGTGTTGCAGGTTTGTTTTGACAGTAGCCATCACTTCTTTACACATTTTCCACAATAATAATGTTTCCTGAGTTGTGTAAGTTGGCTAGTGTGTGGAGAATATCCTGGATTTGCAGGTAACCAACGCTTAGTCTTTATAAAAAGCAGCGCCGGGATTGTTTTGTGATGCTGCACCAGATGACGTTGCGTTTGCTTGATTTTGATGATAGTAGTGCTGCACTTAAGAGCAAAACGAAAACCATAGTTAATGGCACAGAAAGGATTTTATAAAACGGCTGAAAAGGAATGGAATGGAAATTACAGCTTGTCGTCTAGAAGATGTGCCAAAAACTTGATCAACAATGATCATGCCAAGGCTCACTTTAACAAAAAGAATTTTGTCATTTTATCAACTGGATTTTTTTCTTTTAGCAGTTATAGGCCGATACTGATTTTGGCCCCAGAAAGGATCTTGTCAACTTATCTTTTGTGACTTTTTTTTTTTCTTTCTTCAGTTTTGATCAGTTTGTTTTTTTTAGGATCCGCTGACTTGTCCACAGAGGTAGCAATTGTTTCACATCCCAGAATTTTCTTGCAAAACCAGCAGCATGATGATCATTTTATCGAAAAACCTTCATCTTTATCAGGTTTAAGATGTTTGTTAATTATTATGCTGTTGTCCCACATGTCCCCGGCCTGTCCTGCTGGGTCCTTATCGCAGATAAGGGGTTAGCCCGTACCTATCCCACCACAAGCCAAGCCGACAGTCTGGAAGGAAGCAAATTGGCGAGGAAAACGGCAAATTACAGGCTCTGATTCTTCAGGGTTTTCTTTTTCTCCTCCTCTTTCCTTTTGGCGTGTTTTTTTGTTTTGTGTAAACCGCTGCAGTATTTCATGTCTTTCGTCTGTAATCTTGCTCTGTTGGACAGGGCTTCATTTCACTCAAACTCCTCGTCGATGGGTTCGCCTGCAGCACTGATGTTTCCTTTCATCCTTAAGTTCGCTAATGAACTTGGGTCGCTTTTAATCTACTTTTCTGGCCATGAAATCTCCCGGATGTCCTCCGGATCAGGCCTTTCTCAGCAAATCGCATTCGTATTGAAACAGCCATGAATTTCTTCGATGGCTTCCTCGGTCGTCACACCAGTCAGTTCATTATCGGCTCTTAGTCTGGATCAGATTGGCAGTCATAGACATAAAAATCCACTTTTGGCCACTATTTCCATTCAAAACAGACAGTCCGTTCCAGTTCGGGCTGGAGTTGACTGCGCCTCAAGAAGACCCGGGACAACAAAAGGACTGTGTGAAGACATTCAGCGTCTTCCTCGGCCGCCCATCCATCACAGGACAGCCAAGGATCCGCCAGGCATTCGGCCCGACAAAGGAGAGATCAGCCTTTCGTTGATTCAATCTAGATATTCTGATTAGACTCTGTCTCTCGCGCTCTCTCTGTCTCCGTGTGTCTCTCTCTCTATATTGCTCTCTCTTTGTTCTCTCTGCCCCCTTTTCTTACATCCAGATAAGTCCATCATTGCTGTAATGGCATTACTTCTGAGTGCAGAGGATTCTGTAAAGTACGTCCTGTTCCCTCCTGAATTAAACCCTTCACCAAGAGACACAAAGCCGTGCATAAACTCATGCAAGCACAGACTGGATTCTTTCTCTCTCTTGTTCTCTCTCTCTCTCTCTCTCTCTCTCTCTCTCTCTCTCGGGCACGCTCACACCTTTACAGACTACTATGTGAGCTTTGGCCACTATAAATAGTTAATTTTGCTCTGAACTTGTGAACTGAATGTGTGGGGAATCTGCGCTGCTCTGGAAAAGGAGAGTGTGTGTGTGTGTGTGTGTGTGTGTGTGTGTGTGTGTGTGTATCTGTGCGCATGTGTGGCCCGGAGATAAAGCCCCTTGCTCTGAGCGCTCAGCCCAAAGCTGCACCTGAGGCCTGATCACACCTAGCTGTTCCACACAGAGAGAGAGCGAGACAGAACGGAAGAGAGAAAGAGTGACACAGGGAGAGAGAGAACAAGAGAGCGTGAGTTGAGACGGACAGAGAGCGAGAGAAGGGTGAGATGGAGAAAGCGAGACAGGAAGAGAGAGACAGACTTACTTAAGAAAAAAAAAAAAGAAAAAAAATTTAGGAAAGTTTGTTTGAGGAGGTGAGGAGGAGAAGGTGTCTGAATCTCGCTCTCTCGTTCATCACCCCACGCGAGAGGTACGAGCGTCTGCAGAGCTGAGGATCTGTTCGCAAACAAATCGAGCTCTTTGTTCACACCAGAGCAGAAGCTTTGTCAGAAAAGTGTCTGAGCTTTTAAGTCTCCGTGTTCAAATGAACTTCGTCTTTCTTTTGGCAGCTCACCCTTTTTCATTAAGCGTTTGTCTTAACCTTCGATGTGCATTTACACAAACCACGTCTCGGATTTCAGACAGGAGCCCCTCGGAGCGGCGGGGGGCCAAAATGGCACAATTTTGTTTGGAAACCGTTTTCCCTTTTTCCTGAGGTTTGAGCAGCTCAAAATCCTGAATCTCGTCCCTGCGGGTTTGTAGGTGAGCGTGTTTAACGCAGTTTCAGAAACCAAACCTGATTTCATCTCCGTTGTTTAGTGTGACGGAGAGGCCCGGACTGATGGACTGTTTGGGGTCATTTTTCTTTCCCATTTGCTTCCTCACCGCTCCTTAAAGCAGAGCAGGACCCTGGCTTGTTTTTTTCCGTTCTGTGCAGGGACGCTCTGGCTGTAAATCCCCCCGCCCCCCCCCCCCCGGCTGTGTGAAAACCAGACTCCGTCTTTGTCCGTGGAAAACAATCCAGAGTGCTGTTTCCAGCTTGGCAGAATCGTGGCTCGCCAGCCCGCACTCTCGCCGTCACGTGGATCCCAGTTTGGCTCCGGGGAATAAATGCTTTTGGAAGACAAAAAAAATGATGGAAAAGAAACGAGGAAATCCTTCAGAGACATCTGGGCCTCGCCTGGCTGTATGGCGGCTTCTTATCGAAGCAGCAGCTCCATGTGAAACGCGTCAACGCTTTTTTGCCAAAATTCAACCATAAAAATCTTTGCTTCCCCCCCCCCCTATTTTTAATTTTTATTCATTTATTTTTATTTTTTTTTACCCTTAACTATTAGTCTGGCAGCGTTTCTCTGAATGCAGAAGAGGTGAGAAATTCGGTGACCTACATTTCCCTTCAAAGCCAGTTATTAAACGGCGGCTCTGCGGGACCGAACGCTTCTTTCATTTCATCTCCACATCCTGCTGCTGATATGAAAAGCTGGAGCACATCAGGTCATAGTCAAGCTTAATAGACTGCACGGCGGGTTTGGGCCGCCTAGCTAAATTTTACAGCTACCCCCCTCCTGTTCCTTCTTCCCTTCTTCTTTTTAAGCGGCTGCATCGTCAGACGCTGGAGCCGGGAGCATGTGACCAGGCTGCCTAGCGCAGGCAGCATCTGCTCAGTCAGGCAGACAACAGGAGATGACAGGCCTCGGGGTTAACTCAGTCAGGGCAGCTTCCCTGTTCCGCTGTCCCGATTACTGCTAACCGGGACGGCCTCTTCTGCACCTGACACTAACCGGGACCGCAGCTGCGTGGGTGGGGGGAAGAAAGTGCTCCCGCTGGAATGACAAGTCAAGCAAGTGAGAAGTGGTGGACTGAGAGGAGGGGTGGACTGAGAGGAGGGGTGGACTGAGAGGAGGGGTGGACTGAGAGGAGGGGTGGAGAACGATTCACCTTTTTTTTTTTTTTCTGTACTGGAACTGAATTTTTAGAACGGGACAAGCCGACATTGACAATCAAATGCACCGTGTGCTCTCTCATTCTCCCTCTCTTTGCTCTCTTCCTTCTCTTTTTTTCCTCTTTATCCCCCTCTCAATCATATTTCTTGGTAGCCCAACTCACTTCCTGGAATATTCCTTCCTATGACTCTCTCTCTCTCTCTCTCTCTCTCTCTCTCTCTCTCTCTCTCTCACACACCAGGTTGTTGGTTTGTGGCGTAGTTGTTTTACCTCCACCTGCAGAGACAGCAGGCCTGATGAGAGGTTGTATTTTAAAGATATATATTATTCAATTCCTATAAAAAGTGATTCCTGATTATGTAATAATTAAAAAAATCCCTAAAATTATATTAAATTAGGCCATCTTGTGCCGCACAGCTGATCTCCAGCTCTGTCGTTTTCCTCGGAGCACCTCATGCCGCCTGTGATTCGACCCCTGAAGTGGTGAAGAGTCAAGAGTGGCCACGAGTAATGAAGTGTCTCGTCGAGAGAAAGGCAGCGCTGACCTAAAGGGCGCGTGGCCGCTGCGGGTTTGGAAGGTAAAAGAATAAATCCTGAAAATGACACAGATTCAAATATAAACGACACCCTTACACACATGCTCAGGGCTTCATGCTCCATTTAATGCAGAGTTCCATTTTTTTTTACATTAAATTTTTATTTATTTATTTTTTAGTATTATTTGTAGTACATTTGCAGATGAACGATTGTGAAACCCCGGGAGCCCTCGGTGCCCCCTGCTTATCGCAGCACTGAAGCGTTGAACATATGGGCTGAAAAAGATTAGCAAGCAGGGAAAAAGCAAATATTCATGCAGCTCTGAACTAGCACAGGGCAGTTTTCATTATTAAATGGGCCGTCCTGTTTACTGAAACATAATCTCATCTCCCACTTCATCTTACTCACAGGTCAGAGCCGGTAAGACTTCATTCAGGTTTAGTCTTGGTTTTATTTGACGGGTGATGGTTTGCCAACGTTGAATGACCCTCAAGTTTGAATTCCTACAAAGTTGGCCCATTTGAGCCGAATTATTATTTACTTCTTTTGGGATCACATTTGCCTAAAACGATTGCCTTAGTAGTAAATGCCCCCAAACCAGTTTGATAATCAATGTATAATTAAATGTCGGTATTAAACAAGCCGATGCCAAAAGATTTTGGCTCTTACATCCATAGAGTTCGAGTGGGCCATCACAAACTTTTGGGCCTTTAGATTCTTAAAGAACTAAAAACAGTTGGGCTGAATTATTGAAATGGAACATTTTCCTGCTAATTTTTCTTTTTCAAGCAAGTTTTCCCAGTGTTTGAGCTTTATGATGCTAGCCGAGGTCCTGATGTTTCAAAATAACCATGAAGGTCACCGTTATTTAGTGTTTATAGCGTTATTTAGCGTAATTTAGTGTTTATAGTCTAAACTGAAAGCATAGCGCTAATAGGTGTTCACCACTGGTTACCCCAGAAGAGCAAAAAGAAAAACCCTCTTAAGAGTTTTCTGTCTCTTCTTCTTTCTCATTCGTCTGGTACCGTTAGGGGTCGCTACAGCGAATCATCAGTCTCCATTTCTTACCATATTTGCAGCTTCATCTTTCTCGCGGACTGCTTGCCGGTCCCCTCACACCACATCCATAAACCTCCTCTTTCTTGCCTGGGGATCGGTATTGTATTGCATATTTATCTGCAGAAGGTTTTTGGTCTCCACCAAGCCTGGGTCCTTTCTCAGTGGAGTTTGTTGTCCACGTGTCTGCCTGGGTTTTCTCCAGGGGCTCGGGTCTCCTCCCTCAGTCCGAAGCCACGTCCGGCAGATTGTAGATGTTTAATTGCACCCTAGGCTTGACTGTGAGACTGTTTGTCTGTCTACCCTGCAATGGACTGGTGACCTGTCCGGGGTGTTTGTCTGCCTTTCGTCCTGGGATCGACTCCAACACCACCCACCAACCCCGGTCGGGATAAGTGGCTGAAACGATGGATGCGTTGCAGGAATTATGGCCAGTCTCTGCCCTACGCTGTCTTCGGGACGTTCACGAGGTTCTCTTAACTAAACCCTTATGAGTCTTTGGTGGGAATGTAGACGGGAAAACGTCCCCAAGTGTGGGACAATAAAGTCCTTTTTTGGATTTTGCCTCCAGCATCTCAACAAGCTGCCTTATTTGCCTTATAATGAAGGTAATTTATGAGATTTAGGCAACGGTTTGCTTTCGTTATCTTTAATGTGGAATGGAGGACATAATTAGAGCAAATTCATGGTTAGCACCGCTGGAATTTTGGGCTGCTTTTATTGCCTTCTATCCCAACAAATTGAATCTACTGGGTTAAATGACTGGAGCATTTGTTGCTGAGTGGTTAGTTTGAGGGGAAGATGGGGAAAATTGGAACAAAAGCTTTGCAACAAGCCTGTAACGAGTGTTTAAAGTATAACAGGTTTGTTTGCCGGCACTGGGGAAGCTGCAGCGCTGCAAGTAGCAAACGTATTGTAGGAAAAGCACAGCTGACCTACATAGCCGAAATTTGGTCTGAGCTCAGTGATTGGCCCTTTAGATCGACCTATCCAAGCTCTGCTCACAAATGCATTTTTTCAAAGCCAACGTTCAGCAGGTCGAGCCAAAATCCCTTCCGAGCCAACGAGAAATCGTCACTGTTGCGGCTCCGCTTCGTCCGCCATCCGAAAGGCAAACATCCAGACTTTCTCAGTCCTGCCGCCCAGGTGAGTCCTTTCCTGTCCTCGGAGGCTGAGCGGAGACACGTCGTATTTACAGTAAAATCTTTCTTCATCGACTCTTCATTTTGATTGACTGGGTTTCGTTGGAAATGAACGAAGAAGTGAAATTGCTCCACTGAATGGAACGCAGATTGTACATCCTGTAGTTTAGCTTTTGAACTCTAATATGTCGAACCGATCAGTTTTCTATGGGACGTTGCTGGTGACAGTAAAATCGTTTTTAAATATGAAAGGAAAAGTTCTTTGGGCACCGTTTTGTCTTACGGCCTGCGTGGCGTCCATGGATTTTAATGGATGCCTTTAAATCTGTGATAATCAGGTTCATGCTCGGCCAAGCCTGAAACCAGAAGTTTATTCTGAGGAACAGAGCACAGATAGCATAGGCGGTTACACCCACTCAAGAATAAAGGTCCTCGCTGTTTCTGGTGTGGGACCACTTGTGTCACAGGGTGGAACCCTCAAGATACGCCTTTAGTACCTTCAATTAGGAAAGATAATTGTGCCCTTTTCCCCCTGCTTCTGACTGATCACCCCTTCCTGACCCCAGGTTCTGTAGTTCACTGATCTGCTTTAAAAGGGTGAAAAGGTACTAATATGCCCTCACTCCTGGGGAAACATTACATAAACACTGAGGGTTTTTTTTTTTTTTTTTTTTTACATCCGATTTGTCGCTCTCTGCCCGGGCCGTATCTCAGATGTAGCTTTGAATAGCCAGCTTATGTTAGGAACACTTGACATCCAGACGTTTTATTTCCTTTGTAGCTGAAAGTACGCAAAGGAGTTGGTCTCTCATGCTGTGGGATTGCCCGTCACAGTGTCTGCGCTTTTTTGGCAGTCCTTTATGTGAAAGACTCCACTGTAAATTGTATTTAAATTGCAGGCCTTTAATTAGCCACTTGTTTTTGTTTTGGTCTGTGGGATCCAGGCACTTTGCACATGAGGAACGGCTTGTGTGAAGAGCTTAACCCAGCTAAGGCTCTCCAGCAGTCTTTCATTATAGTGGAGTGGCCATTGTTTCCACGGAGAATCCTGTTAGTATAAGACAGAGTGGGGATCTGGGACCAGCCCTTGTTGGCTGCCCTCCCCAGATGAAAGCTCATGTTGGGAGAAGTGGGTGGCAGGAGGGGAGTGTGCGCTTGTGTGTGTGTGTGTGTGTGTGTGTGTGTTCTCGCTCGTGTGTGACAGTGCGTCTCGCACAAAGTGTTTCCCATGAATGAGCTTGGCGGCCTGCAAACCCTAATCCTCTGCCTGATCTCGCGCACACACACACACACACACACACACACACACACACACACGGCAGCTGTGTTTAGTTAAGTCAATTCTCGTGTCTGTAGAGCTGCTCTCCCCCGCTGGTTCCTGCTGTTACCCTCCTGTGCCCAGCTCCCAGAATGCATTTGGACTCGGTGAACATCAGTCAGCAGCGCTTTCCAAGCATAGCTGGCCAAGAGCTGCTTTGGGTTAAGACTCACACGCTACCTGTGAGAGTGGAGAACTGCCGGACGTGTGCAGATGTGTTTCTGCTGCCTGATTACAACGATCGGTTGCCAAGATAAAGGAGTGCACGGCCTCCAAACATCCAGGTCCGAAAATAAGATTAAAGTGCAGTTTATTAACGATTTTCAAGTTACGAGCGTGACGTTTTAATGATGTGGTTCAGTAAGCTAACTAAGCAGGTTACCTCTTCAACTGGAAAAGAGATTTGTGTAGAGTAATCAGGACACAGAAGGCTTTTTCGGCTCGTATCTCCTGCTAAACTAGGAGCAGTACTTCTTTTTCTAGGGCTGCACGATACATTGTTTGGGAGCCATCGCGATATCAGCCTCTGTAACGCCGACAACACCTCACTGTGCAAAGAAACCCCAACCAGTCACGTCTCCAGGTGAATCAAGGTCTTGGTTTAACTCCGAGTTCGATTCATTTAGCCGGTCTTTAACCAGTAACGACGCAGATTCTCTGTGTGTTTAAAAAGCCCGTGTTTACGTTTCGCCGTGTGCACGCCTGAACTTGTAATTAGACATAATTCGAGACAATTTTCCAACTGATGTTTATCCCTTAGAATCAAAGAGTTTTTGTGTCTGTGTGACTGATTATAGAAATTTTCTCCCTTCTGATTGGCTGTCCTGAATAACAGTACTTTCCTCCTTGAAGGCCGGAAAAGTGCCCGGGGGTTTTAAAGTGATGATCACGATCACAAATAAACGGCCGTCCAATTGCAAGATTTTTTCCACATCGCTCAGCTCTGTGTTTGATCTGAAGTCTTACCTCTCTTGTAGCATCAGCCCCTCCACCCCTCCACCCCTCCTCCCCTCCTCCCTCTGATAGGCCACATTATCCCAACAAATAGTAGATTAAGAGCCCCGGGAAGCAGAGGTGCACAAGTGGCAGTCTCGATTTTCAGTACCTTGTTTTAAAAAAAAGGAATTCCTGACTCTAACACGGAGGTTTTATGCGGTGCATAACACACAGAATTAATTGGCTAATGGTTTGTGGAATAGCTCGTTGTTATTTGCAGCCCACGTGTAATTCAGAGGCTGAGCGAGGGAGCGAGGGAGCGAGGGAGCGGGGGGAAGGGCGGTAGGAGTGTGTGTTTGTGGTGGAATTATCAGGGCTCCCTGCAGAGCCCTGTGTCCCGGTGGACCGGCCTGCTTTAAACTTTAATGGCCGGCAAAATGCCAGCCGGGGTCTGCCCCACTGCCAAACTGGCACCCCAGTGTGAAGGTCAGCGTGAGTGTGTGTGTGTGTGTGTGTAAAGAGGAGAGCTGGAGAGGTGGAATAAATCCCTCCGTCACTTTTGAATTCAGAAGTGCTTATTTTCAGACCCCGCTCACCGCTGCTTTATAAACAGCCCATGGGGCGGCCCAGCGGGTCTCTCAGGTTATCAGTGATTCTTCTTTTCCTCTCTCTCTCTCTCTCTCTCTCTCGCGCTCTCTCTCTCTCGCTCTCTCTCTCCATACTCTTATTCTTCCTCTCGGAGTCTGGGTGCTTGTCTGGGCCCGTTCTTTGTGGATTGGAGGTGGGAAATGTGGAGAATGTCACCACACCCTGCCAAGGAGAGCGAACGATGGAAAGAAAGCTTGTAAGTCAGCTAAAGCACACTGACCCAACACACCCCCACTTTATGAAGAACTGATAAAACCGTGTGAAATGGAAAGAATGTTCCAGAACAGTGAAAAAGAGGAGGGATTTCCAGGCTCTTCTAACGTCTAAAGTTCTGTGTTTGTTTGGTGGTCAAGTTCTTTGTTCAGGGTAATATTCCGGCCTGGGACTCAAACCTTCCAGTCATGGGGCCTAGTCTTCGACCAATAGGACACACCTGCCATTTGGTTGGCATCTGGGTCCTGATTGGTTGTTTGATTGTTGGTGTTTTGTTGGGTGAAAGTGAAAGTGACAACCCTTGTCATTGCGAGGTCACAGCACAGCAGACAGTGAACCACAACGAAATTGGACCTCTGCATTTAACCCATGCAAACACCGTGCAGCAGTGGCCAGCTATTGAAAGCGCCCGGGGAGCAGTGACGGGGACGGTACCTTGCTCAAGGGTACCTCAGGGCAACCAGCTGGTGAGGGAATCGAACCCACAATCTTCCGATGCGGGGGGAATCCCCTAACCACTAGGCCACCGCTGCCCGGTTGGGTGTTCCTTGGTTGGTTGTTTGTTTGTTTGTTTGTTTGTTTGTTTGTTTAGTTGTTGGTTGGTTAATATTTAGTTGGTGTTTGATTGAAAGTGAAAGTATCTGGACTACACTGTGAACACGCAACGAATTGCATCCTCTGTATTTAACCCACACACACCGTCCAGCAGGGGGCAGACGCATCCACCACCCTGGCAGCAGTGATGGGGACGGTACCTTGATCAAGGATACCTCAGGGCAACCTAAGGGTGCGGTTTTCGAACTCACGGCCTTCCGATCTGAGCTAGGCCACCGCTTCATTTGTGTTTGACGTTTTGCTGCTGGGTTGGTTTTTGATGTTCCAGTCTTTCTGTTTCTGAGTTTCTTCGGTGGTGTTGAGTGTTTTTTGTTCCTCGCTGGTTTGATGGTGATTGGTCGTTATTATACCGTTCTCGCTGCAAAATTAGCCCATACTGTATAACGTGCGCACACACACGCGTGCGCACACACACCCTTCCCGTGGGGACGTGTGTGGAAGGGCATTGTGAGCAGATGTCGGGTCGCAGGTGTGTGTTCCTGCGTGTTTCGCTCCACTCGTTTCATCCTTTCCTCCAGAGGCCACCTATTTGTCAGAGTCTGGGTTTCATTTTCAGTCAGGCATGGGATTTTTTTTTTTTTTTTTTTTTTTTTTTCCCCCCTCTCTTTCTGTCTCTCGTTCTAATATTCCTTTTAATCTCTCATATTCTCTTTAATCTCTCCTTTTCTCTTTGTCTTTGTTTCTTCCCTCCCCCCTCTGTTTTTTAAATGTACTTATTTATTTATTTGATCTCTCTCTCGGTTTAATCTTTTTGTCAATCACGGTTTCTCTCTCTCTCTCTCTTTCTAACAGGGCTGCTCGGTTTAGTTTCCTGTCTGTTTTCGGTGCCGCTCGGTTTTGAACGGATGAGCTCTTCTCTCCGGGCCGAGGCCAGCCGGAGCGTGTTGGGACAGATAAACCGTTTGTAACGGCGTTCCGAGACCGTCTCGTCGCTGAAGAACGTTCTTGTCTCCCTCCATCTCACGAACATCTGAGCATCTTTCACAATCGCACAAAGCTTTTATCTGGGGCTGATAGAAGTGCAGTTTTTTCGCATTATTAATGTTGATATTTCCCTAAAGCTGCTGTAGAACATCTAAAAAATGCTCAAGCCCCGTCTTGCCAGCGTTGTCTCCTTTTCAAATACCAATCCCATGAGATCGGACTCAATTATTCACAACTCCAAAGTGCCGCATCGTATTCTTTCTGTTAGCATCCGTGAAGGTAATAAGACATCGAATAGCCTCGCTGTCCATTTCACATGTTACTGCTCTCTTTGTGTGTTTACTGGGACAGCTTTAAACCAGTGCGGGACAGAGTGTGTGTGTGTGTGTGTGTGTGTGCAAACCGGTTCAGATTAAGGATCCTGATTTTTGTCGTCCACACACAATCGATATCCTAAACAGAGGACACATTTGGACATGTCTGAAAACAAAACTCGCTAAGTTCAATACAGAAAGCCAGATAAATATAGAAGTGCTGGAAAAATAGAATATACAGGACTGTGCAAAAGTTTAGACAGGCGTGAAAAAATGCTGTAAACAAAGAACGCTTTCAGAAATATAAATAATGATTGTTTATTTTTATCGAGTTACAAAATGCAAAGTGAGCGAACAAAAGAAAAATCTCAATCAGATCAATATTTGGTGTGACCACCTTTTACCTTCAAACCAGCATCAGTTCTTCTAGGTACACTCGCACACAGTCAGGGATTCTGTAGGATTATAGTCGGTGTCTGATCAACCAGTTTTACCAAACAGGTACTGATGATCATCAACGTCACACGGAGGAGAAACACAGTCATGTCTGGAACAACAAAACTGTGCAGGTGTACCTAGAAGAACTGATGCTGTTTTGAAGGCAAAGGGTGGTCACACCAAATATTGATCTGATTTAGATTCTGTTTTGTTCTTTCACTGCATTTTGTTGATTGATGAGAATAAATGATGAACACTTCCATTTCTGAAAGCGTTCTGTTTACAGCATTTTTTCACACCTGCCTAAAACTTTTGCACAGGACTGTAGGAACATAAGCTTTTTTTCATTTCAACAAATACTGACGTGAAAGTGTAGAAGTGTGAAGAGCCGAAGTCGTCATCATGAGGCGTGATGGTCATGTGTTGGAGAGAAGCGATGGAAATGTCCTGATCTCTCGGAGACGATGCTGTATCCTTTCGCGCTCCCTCGCCGATTCTGCATCCTCAGCACTTCTGAACGCCCTAACTCGCCTTTTCAAGGAGAGAGTGTGTGTGTGTGTGTGTGTGTGTGTGTGTGTGTGTGTGTGTGTGTGTGTGTCTGTCTGTGTGTGTGGAATCTCAACACACCAGAGCACCAGAGAAGATACTCAGCACCTGACGATGTCTATGAATCACACGGTTCAAGCAGTCATCGCATGCCAGAAGTTCTAATCATGTCTGCTTTCATTTCTACCATTACTGCGTCCCGATCAGCGCTATGTTTGGGATCATCGTCTTGTTGCAGGATGAAGCGCCGTCCAGAGCTTCTCTGAATTCTGGTGATGAGCCATACCTGCCCAAACCTGAACACCACCTCCACCATGTTTAACACATGAGCTGGCTTGCTTTGGATCTTGGGCAGATCTTTTGTCTCCTCACTTTCCTCCAAAACAGGTTCACCTTGTTCTCGTCCGTCCATGGTTTCCAGGATTCCGCTTCTGTACTTCTGTTCAGGGAGTCTTCTGTGGATAGTAGTCTCAGACTACTTTACCCATAGCGAGGATTCTTCTGTCAGCAGTGCAGGTCTTCCTTGGTCCACCAGGGCATGCGTTCTTCTTAATGATGTTCCAGACAGTTGATCCTAAGTCTTGACCCAAGTTTTAAATGGTCTTATTCTTGTTTTTTCTCGTAATAGCTTCCGTGACTCTTTTTTTTGGCGCAGATTTTCTGCTCATGTTGAACAATGGCAACTACAGACTCCAGCTGGTTGAAGCAAACCTAAATATCTTAACACTAATGAAGCAATGAAACACACCTGAGTGTCACACACACACACACACACACACGCACACACACACACACACACACCTGTGAAACGGGTGTTCCAGTTGATTATGTATAAAAAGTGTTGCTTGTGTGTAAAGAAGTCATTTTCACCACCTTCTGTACTTTTCTGTGCTGCATTTTCTTCAATAAAATGAAGCTGATCCAGTATATTACACTCCACTTTCCAATTTATCTCCCCACTTCAACGCCTCATTGGCAGCGTTAATGGCTTCTGCTGGGTTCGGGCTTAAAGAGCACTGGGAAAGCTCGGCTGGCTGGCGGAACCAGCTTTCCGAGGGAACAGAAGAGTCTGCACGCAAGTCTGCATTTTTGGTTAATCACGAAAACACAAAGTGAAACCTTCTAATCAGCTTTTTTCCTTTATTTTAAAAAGATAGCAGCTACTTCTGTTCTTAGAATAAGTATATCGCTATTACGAAAGCGTCGGTCAGTAGAACGCGTCGGACATCTGGTGAGCTGACAACATCATTGCTCTCTTTAGTCAACAAACATCACCATCTCGTGTGTTTGTTTTTTTTTTTTTTTTTGTTTTTTTTGTTTTTTTTCATTTGAGGGTAAAATAATAAAACAAATTTAGGTTCTTATAATAGTTTCTACCTCCTAACATCACACCTGGGGGCAATTGATGCTTCTCCAGTCCAGTTGCCATCCATGTCTTTAGTTTGTGGGCACCTGGAGGAAACCTATGTAGAGTCTGCACAGACCGTCCCAACTGGGAATGGAACCTAGAGCCTTTGCTCCTCACTGTAGCACCCCTAAAAAGTTCCAGAGAGTAGCTTTCTTTCTTTTGTTCCTTTGGAGTAGAGCGTCTAGTTTAAGGTAGACTGTCTTACAGGACACAAGATGGCAAAACTGGGTCCACCTGATGTACTGGGCGACCAGATTAGTGCAGCTCTCTCTCATGCACTCGCTGGCCCTCTTTGCCCTCATGGTAACTGTATTTTGGCCAGCTGACGCTCTTGCTCGCTGAGATTTTAAGTGACCCGAAGCGGCCTTCGCTGATGGCAACCTGCTGCATGCACGGCGCTTTATACTCTTTCGACCTCATCTCTTCTCCACCCTGTCCCTTTCAGAGACCCTGAATAAAGAGCCCAGGACTCCCAACATCTCATCTTTCCTGCTCCTCTAGTGTGCTTCAGACACAAAGGGAAGGAGGGAGAGCGTGAGGCTGAAACAAAAAACAAAAACCCAGTCATTGTAACTGAGAGCAAGGCAGATAATTGTTAATGTGATAGTGAGAAGGGTGTGTGCGTGTTCAGGAAGAAAGTGTCTTCACAATGAAAAGAAAACCACAGAGAAACCGAATGATCTTGACCTTTTAAAGAGCTTTTTGCAGAAAAAGTGCTAAATTCTTTCTTTTTGGCAGCTGAGGTTAAGAGCAGACCTCTTACCCAGGATGGATTGTATGTGAATAAAATCTGTCAAACGAACACTAAGCAGCGGCGGCCTAATGGTTAGGGAGTTGACCCCAGGATCAAAAGGCCATGGGATCGAATCCCAGGTTTCCCTGAGGTACCCTTGAGCAAGGTATCGTCCCCATCACTGTTTCCTGGGTTTAAAGCTGAGGTCCCAGAAGAGTGTTTTCTGTGTACTCACAATGACAAGATTTCACTTTCACTTCTTCTTCTTTTTCTTCCAGCCGCTCCCGTTTAGGGGTCGTCTACACACATTATATTCTGCATATTCCGTTTCCATAGCGACGTTTCATGTCTTCAGTTCTCCAGGCTTCCTGTCGATAAAAGTTTTTGGCTCATTTTCACTCCAGTTCCGGTGCCTGAGCAGTTTGAGATGCAGTGTTGGATCACCTGGAACTGTTCCTGAAGATGAGTTTAAGAAAAGAGAAGAAAGCTCTTCTAAGAGAGTTAATGCTGCGCTGAAGAATAACGGTGGTCAAACCGAAAAATCGACTTCGAAGCTCAGGGATTTAAATTGTAATTGTTTTAGGAACGCCGGGAAGTTAATTAATCCACTGTAATGATCACTTTGTAGACACGTTTCATCTTTTTCATTCGTTTGGGACACGTTACAGTTCTGTGACGTTACAGAAAAGCATCAACCGAAGTTTTCTTTGGTTTAAAAACTGTTTCTGTGGTGTTGAACCATTTTCCAGACCGTATGCAAAAAAATGTGTGTTTATCCATACAGCCACTCAGCCGCATGAGAGGGCCTGATTCTTGGGTTCAGCTTTTTTGGTCCTCTGAATGTGTGTGTTTAAGTAATATGTGTATCCTGAAATATTGATGCGCGACTGCATTAAACTTTAACTTCATTCTGGGTTCGATTAGAGGAGGCTATTAAATTCCTGCAGCTGTGAAATGAAATAAGGATCCTTTCCCCTCGTTGCCTTACCTTTGTGCACACAATAGTGCCTGTCAATATCAATGAAGGCTGTTTTGAATCATTCATCTGGAATAGAGGGAAGAAGCGCTAGTCATTATTGCCTTCGCTCGGCTCTGTGCGCCTCTGAACCGAAACAAAGTGGAGGATTCCTGCGTTTGGAAAGCGAGTCATTAGAAACGGAGTGGCACTTTGATTGAATAAACCCGACCGTGTTGCCCGGAGGGCTCGCTAGGCCGCCAAATTAATGCATTTGTTTTCCGCGTCTTTTGCTCTTATTTGCGGCTTTTTTTTTATCTAATTGCCTGTGCCCTTCCACGGCGCGCTGGATTGCAGAATGAAACAGTAATGAGACATACCCACTTAGAGCCCTGGGAGACCAACCCAGTTACTGTGTGTGTGTGTGTGTGTGTGTGTGTGTGTGTGTAAAAGGGAGAGAAGGTTGTCGAGTCTCTCCAGACAGTCACATCCTCTGCATTCACAATGAAGGGTCTATCTGAGGGGGGGGAGTGGGAGGGGTGGGAAATAACACTGAAATAATATAAAACCTGTTTGGCATGCTGTTCATGTAGTGCTTTGTTTTTCTCCCAAAATTCAATGCGAGTGGCCTCCCTTCCTGCGCTTTTGACTCTCATTAGCAACTGATTCATCCCCTGGCCACCTCCACAAACGCAGCAGCCATGGGCTAACGCCAGTTACGGACCAACACTGTCACAATCACTTCTACGCTGCTGCTTTAAGATGTCTAACGCAGTGCAATGATGTGATAAGTGACTCATTTCGTGGCATTTAGTGTGATTACGTCAGTTTTGTTAAAGCAAAATGTCTAAAATGCCCTGCGGAACATTAAGTGAAGGTTCTTCTGCTTACTTAAAAACTTACAATAAAAAAAAAAAAAACTGATACAATACAGTAACGCGGGAGCGACATGTTTTGGGATGTTTTACGAGATCGAGTCGGCCCTCCCATCATTGAGGTGGCGCAGGCTTATGGTTACTGTGAGCTTAAAAAAAAAAAAAAAAAAAAAAAAATCAATAAAGTTAACAAACTCCCGTGTGTAGGAGCTCCGGGCTCTGGTTGATTGATTGATGGGTACAACACACTCATTTGTGTTAAAACTTTGAAACGCTTTATTGGACAATCCAGCTGTTGAAGGAGGCGAAGAGAGGAACACTAGGCGTGGAGCGTCCGGTTTCGGGCAACTCCCCCAGAGAAGCGGAGGGCACCGATCCCAGCGA